>OZ024929.1:28239487-29439487 GCA_964017235.1 Sabellastarte sp. h YS-2021 | reverse complement strand
GATTTAAACCCATGGCTACAGAGACGAGAGTCAAGTGACCAAACTGGATGACAATGATTGAATGCTTCCACATTACTGACGACTGACCAATCACCAATGTGTCATTTTATCCATTTCAATGATTTTAATGTAAAGTTTTCCTGGTATCAAGGGAGAAAGGTCTCCTCAGCACCCCTTGTTTTAGCAAGTCATACTGAAGACACTGGTAAAATAATTACCTAATTGGTTAAGAAAACAGAAAGTTATAACATAATTTTGTTAAAAGTTTAAGACCTTGAAAATCACGTGAGAAGTGACAATGTCCTTGTCGATGAAACAGAAACTTAAGAATACCTAGTTATCTTAAATCTCAGAAACTTAATGAATAATACAGATAACATAAATCTATACAAATAAATAACTGTACAAATTCAAACCAGAGTAGATGACATGTGCTCTCAACTGTTTATTAAATACAAATTTTATTGAATTTTGTACAGTAAAGGCTCTATATCTGAACATATATGGAGGCTAGGGTTTAGCTGACCATGAAATCAAAGTTCAAACAAATTTTGTGATTTTAATTTATAATCTACAAAACCAGGAGTTTTATTTTCTGTAAACAAATTTTCAAATTATAAGTTTGATTTCATTTACTTTTATCTATTTATTAATTAACACAAAGGTAAAATTCTAGATGAAGAATGAGATGAAAGGCTAAAGGAAACACATTTTATCTGTCTGACAGACATTAATGTCAGGGGGGTCATTATTCTCTGTACAAAGTAAATATATAAATAAAGGTGTATTTAGTTTCCACAGTGAAAAAACAGACCCTGGAACTAAAAAGAAAGTGTGTAGACAACACCACAAAAAAGATAACTTATGACATCATTGCATGGGTTTTACAACACCTTAGAATACCTTGGTTTATAAACTGCAAATCCTGTACAAAATAACAGCATACTCAGCTACTCAGGAATTGCAACACTTAACACAACTGAGTACATATGCCAATACAATTCAAAACTATTAAATCCTTAAAACTAAATGGAATTCACTATTTGAGTTTTTATCCAACATAAATTTTCTGACTTGGTGCAAAACCAAATAAAACAAGGCCACTGCTGTAGTGTTTATCACCCACCAGATGTTGAGGAGAAATGCAGGTAGTCTGACCACAAAAAGGATTCAAAGCCCAAGGAGCAACAATAAGGAAGATAAAAGGTCTTTTCAATAAGATGACCAAATTGGACCTTGAAGCAAGGCTGAAAAATCAAATGTGACATTTGTAAAACTTTCGCAGGACATGATTAATTCCTCTAGGTTGTTTTCACACCTAAGTTCCAAAACCAATCAGTTCGATGCAGTGCATCCCCAGACAGGAGATGGTACAATCTAACATTTAGAGAATTCAGCCACTCATAAATGAGACATTTTTTATTCTACCAAAATTCAAGATAGAGGCCAGAATTCAGAAAAGTAAAAATTTCTCAGAGGCACTATATCCCTATGGTCTCTTGTACTCAAATGGTCTACAATTTCCTCAAAATCACTCCATCTGTGACAATTTTCAAACTAATTAACATTTTCAATTTCTAGCAAAATTTAAGCTAGTAGCTGGAATTAGCAAAATTAAAAAAATTTATAGGTACATATCCAGGGTCTATAGTACCCAATGGATCTAAATTTTGCTCACAATCGCTCTATCTCCAACGGGTCTCTTGTGGCTCAGTTGGTAGGGTGTTGGACTCATAACCCAAGGGTCGTGGGTTCGATCCCCGGTGATGCCAACTGTTTCATTTGGGATAACATCCCTGGGCAAGATGTTAACCTGGACTGTGCCTCTCTCCACCCAGGAGTAATGGGTACCTGGCTGCTAGTGGGTTCGTAGTGTGAGCGCTGTATTGTGGCAGCTCCCTAGTATGTTCCCAGAGGGAACTGAGACAGATAACATGTGTGAATAAAGTTCTGAAACCCAGGCCAGGGTGTAAATGTAAAGTCGAGTGAGAGTATATATACTGATACTAGACTATAAACCACCACATTTACATTTACATTTATAATTGACATTTTCGATTTCTACCAAAATTTCAAGATGGTGACCAAATTTGAAAAATTAAGAACATATAAGGCATCTTTAGAATGATGACCCCACTTGACCTTGAAGCAGGGGTTAAAGGTCAAATTTGATACTTGCAGAAGATTCGTAGGACTTGACTTCCTATAGGTTGCTTTCACATTTCAAAGTTCTAGGACCATTAATAAGCGAGATACAAGTGATTTACTCAACAGTGAGCATTTCAAAATAGTTATTGCTCAATATACAATGAGCTACATGTCCACAATCCTACTATGTTATACCTAACTCAAAAGAAGTTGAGTAGATATATAATCTAAACGCAAAAGTTTCCAAGTTACAAGTGATTTACTGAATTGTGATAATCTCAAAGTAGATATTGCCCAACTATGCAATGAGCCACAGGTTTACAATCTTACTATGTTTTTGCTCACCCCAAAATATAGGTGAAAAACAAATTTAAACAAAATACTCTAATTTTACAATTGATTTACTCAACAGTAAGAAACTCAAAATAGATACTGCTCAGCTATGCAATGAGCTACAGGTTTGCAAACTTGTCAATGACATTTCAACAAAATACTCTTAATGTAATAGTTTTCAAGTTACAAGTAATTTACTCAACGGCAAGAATCACAAAATTGCTATTGCTTATCAATGCAATGAGCTACTGGTTAGCAATTTTACTCTTATAGTGGACCCAAAAGTAGGTGAACAACATATTTAAACAAGATTGATAGCATTTTAATGGCTTTCAAACAATCAGCTATGGCATTCATTTTGATTTTCAAAATGTGACCAAAATTTTTCACAACCACAAGATTTGCAGGCCATGACTTCCTATGGGCTGTTGTCACATTCTGAAGCCCTAGGACCAATAATAAGGAAAATATAAGGACTTTTCAGTATGATGACCACACTTTGCCTTGAAGCAGGGTCAAAGGTCACATTCCATACTTTTAAAAGATTCTCAGGCCATGACTTCCAATAACCTGTTTTCACACTACAAAGCCCAAGAAGCAATGATAAGGGAGATATAAGGTCTTTTTAATAGAATAAACCTGTTTCACACTAAACATGTGATATGGCAACCATTTTGTTTTTGAAACTAGGCCAAGTTACTATCAGGCTAGCTTTCCTAGCCATGTATCTTTTGTGCAAATTTGATGATGTTAGCTGCAATATTTCAAAATTTTGAGCATCTTGATTTTCAAACAAGCGGCTATGGTGGTCATTTTGTTTTTCAAAACGATGGCCAAAATTTTTCTCAGGCAAAACACTTGCAGGCCAGGACTTCCCATCGGCTGTTTTTACATTCTGAAGCACTATAGGAGCAATAATCAGGGAGATATGAGGACATTTCTTTCAAGAACTTGTAAATAAACTACTATATATCAAAGGAACTCATTGATATTTTAATAATTTGAATAAGGGATAAATATTTGTGGGTAACATATTTACACACTCCATGAACGTTTTTGCCGATGTTTTTTAAAGACTTTGTGCTATTGCAATTAAAACAAGCAATTTTTGTAAATAGTATTTAAATGATTTACTGTGTTTACTTTTTTCTACATGTCTGCCAGATATCATGTCTCTATATAAATTAGTTTTTCTACAAGACTAAAAAGCATGGAAAAACAACTACCTTCATCATGCTAACCCATGGAATTTAACACACCACAATTCTCTCTGAATTTCAATCTACCTTTTGACATTTCAAATACAAACTGCTTAATTAAAGGCACAATAACCATAAAGGGCTGCTGACCTCTGACCAGCTATCTAGACTCTTCACATAAGGTTTCCCAAGACCTCTTAATACATTCTAAAACTCTAAAAGCAAGAATAAAGGAGATAAGAGGCAAAAACACAAAATCGGCTATTTTATGACCCCAGTTTGACCCATAAGGGAGGATCCGGGGGTAAATCTGACCAGCTATCTAGACTCTTCACATAAGGTTTCCCAAGACCTCTTAATACATGCTAAAACTCTAAAAGCAAGAATAAAGGAGATAAGAGGCAAAAACACAAAATCGGCTATTTTATGACCCCAGTTTAACCCATAAGGGGGGTCCGGGGGTAAATCGGATCAGCTATCTAGACTCTTCACATATGGTTTCCCAATACCTCTTAATACATTCTAAAGCTCTAAAAGCAAGAATAAAGGAGATAAAAGGCAAAAACACAAAATCGGCTATTTTATAACCCCAGTTTGACCCATAAGGGGGGATCTGGGGGTAAATCTGACCAGCTACCTAGACTCTTCACACAAGGTTTCCCAATACCTCTTAATACATTCTAAACTCTAAAGGCAAGAATAAAGGAGACATAAGGCAAAAACACAAAATCAGCTATTTTATGACCCCCAGTTTGACCCAAAAGGAGGGGTCCCGGGGTAAATCTGACCAGCTATCTAGACTCTTCACATATGGTTTCCCAATACCTCTTAATATATTCTAAAGCTGTAAAAGCAAGAATAAAGGAGATAAAAGGCAAAAACACAAAATCGACTATTTTATGACCCCAGTTTGACCCATAAGGGGGGATGCAGGGGTAAATCTGACCGGCTATCTAGACTCTTCACATATGGTTTCCCAATACCTCTTAATACATTCTCAAGCTCTAGAAGCAAGAATAAAGGAGATATAAGGGGAAAAGATGAAATTGGCTATTTTATGACCCCAGTTTGACCCCTACAGGGGGGTCGGGGGGCAAATTTGACTTGCTTTTTAGACTCTCCACATATGGTTTCCTACTACTTCCCAATACATTTTATGGCTCTAAATGCAATACTTAAGAAGATAATAGGGGGGTTCACATCAATTTTAAGCTTTCTGATTGGTACCTGTGAGAAAATCACTCATAAATCGGTCAATTTTCATCGGATTGCTCCCAAATCTAATCAGCTCACGTTTTTGATAGTATAAACATGTGTATGAAGTTACAAGCCTCTGCGGTCAGTAGATTTTCCTGAACTCCGATGACGGGCGGGTGTACCCGAAAAAACTATTTTTTGATCATGTGACCTTGATAAAGATCAAAGGTCAAATTTAAGCATGTGGAAAAATTTTCCCATGCCTAAGGTATATAACTGCCACATATGGTTAAAAAGCTTGCAATAATAAGGGAGATATTCAAGGGAAACCATAATGCGGCAGTGGCGGCGGTGAGGAAACTGAGGTGAAACCAAATAAGCGCCCTTTCAGGGACGCTTAATTATCAGCTGGGTGAGGAAGCCAATATAGGTCATGCCTAAAATAATTTCCATTTCACAATTATAATACTAGTATAGTGAAATCTTGTAATTAAAATGTTTATCTTGTCATTACAACATTGGCCGATCTTGTAATTATAAGATAATACTTCCATCTACTTACTAGATAATGCTTTCTCACACTCACAAGTTATAGACCTACTGAGTGAAGAAAAATATAAAGCATTTATATGTTGACTTGTGACAAAATTTACTTGTGGTTTGTACATAATGCAGACATATTTTCTTGATTCTCTGCACACAAGGGGAATATAAATAAGAATTAAATGTATTTATGATTATATTATCACAGTGTAAAAATCAGTAGTTTTAGGAGTTTCATAAATTTTAAGGTTACCCCCTACTTTTACAGTTAAAATGTGTAGTTTGTAAATGTTGTTCTTTGAATTATTTTTTCTTTGTAGTTTGCTTGTAAATTTATGTCTTTCATGATGTAATACCTATTGTAAAACATCTGTCATTATGTCCTGTATGTCCCTTTTGATTTTGTATCCTCCTGTTATCTGTCATCTGGAATCAGAGATATCCAGTTGTTGTATAAGGTCTATGGTATCTGCAGGAGGTTATTATTGATGAGTTTATTTGAAGTTGTGGGAATGACTGTGTGATTGTGTAATGATGTAATTTATGTTCTTGTGATGTCTTGCTTTATAAATGGTTATTGTTCTTTTCTGTCATGTCATTGGTCACTCATTTTATTATCTAGTGTTTTGTATTGTCTCATGTTTCTGTAATCTGATTGGCCAATCCATGAATTATTGTATTTTGCATTATTATATTTTACTATAAATTGTGGGGTGAATCTCAAACAAGGTGAGAATTGAATTTCAGAGAAGGAAAATGAGAAGTGAAACTCAGAAGAAATGAGAGAGAATCAAAGTTAGAATTGAATAAGAGAACTGAAATCAGAATTAAAATATGGGAATGAATTATTGAAAGGTTTAAATGTTAGAAAGGTGTAATATAAAGATAAAGAGAATTTGACATTAGGACATCAGTGATTGGATATAATATTAAATTGTTTAACATTTGGATTACATGAAAAGACTTTTATTATGATTGAGGTGTTAATTAGTATTTGTTATTTGTTGAAAGCTACACCCCAGAAGTAAAAGGTATAATAAAAGATATAAAGAGAAATATAAGACTCAGTTTAAATCAGAAACATCATTTTAGTCAAAACATTAAATCACACCTCAAAATTAAAGTGTGATAATATTATGGAATATATCTAATGGGTATATTGTAAATACGAGATACCCCAATGCAATATGTATAATTTATTTTTACTTTAAATGTTTACAGACTTCACTAGCCAGGCTACCTTAAAGATTTTTCTGGCAACTTATGAAACAAAGTCATCAGGGGTCAGCCCCTACGGTCTCTACTACTGGTTGCTGGTTAAAAGACAAGACCAGAAAGAGGTAACATAAATACACAAGAGAGACTGTTTCTTGCAACATCTTATACGAGATAAGATTGTTTCTATTTTTTAACAAGTTTAGATATTTATGTTTCTACTAGAATAAAGCACTATGATTCTTCAAAAAACCAATGTTGATTTTCCTCAAGAGTTGTGTCATTCAAACAGCAGTGTGTCTGTGTATTCTTTACCCCCGCTGACACAATCACAATGGATCGAGTTGGTACCATATCGCAATTAATCTATTATTGTGTAATATTTGTCATATAAGAAGGAGAGATTACACAGGAATCAAGCTATATGTCAACACTTCAACATACTGTTTAATATGTACAAGACTTTAAAGAGAAAGGTGACACTCACAGAGTATAAGTTTCACCTACTAAACATCTTCTGAATTGCTACATTCATTAAATCTGAGGATTTACATCTTGTTCAACAGCAAGGGTCATACTGGGACAAGTCCTCAGCATTTGCCACTTGTGGGGCTGGAACCCACACAGAGGTGACAGCCTGTGATTAGATGCCAAACTTGCTAACCCACTAGGCCACCGAGGACCTTTCGTCAAACCATAAAAGACACATTAATATTTGATGTGGTACATTAACACTTATATAATCTAATTTTTTTTCTGTTTTTCAATAACTTGATGCACTTTTGTCTCAAAATCTGAGCAATGCAGGGGACGATCTTTTATTGCAAACTTGTCAGGTATTTTCTTCATGTGAGGTATAACATTTTCATATCAGCAGCGTACTAAAGCAAAGGTCTTCTGATTCAGTGAAAGCAAAAACAAAACACTTGTCCTGGTATTTTCCTAATTAATTAATCCCACAAGTGACATGGACCAATACAAAGGTCGAGTTAGGGTTTGATATATCATTCAGTAGCAATGTACAACAATACAAAACCTACATGTCATTGATTCTACAAGAAATCTACAAGAAATCCTTAAAAATATCATACCAAAGACAATATTTTCTTTGGTAATGCCATCTGTTTCTAGTACTTTAAGCTGTCTTACCAATTTAACTACGAACTTTTGAAATGTTGGTTGTGAAAAATTAAATTTTAGTATTTCAGTAAAATGGTCATATTTGTCATGGGTATAGGGATTAAATTAGTGAATGACCAAAATCAGCTTCTGGTAACCAATAAAATAAATTTACATCTCAAAAAGTTCAAAATGATATGTGTGAATATCATGACTTTTTTAATTGTCCATAGTTAGTGACCTGGTGACATATTTACTTAAATGACAAAAAATATAAAAGTATATTTTTATGTTAATTCTGAGAATTTGTTAGTTTTAGACTGTTGAGGTTTATTTAGAAAAAATGCAAGAATTTTCTGTGCTAAAATTGAACTGTATTGTCAATACATTTTCTTCCAGACAAAATACCTTCAGGCCACCCAGCAACTAAAATATCAATGCCACCCACTTTCTAAACAACTAGGGTATGAAATTTACCATTGTTATCTTTAATTTAAAACATTCTCAGCAATTCGGAAAATCTGTTCTCAGAAATTTGTATTATATTTACAATTTTTCTGATCTCTTACAATTTTCAGAAGTTTTCTCAGAAAATTTTAGATTAATGAAAATTGAAAGAATGTTAGTGAGTATGTGACCTGCGAGATTAGATTTAATTAGATTCTGCAGTGTTGAAGTAACACTTACACTTAGTCTGCAATCTGTACCTGATAACCTCTCCCCTTCACCCATGAACAAATTTCATATTCATGACAATTTTAGCAAACCTGAAAGGCACAAGCTCATGTATTTGAAATTATGAATTTACTGAATCCTTTATGCCCCAGTCACCTTACAGGCAGTACATCCTACAGTTAGAGGTTTTATTCAGTGGCGGAAGCCCAAGGCTGTCTCATACCTTCCGAGATTTGGACTGTATCCATCACACTACAGGTGGTCTAATTCACGTTTATATTCATTTGACGAAATGCCCAATTGTTCAACTACCCTCCGCGGTTCACAAAGAAGTTGTGACACAGTGGCAAATGACACTCTGAAAGATGACCGAGTCATAACCTTATATACACCATGGACCACACCTTCAGATACCGTAGCAAGAAATTCATCTCTGCATGCTCGCCATTGTCTGCGCATGCTCACACAGTGAGGTAGATATTTTTAACATTTTAAACCTTTCATGACGTTTCACCACTGTGTCACAAGGTCCCACTGGAACCTCAGTTGGTACTTGAAGGACACGGGCCTTTCACCCAATGCCTATAACCACGGGACGTACCACCTGTACTGTGACTGTGGTTTTAGCTGTTGGAATAAAATGTGTACCTGATAGAAGCCCCCAGTGAGCGCCTGTGGATAACTCCTACAACTTCCTTCACACAGAGTCTGTAGCTCAGTTTAGTCATCACCAAGCTCATATTATCTGCAACAACACACAAAACACTTGATATTTTAAAAGGTACCATAAGGTTGGAGGTACTATTACATTTACTTAATTACACTTTAACCTGTTTAAGGTAAATTTAGGAACTTCACCTGTCCTTTTTTTCACCTGTATCCGTGTCCGTTTTTGCTTGTATCCGTGATACCTTAGATCATTTGGTATAAAACAGTGAACTCATCCATGTTCATAATTAAGAAGGAAAAAATTTGTTCTTCACAGACACGGACAGCTAGTACACTGTTTTATACCGAAAGATCGAGGGTATCATGGATACGGGCAATAACGGACACGGATGAAGAAAAAAGGACAGGTGTAGTTCCTACTTAACTCAGACTTTGTTATGGTTCACAAGCAAAATCTCAAACTTTAAGTAAACCCTCAAAAAGGACATATGTCATTAATTCCCAAAAGTAATGTTTAACAACACCAACTTTCAGAAAGCCACAAATATATAACTTTACTGTATATTGTTTGAAGTTGGAGACTCTTCTGATATAGTGCAGCAGAAAAATCCTTCAAACTGAACTCTTTTCAGCAGAATTTCTTTTTATTAAAAGTGATAGTAAATACCAGGAGCTTAGAGGGTGTGTGGAAAACAAGTGAATTTCATGGAATTTATGTAAAGAGTTGAGACTTTTGGCTCAGACCAGTCTCAGGTGATTAAGCTTTAAAATAGATTTGTGCCTAAAACTCAGGTGAGATAGAAAAAAAAAACTCAAATTTGAGCCACTGGATGACAGTCTGGGCTAAGTCTGACATCTTTTATGAAACCTGAGCCTTGTGCATTATAATTTAGCCAGAATTCCTGGTCAACAAGAAATATGAAACAGTACGTAATCCTGCTCCCCTTGTGATTCAACAGAGAACCACATGAACATCAAAGGCATACAAGTTACAAGTATTGCTTTTCTTTGAAGTATAACTCAGAAGATTGATGTAATGTTTGTACGCCTCCTATAACTATCATTGGGGAATAATCTATCAATTTCTAACTCACACAGACAGTTTTATATTATCTTAGTACCCGGGTGTATTAAATCACATGTTAAATGAATAAGATTATGAAATGTGAAACTGATTACTCGAGCCACACCAAAATGTCACACCAGAGGACAGTAGACACACAATGCACCAGACCAATCCCAAACAATATTATTCAACATGTACTTATAAGATCCCTTATTAAATTGAACAGAATCATGAAAAAATGGTCAAAATCATAACATAGAAAGGAAGTTTCCGTCACTTGAGTGCAACCATTATGTTATATATCTTGACAACACCTATAGATCCATTAGAATTGGAGAATTCTTTGAAATGTAAAAACCATTTCTGATCGGATTAGATTATATTGTTTCTGGTACATTTAGATAAGGTGTATTACATTACTTTCAACATTATTATTGCAATTACACAATTACCAAATATTCAGATAGCGATCATGCTATTTGTTTTCAGTCATAGTGTTTTACTGTGACACATTTAGTTTGTTGTGAATGTAATTCATTTTCAATGCATTAAGGGTAACTAAACCGGAGGATTGTCAGGCTTTTCTTTTAAACACTATGTTAGCGATATATCATTGTATAATCACTTGTATTATACACTAACAGTTTATTTTTATTATTCTTATTTTTCATTGTTATGTAACTATTACTACTGTGTGTATTTGTGTATATGGACCATGTGTCTGCAATAAAAAAATTATAACAAGAGCTCTCAGAGAGCGCAGACCTCCGCCAAGGCAGCTCAGTCCCCCCAATGCTGTGTTTGAAAACCTACCATTAGCATTGATATTGTATTTCTTACGCTTTGTTCCTTGTCCCATTTGAGACATTTAATGAAAATTTCATCCAAATCCATCCATAACTTTTTGCGTTATCTTCCTTTAAAAAATACCTGGATCCAGAAGATCCAGACAATGATCATACCCAAAATCTAATCACTTCTTCCTTATCCCATTTTGGACATGTCCTAAACATTTTATCAGAATCCATCCATAACTTTGCGAATTATCTTCCTTTAATAATTCAGGGATCCAGAAGATCCAGACAGTGATCCTGATCACTCCCAAAATCTAATCACTTCTTCCTTTACCAATTTCTCACATATCCTGAAAATTTCATCAAAATCCATCCATAAGTTTTTGAGCTATCTTTCTCTAAAAATTAAATTTCATGGATCAGAAGATACAGACAGTGATCCGAATCACTCCCAAAAATCTAATCATTTCTTCCTTTTACCATTTCGGACATATCCTGAAAATTTTATCAAAATCCGTCCATAAGTTTTTGAGTTATCTTGTTCACAAACAAACAGATGGACAGACAGACGGACAGACAAACCCAGGCGAAAACATAACCTCCTTGGCGGAGGTAACAATACACAGGCATGTGTGTGTGGAATCATACAGCTGTAACATTTTTAATGCAATCATACATAAAGCAGTAAAACTGCAACAGAACATATAACAGCAAATTATATGACCTAAAGTTCAAACTGATTACCATTTCAAAACACAATAACAAGCAATTAAAGGATTAGTAATGATTACTTCAATTATACACCACATTATAGCTTTAAATAATGTTAGTTCAAGTATATTTCTACTTGTAAGTATGGTTCCTTACTGTATCCACCGGATAGCATCCGGTGGATACTATGGATTTCGCTTTGTTACGCCGATGCCGCCACCGCCGTCTGCAGAGAAATTTCACCGTTACCGCTCTAACGAAAAAAATATTATAGCTAGCCTTCTCAAATTTGCAAGATATATTCATAACCATAAAATCTTGCCTGGGAATATTTTTGGCCTCATTTTGAAAAACAAGATGGCCGCCACGGGCGGTTTTTCGACTTTCAGCAAGGATTTTTGGTGGCCCTCTAGAGCAAAGGGTATTATAGGTAGAGATCTCAAATTCGCAGGGTATGTTCCTCATTACAAAATCTTGACTGGGAATATTTTTGGCCTCATTTTGAAAAACAAGATGGCCACCATGGGCGTTTCTTTGTCAGTCATAAAAAGTGCTTATATCTCCCTTATTATTGGTCCTAGAGGTTTGGGATGGTAAACCAACCTATAGGAAATCATGGGCTGGGAATCTTTTGGTGTGGTCAGATTTGACCTTGGACCCCTCCTTCAAGGTCAAACGAGGATAGCCAAAATTAAAAGTGCTTATAACTGGCTTATTACTGGTCGTATAGCTTTGGGATGGTAAATCAACATATGGGAAATCATGGGCTGGGAATCTTTTAATGTGGTCAGATTTGACCTTGGACCCCTCCTTCAAGGTCAAATGAGGATAGCCAAACTTAAAAGTGCCTATAACTCACTTATTATTGGTCCTAGAGGTTTGGGATGGCAAACCAACCTATAGGAAATCATGGGCTGGGAATCTTTTGGTGTGGTCAGATTTGACCTTGGACCCCTCCTTCAAGGTCAAGCGAGGATAGCCAAACTTAAAAGTGCTTATAACTCGCTTATTTTTGGTCCTAGATGTTTGGGATGGTAAACCAACATATAGGAAATCATAGGCTGGGAATCTTCTGGTGTGGTCAGATTTGACCTTGGACCCCTCCTTCAAGGTCAAACGAGGATAGCCAAACCTAAAAGTGCTTATGACTCACTTATTATTGGTCGTACAGGTTTGGGATGATAAAACAGCCTATAGGAAATCATGGGCTAGGAATCTTTTGGTGTGGTCGGATTTGACCTTGGACCCCCTCCTTCAAGGTCAAGCAAGGGTAGCCAAACTTAAAAGTGCTTATGACTCGCTTATTATTGGTCCTAGAGGTTTTGGATGGTAAACCAACCTATAGGAAAACATGGGCTGGGAATCTTTTGGTGTGGTCAGATTTGACCTTGGACCCCTCCTTCAAGGTCAAATGGGGATAGCCAAACTTAAAAGTGCTTATAACTTGCTTATTATTGGTCGTACAGGTTTGGGATGGTAAACCAACCTATAGGGAATCATGGGCTGGGAATCTTCTGGTGTGGTCAGATTTGACCTTGGACCCCTCCTGCAAGGTCAAACAAGGATAGCCAAACTTAAAAGTGCCTATAACTCGCTTATTATTGGTCCTAGGGGATTGGGATGGTACACCAACTTACAGGAAATTATGGTCTGGGAATCTTTTGATGTGGTTATATTTGACCTTGGACCCCTCCTTCAAGGTCAAGCGAGCATAGCCAAACCTAAAAGTGCTTATAACTCCCTTATTATTGGTCGTACAGGTTTGGGATGGTAAACCAACCTATAGGAAATCATGGACTGGGAATCTTTTGGTGTGGTCAGATTTGACCTTGGACCCCTCCTTCAAGGTCAAGCGAGGATAGCCAAACTTAAAAGTGCTTATAACTCGCTTATTATTGGTCCTAGAGGTTTGGGATGGTAAACCAACCTATAGGAAATCATGGACTGGGAATCTTTTGGTGTGGTCAGATTTGACCTTGGACCCCTCCTTCAAGGTCAAATGAGGATAGCCAAACTTAAAAGTGCTTATAGCTTGCTTATTATTGGTCCTAGAGGTTTGTAATGTGAAACCAACCTATAGGAAATCATGGGCTAAGAATCTTTTGATGTGGTCAGATTTGACCTTGGGCCCTCTCCTTCAAGGTCAAATGACAATAGCCCAACTTAAAAGTGCTGATAACTTGGTTATTATTGGTCCTAGAGGTTTGCAATATGAAATCAACTTATAGGAGGTCATGGGCTGGGAATCTTCTGATGTTTTCAGATTTGACCTTGGGCCCCTCTCAAGGTCAAACAATGGTTCACTGGCTTTGGTGAATTGTCCTTTCAGTGGATACAAATTTGCATCGGTTCTCCGATGCGTAGGTCTAGTTATTTACAAGTTTTTTTGATTTTGTATTCTTCAGGAAAACATGGGCTTATAGTTTACTTTTTATTTTAACAAAATGGTCGATAGTAAAACTAAAACATCTCTCATTCAAAACATACAAAAAAATATATCAGTTACGAAAGTGAACAATATAATACAGACATTTGGAAATTTAACTATTATACCTTATTACAGGTAGAATTTGACATTGTATAAAGGTATAATGCACATCAATTGCAGGAGAAAGGGCCAAAACAAATTGGTTCTTTAAACTATTTTTTCTGCACTGCTTAATCATAATGCATTCTTGAATTGTTGTGTTCAATTATTCATTTAATGCCGGTCAGTTCATTGTGTAATGCCTACTTTAGAACATCAATATTGCACACTGTGAGAACAGTTGGACAAAGGTGTACTAGAAAAACAATCAGATAAATATTAATTGATATTAAAAGCAGCACAAAACATGTTTCCCATTGGAAATTCTATAAATGTGTCAGATGCATGATGCATTAAAATCATCTGACAGTTAGTACACAATACTGAATTAGTCTTACAATTATAAATCTTCTGTAAAAAAACATGAAAATTAAATTAAAAGACAGAGTATGGAATAGTGATTATTGAACTAATTTCTGGTGTCTGTGTATTAGAATCTGCCTTTGACAGAGATTAAGTACTATAAAAGTCTAGAATAGAATAAAATAGAACAGAGTAAAAAAATAACATAAATTTTATTACATTTTTCTATTAAAGATCTGATGAAAAATTGCTGCATGTCAATAGATTTCTAAACATTTAATTATAAAGCCGAGTCATGGTGTTTGCAGTAAAATGCTTACAACATATCCAAAATATGGGTAGCGCTTCCCTAGTCCAAACTAGAAAAAGGTTTTTGCTAACAAAAACGAGCGGCCCGGATGGAGATGTGGGGTTATTAAAGCTGTAGTAGTTGCGGTATCAGACTGTAAGCAGAATGTAAGCTTTACTATGTTTTGTATCTGATAGAAACACAGATTATTTAAAAATAGCATGAGAGATGCCCGTACCCCACAGCTGAGGGAAATATTTTTAACACCATGAGATATAGAAGTACTGTATCAGTACAAAGTTCAGGATACTTTCAGAGCACTGTCAGTTATATAAAGGTCCAAACAATGTTTAAATACAGAAAATAATGTCTAAGAGAAAGATAATGCATGTAAAGATGAAGTATTAAAACAAGACAATTCAATAACAAGATGACAGTATTAATCGTAAACTAAACATTACGACACTCTTTATCTACATCTGGCATGGTTTGGATGTTTTGAATATTATCATGCATACAGAAGAGGTAATACATTCACTGAATGCTTATGTGTGGTGTTGCAGCAAAATCTGTGGCTCACTTGATGAAATTCTATCTGTCACAATGGGAAGTTGTAAAAGTAAAATTCTTAATGAATTCTAATATAATGACTTTAACAGTGCTTAATCTGCATCAAAAGACAGACCCAAAGGTGCAACAAGATTTTAAAGGTCAAGGTCACTATGACAAGGTCAAAAGTCAAGTCAAGGTCACACCATGATGCTGCACACCTACAACCCCTAACCAATGTCCCTATCAAGCATCAATTTCCTACACCTTACGGTTTCCGAGATATAGCCCGGACAAGATTTTATAGGTCAAGGTCACTACGGCAAGGTCAAAGGTCAAATCAAGTTCACACCATGACATTGCACACCTACAACCCCTAGCCAATGCCCCTACCAAGTATCAACTTCCTACACCTTACGGTTTCCAAGATATAGCCCGGACAAGATTTTTATAGGTCAAGGTCACTACGGCAAGGTCAAAGGTCAAATCAAGGTCACACCATGACGTTGCACACCTACACTCTCTAACCAATGTTCCTACGAAGTATTAACTTCCTACACCTTACAGTTTCCGAGATATAGCCCGGACAAGATTTTATAGGTCAAGGTCACTACAGCAAGGTCAAAGGTCAAATCAAGGTCAGACCATGACGTTGTTCACCTACACCCCCTAACCAATGTCCCTACCAAGTATCAACTTCCTATCAACTAGAAAAAAAATGCTTTTGCAGAAATTCCACCTAGAAAGTATATATCTTGCATATTTGTATTCTATTGACCTAAATATATGCTCCTGAAATGTACTAGTATCTTAAGAAATAACAAGTCAATCTAAAATGTTACTTGATTTATTGGGAAAGAAAAGTATGGGTTTACATATTGGAATATTTATGAATGACTTAGCAACTGAAATTAAAAATGTGGGCTTAGGAATAACAGTAGAAGATCATGATCCATGCGGTTCAATAATGCACAAAAGCAAGACCAAACGAGCGGCCTGGATAGAGATGTGGGGCTATTAAAGCTGTAGTTGTTGTGGTATGAGACTGTAAGCAGAATGTAAGCTTTATTGTGTTTTGTGAAGTAGTATATTTTATGAAAAGAATATATCATTTTTACTATAAGTTTGCTGTAAAATTTACCTGCTAGAAAAAAATGCTTTTGCAGAAATTCCACCTAGAAGTGTACATCTTGCATATTTGTATTCTGTAGACCTAAATATATGCCCCTTAAATGCATCTTAAGAAATAACAAGTCAATCTATAGGGCTAGAAAAATGTTACTGGATTTATTGGGAAAGAAAAGTACGAGTTTACATATTGGAATATTTATGAATGACTTAGCAATTGACTTAAAAATTTAGGCTTAGGAATAACAGTAGGAGATCATGATCCATTACACAGTTCAATAATGCACAAAATTCAGTCCAAACAAGTTACTGAACTTGTAGCTATGGAAAAAGAAGCCTAATAACATATTTTAACAAAACGCTCTAAACGCAATACTTTTCAAGTTATAAGTGATTTAGTGTATGATTTCAGGAATTTGAAAGCATTAAAATTTCAAAAATTCATTTCCCACTTGAGCTAAAATTTATTAAATCTAGAAGTCTAACTGAAATGGAAGAAAGTAAAAGAAAACAATATACATTCGAAAGAACAGCATAGACAGCTAGACTTGATAAAGCTCAGTCAAATTGAACCTTCCCAGTTTCTTTCATTTACAGAAGAGCGACACATTTTACATTAATGTTCCATTTTTTGTTTCAATAAAGTGAACACACACACACACACATATAGTATTGAATGTGGATAACCATTGAATGTATACATTCAATGGCGAAAACTATTGAATGTGTACATTCAATGGGCAAAATGACCCAAGCCATGGAATGTATAAATAATTAAATATGAAAAGCTGATACTGATTGAAAAGACTTAGTTTATAACATATTGGATATTTTTAGTATAATAATAAGTGATTAAATTAATGGGAATAAAAGTGTTATATTTCAGGAAGTGACATAAAGAAGGATCAATCTAGAACATTAAAATGAATAAAGATATATGTAATGACATAAATGTCATATATTTCATTAGATTATTTATGTTGCATCAAGCCTTTCTGATCAAAGTCATTACAAAAACTCTATTATAAGCTTTACTTTAATCCACAAATATTGAAATATTCAGCCTCCCAGTAAAAGGATGAAAGAAAAATAGTTCAAACCTGAGTAGTTACTTTATGGTCTTTCAGTGTATGACTGTAATATGTGATAGCAAGTAATTCATCTAATTAAGTGTGAAACCTGGGTATTTAATTGTAATTAGCCCCATGGTTGCACCCCTGTATTGTTAGAGATATATAATTAGAAAACATATTAAGATCAACATTATTAGAAAACAAAACAGTTTTTGTTATAATGCATAACTATGTAACTGACCACAGATAATCGACTAATGCAAAAGTTTATTTTAAGTTAATATCAACAGATGTGATTTATTAAGAAAATGACAATAATAAGTTCCATTTCACACAATATCAGTTACTTATTTCGATTTTCTGAAGTTCATATACACATTCAATGACCATGGTTGTGGAATGTACACATTCCACAGTTAAACTATTGAATGTACACATTCAATGGCTGCTTGCTATTGAATGTGTAGATTCAATGGCCAAGCCGTTGAATGTACACATTCAGTAACTAACCCATTGAATGTATACATTCAATGGGTCAAGCTATTGAATGTGTACATTCAATGGGCAAATCATTGAATGTGTACATTCAATGGCTGAGCTGTTGAATGTGTAGATTCAATGGCTTAAATCATTGAATGTGTACATTCAATAACCCAAGGCATGGAATGTATAAATAATTAAGTGTGAAATGCTGATATAGATTACAAAGACTAAATTTATAACCTAGATTGGATATTTTTAGCATAATATTAAGCAATTAAATTAACTGAAATAAAGGTGGTACATTTTTCATGAACTGGCATAAAGAAGGATCAGTTTACAACTTTGAAATTAATAAACATATATGTCATATATTTCATAGATTTCATCACATTATTTTCTTTACTGTCTTTTGCAAATCACTTATTATTACACAATAAGCCTTTGAGGCTTCATTTTGCTGTTGCATAGAACATTTACTAATTTTGCACATCAGTCCTTTCTGATCAAATGAATTTATAATTTATAAGTTATAATTTCTGATCAAAACAATTATGAAAGCTGTATAATAAGCTCTACTTTAATCCATAAATATTAAAACATTTTGCCTCTGAATCAAAGAATGAAAGAGAAACAGTCGAAGCCTGAGTAGTAATTTTATGGTCTTTAAGTGTATGATTTTAAAATGTGACAGCAATTAATTCATCAATTATGTGTGAAATTTGGGGATTTAATTATAATTAGCCCACAATAGCACCCCTATAATCTTAGAAGTTTATTGGGGCAAAATAATTAAAATAACAGATTGAGATAAACATTTTTTAGAAAACAACAATGTTAAAAGACGTGAATGTCGGACTGCCTACATATAATAAACTTATTGCAAAAGATTATTTTTAAGTTGATATCAACAGATGTGATATTAAGAAAATGATAAAATAAGTTACATCTTATACAGTATCAACTACTTAATATTTCCATTTATTAAGTTCACTTACACATTCAATGACTTTGACTGTTGAATGTACACATTCCATAGTTAAACCACTGAATGTACACATTCAATGGCTGCTTGCTATTGAATGTGTACATTCAATGGCCAAGCCATTGAAACCCGTTGAATGTATACATTTAATGGTTATCTACATTCAATACAATATATATATATATATATATATATATATATATATATATATATATATATATATATATCATCTATACCACACAATGGTTATCTACATTCAATACAATATATATATATATATATCATCTATACCACACACACACACTCTCCCTCCATCCACCCCCCTACCCCCACATACAGAGGAAAATCTCTTTTCACCTGCATTTTATGTGCACTAAAGGGGAGTTGGAGGAGGAAGAACAAAGAGACAACTCATTCATTTCCACTTAGCTGGAGATACATAAAATACTGTACTAGAAAAACTGTATGAGAAAGTGTTTTTTTTTCAGTCATGTTATATTCTGAAAGAAGTCAAGTGTATACATTTGACCAATTTACATAGTCTATGTGAGTAAGTAGCTAGATCATCAACTCCTTCTGCAAAACAAAAGTTGAACCAATTAAAGCTTTTTTTCCAAAAAAGGAAAAGTTATATCCCCACAATTCCAAAAGAATGGAATCAGAAGAATGTGGTTTTTTCATCTGCCTAAAATTGGGAATTTATATTATGTGAACACTGATCAGTTGCAATATGTTAATAACCACATCAGTGCATGATAAATACCTCATTTTTTTCTTTGAAGATGCCATAACTTCATAAACACTAGGTTAGGTTTGCCAGATAGCATAAATTTTGTTTTAAGTATACATATGCCAGGTGTGGTTTAAAAAAGTCTTAAAATAAATGAGGTGGGAGCAAGAAGTATATATTTATTATGTTAGGATGGCCAAAGTTCCTTAAATACAGGAATTTTAAGTGAAATGTCATACAAAATTTTCCTTAAGTATAATCAATGAGAAGTTAAACTGATGTTACTGAACAGTAAATCAGTTAGGGGCTGAAAACCCTCATTTCACTTCAAGATGGCCATGACTGTACTTGTATTGGAACTCCAAGGTAGAAAGAAAATAAGAATGTCCCTATTGTCATCTTTAGAAGTTTGCAAAATTTAACTCAGCTCAGCTGAACAATACAATAGCTGGAGATTAAAAACTCCATAATTTCACTGCAAGGTGGCCATAACTTCAGTCATATTGGGACTTAAAGGTGACCATAAAATGAGAATGTCCCTTTTGTCATCCTTTATAAGTATACAAAGTTTAGCTGAGGTCATTTGAACAATAAGACAGCTGGAAAACTTCTTTTTTTCACTGAAAGGTGACCATAACTTCATTCATATTGGGACTTTAAGGTGACCATAAAATGAGAATGTCCCTTTTGTCATCCTTTATAAGTGTACAAACTTTAAACATTAACTGAACTTAGGGCTGAAAACCCCTAAATTTTAAGTTTAAGATGGCCATAACATTATTAATATTTAAATCATAAGGTAGTAAGAGTCTTCTTTTGATCTACCTCAATATCAAAATATGTCAGATCTTAAAAAAATTTAGGGGGGGGGCATAGCTCCAATAATATCAACAGTTTAAGGTCACCATAAAGTCAGGATAATCCTTTGGTAAATCTTAATATATATGCCAAGTTTGGTAGAAAAAAGTGAAAAACTAAGTAAACTGGAGGGTTAAAACTCCCTTTTTGGACATTAAGGTGACCTTAAGATTGCAGAAACAGTTCTAAAACTTCGGTATGTGAACGATTATCAAAAAGTAGCTGAATAACTTATTCCAATAAAAACGCCGAAATCCTGACCGTTTTTGAGATATGGACAAAGTACCCATTTTTTTTTTAATTTACGAAAATCAAACGCCTCCCATTCAGGCATCTATGGTCCGATTGATCAGAAAATCCTTTCCGACCTTTGAATGTAGGTCTAGAATGTACCTGATAAATTTTATAGCACTGGTGTGTGTGGTTTTTTCCGAAACGCGAAACGTGTTTCTGAAAAATGGGTAAGGTTACCTCAAGTAGAGTTTAAGGTCTCCTCAAAGTATCCCAAAAAATTTTCCCGCCCTTATAGTTTTAAAGAATGATAAGAAGGAAATAAAAATTTGAAAGCCCAAGAAGTTATTCAAGGGCAACCATAATCCTGCGGTGGCGGTGATTAGTTGAACTTACATGAAAACAAATAAGCGTCCCTGACAGACTGCACGGGCCGTTTAATTATTTATCTAATTAAAAATTTAAGAAGTAACACGGAGGGCTGCTAAAGACCACTACTGACTTCTTGTTAATGGGTGGAGGAATGCATATATTTCAGAGTGATTAAATATTAACACATTAAAATTATTTGTTACGGAGTAAAGGCCAAACTGTACTGAATGTGAAAACAACATTCTTCCACTCGTGACTTATGGTGGAATTTAAACATGGCTTTCAAGCCACCTTCTAAATAAAGCCAAACTGAATTAAAGCTCCATTACCCTGTAGTTATACTCACCTTGTGGCTGGATCACATATTTGTGTAATAAAGGTAATCCTTCCCCGAACCCCGTCGCCATGGTCACTCAAGTTATAATGATAATTATTACGAAAAGGGAGTGAGGTTTCAATGAGCTCCTTTTCACATTGATAGGCCTCCAACTGTCACCTACAAAACAATTCGGAAAAATTCTCAACTTATTTTACATATCACAACATATATAACATTATTCCTTTGTAACGTACACCTGTATTCATATTTACAAATGAAATAGTTTTACGTGACTTGGTATATTTTATCACACTTTATCAACCATGACAAACATATTGTATGCAAAATGAAAAATGTATTTGTCAAACAAAAACACAACACACCTATGGCCCTAACTTATTTTAAGAATCAAGTAAATTTTAGGACTTGAACCATATTTTAAGAATCACATTCCTGTAACATTAGTTCTGTATGTAAAACTAGTATCATCATAAAAGTTCTCCACTGAAAAAAAAAAACAATTTTTCAGAAATCTGTTTTTAACAACTTAATGTCATATTAATAACAGTGTACCTCCCTAGCTCTAGGCACTTCTGCAAAAGTTATCACACACACATTCTCTGAACACCAAAAACTCCACATCAGATGCAAGTTCCTGGAACTTTCAGAGGTCACAAGTATGGCCGTACATTATAGGTTCACAAATAACATGAATGAACCAACTCCTAACTGCATAATACAGCCTACAACTCACTATTACCTTTAAATAACAAACTTAAACTTACAACTGTTTTTGTATCAGAAACATTCAGATTTGTATATTTATGTTTGTGAGTTTCTGGTGTAAACTTTGAAAAACCTGGCAATATAATGACATACTCCAACACAGTCACACAATACCCAGTCTCTTTAGAAGTCATATTGAAATTTTAAAAGGCGTGGTATTAAATCTGACATTCTATTGTTTACTGTGTAAATAATGTCTATATTCTATCTACATGTAATAAGCATTATTAAATAGTTCAAAGGATTGATGTGAATCGTTTCTACAGAAAGGTTAGTTTTATAGCAATTTGCATAATAGCATCTTAAATATCTGTTTTTAGATGTGACAAAAAGTATACACAATGTATCCAATTTCACGCGTGAACAGAAAAAATTACGTGTCATTCAGAATGTAAACACCAAATAAATGAAATACTTACAGAAAAATACCAAAACAATTATGTTTGCATCTCAGCATGATAGATTATATTGTTTAACACACAACCATTTTAAATTTATGATCCAATATCCACACAAAACTTGTTATAAATGTTTTGAATCAATTCAGGTGTACTTTCTATATCTGACCATAACTCTTATACTACATGTGTAATTGAAAATATCATTCGATGCACTTAGTTATTTGCAAAAAAAACTCAAATGCAGACATCTCATTTACACAGTTTTTTTCAATGCTAGTACATAACATGAGCCGGACTTTAATGAGCTTGACAAAACACAAATAAGGATGAAGAAATTACAGGTGTTAAGAACACTAGCCTTACGCAGCCGCTAGATGCTATCATGATCACATCTATTAAAACACTAGTCATCTGTGGCCGGTTTCACAAAAGGACTTCACCTGGACTTAAAGTTAACACTTTTGTCTTAAACCCTGGCTATGTCTGTGGTTTTAGACTTAGAGGATTTCACAAAGTAGCACACTCCTCAGCTTTTGCTAAGTCTTAGGCTCAAAGTTAAGTCCACCTCGAAGTCTGCTTAACTATTGTAAACAAAGACTTAAACATGGAGGCATGAACTTTTCTCCATTTCAAAATTGAAATCACCAAAAATAAAGTAAAAATATATACTGGTAACACCTCCCGAAAGAATTCTTTGGAAAGGTTTTATGTGGTTACAAGGTCTTCCATTGCAACCCAGCATTTTTCCTAAGATAAAATGAGTTAAACAAAAGATATTTGTCATTAAGAATGTATTTGGAATATAAATAAAATGTCACATGACACAGAAAACCACTGTGGTATTTGATAGCCGGGATCATATTGTGACAGCCATCAGTATTTTTCACAAGTTCTCTTGAATTAGATTCAAACCTGCAACCATAGATGTAAGAACCAAGTAACCTTTTGCAGGATTCCTCTCAATAACTAGGTTTCATCCTAATATCAGAAGTTTTGGATAATGCTGCGTTTTGGAGGTATTTTAGCATGACTAATGTACATGTATTGCAAAACTAAATCTAATTTTTTACATATTTTTGCATTGTCCATATGTAAGTCTGTTCCAAAGACGCCAGATGTACATGATACAATGCACCTTCAAAAGGCTAGAAAACCCCACTCATCACACCTTACATCAGCTCTCTCAAAACAAACTACATGTGTAATGGTGTTTTCCTTCCCTATGTACAAAGATATAATAGAAATAATATAGATGAAACTCCATGGTTTTTTTTACATAAAGCAAATAGCCTTCTCTTGAGGCCAGCCTACTTTGTTTGCTATGCAAGAAGATGATGCAAACATCAGCTCTGAATGAGTTACAAATACTAAGTTTTTTCCTGGCTTCCTCCTTCTATTATGAATCTGTGTTTACATCACCTGAATAAAGAGGCTTTTTTGTGTAGGTAAAGTAGACGTGAATTCTATTCTATTTTGTACTGGATTTTTACAGTGCTTAATCTCTGCATTTCAGCAGACGCTTTTGCTTATCATCTCTGCACACCCTCTGCAACACCAGGGATTTTATCAGGGCGGGGGTTTAACATCTTATACTCTTCCATTCCACAGGTACCAAAAACAGTGTTTAAAAATTGTAACATGCAATACATTATGCTATGATGCCAAGCACGTTTGGGCAGATACGACAAATATAAATGCTACATATGTATGGCACTTGCACCCTTATTACGCAAAAACCATTCTTGTCATCTGTCATCCCCAAAATCCCAAAGTAAACACTTGAAATGCACAAGAGACTGTCTTAAAGATAAAACCCAATACATACAGATCATTTGTGAAGATGTAATCAATCTACACAAGCCATTAAAAAGTATACCGTGAGCTCATATGCTTAAATGTAATGTAACGAGTACTGTCCAAGTAATCTCCATCTCAGAACAGACACTAAGTGACCTTTATTTTAAAGAGGCTTCGCGAAACTTGGCCCCTGGTGCCGTAATCACAAAAGGTCTTTGCTGAGTCTAAGACATAACTTTTATTTACAAATATAGCCAACTTAAGCCCGAGATTTGGTTAAGACCTTGTGTGAATAGTGCCCTTGATATTTAGTTCCACTTTACAGGGTAAATTACATTAATAAAGTCCATTTGAGATCCTGATATTTACTTCTATGCTCACTAGCGGATCCAGTGGGGGGTTCTAACCCCCCCCCCACCCCCTTGAAAAATGTTCGACGGTGAACCCAAAGCTAGAGAAATAGATTTTAAAAGTTGAACATCCTGCCCTGGATTGTGCATGCCATGGACTCATGAACCTCCCATTATTTAAGGCTGGATCCCCCCTGATACTTATGAATTTAATTAATTTATTTGGGGTTTTACGTTGCTTTCAACAGTGTACAGGTCATATCACGACGGGGTAGTTAGAAGGGCAAAGGAAACATGCAGTACATACAGTTGGTCAAGGTTCTGTACTGTAAACTACTGACCAACAGCAAGCAACTACCAGCTTTCCCACTTGAGGTAGGACCGGGAACTGAACCCAGATCTCAGAGGTGCGAGGCTGATACTTATGGAGAAATTCTACTTAAATGGTTTTTACTGTTATGTCACCCATTAAAGAAACTAAGCTGATGAACTGTAATACAAAATACAGGACCTTCATAACTGAACAGACAATACAAGGGATGGGTTTGTTCAAATAATAGAGGATTCAGTCTATTAATTATAATTGAAAAAAAGAATGTGCTTATTGAACCTAAATTCTCTTCCTCACTTTATGTTTGTCTCATTTAGTATCCTACTTAGACTAGTGCATGAAGGATTACTTACTGCTTCAAAATGTCTATAAAGTGTAAATAAGCAAAATATACCCACTTCTAATGACAGAAATATCCTTTCATCAATGTATCCAGAACTGACAAGTTGATTACAAAACAATACCTGTTTTAATGAGGCAATCATATGCTGTCAAAACAACGTGATAAGCTATATCATTAGGGGAACATTTTCAATTACTTCTTGTCAATAGGCAAGAACAGAACTAAAGGAACTACAGTATTGATAAGACTCCTCAATGCAGCACTCAATGATTCATGAAAAATATATCCTTTTACTTAAAGATAGTGGCTATTCACATTATCTGTTCAATTGTGATGATTCTTGTCCTTCTGATGAAATCAGCCATCAAAATAACCACACATCTGGGCTGAGACAGAAATCTTCCACACATCAATTCTATTTGCAAAACACTTTACACACACAAATCCTTCAGCCATCTGTACCTGAGCCCCACTGTGTTACAGTTATTACATGAGATGCTCTCAGTCCACAGCATGGAGGGGGTAATTGAATGACCACAGCAGTAGCCACTAAAGGGTCATTCACTCCACAGATGCAGTGACCCAGTTGTTCACTGATCAATACAAAAATTATATTGATTTCTGTAATTCTGACAGCCTTTGCAGGAACTATTTTTAGCTTGCTGTTTCTGTTGTCCCAGTGGACAAATTATAGTGAGTTTCACCAGAGATAGAAAAAAGCATATTACCCAACATTACCAGATGTGGTACAGTAGTCACAGAGTAAGAAGTTTGCTACTGGGGGACGCGTCATATTTTTAGTCTCAGTTTTCACATTGGTGATTTTATGTCCATTTTAAGCCATTTATCTGATATAGTATCTTTGTGGATTTTTCTTATTAATAAATTTCCCCACCAGAAGATTTGATTTACTGTGACAATTAAACATCTTAGTGTTCAATTAAATCTGACATGACTTTTTAACTTATTTATAATCAAATACTTCAAATCATAATCACAAGATGAAGCAACCTCACTGGCCAGTCACTTGCAAACACACACATATGCACATTTATTTATTTAATTAGCTTTTAATATCGTCTTTCTACTGTGTATAGGTCATAGCACAACGGTAGTGTTTTGGGCAGAGGAAACCAGTACATTCAGTTGGTCAAGGTTCTGTACTGTAAACCGTTGACAATCAGTAAGCAACCACCAACTTTCCAACATAGTGTCCGGGGTTTGAACCGTAGACCTCAGAGGTGGGAGGCGAGTGTGCTACACTGCACTCACACACGTATGTACACGTTAATGCTATTTTATGTCCCACTCAACTGTCAATTTCAAGGGTGGGTTTTTTTATGGGTTTGCCAAAAACAGTGAGTTTTTTGGGGTGGGTTTTTTTTATAGTGGGTTTTTTTAGGTTCCCCCCAAGAGTAAGTGGAGCAAATGTTGGTATATAAACAAAGACAAAACATCCAACATCTTATATTTCAGTACAACATAATAAACCCAAAATGAATTTCTTGTCGACTATGATTTGCCTAACCATGTAAAAACATCAATATCTACCACTGATTTTAAGATGAAGTTAAAAACTCACTTTTTTTATTGTGCCTTTAAATGATAAATAATTATGTAGACATCCAGACTGTAAAGCGCATTGATTACTGTTTGTAGATTTTGTGCTATAGAAAAACATTTATTATTACTATGTATAGCAGGATAGGTAGAGACAAAGTTACTCACCGGTAAATACAAAGACATTCCTAAAATCCTTGAAAGCCAAACAAATCCAGTAATTATAACAGTGACAATTATAATTCTGTAAAGCTTAATGTCTTTCTCAAACACTGTATTCTATGAATTAAACGTTTACTGCTACAGTTAAACAAGGCACTCACCTAAATGTACAACAAGCATTTGAATGACTGACCTGTGTATCCTAATGCTTAATGTCAGACTATCCTAATGCACAACATATGCTCTGCATGGATTTAACCAGACTTCTGTAATGCCCCTGTTCCACCAAAGGATTAAGCCCCGATCCTGTCGGCGACCCTTAATCGTGCACAGTCGGTTGAAAAAAGACAAAAATGGGCGGGAATACTGGGTCGGTTTCAAAGTCTGGGATTAAGAACAGATCGTCCCCAGGACGCCTCAGGACACCTCAGGACGCCTCAGGCGGCCGCAGACAGTCCCCGACTGGTCTGGGACTAAGAACCGACTAAGCCAGTTTTCGGGTCGGTTTCAACCACGATCCTGTCGGACACAAACCGACTGGGTCCCAGGACGCCTCAGGCCTCCTGGGACTAAGAGCCGACTAACACACGATTAACTACCGGCGTCCTCAGGCGTCCTCAGGCCTCCTCAGGCCTCCCCAGACCACGATCCCCGATTATTGTTTTTCAAAGTTGCTGGATTTTCTGGGTATATATATATAAAATTTGCGATCTAATCATCATTGCTTTTCTAGGAACACACCAGGATGCCACCTTTTAATGGAAGACAGATTCAACAACAACTTAGGGCTTTTTTGGTTTTTATTCACTTACAAATAATCATGTATTTCCATTTTTTACGTCAAGCACAGCAACCACCACCACCACCACCAGCACCACCAGCACCCATACAGAGACCCAGAAGAAGGCACAACATGTGGGTCAGGCCATGGCTACTGCAGAGAGAGGAGAGGGGGGCCTACCACAACATTATGGCTGATCTTTATGCCACAGATATTCCAGGATTCACCAACTACATGAGGATGACCCCAGAATTCTTTGAAATGATGAAGACCAGACTGGAACCACGTCTAGCCAGGCAGGCCACCAACTACAGAGCTCCTATCAGTGTTGGGGAGAAGTTAGCCCTCACCATCAGATATCTGGCCACTGGAGAGTCATACACATCATTATCCTGTCAGTTCAGGGTTGGCAGATCCACCATTTCCAAGTTTCTACCAGAGGTCTGCAGGGCCATCCAGGATGAGTTCACCAGAGAGTACCTCAAATGTCCTACTACCCCAGATGAGTGGAAAGAACTGGAGAGGGAATTCAGGATCAGGTGGAATGTTCCACATGCCCTGGGAGCCCTGGATGGAAAGCATGTGGCCCTGAAGAAACCCAAGAACTCTGGAGCCCTCTACCACAACTACAAGGGGTTCTTTTCCATTGTCATGTTGGCCTTGGTAGATGGGCAGTACAAATTCAGATGGGTGGATGTGGGTACAGAAGGGTCTTGCTCAGATGCCCAGATATTTAATGCCTCTCAGCTGAAGAGGAGGATTGAAGATGGCAGGATAGGCTTCCCTGACCCAGCTCCTATAACACAGGGTGGTACAGATGTCCCCTACTTCATTTTGGCAGATGATGCCTTTGCCCTGAAGACCTGGCTCATGAAACCCTATGGCAGAAGGCTGTTAACAAGGGAGGAAAGGATTGCCAACTACAGAATATCAAGGGGCAGGAGAGTTGTGGAGAACGCTTTTGGCATCCTTGTGTCAAGATTTAGAGTCATGAGGACCACCATTGAACTACCCCCAGAAACAGTTAGAGAAGTGGTCATGACCTGTGTGGTTCTGCACAATATACTCAGAAGCCAGTATCAAGGTCAACCTGCTGGTCAGCAGCCTGGGGGGGATGATGATGATGATGATGATGTGCCTGGTGATTGTGGATTGATTGGTGGTGCTGCTGGTGGTGGCCAAGACAGAAACCCTGCTAGAGAGGCCAAAAGACAGAGGGATTACCTGAAGGACTACTTCAATAATGAGGGAGCGGTGGCCTGGCAAGATGGCAGAATATAAGTCCTGTTGCAGTAAACAGTCCTTTTCAGGACTAACTATAACAGTCCTTTTCAGGACTACCAAATATTCCAAAAACAATTAATCAGCTATGTGGACAAACAGACAAACCCCATGCCAAACATAACTTGTTGAGACGGACAAACAGACAAACCCCATGCCAAGCATAACTTCTTGAGACGGACAAACAGACAAACCCCATGCCAAGCATAACTTCTTGAGACGGACAAACAGACAAACCCCATGCCAAGCATAACTTCTTGAGACGGACAAACAGACAAACCCCATGCCAAGCATAACTTCTTGAGACGGACAAACAGACAAACACAACTTACTCACCCAACAAACAGACAAACCCACTCTTAAACAAAAGCCAAACACAAAGTCACACATAATATCCTAAATTGAATTATTATTTCATATATTTTCAAATCCACATCCTAATTTAAACATTTTCATTTTTTCATGGCTGGGAAACTTATTTGTAGCAGAAATTTTTTTATGGAAATATTCAATTTTAAATATTCATTTCTAATCACAAAAATTTGGAAAATATAACCATGGAACTAGTTTTGCTTTCAATAATGGGGGATTGTGTTTGCTAAATACTTTGTCAGTTCGTTGGCATGGGTTCTATTTACTTTTGGGTTTGTGTGTTTGTTGGTTACTGGGGTTGGGTTTTTTGGGGTAGTTGGGTATTAGGTTTGGTACTGGGTTTGTCATTTGGGGGTTATGTTTGGTATTGGGTTTGTCTGTTTGTGGGTTGGTAAGTATGTAATTATGCCTTTTAACTCTAGGGAAGATGTAAGTGTTGGACTTTTCAATTACAGATTTTAAACTATCCCATGGATTTTAATCTAAAAATGGGCTGAGTAATGGCCATATTGGGAGTTACTTTTAATTTTTTTTTATGTGGCCTTTTTTGTTATGTGTAGTACCATGGGTTATTTGTTTCATGTTTGGGGTGGTGTAAGTGTTGGACTTTAATTATTTTTTTCTTGTGATAAGTATTTGTACTGAACTTTTTTGTTTTGGGAGGGGAATTGGAAGAACACGTAGCTGAATAATTGTTTTTGGATGATTTGGTGGCCCTGAAAAGGGCCTGGCAGGTCAAAGACCCGCCCTGACTGGATGGCTACTGAGGAGGCTGCTGCTGCTGTTGAGGCGGTGCTGAAGTGGTGATAGTAAAGAGCTGCTGCTGCGGTTGTTGCTGCTGCTGCTGAGGCTGCTCGACGATCTGTGTTGATGTCAGATCTGGTAGCTGGCTTAAGATTCCACTCAGATTGTGTCTGCTCCCTTCGTCCTGTACAGTTAGGACAGATGTCGGGTTGCTGAAGCCAATGGGGCTTGGTGTATAGTACACAAAACTGCTGCTAGCTGCTGCTTGAGTAGAACTTGACGCCTGTGGAGTGGTTGTTGGCAGTAGGCCGACCCTCTGGGACTCCGTGGTAACAGTGGCTGATCTTCTGGGCAATGGCTGACGTCTGCGGTTACTCTTAATATTTTCGATATCTCTGAATATCTTGCCCTTTAATTCTTCGAATTCTTCTTGAGTCATCTTTTCGGCCTCTGAGGCCACGTAGTCAAAGAAAGGCTGCCTGTCTGACTTCTGATGCATAAAACCTGAGATAAGTGTCCTCATCTGCTCAAAGTGTTCGAGAATCTTGGAGTCTGTAGTTGAAACGGGTGTTGATGTAATGATGGACTGACTCCTCTCCCTCAGGACACTTGACTCGAGGTGTTCTGTGTCAGTAGTTGACCCACGTGATTCGTCCTGCTTGCTGGTATTTGGACTGGCCTCAAAACCTGAACTTCTATTGGCCCCCTTTCTTCTGATGTGGGTTTTAAGAAAACCCATCTGTTGGTAGACCCAGGACTGTCTCTTGGTCATCTCCCTCGGGGCTTGGCCAGATTGCAGCTTAGACAGCTTTCCATAACGGGTTCGCTGGGACTCAAACCACCTTCTCACATCAAAGGGCTGGAGCTTAAGTTCTGCAGATATTTCTGCCCAGAGAGCCTCTCTTCTGTTCCTGTCGTGGAAACGTGAATGTTCCTTGTCATACAGTTCAGGGTGCAGCTTGACGAATTCTACAATGGAAACTTCATCACTGTCTGTAAAAGTGGCACACACCCTGGCTCTCTTGGCTGAAGAATGGCACTCCGGATCTTCCTCACACCTCTCTTCTTCTTCTGCCACAGCTTCCCCAATAGCTGGATCTTCCTGAATCTCCTCCTCCTCTCTCCTCTCACTTCCTTCTTCTGTAATAACCTCACTCCTCTCCTCTACTTGACTTTCCTTCTCCCTCTCATCCATCTTTTTCCTTCCTCTCTTCCCTCCTTTCTCTTTTCTCATGATCCAGTCGACAAAATAATAAAAAAATAGTAAAATGTGTCTCCTAACTGTGAAATTTGCCTTAAGCTCAAGTATATAAAATGTGAAATAAAAACTGAAAACCCCTACAAATCAGTGACACACGTCTCTCAGTAGCCAAACAGTCAGTAACAACGACAATGTGTGCGCGGTCGCTTATATAGTCCCAGACCTGCTCATTGCCTCGTTTTAATTTCCAACGCGCGGAAAACAGTCGGTTCTTAATCGGTTGTTAGTCCCAGGCCGCCTGGGGCGTCCTCAGGCCGCCGCAGACTGAAAATGCGTGGTCCCAGGCGTCCTGGGGAGGCCGGTTTGGATCGGTTAGGGTCGGTTACCCTTAGTCGGTTCTTAGTCCCAGACCTTGATTTTTGGGTCGCAGGACACCGCAGACGGTCTGAGGCTTCCGGGGACTAATGCAACCGACTCACTTTCAGACGCATGAAATTCATACGCATCATATTTGAGTCTGGGATTAAGAACCGGCCTCCTGGGACTAAGCTACGGAGGTCTGGGACTAAGGGTCGCAGGACGCCTGGGACAACAACCGACTCTGTAAATTTGGGTCTGAGGAGGCCTGAGGACGCCTGGGACTGGACATTTTGTTGACGGCGGGAAATAGGAATCGGTTGTAGTCGTGTGAAATATCAAACATGTTTGATTTTTCACACGGCCCCAACCGACCACAACCGACCCTTACAGAAGGTCTGGGACTAAGCAAATATTTCAAACCGACCCCCAAAAACCCTTAATCGGGAGCCTTAGTCGTGTGGTGGAACACCCACATAACAATAAAAGCATTTCCCCGGCCTCATTTCACAGCACATGTCACATAATCCTTTTTTCAAGTTAAATGGCCTGTCGACTCTTTTATAGTATTCAAAGCTCCTGTGTACTCAACTCAAGAGACCAAGAAAAACATGTACTATGGCTGGCCAATTACCCATGTAATGATATTTTTTTTCTTATTCAAAGGGGAAAAGACACTCTTAAAATATTCGCTTTATTGGTAACAAAAGTCACAGAATACAGGATACAGATTATGCACCAAGAATTCATAAAGTCAGTTTCTCTGTTGTATAGACATTTACCTGTAAGCAGCACAAATATTATGACAGGGATATGGTTTTATGTAAAAAAAACTATATTATATTTCACCTTTAAATAACCTCTTTAATCCATATTATAAAACACAGTTCTATTGTTACTTCATTGATTTCATCAGTTCTGACTGACCACTCCCACTGTAACATCAGTCAGCCTGGTTGGATACGGACCACAACCCACTGACCTTTTGAACAAGCAGAGTACACGGTACAATAAACCCGACTGCTGGTCTAAATATGCTTTATTATACTTGATAAAGGCCTCAATATCTGTGATTGCTGTGGTCCATTTTAATACATCTGAAAAGCTCTGTTTCTACATTTACAGTGTACATTGCAAGAGGATGGACTATCTGTTGTGGCATACTCACCTTCTACCCCTGATGTTGTGGGTTCCAATCTTGGTCCTCATATCAATTTCTTGCATACAGATTCAAAGTTACACATTTCAATGTGATTTCACTGTTTGGGATTTAACCTGTTATACATACACTTTTGGATTGGTAGTTCAAAGGGTGGATAAAACCTGTGTGTACTAGCTGGTCAACATTCTGCAATGTAATTCAGTAAACTAACACACACTGGTCACCAACTGCAAATATCCTGTATTAAAATGTGACACAATCATTTCATGACCAAAATATTGACAAATATTTTTACTTCAGGCAGTTGTTCATGTTCAAACTATAGGAGTTTTACTTACCTTTTTACCTATAAACCTACATCTTTGCAAAACTATACCCACCCTAGTTTCTGGTTATTTCCTAGTCATTCTCCATGGTGCTGACCTATGCTATGTCTCTGATTATATGCTTATGGATCTCTGTTTTTCTGTATCATGCACCTACAGTCTGTCTTAAAGACAGAGATTAAGCATTATAAAGTATTATTAGAATTACAAGAGCAAAAAGAATTTACAAAAAACTATGTGTGAAACCATGTGTCATAATGGTAATACTGACAGTGTCTAATTTGATAGACAGTAAGTTTGTTCTGAAATACTTTTTGACAAAATTTATTTATTTGAATGTTGTGTAATTACACAAGTAATAAATATATGTATATGAAAAAGTTGTATTTTCAACTGACCCAATTCCCTTAATTTTTACTCTAGCTGGATTCGTATTGGAGTGTTTATGGTACATGTATATGATGCATATATATCACAATACTACAGAAACAATTTAAATGTCAGCATTGTCAGGCATCCATAGCATGTGTTATTTGTACTACAAAGATTGTAAACAAGCTTGTCCTCATATCTAGGATTTTCCACTGGAGCAAGGAATAAGTGTCCTTTGCACTGGGCTATCTTCTTTAGCTGAAGTATGATATAAAAGCTGTATACTTAACCTGATCATTCCTATTCTTTGGCTGACCCCTCCTGTGAAGACTGCCAAAGCCACATCATATCAATACATATTCCCTCAATAGCATCCTTTTGTCAGATATTCCCAAAATATAATACTCCCACTTATAAGTTTCCTTTGTCAAAAAGATGTTAAACTTTATTGGAAAGATGTTATCGCGGATAATACAATAGCAACATATACTTACATCCTTTGACTGGTTTATATCATACACCTCTACACAGTATTGAAGCAACAGGATCCACAGAAAATTTCCTATATCCCAATCCGTACGGCCTGACTTTCTTCCACTAAAATGTGATCAACATTTCATACAATTCTTCAGGAGTTTTAGGCTGTTGTCAAAATGTTTTCATTCTTTTCACACCTCATTTGGCATTGATTTTACCACTAACAATCTGTCATGCAGGAACCAAACATAAGGCATACCCATTCATACGTATGGTGGATATTTCTGTTATATACATTAAATATTTCCACAAACTTTTATTCTAGTTTCCAGGTAGATATATGTACCAAATAACATGGAGGATTTTACATTATAAGGCACACAAATGATAACAGGAACCAAAAGGGATAATCCAATTAATTAAAACAACTAACACCCACCCGCATACTCCAAACATGGGATTCAATATGCTCATAGAAGTCTTTGTGGAGAATCTACCTATTCCTAAGTATGAATAAATTCACATGAAGATAATTACCAGTAATCAGTTTTTACTTTTTATTTGAGATACTGGTAATATTAAGCCTATAAGAAATAAAATCAACACACTTGCTGAGTGGGACAAATATAAAAGCATAGCAAATATAACTAGAGGATCGCTCGCAAAAAAAAAAGATAATGTTTTTGCATAGCAAAAACAAAGCGTCCCGAAAAGGATATAAAGGTGAGTGCTAAAGTATTAAGAAAATGCTTTGTTTCTAGCCTTATACTGTTGTGGCAACCAAAGTCAGCGCAGTCTGCTCTATCTAGCACGGTTTTCACGATATAAGCATTTTTGTGTTTTGCAAAAAATAAAAAAATTAAAAATATCCGCTATATTTGGCGAGACAAAAATATTTTGAAAATTGGCATGGCTACTCTGCAGAGATACCCAGCAGGTCCAAAATTTTGTTGAGTTCGCTCCATATAGCACAGTTTTCGAGATATAAGCATTTTTATGTTTTGCAAAAACTTTGAAAATTCAAAATGGCCACCATTTTTGGGGAGACAAAAATTTTTGTCAAGACCACTGCCGTGGTGTGTATCTCCCGCCGAGCATTAAAGCAGAAGAAATAGCTTTTCCGAGATATTCACAATTTTTCATTTTTGTGTGTGAAAGGTCTTCCAAAAGTAGGTGAATGAGTTATTTGAGAAAAATTGGCTATCTGCAATACTATTAAGGGATAATTCACATTTACTCATTTTGAGTAGGTGAATAATTATCTATGGGTCTGAAACTTCACCAAGTGAAAGCTCTCCCAAAAGTAGGTGAATGAGTTATTTGAGAAAAATTGGCTATCTGCAATACTTTTAGAGATAATTCGCATTTACTCATTTTGAGTAGGTGAGTAATTAGCTATGGGTCTGAAACTTCACCATGTGAAAGCTCTCCCACAAGTAGATGAATGAGTATTTGATAAAACTTGGGTATCCGCAATACTTTTACAGATAATTAGCATTTACTCATTTTGAGTAGGTGAATAAATAGCTATGGGTCTGAAACTTCACAGAGTGAAAGCTCTCCCAAAAGTAGGTGAATGAGTTATTTGAGAAAAATTGGCTATCTGCAATACTTTTAGAGATAATTCACATTTACTCATTTTAAGTAGGTGAATAATTAGCTATGGGTCTGAAACTTCACCAAGTGAAAGCTCTCCCAAAAGTAGGTGAATGAGTTATTTGAGAAAAATTGGCTATCTGCAATACTTTTAGAGATAATTCGCATTTACTCATTTTGAGTAGACAAGTAATTAGCTATGGGTCTGAAACTTCACCAAGTGAAAGCTCTCCCAAAAGTAGGTGAATGATTAATTTGAGAAAAATTGGCTATCTGCAATACTTTTAGAGATAATTCGCATTTACTCATTTTGAGTAGGTGAGTAATTAGCTATGGGTCTGAAACTTCACGAAGTGAAAGCTCTCCCAAAAGTAGGTGAATGAGTTATTTGAGAAAAATTGGCTATCTGCAATACTTTTACAGATAATTCGCATTTACTCATTTTGAGTAGGTGAGTAATTAGCTATGGGTCTGAAACTTCACAGAGTGAAAGCTCTCCCAAAAGTAGGTGAATGAGTTATTTGAGAAAAATTGGCTATCTGCAATACTTTTAGAGATAATTCGCATTTACTCATTTTGAGTAGGTGAGTAATTAGCTATGGGTCTGAAACTTCACCAAGTGAAAGCTCTCCCAAAAGTAGGTGAATGATTAATTTGACAAAAATTGGCTATCTGCAATACTTTATGAGATAATTCGCATTTACTCATTTTGAGTAGGTGAGTAATTAGCTATGGGTCTGAAACTTCACCAAGTGAAAGCTCTCCCAAAAGTAGGTGAATGAGTTATTTGAGAAAAATTGGCTATCTGCAATACTTTTAGAGATAATTCGCATTTACTCATTTTGAGTAGGTGAGTAATTAGCTATGGGTCTGAAACTTCACCAAGTGAAAGCTCTCCCAAAAGTAGGTGAATGAGTTATTTGAGAAAAATTGGCTATCTGCAATACTTTTAGAGATAATTCGCATTTACTCATTTTGAGTAGGTGAGTAATTAGCTATGGGTCTGAAACTTCACCAAGTGAAAGCTCTCCCAAAAGTAGGTGAATGAGTTATTTGAGAAAAATTGGCTATCTGCAATACTTTTAGAGATAATTCGCATTTACTCATTTTGAGTAGGTGAGTAATTAGCTATGGGTCTGAAACTTCACAGAGTGAAAGCTCTCCCAAAAGTAGGTGAATGAGTTATTTGAGAAAAATTGGCCATCTGCAATACTTTTAGAGGTAATTCGCATTTACTCTTTTTGAGTAGGTGAGCAATTAGCTATGGGTCTGAAACTTCACCAATTAGCTATGGGTCTGAAACTTCACCAAGTGAAAGCTCTTTGGGATAGCTGCTCGGCAGAGATACCCTGAAGATAAAAAATTTCGTCGAAATCGCTCTATGTAGCACGGTTTTCGAAATATAAGCATTTTTGTGTTTTGCAATTTTTGCGCAAAAATTCGAAAATTCAAAATGGCCGCCATTTTTGGCAAGATAAAATTTTTTTGAAAATTGGCATGGCTACTCTGCATGGCTACTCTGCAGAGTACCCACCCTGTGGGTCAAAAATTTCGTCGAAATCGCTCTATCTAGCATGGTTTTCGAGATATAAGCATTTTTGTGTTTTTCAATTTTGCGAAAAATTTGAAAATTCAAAATGGTTGTTTGAAAATTGGCATGGCTACTCTGCAGAGATACCCTGCGGGTCAAAAATTTCGTCGAAATCGCTCTATCTAGCAGGGTTTTTGAGATATAAGCATTTTTATGTTTTGCAATTTTTGCGAAAATTTCGAAAATTCAAAATGGCCGCCATTTTTGGCGAGACAAAATTTTTTTGAAAATTGGCATGGCTACTCTGCAGAGATACCCTGTGGGTCAAAAATTTCGTCGAAATCGCTCTATCTAGCACGGTTTTCGAGATATAAGCATTTTTGTGTTTTGCAATTTTGCGAAAAATTCGAAAATTCAAAATGGCCGCCATTTTTTGCGAGAAATATTTTGTTTGAAAATTGGCATGGCTACTCTGCAGAGATACCCTGTGGGTCAAAAATTTCGTCGAAATCGCTCTATCTAGCAGGGTTTTTGAGATATAAGCATTTTTATGTTTTGCAATTTTTGCGAAAATTTCGAAAATTCAAAATGGCCGCCATTTTTGGCGAGACAAAATTTTTTTGAAAATTGGCATGGCTACTCTGCAGAGATACCCTGTGGGTCAAAAATTTCGTCGAAATCGCTCTATCTAGCACGGTTTTCGAGATATAAGCATTTTTGTGTTTTGCAATTTTGCGAAAAATTCGAAAATTCAAAATGGCCGCCATTTTTTGCGAGAAATATTTTGTTTGAAAATTGGCATGGCTACTCTGCAGAGATACCCTGTGGGTCAAAAATTTCGTCGAAATCGCTCTATCTAGCAGGGTTTTTGAGATATAAGCATTTTTATGTTTTGCAATTTTTGCGAAAAATTCGAAAATTCAAAATGGCCGCCATTTTTGGCGCAACAAAATTTTTTTGAAAATTGGCATGGCTACTCTGCAGATATACCCTGTGGGTCAAAAATTTCGTCGAAATCGCTCTATCTAGCAGGGTTTTCGAGATATAACCATTTTTATGTTTTGCAATTTTTGCGAAAAATTCGAAAATTCAAAATGGCCGCCATTTTTGGCGAGACAAAAATTTTTTCAAAATTGGGATAACTACTCTGCAGAGATACGCTGAGGGTAAAAAATTTCGTCGAAATTGCTCTATCTAGCACGGTTTTTGAGATATAAGCATTTTTGTGTTTTGCAATTTTTGCGAAAATTTCGAAAATTCAAAATGGCCGCCATTTTGGGCGAGACAAAAATTTTTTGAACATTGGGAAAACTACTCCGCAGAGATACCCTGCGGGTCAAAAATTTCGTCGAAATCGCTCTATCTAGCACGGTTTTCGAGATATAAGCATTTTTGTGTTTTCCTTATTTGGAAAATTCGTAATGATTAATTAATCATTAATTACTCGGCCATTTCTTGACCAATCAATGCCAAAATCTAATGATTTCCAGATTTTAATAGAATGAATGTATTTGCCAAGTTTCAGGTGAATTGATAACATTCCTTTCAAGTTATCATCCGGACAAGCTTCCCCATCGAAAAAAGACATTTTTGGTCATGTGACCTCTCTGATTGGTTGAAATGTCACTGCAGCATATTCAAAAAAATTCCCCAGGGCTACTGCCTAAACCTGCCAAATTTGAAAAGAATCCGCCTAATGGTTACAGAGTTATAAGGAAAACAAAATGCGGAGCCGGCAGAGCCGGCGGAGCCGCCGGAGCCGGCGGAGCCAGAAGCTCTCCCATACACAAACAAGCGTCCCTTGCGGGACGCTTAACTATAGTAATTTTTTTAGTATTTGCACTGATACTAATTCACAGTATTTAAGCTTCTTTTTCCAGGCTATATGTATAAAATCATACTGAGCAACTTTTCCCTGAATATCACCAAGAGTCTGTAATTTACACACATGTAAAATGTCTTAAATTTGGGGTTTATTTAGATTAATGTTCTGCAAATCTAACTGGAAATCAGACTGATACTTTTTTATCATAAACAATGTAGCAGTTAAAGTAGGCAGTATCAACAAAGATTACAACAAGCCTTCTCACAGGAAGAACTCTGTTCATAGAATCCGAATAGATGTGGATGATAATGATTAAGGTTTGGCCGTGTGGATAGCACAAAACTATGAAAACTGTCCTGATTCCTTTATAAACTAGACCTAGCACATCAGAGAACCGATGCAAATTGTATCCACCAGAAAGACAACTCACCAAAGCCAATCAACCATCACTTAACCTTGAAGGAGGAGCCCAAGGTCAAATTTGACCACATCAAAAGATTCCTAGCCCATGATTTCCTATACATTCGTGTCACATTGCAAACCTCTAGGACCAATAATAAGCAAGTTATTAGCACTTTTAAATTTGGCTATTCCCGTTTGACCTTGAAGGAGGGGCCCAAGGTCAAACCTGATCACATAAAAAGATTCCAGGCCCATGATTTCCTACAAGTTGGTTTCACATATTCCAGTCAAGATTTTGTAAATGAGGCACATATCCTGCAAATTTCGAGATCTCTACCTATAATACCCTTTTCTCTAGAGGACTAACAAAACTCCTTGCAGAAAGTAAAAAAAACACCCATGGGAGCCATCTTGTTTTTCAAAATGAGGCCAAAAATATTCCCATGCAAGATTTTATGGGTATAAATAAATTATCCTGCAAATTTGAGAAGGCTGGCTATAATATTTTTTCATTAGAGCGGTAACGGTCTCTTCACACTGCAGCTCTCTTGGCTGCTGAGTGGCACTCTGATTCTTCCTCAACCTCTCATAACGAAACGAAATCCATAGTTCCCACTAGATACAATTATTGACCAGCCTTAAAAACTACCTTGTTTAGTTCAAATGTCAAACTAATATCTCTACATAAAAGAAGATCAGTGATAATCATAGGGAAATCTTGCAAATTGTTGAACCTTGACTGAGAATATATTCTCTATTGTAAAAGAAAATAGCAACAGAGATGCCCGTACCCCACAGCCTGGGGAAATAGTTTCCAACACCATGAGACATAGAAGTAGTGAAACAGTACAAAGATCGGGATACTTTCAGACTAGTGTCAATTATATAAAGGTCCAAATAATGTTTAAGTAGAGAAAATGATGTCTTAGAGAAAGAAAATGTATGTAAATATAAAGTTTTAAAACAAGATAATTCATCAGCAAGATCAGACAACATTAATCAGTAAACTAAAAATTATGACGCAGTAAAATTTATTAATTGGAGTATAGCTGTCAATGGAAATAGCACACTTACTTAAAAGTACATATAATAATCAGTTGCAGCAATCCATATATCTTTGTCATAAGAGAAACATGTGTCAAACATGGCAGGTGAACACTCTTGGGCAGAGTCAAATTTAAAGGTCAGACCATGACAATGCACACTTATAAAACCCTAACCAATGTCCCTACCAAGTTTCAACCTTCTACACCTTACGGAATCCAAGAAATGGCCCCGACAAGAGTTCAAACTCATGGTCACTGTGACAAGGTCAAAGGTCAAATCATGATCACATAATGATGCTGCAAACCTACAACCCCTAAGCAATGTCCTTACCAAGTATCAACTTCCTACACTTTACGGTTTCTGAGATATTGCCCAGGCAAGATTTTAGAGGTCAAGGTCACTGAAGCAAGGTCACAGGTAAAATCAAGGTCACACCACAACTTTGCACACCTACAACCCCCAACCAATATCCCTAGGCTACCAAGTATCAACTTCCTACCTTACAGTTTCTGTTATATTGCCCGGACATGATTTTATAGTTCAAGGTCACTATGGCATGATCAAAGGTCAAATCAATGTTACACCATGATGTTGCACATTTACAATTCCCAACCAATGTTCCTACCCAGTATCAACTTCCTACACCTTACAGTTTCCGAGATATAGCCTGGGCAAGATTTTATAGGTCAAGGTCACTACAGCAAGGTCAAAGGTGAAATCAAGGTCACACCATGACATTGCATACCTACACCCAATGTCCCTACCATGTATTAACTTTCTACAGTTTCCGAGATATAACCCGGACAAGATTTTATAGGTCAAGGTTAATACAGTAAAGTCAAAGATCAAATCAAGGTCACACTATGACGTTGCACACCTCACCATCTAACCAATGTCCCTACTGAATATCAACTTCCTACACCTTAGAGTTTTCTGAGATACAGGCTGGACAACCTTTTCCCGACATCCGCCCGCCCGCCCATCCAGACACCACAGGTGAAAACAATACCCCGACAGGCCTTAAGGGCAGTGGGGTAAAAATGAGAACTGTTTTTCACTGACAGACGGCAATCCTAAATAGTTTTCTATAGGAATTTTGATGTCATGTTATTCTTAACTTTTTATCATCATCAATAATGTGTGCTGATGATGCCTCTCATGTAAATTCTGTCAGCCCAGTTCAATGTACAGAGACTGATTATTTACACCTGCTTACCAGAAACAAGTCTTATGGTTGCTACAAGTTAATAAGTTAATAATGAGTTGTCACATGACCTTTAACATTAAATATCACCCAATTATCTCACACCTCTGGTCAGTTAAGTACAGGCATTTGGGGGTCTTTAAACAGTTGAATTTTAGAGAGTTTGGTTGTATATGTCATTGATTTAAGGTCAAGAAACATTTGAACTGTATGAATTTGAATATGTAAAACACCTGAGACAGTTCCACATTAGATGAACATGTTTTTCTGGTGAACAGTTTTAAGGTGTGGACAAAAAGGACAATTCCCCAGGCCAACTCCTCTGGACATGGCAGACTACTTGTTAACTTATGAATATATTCTAAAATTGGTTAGACAACTAATTATCACATAATTAATATACATACCAAGACACCGACAATGTAATAAATAAAAATAGATAAGACAAGGCAAAAACATAAACAGACAATCCATTTTTCATAACTGTCTCTGTTAATAGCTCACTAAATATACTTTTCATTGGTCTTTGCCTTAAGGAATACGTTAAAATCCAAAATGACTGAAGCGTTGCATATTTTAATGTCATATAAAAGAAGCACTGTGTCGTGGTGATGTAACATTTTGTGAATTCTTCTTTTTTTCATATTTTATCTCTTTTTCATGCATGAACTCTGCACAAAATACAGTTTCAAATAATATTCATTTCCAGCCATGTTTTGTGCATTCTTATTAACAACTTATAAGAAGCCAGTAACAGGTATACCAGTCATCTTTACTTTCCATTTACTGACCTGACTTTCCCCTTTTATCTACACAAGTGTTATTTTACTCAAATGTTAAATTTTGCATTAATTTAAAAATCTATATTACTTTTTAAATTTAGTATGTGAATAAAAACTGCATGAATAAGACTGAAATGTAAAAAACACTTAATAAGTTAATATACTGACTTTAGTTTAAGCATGTTTCATAGCTGAAAGTTTAATTTTTGCAATAATTTTCACAAAAAAGATCATTAAGAATAAAGGTCCAAAGTACATGATTTCACTTACAAATCTTGCTTTTCACAAAGATTCCCATTCTCCTGAGAAATGCCTCATATTTGATATCTGTTGTGGCCACTGTATGGTAATTAAAGCATGACAACTGACCAGAAACATGACAGCTGAAACAGTCCACTGAGTTATCACATGCCAAAGTGTCTGTCAGCCACTATAACGGCCAATTTGGTAAGAATGTAAAGCTTACAATGTCCTCCATTGTCATGCTGACTGAGGCTAATTCAACACTGTACATAAAAATATGGACATACATTATATGCTTGGTATGTCTTTGTTATATATTTTTCAAACCGACACATAAAATTAGAAGGAATAAATTAATATGAAAATTAAATTTCTGGACTTGTGATGCTGTGATATTTGTTATACTTGTTTTTTAATTTTGTCCCATTTTCAGTTCTGGTAATTTTGTTGTACTGATACGAGTTAAACACTTTCACAAAGCACATTAGTTAATCATTCAATGTATTCCTGTCTTTTTAAGTAAATAATTCTCCATTTTATCAGTGGAAATATAGATTTTTGTTACAATAAACATATACAAGTAATTTATGACATCACAACTGACAACACTCTTGATTGCAATTTTTCTCATTAGTTCCATATATTTTTTATTATGAAGACTAATGGCGAGTTTGAACTAAGTAAATTACAGACACGTTAAGGAAATAATATGGAGGCTTAGAGGTATGACTGTAGGTAACAAGATTTACCAGATACATCGTAACAGGGGATTGGTTGAGCTCATAAAAAACACCACATTAATTAAGGATTTTTACTGCATAAACTGTCAAACCAATACTGGGCTTTGATCACAAAATGTTCAAATTTAACTAGACATTGCATCTTGATGCATCATATTACTCAAAGGGACAAATTACAAATAATACACAGAGCATTCAGGGAAGTGAGGTATAAGGGTTTCTAAGTGTGATTATGACATTTAACCATGCAGGATACATCACATCTAAAATCTGACATCTCCAACAGATTTACAACCCATGTTTAATTTTCCAGAAAGTTGTTCAACATTCCTGACCCTTTTAACGAATAACTAGGGAGATATAAGGGCTTCATGGTAGGTCTACCCTGTTTGATTTTGAAATAGAGGTCAATAATTGAATCTAACACAAAAGATTCACAGCCCCTTCCTTTCCAACAAGTTGTTTTTATATTCCAATTTACTGGGACCAATAATAAGGGAAATATAAGACTCGATGGTATGAAGACCGTGTTTGACCAGGTGTCAAAGGTCAGATAAACAAAGGCATCCAAGGATAAGGTACCGAATATTGATACATAAAGTTTTCTAATAGTCAACTGTCAAGTTTGAATCTCGTCAATTGTGTATTTCCATAACTAAAAGCTAAATTATACCAAAATATGTCTTAAAAGGGTCTCAGCAGGGGAATTTTGTGTTCTTGGTTCTCTGGATCACCTCAAACAGAGCAGTTAGGATCAAATTTGTTTAGGTTAATCCAGTAGATATGATCTGTATTAGCATGATACAAGCAAAATTTGGACCAAAATATGAAAAAGTGACCTAAAATTGACCTTCACAAGACTGTCACTGACCTTAAAATTGAAGTTCAAGGTCAACAAGATATAGATTTTATGCCCTTAGTTTCAATATTGTTTGAGCCAGTTTCAGCTGACTCTGTCAGTCTACTGACTACAAATGAGATACACCAGAAGTACTTTAAGATTTTACTTAAATGAGGCACATACAATTTAAGCACCAGCGAGGCTCACACTTCTAGGAATAACTTTTTTTCCCCTTGTCTCCGGACTTTCATGAATTGTGGCGTAGTGTGATGAGTATCTGTCTCTTCACTGAAGTTAAGTGGAAATGGGCTATGTCCGTACTGAGATGGGTGACCATCTGAGTTCTAGACCAGCTATGGGATGTGTCGGAGTTGGAATTTCTTTGTGTCACCAGACTTTCATAAATTCTAGTGCACTACTCGTGTCTGTGATGGTTGTGCAGCTCGTGCATGTAGACCATAAAAACTTTTCAGCCTTGTTTCTGTAAGGAATGCTTACAAGAAGATGAGTTTGGAAATCCAGGTAAATAAACCACCAACATCTTGAAGAAGTTAATTATTTCATAAGAAAGATATTATTTATTTCATATCACTAAAACTTCCCGTTTCTCACTGTTACTGTTTGTATTTCTTTATGAGTGTATTACAGCTAAACATTTAAGTGCAGACTACAGTTCTTGCAATGGCCTAAGACAAAAAGTATTACAGCTGACTGGTTGTCTGACCAACCCGACACTTGCACACTATTCCCCCATCATATTGCACTGCACTCTACTGGATAGATAAGAAGCCGTCAACGCCAATACATGGCTGTTACTGAAAGAAATGCTTCCAACACAAGTGAAGGTGGGTTGAATGAGTGCACAGTGGAGTCTGGGAAATCGACCTACAAGGAGTTGAACATGATTGGACATCAAATATCGCATATTCGACAAGCATGCCAATCTGAATTGTGTTACAAAAAAACTTACTGAGTAGAAGTACACGAAGGAAAAGGCAGAACCATACAGTAACTACCTTGTCAAAGATGTACCTCATATATTTTAACACAAGATACTCAACTTTCTTGTGACATAATTTGGTTATCCATAAAACCTTATACACCATATTTAAATATAGACTATATTACAAAAATGATTTACATAAGCATGAATATCTAGGTCCAGGGACGTTTACCAACACAAACTTTACCCTCAAGATGAACGTCAACAGGAACATAACTGAGGATCAACACATAATGTACAATGCTTTGGACTACGTTTGTTCAATCTTACCTGTGTTTACATGGAAATATCCAACTGTATTTCTCTCACTTCTTATTGCAGAAAAAATTCAGTTATTGTAACCCATCCCTGCTGTACTGACATTTTGTCTGACACATATTTAATCACGAATTCAACAGTATGTTTGACATAGGCCTATTTTCTCAATTGTGACAATACGTGTATGTGTATGAAAAGAGGAACTCCAAAAGTCTTGTAGTTGCAGAAATAACAGAAAACAGAGCTCATTGCTCCATGCTTGAGTTGTAACTAAAACATGCCCAATGACACTGACATCATAGATAACACAAGTAATAACATAACCATCAATCTGTGCCCAGAACAGTGCACAGAACTCTGCACTCAATAACTGGAGATTTTTTGTGTTGGTTCCACAAACTTCATCTGCTGATCTCACTCACAAAAGAAGAACTATGGTTGGCTGGTAATCAAACAATATGGTGTACTTATAAATTTAAAATCAAATACATAATGTAACAAATATTAATGAAACAAATCACAATAAACGTGCATTAAGTTAATATGTTTACTCAGATAAGGCTGAGTGTCTGTAGATATTAAAAAACACAAAAATAATTTACTTTATGGAACACTCTTCTCAACCTCGATTTTTCCAACATTATAAACAAAACAATAAAGCAAGTGGTGTATTTCCACTGTTAGAAAACCTATTATATGGATACTGACCCCATAATGGGAAAAATGGAATATTTTAAGTTTAAAATTTTACTTTGACACACAATATTTCAGGTTTCCATGTTAAAAGTTCAATCACTATAATCTGCATGTTTTTATTATCTATGCATAAGACCTGTACTTTGCTTACTTTTTAAATGTAGATCAATGAACGGATTGACCTGTTATTACAAAAAAGTAACAATCATTATTACTTAAACTTTTGCCAAGTACATCTTGTAAATTTTAACATTTAAAGATAGACCTCTGTCTCCTGAAAGATGCTTGGAATTGTTGAGTTAATCGAGGAGTCAGTCAATTTATATTGCATTTGAGCTAATTGAAAAGTCTGCTAATCATCAAATTGTGCTACCTACTACAGGTAAAACAATAAACTATGTGTATTTGCTTCCTAGGGGCCATGGTGGCGCAGTGGTAACACACTCTCCTCCCACCTCTGAGGTCAGTGGTTCAAACCCCAAATCTAATGTGAGAATGTTCGTAGCTGCTTACTGATGGTCGGCAGTTCACAGTACAGAACCACGACCAACTGTATGTACTGTTTTCCTCTGCCCACAAAACTACCCATCGTGATAGGACCTGTACAATGTTGAAAGCGCGGAAAATGTATTTACTGCCTACTTTGTACTAGCCTTGCCATAGACGTTAATATATATATTATAGACATAACTGTTTGGCTACATTATACTTTTTATTATGTTCTCATTTATTTATCTAGCTGTCTGTAGAAAGGCTTGATATAATTTGTATTGTGACAAACTGCACGATTGCATTATGGTCCAGACAGCCTGGATGAACAGGCTAACTTTGTACCAGCAGAACAAAATTTAAAAAGAGTGTATTTAGCACAAAAGTTGATTCAGAATATTAGGGGTTTCTGGACCAAGTCAATGTTCAAATGGTTTCCTTACTAGACACACTCCCACTGTCCAGTTTAGCTTCGTTCTTTCTCATTAGGTTGTAAAACAGTTACCATTCTAGCTTTGTTTACTTGTATATTTTGGGCTGGTTGTTGCACTTTTTCCAATCCATTATAATGACTCATTTTGTGCTTCTTGGTTCAAATAGTTTATATCCGTGGCTCTAGGATTTGAGCCATTACTTCATTGATTGTGATGTAAACATATGGATAAAGTTCTCGCAAAGAAAAAAAAAACAAATAGAATCTCGGTGGTTGAATTGCATTTTGAAAACATTTCTAGTTTTTAAAAAGACTTTTCTGGCACATTTTTTCACGAATGTTTCCATATATTGAAGAAATGAAACTTCCAATATAGTAAACATTTTGCATCAGTCCTTCATAAATGAGAGCTGGTGGTTAAAATAAATTGGCATGCAGTGTGTGCATATCATCTGGTCAGTGTCCAGTGTGAACAGATGACCTGACATTTACTAATGACAGTGTAAATTGATGGATGACCACAGGTTTGTTTTTCTGAACTGTACAGTACTGGTTTATAGCTGAACTGACCATGACCACAAAACAGGCAAATGGCGTATCTACACCAAAAACAAAAGTATTGGTATAAAATAACACTCCTAATGATAATTGTGTGCCTGTTATCTTGTCAATGTTTACTACATGACCGTGAAATCTCGCAAGTTATTGGTAAAATTGTATCATTACAAGGTATGATATAACAAATACCAAAGTTATTAAATGCTGAGAAAAATCACCGACCTTCTTGAAACATAGTCATCAAAATATTAAAAATAATGCTTTTGCAACTCATTAACTTTTTAAAAGTGAGCAATCTTCCCTTGTTTAGGATCGCTTACTTGATGATATTATAGTTTATAGTTAGGCAAAGTATTATTTGCCATTAAACTGTCTTATTGATGCAATTAAGTTTATAAAAATACAGTGTATTGTCATATGAACAATACGTTAAGTAGGAATGAGTGGCTTGTAATTGGCACTGGTGTATTTACTCTGTATCTGAATAGCTGCACGGAGTAACCTACCACTGATTTTTTTACAGTATCATGATATGTCGGAGTTTGCTGTAAACTTGGCAAACTGATGGTCTCTTTAGTGGCTACAGTGGATTTGCTGCCACAAAAACAGTAACAAAACTCTGTGGAATACTTATCAAACAGAGCTGATTTTTCCTTTTCTATTCCGTTTGTTCAGATTATTAATGTTACCCATTTGATCAATTGAAATTCTCTGAGGTGATTTAGATATTTTTATGCCTTTGAACAGAGCTACCAAATCGCAATGGAAAGTTTGTTGGTGAACAAAATAAATAGAAGTTATTTCAGCTTACATCAGAAACCTTTGTCAAAACTACATCAGGTTCTGAGCCAAGATTTAAATCCTGTCTGTAGTGGTGGGCCAGTCTTTTGGTATAGATATGGTGAACAGAAACATTAACCTTCATCATGAATTGATCAAACATTTTATTGTATTGAAAACAAACTTAGCAGATAAGACAAAGTTTGAATTTAAGTGTCCTCTTGAGACATGTCATTTGAGAGTACTTGAGAAAAGTATGTCAACTTTGTTGTTCAGTTTTACTGTAACAACAATGAACTATGTGTTTACATTTAGGTTACAAAGCGAAATTAAATACGAATTTTCCAAATTTAAAAATATATTATTTTGTATGTGTTAATTGTTTCAAATGTTGTAAACAATCTTCGAGACTTGGGCAAGGCAATATGTCACCTGCCATTTTATGAAACACTGTTCCATGATGGCCTGGTTTCACTTAATTCAGTAAATGGTTTGGGAGTCATTCCCAAATATTGGGGTTTATGATCATGCTTCTTGCACATTCTAGATCCCAGAACCCTACAGTATTCCACATAGAAGTCTAAGACAATTGGGGTCAGATCTTGTTAATGTTGCCAAATGCTCCCGAACAATAAAATTCTGTTGAGTTCCCAAATGAGATGTTTCATATAAACATTCTCCTGGTGAAATATGAACATACCAGAAAGATTTTCAGTTACAGAATAATCTGAGTGAGGAGTAGTATAAGGAGGGGGATGCCGATTTTGCCGATTGTTGATTATGCCGATTTTTTTTTTTGGGGGGGGGGGGGGGGGTTAGGGGAGGTCTCTAGCTGAGTAATTATGCCGATTATAGTGGGGAGTATTGAGGAGGAGGTGTCAGATTGTGTGGGGGCAATTATGCCGATTGAGGTGTGATATTCACAGCAGGAAAGTTAGGGGAATATGTTTTAAATATTATGGATGCAATATAGGGTTATTTGGTATCAAAATGTTCATATTTTTATGCAGAAAACAATGGTGGATGAATTATGTAGATTGCTTTACAAATAAGAATTTTATTAATGAGAACAATAGAAACTTCCTTAAAGCTTGTTGTGTGCCATTGATCAGTATATAACTGACTTGGAATTTTACCCAATCAGTTTAAAAATTATACCGATTAAATAACAAGTTATACCAATAAAAACATTCAAATAAATGTTCAGATGAATAGACCTTTTAAAATTAGCATTTATATATTTTTACTGATGTGTGTTTGTTAAACAGCTGTTACAATAATAAAAATAAGTATAATAATTATAGCATTGCCTGTAAACATAGAATTCTCTGAAAACAAAAACCTTATTTCCTTTTATTTCTAATGCAGCATATTGTTCAACTTATAAGAGTTAAAAAATTAATTAAACAGATAAGCCTTAAAATGAAATAATTAAAATGAAAAAGAAAGAAAGAATCTGAAATGAGAATAAGAAGGAAGCACTCCTAGAGTGCAGACCTCCACCAACCAAGTATCGCGATATGTTAATTTCCCCAAATGCTACATTTTTTAAAAAAAATTGTCAACAGCAAACCCAAAATCATTGAAAAGGCGACTTTTTGAATATTTGAGATTTATTTGAATCCAGAGTGCAATCTCAATTTTACCCAAAATTCTCTTTTGGTCAGGCCCCATTCACATTTAATATTTCACAAAGATGTACTCATTAGGTTTAAAGTATTCACAAAGAGAAATAAACACAACCACAAACATAACCTTCTTTGTAGAGGTAGTAACAACAATAATTGGTACAAACTCACGAATACATGCTGTGTAAAGTAGGTCCTATGTCAAGAATAATTCCTGGTGGAGATTATTGGGCTTATATCCTAAATGATCTACTTCAGGTTATTAAATTCTATATTTTTCACAGAATAACACTTCTGTGTGAAGAATCTAAACCCAAGTGTGGAATTTCAGGGGCTGGAAACCTTTGATGTTGTTGTGTTAGATACTTCTTTAAGTATTTCTATAAACTATTTGCTAGTCGTGTGTAACAAGACATCATACACTGATTGGTTTACAGTAAGGGTGATAAATTCATTACATATCTGTTAAGATATGGTCTTAATTTTATAGATTTTTAAATTTCAATCAATCCCGAAAGCCATGGTTATATTCACACTAGCTGATCCATAATTTAGGTTCTTTGAATCCACTTAAAGTAACTCAACACCCCTGTAGATCAGAATTGACTCATTCATAAGAGTGTCTTTACAAACATTCATCTTTTCTGCTCTTAAGTCAGTTTTTAAACAATTTGTTAAAGAAACTAACTCAAAATATTTGTTACTCATAAAAATGAAGAATAGCAAAAAGTGTCCTGCAACTACATTACACAAATGCCATCTTACCACATTCTTCAATAGTACACTATATACCTGTTTATAATGAATTAAAATTATAGGTTACAAGGTTTGAATGATTACTAAAAGTAATTAGTTATTTCAATACTTGACTGGTATTTTTACCATTATATTACTGAACTGAGTCATACTTCTATATATATCAATGAATGAATACTCACTTTATAACTGTGAACTTCCAATTGTGATGTTATTCACTTTGGATTACATGACTTAATCTGTTTAACTCCACACTAACTTTAGCAAGATCAGATAACTTCACTGTATTAAGCCTCATGTCAGTTGGTACCTCCAACATCCAGCTGTGCATATGATAATTCTAGATTTTGGTACTTCATCAGAAACATAAATATTTACATTACTGCCATTTAGTGTGATTGCTCTTTATTGTAAACCTAATCTTATCACCTTTAAAGGTACAACACATTTACATTGAAATTCAGTTTATGTTTATGAAAGACGTCCAGATAACTTGTGGTTTTGACTCATGGAAAGATGCATTGGCTTGTGTATACTGAGAAAATTGCTGAATTTCTAAAAGAAGAAGAATCTAAAAGAAGATATCCCGCTGAGGGAAATTTCTCCTTGATGGCGACTCCAACTTTCACTCTAATGATATGTGAAACACTAGTTCAATATTCTCTTATAAAATCTTGAAAGTGTTTAGTTTGAAATAAGATGTTACATTCTTAAGTAATAAGAAAGGTCAAATTTTTTGTACGGAATCTGATAACACTGTTAGAAGCATAATAATATAACAGGTCATATGCGATCTTGAGAACCATAAACCTCTGATCGTCAACAAAATCATTCAAAACTGTTGAGTACATTATATATTTTCAAGAGGATATTATGAATTAGGATTTTGGATTGTGTTTAGGATGCTTCAGAAGTTCTGATCAAAAGTATAATCAGTGCTAGCTAACTACTAGATAAACATACCCAAATCAAAAGATGCACTTTTACAGTGAAATGTGGCATAAAAGTCAAAGCCATGATGTCCACCAATCTGTCAATGCAGAAATAAATCACATTATGATGTACTTACACAAGCCATAGCACAGTATTACCCAAGAATCATTCTTTAAAATAAGTAAGAACCAAAAAATACTTTTGTTTTGAATTACTAAATGTCTTCAACACAAAACATCAGAAACATCATTACCAACCCATGAATCTATGCAAGAATTGTCATTTATATGGTTTTTTTTCAAAAATATGGGATGATTTTATTCACAGCAACAATCTTCCCAGCCATGAAAATGCAGTAAAGTTCAGAAATAGGGACTCAGCTGTATCATGGGAGTTATATCTAATCTGCATAATTCATCTGAGACAGTATGATATGTAATGATTTGTGTGATCATTAGGATCATAAAGTTATTTCTGACCTAGGGAGAGGTTCCATCAGTTTTCAAACAAAGAGTACACCAAAACTTGACAGAGGGTAGTAAGTCAAACATCACACAACAACAAATAAGAACTTTTACATTCCGCTTACCAAACTAATCACAGCTATGAAGCTGTATTAACCAAAATCTTTGACAACTTTTGTCACAGGGTCTGATTAAGCTTTAATTTGTTATTACAACTAATGTTGACAATTTTTGTTTTCTTTCAAGAAGAAAATATTTTACATTCCAACAAAAATGTGACATTCAAACATACAAGAATACCATACAAACTCCCAATACACACAAAATAAAAGTGCACAAAACAACTTCACCAAATCAAAAAGAGATACACATTACACAAATGTTAAGAAAGTAGTTCAGTCAACAATGTTCAATGTGATTCTGAAATCCAAGCATGGGCCTCTTTAACAACAAAATAACAGTAGTTGCGGGATGACACCTTGGTGTAAGGTAGTTCATTCCTGAGAGGGAACCTTAAGGTGGGCTTTAGTATGCATGACCATGCCTGATGTATTCTGGCTTCTGATTGGCTCCTCAGCCCTTCTTTAGACAAAAAATTTGAACCCTTCTTCCATTTGCAGCTCACACTTGGAAGGGGTAACACCTCAGGACAACATTTTATTTTATTTTATATTTTCTACTTTGTGTACTTCTGGCTCTTATTAGTTTTTATTTTACATTGATTTTAGTATTCTGAGCCCCCAGTACATGGAGAAGAAAAAGTATAACTTGCGGTCTAATAAATCTGACGCTCTTCAAATTCCTTTACAAGTACATTTGTCGGATGATAACGATTTCGTAACGAACTTGTTGGGACATAAAACCACTAACATGTCACAACAAGATTCGGATTCCTCACTTTCAGGTAGCGAACTTGACTGTGACAATGTTGTTCAATCAGACAGTGACGGTGTGGGCCCAAGTGGGCGTTCGTTTAACCGTTTACATGCTGAAGCTCCCAGCAAAGTTGCCCATGATTTACAATTCCAAGAAACTCAATCTTTAGTGAATCATCAGATACTGTCACAATTAACTGCCATTAGCGACAGGCTACAAAAACTTGAGGAAAAACCGGCAAAGAAAACCAATGATAAATCAAAAATTAAGAACACCCGTGCTCAGAAACAACACAAAAGTACTCCTGTTGATAGACATCAAAGTACTCAGGCGGAAACAAGTAATTCTGTACCCCACATTGAATGTTGTACACAACCAAATACTAGTCAAATTCCCTCGTTGGAATACATTAGGGCGAATAATGAAATTCAACGTAGTGTAGAAGAAAGAATAAAAGAATTGCAGCAATTATCTAAAACAGGTATGTCTGATCAAAAATTGAAATCTCAGAGAGGCGGTCAAATTGATGTTTTTGTCAAAAATAGGGTCAAATGGCCTCATGAACATGTCCTAGCCGGTTCTCAAAAAGAAAGGGTCTCGTATGACCAATTGACCATGGGTCAGTGGATGGCAGGCTTTTGCAGAACAATGAGAGATGAAAATTGTATTCAAAACAAAGATGCTATGTTAGATTATCTCATTTCCTTATTAGACGATTCCAATGATTTCTCTTGGACTTCTGCAAAGGCCTGCCATGCAGTCCTCCTATGTCGCATGGAACAGGGAGAAATTAAGGATTATACTCAGATTGACTTGATAGACAGGGTGAGAAGGGCTCATGCACAAAGACATGCTCCTCAAGTACAAAATTTGGCAAAAAAACCAGGAAAAAAATTCACTAGACGCGAAAAAAATTCCAGGACCATGATTTGTCAGTTTTTTAATCAGGGCACATGTTTCCATCAAGCCACTCACGAGACCAAAGGAACCACTTATCAGCATATTTGCAACCACTGTTTCACCAAAAATGGAAAAGCTTTCCCTCATTCTGAAACAGAATGTAAAACAAAACTCAAAAATGCTAGTGCAAAAAACGAATAAACTTGGGCGTTCGTCAGTTTCCCTTGTGTTACCATAGTAACAGAACTTTTTGGAATAGAAATAATGTTCATGATAATTCCATTGCATTTAATTCTCACTGTCACACTGCTTTCAAATGGTTTCACACTTCAAAAGCTTTTGATAACACTAGGGACCACAGGACTTACGCCCAAGTTACAAAGATTATGACTACTAACGAAAAACACAAACGAAATATGTCTCCTCCAACCTTGGATCCCCACATCGTCACTGTCACTAACGAAAATAAGAAGGTCAAACCAAAAACTGTTACCCCTTCCAAGGTGAGTGTGAATGCACGAGGCTGCACCTCCTCTACAACTATTCCATCCAGGAAATTGGTTTCTAAGGGGGCTAGTCATTCTGCTCAACAGAAGGGGTTTCTTGCCAATAGGTTTGATATTCTGGCAAATTTACAAGATTCGTCAGTGGATGGTTTTGCAGGGGGACTGAGGTTTGAGACTGGGGTGCAGCCTTGTAGGAACATAAATGTTCCTTTAAATACTAATCAAGCACAAATCCCCTCTGGGGATACAAATAACGCTGAAATACAAGCACATCCCACTAACATTATCAGTGGAAACAAGAGGTCCCTGCCACATAAGGAACAAAAAAGTCGTTCAAATGCTCATGTTCCACAAGTTGGGAAAAATCCTCTCCACAAATCGGTTCCTGTGCCAAAAATTGAGGCATCTACTTCGACATTCTTGAATAAAACCAGCAAGCAAGTTCAGAGATTACAAGATGACCAGTCCCTGGTTCATCCAGAAAAAATTCCATTATTTGTATGGCAAAATAAGTCATCCAGTAAGGACCATGCAGCCTGTATATCACAGAATGGGGGTGATTTTGGTTATATTCCTTTACAAGATCCTAACATTTACAAAGGACCACAAATTTCATGGGGTAGAGTTCCTGACATTTTAGAAGCACATACCATAATACGTAACAGTGGAGCCCCAAATTTTTTGAAAGCTCGGATACCAGTAGCCACACAACTTAACCCAGACAGATGGTATTTCCATTTACAAGACTATTGGGACAGACAACTCCCTGATTTAATAAAATATGGCTTCCCTCTAGATTTTGATAGAAGTAAGCCATTACAGCCAACTTATGACAACCATGCTTCAGCCATTCAATATATAGATTGTGTTGAACAATATATCAATGAAGAATTGCAATACGGAGCGATATACGGACCTTTCAAAGATTTACCTTTTCCAGTCCATGTATCCCCTTTGATGACAAGGCCAAAACAAAATTCGGACAAACGTCGTACAATCATGGACCTTAGCTGGCCCAAAGGGGCCTCTGTGAATAATGCTATTCACAAATTTAGATATTTGGATACTTATTTCTCATTATCTTACCCTTCTATCGACAATATTGTAGATAAAGTCAAAGCATTAGGTCCAGGTTCACTGTTATTTAAAGTAGACATCAGTAGGGCGTTTCGCCACTTACGTATAGATCCGGGTGATATAGATCTGCTAGGAATTCTTCATCAGGATCTGTTTCTCGATGGATCGCTCCCATTCGGATTTCGACTCGGATCCGGATTTTTTGAGAGATGTTCCGATGCAATCCGGTTTATTATGAAAGAACATAATCATAATGCACTCTTAAATTATATTGATGACCTCATATATATTGGTCTACCTTCTACAATACACGATTCATATCAATTTCTATTATCCTTGCTACAGGATTTAGGTTTAGAGGTGAGTGATTCAAAGTTGGTTCCTCTCTCTACATGTGTCACTTGTTTAGGTATCCAAGTAGATACTATACAAAAAACACTGTCCATTCCGGATGAAAAATTACAGGAAATTAAAAATACCTGTAAAACATGGACCCATAAAAATGTGGTCACAAAACAGCAATTACAATCCTTATTAGGATCACTACTGTATATAAGTAAGTGTATCAAACCGGTGCGCATCTTCTTGAATCGTATGCTCCAGCTTCTCAGGTCTCATCATGATTCAAAGAAATTCGTTTTAAATTCGGAATTTTTTCGGGACCTTTCTTGGTTCAACACATTTCTCAACCAATATAACGGTGTCACCTATTTCGATCACAAAAAATCCGATTATACAGTGCACTTAGATGCTTCATTAACAGGTATGGGAGCTACTTTTGCAAATATGGTTTATGCTCTTCCCATTCCTTCTGATTGCAAACAACTACATATAACTCAATTAGAAATGCTAAATGTAGTGCTTGCTTTGAAAGTATGGGCCAGTGCATGGTCCAATAAAATCATTGATATTAAATGTGATAACTTGGCTGTAGTTGAAGTCCTTACTTCAAATAAAACTAAAGATGCTTTTCTCGCTACTTGTGCCAGAAATGTATGGTTGATATGTGCCATTTTCAATATTTCCATTCGAGTATGGCACATTCCTGGAAAATACAATCACATTGCTGATCTGCTTTCCAGATGGACAGTTACCCCTGATCCATCATATAAATTACAACAAATGTTGCCCAACTATGTTTGGATCCCCACACATGTAGATTTCTTGAAGCTTAATTATGACATTTAATTATTTTCAGACATAACACCTTGCACCTCCCAGCTTGCCACCAGGGCCAGGCAGAGACTTCAGATGGCTTTCAGACCAGCAACTGAAAGGACATACACCCGCATGTTTGCTGACTTCCTTGGCTTCCTGGTGGCAACTGGGACTTGCCACCATAAGGTAAACCACTTGACTCTAATCATGTTTATGCAATTTCTGTCTGAAAATGGTCTAAAGCCAGCTAACATTGCAAATTATATGGCTGGAATCAGAGCAAAATGTATTTTATATAACATTTCCACAATTCCATTTAGACATGAACAGATTCAACTGTTTTCAAAAGCTCTAAAATTAGATAGACCTCTCCAACCAAAAACTCACAACCTTATCACCATTGACTTGCTTCATAATATGCTGTTAGTAACACAGACTTTGCAATTCCCCATCCAGTTTACTGCATTATATGCATTAGCCTTCTTCACATTCTTGCGGATTTCAAACATTTTGCCACACTCCACAGTTACCTTTGATCCATCAAGACAGTTAGCAAGAGGTGATATCATATTCACTGACCATGGGGCTAATATCTTGGTTAAATGGTCGAAAACCATTCAAAATAGACAAGATTTCCACACTGTTCCTATCCCTATCCTGGGTAAATCATTGTTATGTCCTTATACAGCATTAAAACAGCTCCTGGAGCAACTTCCAGGTACTTCCAATCAGCCTCTATTTTCTATCTCCAGGTCCCATGGTTCAGTACCTTTGACTGATTCTGTAGCTCGCCGTCATCTGCATACAGTATCACAGAAACTCCATCTTGTTCCTCCTCTAAAATTTCACGATTTTAGGCGGTCTGGGGCCACATGGGCCTTCCACAATGGAGTTCCCTTACATAACATTATGCACCATGGGACCTGGAAGTCAGATTCCGTGTGGAAATATATCAAATCTGTCCCTACACTTTCATCTCCAGTTTCCTCCACCTTCCAACGCTTCCTACACCTATAGTTCATTTGGCTGTTTGGGTGCCATCTTTCCATTTTAACCACACATTTCCTCACCTTTCCTATAGTTTAATTCAAATTTCATATAAATTCCTTATAGATATAGCCACGTATCACACTGTGGTGTATTATGAATTTCACAAAGTAAAATTCATTGAATTCAGTTGTTGGACACACTTTGACCTTTTATCAACTCATGACCTTGTCATATGACCTTTCACTTTCATTGTGCTTTGGACTTCAAAATTTTAACCTGGCTTCGCCTGGGTCCTAAACTTGTAGCTTTGTAGATTTACTGTTATCATAACAAAGTGTGCCCACTTCTGGTACCAGGTGCTTCAAGGTGCCTGAAAAATTTACTATGAACCAAGAAAAATGGTTACTAAAGATAAAATAGTTATCCAGTCATATGTAACTAAATATTTGGATGTTATTCAAATGTACACTTAGTTATGCATATTGCCTTTTAATAAATGTAATGCTTAAATATTCCAACTTATGTTGATATGTTTGTATGTTATTGTATTAATATCAGTCAATTTATAGTAGAATAAATATATATATTATCCCACCTTTGGGGTTTTCTTGGTTCCCTCTGGGGAATGTGCGGGATGACACCTTGGTGTAAGGTAGTTCATTCCTGAGAGGGAACCTTAAGGTGGGCTTTAGTATGCATGACCATGCCTGATGTATTCTGGCTTCTGATTGGCTCCTCAGCCCTTCTTTAGACAAAAAATTTGAACCCTTCTTCCATTTGCAGCTCACACTTGGAAGGGGTAACACCTCAGGACAACATTTTATTTTATTTCCCATAACCCACCCTCCCTTATTGAATTATGGCTTCTGTGTGCTCATGTATGTTTCATAGTTTCAGTTTCTGGTTGTTGATGGCTTCCAGTCGTAGCCTGTGCTGCTTTACAGTGATATACCCTGGGCAGTGGCTACCTTCCTCTCTTCAGGACCTTCTGGCCATGGACACAATAATGATATTCTTCATTTTTTACCTACTCCACGTATTGCTACTTTCATGTCAGTAACTCAGTATATCTCTTCTGAATGAGTTGTGAATTACCCATTTTTTAGTTGTATTATATAATTAAACTTTGTATTTTTAATGTATTGCATTATGAATCACATGCTATATATTCATTGCTTAATAATCTTATGTAACTGATTCATATTATGATGACCATCGCTTTATGTCATTGTTGCGCATAAAGCGCCAGAGCAGTATGTTGTTTTATTACCACAAGGCTATGCTATATGCTGCATCACTTTGACCTTGCAAAGAATATTTTCACATTCTTCTCACCCAAATAGGTCAGATCTGGCACTCTTACTGCATGTCGTACCAACATAACTAACATTTGAACTCACATATTTTATGTCTAGGAATTGACCATAAATGACCTTTTATTTCAACAAATCTTTTTTACTGACGTACAGAATATACATAACTTTATTGGTGACCTGCGAGGCATTGTGCTATCAGCAATGTCCCGCCGGCCGCGTCTGTTCGTCTGAACTTGCTACATGACCCTCTATGATCAATGGGTTTTTAACTTGCTTCTTTTAAGCTCATACTGTGCCCTCTTATGGACACACTTTTCTATGGCTCAGATTGTAGCCACATTACCTACATTGTCAGCCACTTTGTAGTACTGTCTTCGCCACAGCGGCCCCCATGCCTGGAGGGGGGGTCGCTGTGGCCGGAGGCGCCGTTTGTCTGATGACATTGATCTTAGTGTAACAAATGCACTACAGGCTCTGCATTTTAACTATCTTTATATTTTATTTTGACATTTATTATTAACTCTTGCATACAAACTTACCTACACATTCCTTTCACTTTTGCTTTACACTATGGCTGTTCATAAATTCATTTTAAAAACCCTTAGAATTACAGCCACCAATCACACTGATGTTCCTTTGTAAACTAAACCTTCATTTTTCAATTCATGACCTTGCATATGACCTTCTTTTCATCATCAAATTTTCACCTGGGTTTCAAAATTTAAACATTTGGCATAAACCTCTGCCATAAGAATGCCATCTAACTTTTTGGGTGCCATCTTTCCATTTTAACCACACATTTCCTCGCCTTTCCTATAGTTTAATTCAAATTTCATATAAATTCCTTATAGATATAGCCACGTATCACACTGTGGTGTATTATGAATTTCACAAAGTAAAATTCATTGAATTCAGTTGTTGGACACACTTTGACCTTTTATCAACTCATGACCTTGTCATGTGACCTTTCACTTTCATTGTGCTTTGGACTTCAAAATTTTAACCTGGCTTCGCCTGGGTCCTAAACTTGTAGCTTTGTAGATTTACTGTTATCATAACAAAGTGTGCCCACTTCTGGTACCAGGTGCTTCAAGGTGCCTGAAAAATTTACTATGAACCAAGAAAAATGGTTACTAAAGATAAAATAGCTATCCAGTCATATGTAACTAAATATTTGGATGTTATTCAAATGTACACTTAGTTATGCATATTGCCTTTTAATAAATGTAATGCTTAAATATTCCAACTTATGTTGATATGTTTGTATGTTATTGTATTAATATCAGTCAATTTATAGTAGAATAAATATATATATTATCCCACCTTTGGGGTTTTCTTGGTTCCCTCTGGGGAATGATATTTCACATCACCCATGAAATAAAAAATATACTGTTGATACCAAGGAGATGAGAGTCCAACCTCAACATGTCTTATGACAACAAGTCAAGGTCTTACAAAATTTTAAATTTTTTGAAATACACCAAACTAGAAAACTTTAAAAAGTATTCGAATATTTCAAAATTTTACATGAATATATGTGTGAAATATACAAATATATTCTTTTAAATTAATTCTGTGAGAATATCAAATCAGTGACATGTTACTCATATTAATGTTATAAAATTATATGTTTCTATTGTTTTCTTCTGCTTAATAGGTAAACCGCAAAAGTAATATGTTTGTGTGGTGTTTTAAAGACTCAACATTGGTTACCTTTTAGCTTTTGACAATTTATTTCATAATAATATTTAAAACCCTGTTTCTGGCTCAACTTCAGACTTATGCTGAATCACAATGACATAGGGAGTACAAATAGAAAAACAAAGCTGTATGACCACATCTATACATGCATTGACTATCAATACATTTTAAAGTTACAATGGGCACATATGGACAAAAAAAATCAAATAATGGAAAAATAAACTATGATATACTGCAATAACTATAAATTAAAAACCACTTTGTCATAATCTTTTTATCAATTTAGACCATGAAAGGATCATGTTACACTCATTACAAGACTTATCAGCTGTAACTTTGTTGTTGTGAAACTGTCAGTCACAAAACTATGATCACTAAGTTGGAAATCTATCATTGCTATCACTGGTACTGCACCTTGGCAGTTTATATTATATTTTGCAGGAACAGGACAGATTCTTACAAGGATATGTATGGAGTGAAACACTTAGAATGTTGTGTTTCTCAGTGATCAGTCTTGCAATTAACTTCAATACACCAGATCTATTGGAAACATCTTTTGGTTGAGTGTGGTCTTGTTTCACTTGTCTGCTGACGACAGTCAAATATCTGCACTTACAAAACTCAACAACATTCTCAAACAGGCTAAATCCATTGAGGAAATTGAATCAAACATAAGCTAAGTGATAGCCTGTTTAACATCAAAGTGAGCCTGACTATGATAAAATGCTATCCTACTTGTAGGATCCCAAGCTTGATTTCAAAACTTGCAATATCTCATTTAACCCTGGGTGATTGTACTATAGAAGGAGGGTACTTTTGTGTGGCCTAATGGTAATTTCACATTAGCACCTGACATTGAACTTGAATACCAATCTGCCTAATGATAATTCTCAATAAAATATACCATTTTAACATGCCAGCTGCTTAAATCTTCGTCCAGATGTGGATTACATTGTGGCTTAACTACGGCAGTGCTTCATACTATGGCTTGTCAAATGCTCTGCTCCATTAACTACAACTGGTTAAAACACAAGCTGCCTGTCTTGTTTACAGAGTTACGAAGTATTTTATCACATAACACATGTTCTTCAAACAGTATATTAGCTTCCTATCCAGCAGTTCATTGAATACAATATTGTTCTTTTTCTGCTTAAAAGCAATTCAGCCTACACCAATAATACATTCAAATACACAGAATTTATTACAAGTACAAAATACAAGATGTTAAACTTTTTCACAACACATATTTAACTCATTGGCACCTAATTTGTAGAATAGTTTTCCAGCAAATCACAGAAACACACCAACATACATTTTGAAACTTTTTCAGCATGCATATGACTGCTGACAGAAAACATCACATGTGTTGTTTTAAGTGAACTACATTTGAAGTGTTGTTACAATAAATATTGATATGGGTTCAGAGTTGCAAAATGTGGGGGTTCACATGTATATGGAGATACATTTGTCAAAGGATGCATATCAAATGACTTGATGAAATCTAAATACTGATACAAGAGTGGTAACTGTTAAAGGTGTTTAATAGTAAGACACAAACTAGATTCACCCCTTTGAAAACGTTAAAGTCAAACTGAACAAAGTGAAAATATCTGACATGTGTGATAAGTAACTGCAATATTAAATCCAATCCAAGTCCAAATCTGCATTCTCTTAAAAATGAAGCATAGGACATTTCAAAATGACAGTTTGACTACTGAAATAATAAAAAAACAAGAGCCCTACTTCAGCCACCACATGTGGAACTATGATAAAGACTCCTGTGAATGTGAATATAAATTTTACATATATATCTCATAAAGGACCCCAAAGCCTCATTAACACAAAACACATATAACTACAGATTTTCTTCATTGATAGGATCTTGAACATTTGTTAATGAATTCACAACAGCATCTGGTATATCATAAGGTGAGGGAGAAACAGAATTAATGGATGAAGATCCTGACACTGTTAACATTGTTAAAAATAATGCCCTTATGTAACAATCATCAAAAATGTCTTAACTTACTATCACTTGTTTTTTTTTCAGAATTAATATGTTACATAACTATTGCAACTGCTTGATATACTACATTTATTTTTGTTATGTAGGTTTATGTTTTGTTATTGTTGTTATTTATTTTTGTTATTATTTTTTGTTCCATTATTTATTTATTTACTGATGAATATCTGTATTTTGCTTTAAATTTATGTTTCCATATCTTGTGATTTCCACTATTTTTCTTTTAGAAACTGGGATATTAGCAATAAAATCTAGTTATTTTTCAGGTGCTTTCATTATTTTAGTATCGTTAAACTATTAAGAAATTCAAATTTTTTTTAAAAGTTTCTTAAATTATTATTGTTTTAAATAATTAACATATGTCATAAATATTTTAATAATTATATTTAATTTTTTTTTAAATATTAAATCAATTATTTTATTTATGTTTTATTACTGAATTTATTTATTTATTTTACTAGAATTAATTTTTTTTGCTTATTAATATTTATACTTCCCTTCAAAGCTGTGACTTCATATCACAGAATTTTCCCCATCTCTTCTGATACTTTCATTCTTTAGTGTCAGAAAGAAGCTTAAAACTTACCTGTTTGCAAAAGCCTACCCACCATAGCCTCTCCCGTCACATCTGTGTCTCCTTGGTACGACCTGGCTATGTCCCTTGATTAACGATAACTGCCTTGCTTTATGTTTAGACACGCCTTAGAGTCCATCAGTGATGGAGATTAAGCGCTATAAAAGTCCACATTAGATTAGATAGATTAGATTAAACTATTATTAGAAATTCATACTTCTCTAATAATTTTAATTAAGTTAATTTTACTTGTTTTAAATTCTTAATTAATGTGTGTCTAAATAAATAAAGTATTATAATTATTTATTTATTTTAGTACCATGATTTATTATCATTATTATTTTTATTATCATTATTACTACTTTTTTGTTTATTGTTCATTTATTTATTTAGTTTTTATCATTAATAAATATGTTTTAATTCAAAAATGTGATTTCATATCAGGTGATTTTTCCTAATATCTATTTGTCAACAAAAAATATAGATAGTTCTTTCAGGAATCATTAAGGTAATAATTTTAATTAAATTAATTTTATTGTTTTAGATTCTGTATTATTTATTTAATTTTTTAGTATTTTTTATTATTATTGTCATTATTATTATTTACTATTATTGTTATTATTCATTTTATTAGTATTTTTGTTATTATCATTATTATTTATTTTTATTAATATTTTTATTATTTATTTTATTAGTATTATTAATTTAATTTTGTTCCTTAATATTTATGCTTTATTTTAAAACTGTGATTTCATATCAAAAGATCTTCCCAATTTGGTGTTTGTACAAACCAGGATTAAGCTTCACGAATTTTAGTGTTTTAGTATTAAGAAAATTATGCTTCTAAAGATACAATTACTTTTTAAAATTTTTAATATTTAACATCTGCTATAAATATTAAATAATTGAATTTACTTTTATGTTTAATTTTGTTCAAATAATTTTATTTATTTTGATCACTGATTTTTATTTTTATTTCAAACCTGTTACATCATATATGGTTTCACCTCTTACTTGCATACAAATAGGGACCTAATCAACAGAATACTGTCATAATTATACTAGTTTAAAATACTATAGTAACTTTAAATTGCTAAGAAATATATACATTTTAAAAGTATTTTAATTTGTTGTTGTATTAATTTTAGTTTTTACTTATATTTTTATTAATGTTTAGTAATTTAATTAACTATTTATTAATTTATTATCTCTGACACATTTAAAGTTTCCCGCATTCACTTGCATTGATTTAACTATTAAATTAAATTAAGTGTATAAAATCACAGACTACATGCTTACACATTTACAAACAAACAAAAATGTCCTCTGCTGTGTGTTGTTTGCATCCTTGAATCCTTCCTCAATTGCAAATGCTTACTCACTACCGACAGTACTGTTTTCATAGGTTCCAGTGTGATCAAAAGACTGCTTACAAAGTGTATTTGTACTGTTTTTAAATGTGAAAAATTGCAAAGTGAACTATCCATATGGCTATCAGTTTACCTACATATCCAGAATCTACTGTAACAGATGATCCATCCATGGCTACCAAATGAACTGACTGGTTAGAATCAATGAGGACTGCTGTGAAAGTTACAGATAATAAACATTAAAGTTCATTACTTCTACATCACAAATAACTGCTGAAAACTCATCAAAAATTAGAAAATACAGGCACTGAAAGTGAACATAAGACAGCAGTGAAAAGCTTTTCACACATTTTTCTACCCATAACCAAATGCATATATAAGCAAGTTTTCAATGTCCTCGGTGGTATAATGGGCTAACAGGTTTGGCATCTAATCACAGGCTGTCACCTCTTGTTTTGGTTTAACTCCCACAAGTGACAAAGCTTAGTCCCTGTCCCACTATGACCCTGTCCCAAGTGGCTGTTTAATGGGATTTAAACCCCCCAACTTTGACTTTGACTTTAAACGAGCTTTTTCTTTATGTTTGATGTTTTCATCCTGTTTTGTGTGAACTTAGAGCTGATTAAAGTTTTGTGCAATTTCCATTTCCTTCACTTTAACATCAGCCATCTCAGATGGTCTTTGTTGTAGTTTTCAATGACAGCTCGTCACTAGTGCTTTTGAACAGAGCCTTGTATCCTTACCACTATTAACTTGCTTTTTTCTAATTCCAGTTTAACTTTAAAAGGGCTAAATCTCTGATAGCCACAGATTATAAGGCACAACATATAGATGAGCCAGAGTCCTAAATTAGATATAGAGGGCATAAAAAGGTTAGCAGCCACGGTATCACCAGGTAAAGAAAAACTAAGGTAGAAAAGCTTTACAAAACAGGCACGATTTTAATTTTGATCTGAAGGATGTACTAAATAGCAAATCTATGATATCATTGGGCCGATTATTACATATGGTAGGTAAATGATAAGCAAAACTATGGTTGAAATGATTTTTAATGGGTGTATGGAAGGATAAAAAAGTAAGAATCCATAGAAATAATCTACCCTCATGCTAAATTGTCTCTACTTCCTCAGATCGATGTTTGATCTGATGTTGCTGATGCATTAGATATATGCATTTGGTTATGGGTAGAAAAATGTGTGAAAAGCTTTTCACTGCTGTCTTATGTTCACTTTCAGTGCCTGTATTTTCTAATTTTTGATGAGTTTTCAGCAGTTATTTGTGATGTAGAAGTAATGAACTTTAATGTTTATTATCTGTAACTTTCACAGCAGTCCTCATTGATTCTAACCAGTCAGTTCATTTGGTAGCCATGGATGGATCATCTGTTACAGTAGATTCTGGATATGTAGGTAAACTGATAGCCATATGGATAGTTCACTTTGCAATTTTTCACATTTAAAAACAGTACAAATACACTTTGTAAGCAGTCTTTTGATTACACTGGAACCTATGAAAACAGTACTGTCGGTAGTGAGTAAGCATTTGCAATTGAGGAAGGATTCAAGGATGCAAACAACACACAGCAGAGGACATTTTTGTTTGTTTGTAAATGTGTAAGCATGTAGTCTGTGATTTTATACACTTAATCCTATTCACCAATGTTTTGTAACATAAGTAAAAGAAGCAGCAAATAAACACATCATGTGTTGTAAGCAAATTCATTACTTCCATGGCTATGCAAATGTTAGTGTTATTCTTTCCCATATTAAACATGGAAGCCTCCTGGATAGTCATCAGAAATTATTCACATTTCTGTGTTTAAAATTTAAAGATATAAAATAGGTTGTGTTTTAAATGCAAAAGAATTATTTGTCTGAAATAATGTGATTTAATTATTTGCATACTTTTTCACAATGATAGTTAAATCAATGCAAGTGAATGCGGGAAACTTTAAATGTGTCAGAGATAATAAATTAATAAATAGTTAATTAAATTACTAAACATTAATAAAAATATAAATAAAAACTAAAATTAATACAACAACAAATTAAAATACTTTTAAAATGTATATATTTCTTAGCAATTTAAAGTTACTATAGTATTTTAAACTAGTATAATTATGACAGTATTCTGTTGATTAGGTCCCTATTTGTATGCAAGTAAGAGGTGAAACCATATATGATGTAACAGGTTTGAAATAAAAATAAAAATCAGTGATCAAAATAAATAAAATTATTTGAACAAAATTAAACATAAAAGTAAATTCAATTATTTAATATTTATAGCAGATGTTAAATATTAAAAATTTTAAAAAGTAATTGTATCTTTAGAAGCATAATTTTCTTAATACTAAAACACTAAAATTCATGAAGCTTAATCCTGGTTTGTACAAACACCAAATTGGGAAGATCTTTTGATATGAAATCACAATTTTAAAATAAAGCATAAATATTAAGGAACAAAATTAAATTAATAATACTAATAAAATAAATAATAAAAATATTAATAAAAATAAATAATAATGATAATAACAAAAATACTAATAAAATGAATAATAACAATAATAGTAAATAATAATAATGACAATAATAATAAAAAATACTAAAAAATTAAATAAATAATACAGAATCTAAAACAATAAAATTAATTTAATTAAAATTATTACCTTAATGATTCCTGAAAGAACTATCTATATTTTTTGTTGACAAATAGATATTAGGAAAAATCACCTGATATGAAATCACATTTTTGAATTAAAACATATATATTAATGAGAAAAACTAAATAAATAAATGAACAATAAACAAAAAAGTAGTAATAATGATAATAAAAATAATAATGATAATAAATAATGGTATTAAAATAAATAAATAATTATAATACTTTATTTATTTAGACACACATTAATTAAGAATTTAAAACAAGTAAAATTAACTTAATTAAAATTATTAGAGAAGTATGAATTTCTAATAATAGTTTAATCTAATCTATCTAATCTAATGTGGACTTTTATAGCACTTAATCTCCATCACTGATGGACTCTAAGGCGCATCTAAACATAAAGCAAGGCAGTTAACGTTAATCAAGGGACATAACCAGGTCGTACCAAGGAGACACAGATGTGACGGGAGAGGCTATGGTGGGTAGGCTTTTGCAAACAGGTAAGTTTTAAGCTTCTTTCTGACACTAAAGAATAAAAGTATCAGAAGAGATGGGGAAAATTCTGTGATATGAAGTCACAGCTTTGAAGGGAAGTATAAATATTAATAAGCAAAAAAAATTAATTCTAGTAAAATAAATATATAAATTCAGTAATAAAACATAAATAAAATAATTGATTTAATATTTAAAAAAAATTAAATATAATTATTAAAATATTTATGACATATGTTAATTATTTAAAACAATAATAATTTAAGAAACTTTTAAAAAAAATTTGAATTTCTTAATAGTTTAACGATACTAAAATAATGAAAGCACCTGAAAAATAACTAGATTTTATTGCTAATATCCCAGTTTCTAAAAGAAAAATAGTGGAAATCACAAGATATGGAAACATAAATTTAAAGCAAAATACAGATATTCGTCAGTAAATAAATAAATAATGGAACAAAAAATAATAACAAAAATAAATAACAACAATAACAAAACATAAACCTACATAACAAAAATAAATGTAGTATATCAAGCAGTTGCAATAGTTATGTAACATATTAATTCTGAAAAAAAACAAGTGATAGTAAGTTAAGACATTTTTGATGATTGTTACATAAGGGCATTATTTTTAACAATGTTAACAGTGTCAGGATCTTCATCCATTAATTCTGTTTCTCCCTCACCTTATGATATACCAGATGCTGTTGTGAATTCATTAACAAATGTTCAAGATCCTATCAATGAAGAAAATCTGTAGTTATATGTGTTTTGTGTTAATGAGGCTTTGGGGTCCTTTATGAGATATATATGTAAAATTTATATTCACATTCACAGGAGTCTTTATCATAGTTCCACATGTGGTGGCTGAAGTAGGGCTCTTGTTTTTTTATTATTTCAGTAGTCAAACTGTCATTTTGAAATGTCCTATGCTTCATTTTTAAGAGAATGCAGATTTGGACTTGGATTGGATTTAATATTGCAGTTACTTATCACACATGTCAGATATTTTCACTTTGTTCAGTTTGACTTTAACGTTTTCAAAGGGGTGAATCTAGTTTGTGTCTTACTATTAAACACCTTTAACAGCTACCACTCTTGTATCAGTATTTAGATTTCATCAAGTCATTTGATATGCATCCTTTGACAAATGTATCTCGATATACATGTGAACCCCCACATTTTGCAACTCTGAACCCATATCAATATTTATTGTAACAACACTTCAAATGTAGTTCACTTAAAACAACACGTGATGTTTTCTGTCAGCAGTCATATGCATGCTGAAAAAGTTTCAAAATGTATGTTGGTGTGTTTCTATGATTTGCTGGAAAACTATTCTACAAATTAGGTGCCAATGAGTTAAATATGTGTTGTGCAAAAGTTTAACATCCAACAAGTTTAACAAGACAGGCAGCTTGTGTTTTAACCAGTTGTAGTTAATGGAGCAGAGCATTTGACAAGCCATAGTATGAAGCACTGCCGTAGTTAAGCCACAATGTAATCCACATCTGGACGAAGATTTAAGCAGCTGGCATGTTAAAATGGTATATTTTATTGAGAATTATCAGTAGGCAGATTGGTATTCAAGTTCAATGTCAGGTGCTAATGTGAAATTACCATTAGGCCACACAAAAGTACCCTCCTTCTATGGTACAATCACCCAGGGTTAAATGAGATATTGCAAGTTTTGACATCAAGCTTGGGATCCTACAAGTAGGATAGCATTTTATCATAGTCACTTTGATGTTAAACAGGCTATCAGTTAGCTTATGTTTGATTCAATTTCCTCAATGGATTTAGCCTGTTTGAGAATGTTGTTGAGTTTTGTAAGTGCAGATATTTGACTGTCGTCAGCAGACAAGTGAAACAAGACCACACTCAACCAAAAGATGTTTCCAATAGATCTGGTGTATTGAAGTTAATTGCAAGACTGATCACTGAGAAACACAACATTCTAAGTGTTTCACTCCATACATATCCTTGTAAGAATCTGTCCTGTTCCTGCAAAATATAATATAAACTGCCAAGGTGCAGTACCAGTGATAGCAATGATAGATTTCCAACTTAGTGATCATAGTTTTGTGACTGACAGTTTCACAACAACAAAGTTACAGCTGATAAGTCTTGTAATGAGTGTAACATGATCCTTTCATGGTCTAAATTGATAAAAAGATTATGACAAAGTGGTTTTTAATTTATAGTTATTGCAGTATATCATAGTTTATTTTTCCATTATTTGAATTTTTTCGTCCATATGTGCCCATTGTGACTTTAAAATGTATTGATAGTCAATGCATGTATAGGTGGAGTGGTCATACAGCTTTGTTTTTCTATTTGTACTCCCTATGTCATTGTGATTCAGCATAAGTCTGAAGTTGAGCCAGAAACAGGGTTTTAAATATTATTATGAAATAAATTGTCAAAAGCTAAAAGGTAACTGATGTTGAGTCTTTAAAACACCACACAAACATATTACTTTTGCGGTTTACCTATTAAGCAGAAGAAAACAATAGAAACATATAATTTTATAACATTAATATGAGTAACATGTCACTGATTTGATATTCTCACAGAATTAATTTAAAAGAATATATTTGTATATTTCACACATATATTCATGTAAAATTTTGAAATATTCGAATACTTTTTAAAGTTTTCTAGTTTGCTGTATTTCAAAAAATTTAAAATTTTGTAAGACCTTGACTTGTTGTCATAAGACGTGTTGAGGTTGGACTCTCATCTCCTTGGTATCAACAGTATATTTTTTATTTCATGGGTGATGTGAAATATACTACTGTTATTTTGTTGTTAAAGAGGCCCATGCTTGGATTTCAGAATCACATTGAACATTGTTGACTGAACTACTTTCTTAACATTTGTGTAATGTGTATCTCTTTTTGATTTGGTGAAGTTGTTTTGTGCACTTTTATTTTGTGTGTATTGGGAGTTTGTATGGTATTCTTGTATGTTTGAATGTCACATTTTTGTTGGAATGTAAAATATTTTCTTCTTGAAAGAAAACGAAAATTGTCAACATTAGTTGTAATAACAAATTAAAGCTTAATCAGACCCTGTGACAAAAGTTGTCAAAGATTTTGGTTAATACAGCTTCATAGCTGTGATTAGTTTGGTAAGCGGAATGTAAAAGTTCTTATTTGTTGTCGTGTGATGTTTGACTTACTACCCTCTGTCAAGTTTTGGTGTACTCTTTGTTTGAAAACTGATGGAACCTCTCCCTAGGTCAGAAATAACTTTATGATCCTAATGATCACACAAATCATTACATATCATACTGTCTCAGATGAATTATGCAGATTAGATATAACTCCCATGATACAGCTGAGTCCCTATTTCTGAACTTTACTGCATTTTCATGGCTGGGAAGATTGTTGCTGTGAATAAAATCATCCCATATTTTTGAAAAAAAACCATATAAATGACAATTCTTGCATAGATTCATGGGTTGGTAATGATGTTTCTGATGTTTTGTGTTGAAGACATTTAGTAATTCAAAACAAAAGTATTTTTTGGTTCTTACTTATTTTAAAGAATGATTCTTGGGTAATACTGTGCTATGGCTTGTGTAAGTACATCATAATGTGATTTATTTCTGCATTGACAGATTGGTGGACATCATGGCTTTGACTTTTATGCCACATTTCACTGTAAAAGTGCATCTTTTGATTTGGGTATGTTTATCTAGTAGTTAGCTAGCACTGATTATACTTTTGATCAGAACTTCTGAAGCATCCTAAACACAATCCAAAATCCTAATTCATAATATCCTCTTGAAAATATATAATGTACTCAACAGTTTTGAATGATTTTGTTGACGATCAGAGGTTTATGGTTCTCAAGATCGCATATGACCTGTTATATTAATATGCTTCTAACAGTGTTATCAGATTCCGTACAAAAATTTGACCTGTCTTATTACTTAAGAATGTAACATCTTATTTCAAACTAAACACTTTCAAGATTTTATAAGAGAATATTGAACTAGTGTTTCACATATCATTAGAGTGAAAGTTGGAGTCGCCATCAAGGAGAAATTTCCCTCAGCGGGATATCTTCTTTTAGATTCTTCTTCTTTTAGAAATTCAGCAATTTTCTCAGTATACACAAGCCAATGCATCTTTCCATGAGTCAAAACCACAAGTTATCTGGACGTCTTGCATAAACATAAATTGAATTTCAATGTAAATGTGTTGTACCTTTAAAGGTGATAAGATTAGGTTTACAATAAAGAGCTAGCACTGGCAGTAATGTAAATATTTATGTTTCTGATGAAGTACCAAAATCTAGAATTATCATATGCACAGCTGGATGTTGGAGGTACCAACTGACATGAGGCTTAATACAGTGAAGTTATCTGATCTTGCTAAAGTTAGTGTGGAGTTAAACAGATTAAGTCATGTAATCCAAAGTGAATAACATCACAATTGGAAGTTCACAGTTATAAAGTGAGTATTCATTCATTGATATATATAGAAGTATGACTCAGTTCAGTAATATAATGGTAAAAATACCAGTCAAGTATTGAAATAACTAATTACTTTTAGTAATCATTCAAACCTTGTAACCTATAATTTTAATTCATTATAAACAGGTATATAGTGTACTATTGAAGAATGTGGTAAGATGGCATTTGTGTAATGTAGTTGCAGGACACTTTTTGCTATTCTTCATTTTTATGAGTAACAAATATTTTGAGTTAGTTTCTTTAACAAATTGTTTAAAAACTGACTTAAGAGCAGAAAAGATGAATGTTTGTAAAGACACTCTTATGAATGAGTCAATTCTGATCTACAGGGGTGTTGAGTTACTTTAAGTGGATTCAAAGAACCTAAATTATGGATCAGCTAGTGTGAATATAACCATGGCTTTCGGGATTGATTGAAATTTAAAAATCTATAAAATTAAGACCATATCTTAACAGATATGTAATGAATTTATCACCCTTACTGTAAACCAATCAGTGTATGATGTCTTGTTACACACGACTAGCAAATAGTTTATAGAAATACTTAAAGAAGTATCTAACACAACAACATCAAAGGTTTCCAGCCCCTGAAATTCCACACTTGGGTTTAGATTCTTCACACAGAAGTGTTATTCTGTGAAAAATATAGAATTTAATAACCTGAAGTAGATCATTTAGGATATAAGCCCAATAATCTCCACCAGGAATTATTCTTGACATAGGACCTACTTTACACAGCATGTATTCGTGAGTTTGTACCAATTTTTGTTGTTACTACCTCTACAAAGAAGGTTATGTTTGTGGTTGTGTTTATTTCTCTTTGTGAATACTTTAAACCTAATGAGTACATCTTTGTGAAATATTAAATGTGAATGGGGCCTGACCAAAAGAGAATTTTGGGTAAAATTGAGATCGCACTCTGGATTCAAATAAATCTCAAATATTCAAAAAGTCGCCTTTTCAATGATTTTAGGTTTGCTGTTGACAATTTTTTTTAAAAAATGTAGCATTTGGGGAAATTAACATATCGCGATACTTGGTTGGTGGAGGTCTGCACTCTAGGAGTGCTTCCTTCTTATTCTCATTTCAGATTCTTTCTTTCTTTTTCATTTTAATTATTTCATTTTAAGGCTTATCTGTTTAATTAATTTTTTAACTCTTATAAGTTGAACAATATGCTGCACTAGAAATAAAAGGAAATAAGGTTTTTGTTTTCAGAGAATTCTATGTTTACAGGCAATGCTATAATTATTATACTCATTTGTATTATTGTAACAGCTGTTTAACAAACACACATCAGTAAAAATATATAAATGCTAATTTTAAAAGGTCTATTCATCTGAACATTTATTTGAATGTTTTTATTGGTATAACTTGTTATTTAATCGGTATAATTTTTAAACTGATTGGGTAAAATTCCAAGTCAGTTATCTACTGATCAGTGGCACACAACAAGCTTTAAGGAAGTTTCTATTGTTCTCATTAATAAAATTCTTATTTGTAAAGCAATCTACATAATTCATCCACCATTATTTTCTGCATAAAAATATGAACATTTTGATACCAAATAACCCTATATTGCATCCATAATATTTAAAACATATTCCCCTAACTTTCCTGCTGTGAATATCACACCTCAATCGGCATAATTGCCCCCACACAATCTGACACCTCCTCCTCAATACTCCCCACTATAATCGGCATAATTACTCAGCTAGAGACCTCCCCTAACCCGCCCCCCCCCCCCCCCCCTCCCCCCCCAAAAAATCGGCATAATCAACAATCGGCAAAATCGGCATCCCCCTCCTTATACTACTGTGAGGGGGCTGACCATAAGTCTATGGATCTAGCCAAAATGTACATACTGATGACCTGTGTCACCCTGTATAACATGCTGAGAATGAGGAATTGGCGCAATGATGAAGAATAGCAACTTACTGTGGAACAGCAAAGGTCAGTTGCACAACTGTAAAATACTAAAACCCAGATCCAGAGGGAGGCAGAAATGAGTTAGAAGCAATGAGGGCTCAATGTGAGTATCACAAACACCACTTTATGACCAGAGGGACATAACCACTCTAAGTTGACAGAAGTTATAGCAGTAAAAAGCTATGAAAGACTGGAACTGAAAGAAATGAAGAGCACACTAAACAACCCCCCTCAATAAAAGTGAAAAACAAAGAAAGACATGACCACCTTCATTTACAAAAAAATGTCAAAAGCTAAGCAAAGTGTTGCGTTAGACTCTCATCCACCTAGCATTAGGTTGAACCCCAAACCTGTGTAGTGTGGGTTAAACCAAACATCCACTTGGTAATAGACTAGAAGGTAATACTATCCTTCCGTGTGTGCATTACAATCTTATAAAGGCATTAAATTGAAAATTTTATTTTAAATGTAGCTTTTATAAGCTACAATACTTACCTATTGAAACAGAGTGCTATTCCGTTGACCACCGGAAAAGCTGCCAACGGGTAGAAAGTTGGAAACTTTCCCGGCCGAGTGCGGGGAGAGGTCTCCCCGGAGCCGGCTCACTTCACCGGATACACCGGTACCGGGATGACCGGATATATGACTACTGCGCAGCAGATCACGTGATTCTTCCTTCTTTCTGTTGGGATCCATCCCCGGCAGTGAGGTGTCGGTAAGCGGGGACGGACCGGGAGGGCCTATATCTGTTTCAATAGGTAAGTATTGTAGCTTATAAAAGCTACATTTAAAATAAAATTTTCAATTTTATTGCGCTACAATGTACTTACCTATTGAAACAGAGTGCTGAATTCCAACATCTTGGATGGTGGGAAGACAGCTCACTGACTAGGATCCGGTGAAGAGCCATGAATGGTGAAGGAAGGAGACCCGAACTCAGCATCCGTGCCGGTATGTTGAAGATCCGGTAGGAGGGGTGTGCTCTTCTGGGAACCTTGGGAAGGCTCTGGAGGAAGTTGTCCGGTAGACTGAAGCCCGTCAGGGAGGCACTCCATAATGGCTGCAACGATAAAAAAATAAGAGAAAAAATTAAGAGAAGATAAGGGAATTGTGAGTTAACGAAAAATTAACGACAATTCTATGATAAAAGGCTGAGTAAAGAGAAAAAAGGGACACCTCAAATTAACTCAGGTTAGTTATGGAAGATATGAAGTAGAGATAATTACCTTAAATGGTAGGAAGCCATGCTCTACGCGGTCAGGGTTCTGACCGGCCCCATCTGCTGGATGTGTCTGGTAGCCCCCCCCCCTTCTTTTGGAGGTGAGAGTCCTGCTAGGGAGGAGTCACTACTTGTTGAGCAGCCACAAAGGATCCCAGGTGGAAGGATAGATCTTTTTGATTCTGGCCTGAAAGATCCTTGAGGTAGAAGGATGTAAAAGTGTTATGAGATTTCCAATGACATGCTTGGAGGATCTGGTCCATGGAGACACCCCCATAAAAAGCTTTGGAAGCAGCAAATGCTCTGACGTCATGGGCCTTAACCCCTAGTAGGTCCATGTCCGAATTTTCCACTCTTGAATAACAATATTTAATGGTGTTTTTAATCCAAGATGATATGGTGGAGCACTGGATATCCTTGGAGTGGCCTTGTTTATAAGAGACAAATAACAAGGCTTTATCCTGTCTTAAATCTGCTGTGATTTTAAGGTAGGTAGAGAGGGCCCTCACGGGGCATAGTAGGGCGTCCTCGTTAGAGTCGTTTTGTGGAGTTGCAAGAGCGGGAATAACCACTGGTGATACTGCTTGATTTCCTTCCTTAGCTAGTTGGTTCTTGGCGATAAAGGAAGGAGAGGGGGTGAGTTGAATTTGGTCCCATTCGCCTAGGCATAATAACCCGTCTAAAGTCCAGGCGTGTATTTCGCTGCGCCTTTTTCCTGATGCAAGGGCTAGGAGAAAAACTGTTTTCCAGGTAACATACTTCAAAGGAGCCTCCTGTAATGGTTCAAAAGGAGGTTGTTTGAGCTGGTGTAGGACTATGGAAAGATCCCACTTGGGTAAGTTCCTGGAACTTTTCGGCTTATCCCTATGGAAGCTGGCAATAAGTCTGGCTAATTCTGTATTGTTGCTGATATCCAATGGAACATTTCCTAATGTGTCAGCAATTGCTGTCCTATATCCCTCAATGGTGGATGGGCGTCTGTCCTTCTCATTGAAGAGAAAGCACATGAATTCGCATATATGTTTTATAGAGGGATACCTGAAGTCCACCTGTTGTTCGATGCACCACCTTTCGAAAACTGACCATTTTGAGGCGTAGATGGCTCTAGTAGAGAGTCTTTGAGGTGCAGCAATTCTATCTGCCACCTCTGCGGTAAAGCCTTGGTTCTGGAGGGCTGTGCTCCTAGATACCATGCGTGGAGGTTGAGGGATTCCGGGTGAGTGTGGAATTGGTTGTTCAGTGGTTGTTTGAGTAGAGAGCGAATTGGTGGGAGTTGTCTCGGGATGTCGAGTGACAGTTCCACCAGGTCCCAAAACCACGGTTTTGTCGGCCAGCCGGGGGCTATTAGGATGAGCCTGCATTGTTGGGACAGTAGTTTCTGGACCACTCTTGGTAGCAATGCTGTCGGAGGGAATGCGTACCCTATCATGTTCTTCCAGGAGATGTTTAGCGCGTCCACTGCCCAAGCCTGTGGGTCCAGGATTGGAGACACATAGGTTGGAAGTTTGGTGTTCAGGTTGGTGGCAAACAGGTCTATTTGTGGCCGTTCCCAAAGTAGGGAGATCCTTGTGAAGATATGAGGAGCCAAGGACCATTCTGTGTGTTGGATTTGGTTTCTCCTGGAGAGGCCGTCCGCAATAACATTGAGAGAACCTGGGACGTGCCGTGCTCTGAGTGTTATTTGGTGCTTGTTGCACCATGTGAGTAGTCTCCACATGAGAGCACAAAGTTCGGTGGAGTGGGTTCCCCCCTGTTTGTTTATGTGGGCTACCACAGTTGTGTTGTCTGATGCTACCAGCACTTGTTTCCTGTGGCATTGGTGCGAGAAGTGTTGTAGGGCTAGGATTACTGCCTTTAGTTCCAGTACATTTATGTGAAGGCGTTTTTCTATTTGAGACCATAGACCTCCGACGGAGTCGTGATTTAAGTGAGCGCCCCAGCCTGCGTTTGATGCGTCTGTAAAGATTAGAATGTCGTGATCTCTGGGGTGTAGGAATTCTCCGACTAGGACGTTTTGGGGATTTAGCCACCATTCCCCGTGTTGTTTCATTCTGAGAGTCCAAGGAATTGGAGAATTCAAGGGCATCGGAGCTCTCCAGTGAGTCTTGAGATGCCATTGAAAAGGTCTCATGTGTATCCTGCCCAGTTTCACCGTTTTCTCCGTGGATGCAAGTAAACCAATGATGGACATAAGTGTCCGTGCACTGAGAGTCGATCTCGTCGCGATTGCGTTGAATGTATTTTGGATCTTGCTCCATCTGTCTTTTGTGGGTTTGACCAGGCCTTGGTCCAACGCAAAATGGTAGCCTATGAAGTCGAACCTCTGCTGGGGGGTGAGCTCCGATTTCTTGAGGTTTACGATGAACCCCAGGCTTCGAACCCGGGAGAGAAGTTTTGTTGTGTTTTCCTGAGCCTCTGGCTGAGAAGTGGCTCTTATTAACCAGTCGTCTAAGTATTGGTGTAGACGGATGTCTTGTTTTAAGGCCAGGAGCTTTACCTCCTTCACTAGGGAGGTAAAAACTAGGGGGGCCGTGGCCAGTCCGAAGGGAAGGCTGGTGAACTGGTATGTGGTTCCCTTGTGGTGAAACCTGAGGAACTTTCTTGATTGAGGGTGAATGGGGATGTGTAGATATGCATCTGACAGATCTATTGAGGTGACCCATTCTCCTTGTCTGAGCGATGTGCGGATAGATTCTGGAGTTTCCATCTTGAACTTGGAGACTGTTAGGTATTGGTTTAGGGAGCTGAGATCTATGACGGGTCTCCATTTGTTCCCTGGTTTTGGAACTAAGAACAGTCGGCTGTAGAACCCGAGACTGTCTTGTTTGTTTACTTTTTCTATTGCGTTTTTGGTTAGAAGATCCAGAATAGAAGTCGACAAGGCATTGTCTTTGTCGGCGTCGTTGTATTCGCTGTGGATGCAAGGTGTTCTGGACAACTTGGGATGGTCCCTGAACGGTAGGCGGTAACCCTGTCTTAAGAGGTCCAGTTGAAAGGGGTGAGCGCCTTGTTGTTCCCAATGTTCTACAAACCACTTGAGTCTGCCTCCTACAGGGAGGTCTTTTATGTTTTCTTGGATATATAAAGGTACCTTGTCTAACTGTACACTCGGAGTCTTTACCCCCTCCGGTGGGGTGTTTTTGCTCAGAGTCACTTGCCTCTCTGGGAGGCCACTGCTCCCGGGATGGTTGAGTGGTTTGTGGGGATCCCAAGGAAGCCCTGAAGGGATTGAAGGAAGTTGTCCATGATTGAGTGGGGGAGAGGATTGAGGAGTGTCATTGGTTTTGTGTTTGTTGTTGGCTCTGGTTGCCACTGATGTTTTTACCTCTACCCCTGCGAGCTCCTCTGCCTTTGTTGCTACCACGAAAACCACCCCTGTGTGGTTGTTGCTGTGGGTAGAATTGAGGGGGCATGACATATTGAGGAGGGGGCATCTGGTAATACCCTCCTTGTTGATACGCCCCTCTGCCCCTGCCCCAGGTGTTGTTCGTATTCTTGCATCAACGATCTCTCGAATAGGTCTGGGCCAGAGATAGGGGCTGCCCGTAGATTCTTTAGGCGATAAGAATCAAGACTATTATGGGCGTTCTTGAGATAGGAGTCCCTTCTGATGAGGACTAGATTGGTTAGCAGGTGGAGAAATTTCTCCAGTAAATGTTGATAGGCGACAGCGGTACTCCTGCTGATGTCCAGCATGAACTGCATCTGTGGGGTATCCTCTACAGTTGAGGTGAGCAGTTGATGGAGAAACTGATCCCTGTTGTTTGGGTCTGGATCTGATGCCAGTAATCCAAATGTCTTTTCCCTTTGGTCTCTAGCTGCTCTGAGATTGTTAAGGGTCGATTCACTGGCGGTTGAGAGTGTTGATAGGAAATTTGAAGTAGCAATGCACTCCCTAAACATAAGTTCCAGTTTAACCAGTTCTCGTTGGTTGATAGAGGCTGTAGGAAGGCCTTTGTACCCGGGCCTGGCAATGTTTGAGAAAGCCTGTGGTACTACTTGAGGTCTCTGTTCAAACCTTTCCCCTGCCACTGGGTACCAGTTCCCTCTGTTTGGTGGGTTGGGTACAAATTGTCCAATATCCAGGGAAGTTGAAGAGGCTGGTCCAGGTTTGACCACCGTATCCTGGTTTTGGAGCAGTTTTGCGATGTCATCCATAAGGGGAAGTTTGAGAGATGGTGGACGGGAGGATTGCTCCATGCGGAACATATTTGGATCGCGTCCAAGTCCTGAGCCGAGTTTGTAATCCTCCGTCTTTGCCGGGTCGTCTATGCCAAGGTATTGGCGTACTCGGTCAATGAATGCGTGGAAATCTGCCTTGGGGGGAGGTGCTAAGTTCTCCGGTTCTGAGTCATCTACTTGAGAGGCAGATGAGTAGGATGATCCAGACTCCAAGCCATAGTCTCCCTTCTCGAGCCTTTGGAGGGGAGATTCTGATTGAGTTGGTGGTTGGGTTGGAGATGGAAGAGTAGGAGAAACTACCGCTTTAGTGGCTTGAGCGATAGAAGCTGACCCCTTTACCCCTTTTAATCCTTTCTTGACTGTCTGGTGAAAGGAGGTGTCCATCGGTTCTGGGGGTGTTGGAACCGGTTGGTTAGGTTGTGTTTGAACGACCTGGCTAGGTTGGGCCTGTGCAGATGGTTGTGGTGCTGAACTATCTGAAGGAGTTGGGGAGAATTTCTTGAACATTTCCTCCATGGAGGAGGTCAGAAACTGTTGAAGGCCTGATTGAAGTTGTGAGGATAGGTCCAACATTTGTTTCTGATTTCGCTGTGACAAATTCTCCATCATTTGCAGGTTTTGTTGTTCGAAATGTGCTTTTAGCATCTGTGTGCGAGGAGTAGGTGGAGGTACCAGTCTCTGTGGATCTGGAGCGGACGAGAACATTGGGTCCTGCTGGATGGTGGCTTTGGGTGGTGCTGGAGTCTTGAAAAAGACTGTTGAAGTGGTGGGCACCGTGAGAAAAGCCGCGGACCTTGGAGGCGGTACAGAAGGTTGTACAAATTGTATCCCACTAGAGGGGAGATTCTGTGTCGACTGCAGTGGAGACAAGCCGGCCGGTGCTGACACTCCGGTCGGAGACACATAGCCGGTAGTACCGGTCCCGCTATCCTCGGTATTTAAATCCAAGATGGAGTCGTCTATTTCACCGGCCTCCGGATCCTCATCTTCCGGTTCCGGATCAGCCGGCAAATTCTTGGATGCACGCTTAGCACTTCTTTCGTGAAATACAGTCCGGAGGTGATTCCATTCCACCTCTGTAAGGGCTGAACATGCAGAGCAAGCCTCTAGAGGGGCTCCTGAGGCACAAGGGTCCTCCCCTTTACAGTGCATTCTACAGCTGTAACACCTCAGGTGCTTATCAAATGCTGGCATCCAGTGCCCACATTTTCCCCTCTTCTGATAAGGAGGAGTGCCTACCATGTTAGTGGTGGAAAAAAATAAGTGTCACAAAATACAAGACACAAGTAGTTAATCTCACCAAAGAGTATACTAGAGTTGTCTATAAACAACGGTGAGACAATAGATATATTCCTAGAGTAAATATCCTCTTAGAAACTGTATAAAAACTATCACAAAGTGAGAGTTCTAAAGAAAGCCAACTGATAAGATGGCTACCAACGGAAAGAAGGAAGAATCACGTGATCTGCTGCGCAGTAGTCATATATCCGGTCATCCCGGTACCGGTGTATCCGGTGAAGTGAGCCGGCTCCGGGGAGACCTCTCCCCGCACTCGGCCGGGAAAGTTTCCAACTTTCTACCCGTTGGCAGCTTTTCCGGTGGTCAACGGAATAGCACTCTGTTTCAATAGGTAAGTACATTGTAGCGCAATAAAAATTAACAATGGGTAGGTCTTGAGGTTAAACCTATAGCTTGATGGATCTGTTCCTCGCCTAAACGGGGCATTACTTGGATTGAACCTACTGCATGCTTGGTGGATCTGGACCTCACTTCTGCTTCCCTAGACATGGAGTTAAAATTGTAGAGGGAGGGTCTCTGCCTAAATCTCAAGTTAGGTACTATGAAAAGAATGGAAGAGACAGATTGTCGAGATTTTTAACATTAGGGGCAGGTTATTTATGTGTTAACACCCGGAAATTTTACCAGAATGTTAAAGAACACCACGGTTAATCTAAAATCAACTTAAGAATTACTCTCTTTAACAGTTTTATCCACTCCTGTATGGTATACCGATATTACAGTGAGTTGTATAGATATAATGCCACAGATGTGCATGATTCAGTCTACAATAAATGCTTGTAGCACTCACAAATGCTCTGTTAATTATGTTAGTTGACAAATGCAATATATATAACACAAAGATATAGCATTCCCAAAAGTCCAGAAGGTCATTAGAATATGATAACAATCTCTAAATTTGGGAGCTGCTTCCAAAAATTACATATTGCATCAAACTTTCGTGATATAGCCTGGTTTCTCCGCCAAACATCATTAAAATTCCATAATACTTCTGAAGGCAGCTCCTACCAAGTGGAACACACTCCTCAAGCCATCAGGAGAGTGTCACTGGGCTAAAACAGTTAAAGACATTAATAGCCTTCTCCCCTATCTGATGCTAATGGGGGTCGGTTAGCTGAGTCAGGGATTGAGGACAAAAATAAAAAAGCGCAGGAAAAATATAGGTCAGTCTCACCTCACCGACAGGACACAGTACATCCTGGCTTGTCTGGATCTAGATGCCAGTCTGACTGGAGGTCCACCTGTTTTTCTCCACGAGAAGACGTGACAATATGAAGATGGGCCATAGAGGTGCGAGAGGTAGGTCATGATGACAAGCTATGCACAGTGACAAACCAGCAAGACTGGAGAAGTTTATCGACTTATCATGACCAAACTTGTAATCAGTATTGCCAGTCCACTTTATTAGATTACTTAATTTCTGGGGAAAAGAAGGATCAAGTGTCGGCCAATCAAAAAATCAAAAACTAGGTCAACAATATTTGGACCCCATCACATTACCAGAGCTAGAGCATGGTTTACCCTTACGTTCAGAATTGGGTTTTTCCCACAGGCTAGGATTTATTTGGTATAAATGTGTAGAGAAATTGGTAGAGGGGTGTCATTGTCACGTGAGGTATTCACAAAAGCATATCTCCTTCTGCTTGTTTGAACAGGATGCAGTACTTTACAAATGAAAATTTTCTATTTTAAGTGGCCATTTCTTTCATGTAATCAGAAGCAGAAATAGGTTGATGTGTTTTTATATTATTATAAAGCCCAAACCTGAAAACCATAATTACAAAAAACAAAAATGTCCTCAGTTACCGACAAGACAGCCCCAGTGGAATACCACTATAACATGGACAGAGACTTTTTCTGGTAATTGGACGTCTTTTGTCTTGACACATTAGAGGATGTCTAAATCAATTTGGTGCTTTACAAATACTTATATTTTAAGTTCTGGAGTGATACCACAATTAGCAATTTGCTCGCAAAGGGAAAAATTACACTTGTTCCTTATTCTGGCCATCCATTCCACATTATGGAACAAAGGTATGAAGATCAATTTGAGTCTTAATTAACATTTCCTATATATTTGAGAATAGAATATAAAATGAAAAAATCATGAAAATTTTGTGCATTGATTCCCAAAGTTTTAGTGCCCCAAACGAGTTCACAGTCGTTTCTGTTATATTTTTCAAAGATGCTATAAAGTTGCAAAATATTTAAAATGTGTCTTGTATGTAGGTTGAAATGAGTTCGAAATGTATATACTTTCTGAAATCCATGCATTAAGACAAAAAAGTGTATTTAAAGATTAATTTAAAATTAATTAACCCATGGCTTTAAATTGAGTTTTATGCATGCATGAAAAAAAGTAAAATTTTTAGATGCATGATGATGCATCTAAAAATTTATATTATTAAAACTTACAACAGGTAAACATTGTGGCTAAATACCATGACATTCAATGTTAAGACAGAATTATAAATTTATAAGAAAATTTGGACCATTCATAGTGGCCATTAATACACACACTATATACTGGTTGCTAGAAAGAGCAATATTGGTCTGAGCCTTTGAATCGCAATGTAAAGTTCTAGGATTGCCTCCATTTGCATTTTATGTGTTGTATGAGCTCAAAGTCCCTTACTATTTTATGAATTCCAACAGGCAGCATTGTGTATTGTTTATAATGGCCCAAGACAGCCTTCGGCCATGTATATATACTTATCTGGATAATTTGATATGGTATCATACTTATCTGGATCAACCTTTTGTCAGGGCTGGCTGTTTCTCCAAAAGTCATACAGTGCCCATATATTACACAAAGACCAAAGGACTTGGTGAAAGTCTATGGGTGATCCTATTAGGAATAAGTTTTACTCACCGATCTAGGTTTAGCAAGGAGTACTGACAACATAAATTCCTGAACCCCATAACATCACTGAGCTATTGTATTCTCAGAGTGAAAAACATTATAACTTAGCTTAGGCTCATGCTGTTTTTGACAAGTGAATTTCTTATTCTAAAATATACTTGTGCAAAAACAGGTTGTGTCACAAAGTTTCCATGAAAGAGTTTTCAATGATTGGGCTTCATTTGAGATTTCACTTGACTTTTGAAACATGTGACAATTCTATAGCCCCTGCAGCATTCCTGAAAAAAGAATAGTAACGACTCAGGGTTTACAATCCATATATTTTTAATGAGTGAATGTTCCAAAAGCTGTACAGAACGCACATGTTAACAATTTTTGCTTTCTACAAAGGTCCTTTCATAGTTTTACGTCTTTTTCACTGCTAGAATATGGTAATATATTGCTGTAAAAAACATCAGTACAATCACCATGGCATATGTTATACAACAATATAGGTATGTTCAATTACTTATTTTCAAGTTTACAGTTTTAATATTGTACATAGTTCACCATACCTTTTGTTAAACAAGTTTTTTTTTTAATTTTTCTGTACTTAAATACTTATGGTCAAGAACACAAACCCAATCACAAAAAGTACTGTATTTTTTACTATTAATAGTGCAATAGTTTTTAAAAATTACTATAAGATTTAAAATACTGAAATAGTTTTACTAATTTTGTAAATCTTATGAGGACTTCTAAAACCATTAATAAAATCTCGATTGAAGAAATTTGTCCTACCACAATTTAATTTTTTCTTTCAGAAAGAGTTTACTTCATCACAGTAAAAAAAATAAAGTTCTTCATTACCTATATTCCTACAGTGATCATATTTATTGGACTTTTCGTTGTTGAAACATAGTAGTATGTAAATTTGCTGACAAAATGGACAGTTTCCAGAAAGGCATAAGATACTAAACTACCTTTTGGCTCAGAGGTTATCTGGTATGAGAGTTTATCAAATAATTGTGTATTTGCTTGCTTGTAAATCTGCCAAAGTCATTTAAAATACATTGGGAACTAGGTGGAAATCATTTGAATCTATGTCTTTGTACATTGTTATTAAAGGTGCTAATCATAAGATGATTATGAGATGATTATGTTGAGAAGAAATTAATAAAAAGGAACACAATTGTAGCTGAGACAATTGAAGAGCTCGTAAAAGTTTTCTCAATGATAATACCTAGCTGAAAAAAAAATAAAAGATAAAACAAACATTGTATTTTTTATCAAGTGCCCCGTGTACATCCCCCATGAAGTTTCATTTGTGCCTCAATATCAGTGGTATTATACAAAATATAAACTAGTTAATCAATATCCCATTTTTGTTTCACATATGTGTCAATTTTGGTTTAATAACCCACATTTTTATAATACCCTCAATTATAAGTCACATTCCCCATTACTGGGGACACACCAGATTAACAGCACACAGTGTAAGATATCTACAAAATGATTTTCTCCATTTGCTCCTTGCAATCCAATCTGTTATTGTTACTTATATATCAGTATCATGTCAATTCAAACCTTTATTGTCCTGATGTTGTCATTTTCTCTCCATTCCAAATCTCCATACAAACAAATATCCTGATATCTCTAAATTTATCTGCAACAATGACACAAATCTGTTTGCTATGTCTGAAATGTGGATCAGTCCCAACACCAGTAGTGCTCAACTTTTTGTGATCACCAAGCCATAAATTACACCAGCAGCCCTCTGAGGCCCAGTGTGATGGAGGCCTGGGGTTTTCATAAAAAAGACCTGCACACTTTTACAGGTGCCATTGATACTTGCACCTCCTTTGAAAAAAATAGATATTTTCCAATAACGAATCTTTTAACTTTCTAAACAAAAATAGACCACCAACAACCAACATGGCATCATTTTTCAAACAATTTCAGTCAAAAAAATATCCTATAAACTGATAACCTAGTAATCTTTGGTGATTTCAATGTTCGTATTGAAACAACCTCTTCAAACTCAAAAACTTTTCAATGCTTAATAGAGACTTTTGACTTGAATCAAAAAGTTAATTTTCCAAATGACATTCACAGACACACTATTGACCTGGTTTTTAACCACATCCCATAATGACAATATGTCGCAAGACCATACCACTGATGTCTTCTTGGACCATTTTTCTATTAGTTTACTCTTAATCTCATAACCTTTTCATCCCAAATTGAATGGTACTGTTATTTTTCATAAATACCACAAAATTGACAAAGAAAAAAATGAAACCTGATCTCACTTCCACATTCCTAATTAATTCCAAAGCAAATGCTGATGCTTTATATACGGTAACTTAGTACAATATGATTCAATTTTGTCAATTTACCCAACCTGGGATGTACCTAGCTTTGACATGTTTAATGTTAGATGGGGCATGTTTGAACATTCAAAATTTCATGTAGATTAACACATTAAAAATAAATCCTGTTACAACTTAAATTATTTTGACATGCTCCAAAATCAATTCTAAACAACTCCTTCCTGATTTTTCCAATGAATGTTCTTGAAAGTCAGGTCTCATTGGCCCCAAATGTCAAGAATCTACTGCAGTGTTCAAGTCAAACTTATCTCTCTCAATCCATGTATTACAAGTCACAAAATCCACTAGAGTCCATACAAGAGACCTTAACAGAATTTAACACCTCTTAAAAACTCAGTCCTTCTGGTAAATGATTTAGTGAGTCTTAGATTGGACTATTACAATTCTTTGGTTTGCATAACTCACTGACTTTGACTTTAGAAGATTGCAAGGCGTCCAAATCTCGTACCACAGTAAAACAAAGTCCATCCCTTCACCTCTTCTAGAAATAAAGTTGCAAACCCCTCTATCACATCATTTTGGAAATATCTTAAGACTCACCTTCACCACACAAGCTTCACCACTTAGCACTCTTCTCTCCACCCATGGCAACAACCCTGGATTACTTACCTAGTAAGGCAGTAGATTAGATTTAGATGGAAAAGAAGTAGAAGACAGAGTCAAAAACATCTGAACCACAACTCTCTTCTTGACTAGTTAAATTATTTGTATACTCTATATTATTGTTTTATTAAGTTCGAATCCTGTAAATTGTAAATAAGCAAATTGGGAGGTGTACCTCAGTTAATTGGAAAGGTAAAGATGTGTCTGTTAACCCTGGTCATGTCATGTTTGGTGTAATGAATGCAAGGTCCATTAAGAACATTGTTTGCTGATATTGTAGCTTCACATGATTGTGATTTTCTCTGCCTAACTGAGACTCATGTTCATCCTTATGATACTGATAGTTTTCTACATTCCATTACTCCTCCAGATTTTGTATTTATCCATACCCCTCATCCCCCAGGTATTGATGGCAGCAGTTTCTTCACTAAATGTTCCCACAAACCCTCCAAAATAGACTCTCCTTTGTATCAATCCTTTGAGAACAGTGGTGTTAATTGTGCTTCCTGGTCATACACTTTAATATGATTGTATTTATTGCCCCCTCCCCAATCATGCTCCATTAACTTTTAGATGAATTCGTGTTTCTTTCATCTATTAACTGTGTGTATTATATCCATACATTTATGACCCTCCTGGATTCATGTGATCTTAAGCAATCAGTCAACCTACCCATCTGCATAGTAACATACTCAATCTCATTTTATCCCCTTGTAATCAGAACCGTATAATGTTTATGTAAAAATTTGCATCTGATCATGCAGTAGCAAAATGTTCTATTGACTTTTCTCATGCAGTTGCTCATAAATCAAATAGAATGCTCCATAGGAGGCACCATTGTATCAACATGTATGACCTCCAGTTTGATCTCAACAATATTCCCTTTGTCAAATCTAGAGTAAATTCTGCAACATTTTGAAAGAACCTGAGGGGAAAAGAACCATTTCAGTAGAAATTGACTTTGTTGCCAGATTGTTTGGTGTAATCGGCTTGTAAACAAGGATATGTCAGACTATTATAGTACATTTGTTATGGTCACAGGGCAAGCACGATAGGAGGTACTGGCCACTTTTAAGTTGCAACAGAAAAAGACAAAAATTTTAATTTAACAAATTTATTTAACAATTAAAATAATGATTACAGTCAACTGGTTTGCTCTCAATAGTACACACAATGATACAATAATGAAACCAATCTGACTGGACCACTGTAACTGATAGTTTGTCCACTGTGATCTGTCCTGTGATCTGTCCAATGTCCACTAACACACAGATATCTGTATCCTGTGATCTGTTCAATATTCGATAACACAAAATGTCCTGATCCTGTTATCCTCTTGATATCCAATCACAAAATGTCTGTATAGAGATAATCAGAGAGTTTACATAACTGTACTAGATATGGACAATGTCCAAGATGCACTAAATCCACTCTCTAATATATGAATGCAAAATATCCAAAGTACAGCAAATCTATCCAGACAATGTATCCAGTTCACTCCAGTAAAAGTTCACAGCAACACAAGTAGTTTATATCCACTTGATATTAGTTCTAAAACACAAGTAGCCTTCTTTATAGACAACGAATACTAAGTTCACTTGTGGTCAGACGTACAGTCTTTATACATATATATATATGGAAGCGTCTAGAATGTTACAGAACCAACTTGAAGTTAACATCAGTAACCAGATCAAGTGAGGAAGTTTTAGAACCTACAGGTAGCTTATAGGGTTACCCCAAATCTATTAATATCATCACTGGGGTTAGCCTAGAGGGATTCCCCCAGTCTATAAATAGATCAATAAACATCAGTATCACATAACACATAATCAATAACTCCCTTACTTTAAATGCTAATACATACATATAAAGCCTAGATAAAATAATGCACAGACACAGTGCCAATATATGTAACACACTAATCACAGATAATAGTCATAATCCTAACAACTCATACCAGTCTGCTTACAAAAAGGTCATTACTGGAGGGAGATCTTTTGTCCATGAAAAATTAAATTCACTTAACCTTGCCAAAAGGTGAACCTATACTGCTTTGACCTATCTGCTGCCTTTGACACCACTGATTATTCGACTCTTCTCAGTTGTCTTCATACATGGTTTGAAGTTGGCTCTGTTCTCATATAGCTCATTTCACATTTCACCGAGCATTGTCAGTGTGTCTAAAAATTGATTTCACTTTGTCTGATCTTTGTAAACTCTTGTTTGGGGTTCCTCAAAGTTCTGTTTTGGGCCCTTTGCTGTTTTCACTATACACCACTGGTAAACACGTTGGTATTAAGTTATGCTAATGACACCCAACTTTATCTGCATTTGCTTCTGAAGAATGCCTCTTCTGCTTAGACGGGGAACCAGCCTAACAATAAAGGGACTGGTATCGCCCACGATGACCTTGCTGCATTCTTTTTATGTCGTGAGATGGTGCTATTTTCCCATGAAACAGTTGTTTGCATTTTCAACGGCATTTTTCCGGAATGTGAACTAGTAAGTACCATTGCTGAATAACCAAAGGAATGCATCATTGGGTCCATTATAAAACCCGGAATTGGAATTGGAATCGGAATTTTTTCCGGAATAGCACCTCTTACCGCACCTCCATCCTTATTGGCTATTAGAAGTATGGGGGCGGGGCTTCAATCCTACACACCTTTACATACACCCTGAGTATAGCAGCCTAATTTAGGGTAGTGTTAATTGGAAATTTAGAGTTTTACATTATTCCATGTCATTTCAGAATATAAAATTTATGTTATTAAATGTAGTCACTCCTTTAAAGATGGAATATTGTAATTCCATCCACTATAATATATATTGGAATTTTTTCCAGAATAGCACGTCTTACCACACCTCTATCCTGATTGGCTCTTAACAGTGTGGGGGTGGGGCTTAAGTCCAACACACCTTTCATAAAACCCCTGAGTATAGGGTGCCTGAGTATAGCAGCCTATATTAAGGTAATGTAATTTGGAAATTTAGAGTTTTACATTATTCCATCTCATTTCAGAATATGAAATATCTGTTACAAACCTTTTACACCCCTTCACTGAGTGATAAGATAATTTATTAATCAGTCTCATAAATGAATCCACCAGCAGTGTATATAATATATATACTGTAAATGAAAAAGCTGTTTAAAGTTCTAAAATTTTGATGGTTTACATTGGAACTGTATTAGAACATCTCATAATACCCCTCTGAAGCAAATTATTTCTTACAATAATAATATAATGTGGCAGGTATATACATACTTGCATATTATATGTCACAGGAAGTTGAACTTGGAAAATATTGGAACACTCACAACAGTCCCCCCCCCTTTACAACCAGTCACCTTGTTTATTAAACCAAACATTTGGAAGCCTCATAATTCCCTGTTAGTTTCTTATCAATAATTTCAACTTATAAATGTAGAAAATTCTTTTGAATAATTAATTATTTTCCACTACAACTAACATTGGAATTTTTTTGGAATAGCACCTCACTGCACCTCTATCCTGATTGGCTCTTAACAGTGTGGGGGTGGGGCTTAAGTCCAACACACCTTTTATAAAACCCCTGAGTATAGGGTGCCTGAGTATAGCAGCCTATATTAAGGTAATGTAATTTGGAAATTTAGAGTTTTACATTATTCCATCTCATTTCAGAATATGAAATATCTGTTACAAACCTTTTACACCCCTTCACTGAGTGATAAGATAATTTATTAATCAGTCTCATAAATGAATCCACCAGCAGTGTATATAATATATATACTGTAAATGAAAAAGCTGTTTAAAGTTCTAAAATTTTGATGGTTTACATTGGAACTGTATTAGAACATCTCATAATACCCCTCTGAAGCAAATTATTTCTTACAATAATAATATAATGTGGCAGGTATATACATACTTGCATATTATATGTCACAGGAAGTTAAACTTGGAAAATATTGGAACACTCACAACAGTCCCCCCCCCTTTACAACCAGTCACCTTGTTTATTAAACCAAACATTTGGAAGCCTCATAATTCCCTGTTAGTTTCTTATCAATAATTTCAACTTATAAATGTAGAAAATTCTTTTGAATAATTAATTATTTTCCACTACAACTAACATTGGAATTTTTTTTGGAATAGCACCTCACCGCACCTCTGTGCTGATTGGCTCTTAAAAGAATGGGGGTGGAGCTAAATGGTTTGTCACACTTTGTACCCACACTCTGGCTTACAGAAGTGTAAACCATGAATGTATTATCAATCAATATACCTGAAAGGGCTTTTCTTCCCTGACTTTCAGTAATGTGGAAGCACAGCAATGTAGTTCAAAGTATTTCATCTTCGTCGAGATATCCATTTTATAAAATATTGTTAGGAAACTACAGGGGAAATCCGTGACCTCATTTCTTCTCATGAATATTAATGACTTGGGTGCTATGGCCGTGAGTTCTGTAGTTTAAACTATTTGATCTTCGTGGAGACGTCCATTTTATAAAATATTGCAAAGAAATCCTCACCTCCCCGCACCATTTTACCGCACCTCATATTTCAACACCGCACCTCGACGCACCTGTTTTGGGAATTCCGGTGTAGCGCCAGATTTTACCCCCCACATAAAATGCATGGGGGTGTAATATATGGCAAGTTCACTTGCCATATTTTACACCCCTTGCCATATTCTACACCCCCTTGCCATATTTTACACCCCTTGGTGGATTTTTTTTACAGTTGCTATATTAAAGTTTATGAAATAAGTGAAGTTCAACAGCTACAAACAGCCACAAATTAAGCATTAAAACTCAAAGACAATAATTCCTTTGCTTACAAATTGTTAAACATTTTAAAAATATTTGCTGGCACGTCTAAATAATAATAGCTAATTATCATCCAGTGACTTTTCAGTTAATTCACAAATGTCTAAGATTAATAAACCGAATGAAATAAAATATATATAGTGTTAATACAGTGGGACAAAATCATTTCTATATATTTTCCTTTGATATGAGAGGCCAAACCATTGTTGTTGATTTGTATTCACTAGGCTAGTCCCTAATTGAAATTATCCCTATTGTTGTCTCAAGTCACCACAGCCCTTTGGTTAGAATCTTGCCAATAGATGTGCAACCATATGCAAGGCTTTAAGCTAACTGTGGCTTCTCACCTGGAGTTAGTGAGTGATTAGTTAATTAGATAATCTATGCATTGTCTCTTTTGGTTGGATTTATATCACATAATGAACTAAATGGGTCCATTGACCAACTTAGCTGTGGCTTGTCATCTAGAAGTTAGAAATTAGATGGGATTTCTTACTTGTCACCCTGTTTGGATTTGGCTTCTTCTATGTTAGTGTAATTTCATTTTAGCTGTGACATGTCCTTAGTTATGTTACCAGGATTACCAGATGGGATATGAACAAACAAAAATGACATATGTACATAAATTGATTGAACTGTTGTAATATATGAGTAATTCCCATGAATATTGAAATGTATTTTATGATATCTGAGTACATTGAATGTTACTGTATCTCACAGTATTTTATTAACAATGGTACTTTACAATTTTCTATGTAATAATAATGGTATAATAAAATTATTCAAGAATGCTTTTTACTCTAAATATAATATAAACCATACAAGCTTGTGTAAATGAAAGGAATTTATGTAGCATTATCATGGAGGAGTTGTATCTCCCCAAAACAGCTTAAAACGGGTTTTTCAACAATACCCATTAATCCTGTTAGCTTGGCTAGTCACTCAACCACAAGTGAAACAAATCAAGTTCAAAAGAATGCTAAAACAAAAGGCTAAGCTAAGACTAATCCATATACCAAGTCAAATATACATAGCCAAACAAATCAACTTAAGAGTCAATAGACAATAGACATATCATAATCTAATGTAGTTTCTGTCACACCCCAAAAGTGAAACAAATCAAGTTCTAAGCAGTGGTTAGACAATAGACAATTTCCAAACTCAATTGCAATCTAACCATTAAAGGGTTTGCTCCTAATCCCCCATTGATTTGCTCTGTATGGACTGGTAGGGGGTGTAACTTTTGGTGGGGGTGTAAAATATGGCAGCTATATTTTACACCCCCTTAAGCCCCCATTGTTAGGGGTGTAAAATATGATTGCCATATAATGCACCCCTAAAATATCAAAGAAAGGGTGTAAAATATGGCAGGGGTGTAAAATATGGCGTTACACCGGAAAATATAAAGTACCGCATCATTGGGCTTATTCGATTCACAATCACTTGGTAATATGGATCACGATCTAAGTGATCCGTCTCTCTCGTAGGATCACTTGGTGTGATGATTTTAGTTGCACGAGAGGCCCCAATCGAATAGAAAAGATCGTTATTTTAATTATTTATGTGCATTTTGTATGTATTTATAATATTTTTCACATTTATTACTGGACTTATAAGATCAAATATTGCGAATTAAACTTAAAAATATTTTGCAAAGATAATAATCTTTACAAGCAAATACGTGGTTTTGGGCGATAATAAAGGATCGACAACACTTAAACTGATGCACATTTTTGTTTATCACAAATGTTGTTTAATTATTATGCAATATCATTGCATGGTAAAAGGGGGATATTGTGTCAAAATGTTCACCAAATGTGCTAGTTAGAAACATTTTAATTTAATTTCTTCTTGATCATTGCTAGGTGTAACTTCGAAATCCTAGAATCCAAGATGGTGGGCGATACCTGACCCTATATTGAAGTGTAGGGTCTGGAACCAGACTATGTTCAGGGAGGATCTTAGTTAAGGGAATCCCTAATAAGTCACATGACCAAACATTAACAATGGTGGAACAGTGTCATAAGGTGATAGTCCATAATCCAGTAATAACATTATAATGTTCACAAACAACTTTTTTAGTGTGAATTTATAATGAGAATATGAGTTTTATGTCTAAAATTGTTAAATAGTTAGTTAAAATTTGTGGGCTGACTGAAATATGATTTTTAGACATACTATTATAAATAATTTTTACTAAGTTTCCCAAAATTCCCTATTATTGTTCGCTGCCATCTTGAATAAAAATCCACCGTTGGCCCAATGTTGGACCAACGTAGGCAAAATATAAAGATATCTAACCCGAGTAGTGGTCGGCAAGCCACCGTTGGCAAAATCTGCTGATGATGTGACCAATAGCCAATGTTGGCAAAATCTGCCGATCATGCAACAAACAGCCAACATCAGTCCAACGGTGGAATGCTATCTGGGCTTGCCACATTGGTAATACTGTCGCCTCCCACGTCTGAGGTTCAGGGTTCAAACTCTGGACCTTTTGTCGGAAGGTTGTTTGTGCTTACTAATGGTCGGCAGTTTACAGTACAGAACTTTGACCAACTGTATGTACTAGCATCCTCTGTTGATTATCTGTTATTCAACATATTATTTAAAATATCATTTAAAACAGCCACACTGATCTATATGTTTCTTCACACTGGCTTTCCCCATTATTTTGCTACATACCTTTCTTCTTATAATTCTTTCAGTACCAAGCATAGTCTGAGTGCTGGTAATTTCTTTCTTGTTTCATCCATCTGCTCAAAAGACTGTGAAACAGTTTGGTTATAGCTTTGCTATTGATGCCCCCACTGTGAGGGATGCTCTTCCTGATGAGATTCGTCCATCCCTTTACATTGCCTCTTTCAGAAAGAGGTTTAAATCCTTCATCTACACTAAGGCATGCCCAACTTAATCTTAATATCACCTGGTTGTTCTCTGTGGTACTTGATCCCTTTCCGTCCTTGGATACTGATGTTGGTTAACCATTTTGGTTATGTCGTGCCTTAGAGTCTCCTTGTAAAGGAGCTTAAGCACAATAAAAGCCCAAGTACAATTAGGTCAGATGTATTTAATCATAAATAACTAGTTATTTGTGAAACTTTAAGAGAATAAAAATAATAAACAGCCTATAGATGGCGTTTTACATTGAGTAAAGGTCCGCAGTGGCCTAGTTGTAAGCAAATTTTGCATCTAATCATAGTGGAAATTCTGATCTGGCTGTTGAATGTGACGTCAAACCCCATGACTTTTGACTTGCACAGGCCAGCAGAAATTGGCTGGGAACCAGTCTACGGAACGAAGAACCATGGGTCGAGAACCAGCCACGCAGAACTTGTACACGCCGGTTCCGCTTCCGTTTGTAAATATTGTGACTTCCAAAAATAAGGAGAAAATATAAGAAAGTTACTTCAATATGGCAGGAGGAAAGAAGTTAACCAAAGCCGAGGAGCTTTTGCTACAAGACTTCAGCAGAAATGTTAGCACTAAGTCGTCAGCCTTGTTTTATGGGAATGCGCTCATTGTGTCAGCTATTCCAATTTGTAAGTTTTCTTCGTGCTGTGTGGCAGGCTCTGAAATTTCAACTCAAATGTGTTGATTAATTTTACTGTATCTTTCAAATTGGAAGTACAGAATACGTTTGGGAAGTTTTTACATTCCTTGGTACCAATTCCTGTGAAATGAGCACTAATGTATATTTTAGTAATACATTGTGTGTACTGTTTCTAGGCATTCTTCTGTCGGTATCAAGATGTTTCGACCCACTGGATGTTTCAACCATGTTTTTTTCAGACATTTCGACCTACTTTTATCAGGCCGTTCAACTTATGTTATTAAGGTGCCTATAGCCGTGAGTTCTGTACTGCTCAGCTACCCTAGTTCGTCGCCTACCCAAGTTTGTCACTTGCATTTTTTGACAATTTTAAAACCTTATCACAATCATCTTTCCTTGTAGAGTTGTACATCATCGTTATTAGTATTTATTTCATTTGTTATTGTATCAATATTGCATGTCCTTAACAGTTTTTAAGGCAGGTGACGAACTTGGGTAGGTGAGCAGTAAATTAAAATATTTTATCTTCGTCTATGCTTCTATTTTATAAAATATTGCAAGGAAAATCTATCATTCCTCAGCCTCATACATACAACATGGCTGGTCCGCTACTGCTTAAAATTCAAACTTTCTGACATCAGTTCACTCCCTTGGTTCGTTTATATACTGCCAGATTCTAGCCATCAATATTCTAGCCATTAATATGTGAGATTGCCGAAACTATGAAAACTCCCTGTCACATACTTCCCTAATTTGGGATATGTCATCCTGACATTTGACTTTAAATCCAGCATCCTCCAATGTCATCTGTTAACATTAACACTTACCATTCACCTTAACCGACAAAAGGAAATAATCTCTCCTTACCAACCTAAACATTCAACAGCTGTCGGTGTGAACATTCAAACACAAGTAATAAAACAAAGATAATCCAAGTGACCACTAATCAGCAAAAAGTTGCTGTACAAACACTTTTAATAACAATGTTACTGGTACCAATGGCTAATACTAAAATAAATAAAACAATAAAAATCACTGAAAACAAATAAATGAAATGCAAAACACATTTCCAAGATTAAAAGAAACTTAATACCTGTTTCAAAAAGTTGATTTTAACAGTTGCGTCATCACCATCCTTTGAAGACTGTGAAAAATTATAAACAAAGTTTGTATCCAGATGATTCTGTGATCTGATCCTAGTTGATCTTCTTGGGGCTGGTGTTGGAGTTAAGTTACTAACTTCCCCCACCTCAGAATCTGATTCTACATTGTCCATTGAAACATCCATAGGTCCTTCTACTAGTGCTGGTATTGTTTATCGATATTGAAATATTTATCGATCTATGCTAAATACGTTGATATCGATAATGTAGGGTCCATTATCAATATCGAAACATACCACTTAACAGGTACAACTATGGTGTTTTTCATTCAAATAAAGGACAATATTTGAAAAATATAAAGGTTTTCATATTTATTTTTCTCAACTTTCACTTACCGCTAAGGCGGAAACGCCATATTTGTTTACGTTTTGGGAAACAACTAAAACCTGCGAAAGAGTTTGGAAGGTCTCTCCCAGAAAACATCTATGACCCGATATTTCAATATCAATCGATACGAAAGAGAAAAATATGGTTTGATATCGATATACATATTATTACTCGATACCAACCCTACCTTCTACAGGTACTCCAATAAATTCTGTGGTAGAATTCACACCCCCCGACTCATGTTTAGAGACATTATCATCTGATTCCAATAAAGGACTGAAGACTTCCTCCGACTCCATCACACCGTCGACAATTTCCTCTTCGAATTTATTAATAACCGTGTTGACGGACTCCTCAGGTTCAATTGTTGACAAATTCACACCACCATCAGGCGACGCAACATATTCCCTATTAGCAGACATTGCTGGTGTAATCTCACTCAATCTTCTCGGAGTGACTACTGGCAAGTTTCCTCGCCTACGTCTGGATGCAGGAACTGGCGCTGGTGTGGAGAGTACAACAGTTCCTGTTGATTCTGTGTCAAATTCAAAAGATTCCACATCTGCCGAGACAACATCTGGTGCAGCAACAATGTCCTCTACTACATGTATGGAGGGGAAAATGTAACAGAACCCAAAAAGTGATAAAATCACTACTACTGGCTTGGCTAGTAGGGATTTCCTTTATAGCTCACCTGGTAGAGTGTGGGCCTCGTGAGTGAGAGGTTGTGGGTTCGAGTCCCCTGGAAACCTGGTTCTGCGACATATTTTAAAATGCTGAATAATCCTTCACTTTTAAAAGATATTCTATCTTTATTATGTAAATATGCTAAATTATATTTGCAATCGGATTTGAAAAAACGCATCCGATTATCGCTCATAATAGACCTAGCAAACAATAGTATCGGAAGAAGCGGGTGTCACAAGAGCACTAGTAAGAGTGATTCAGGGTGAAGGACATTCTCGTATGTTGGCCCTCTGTCCTAGCCAGAGACTATACATGCACAGAAATTATAAGGTCACAGAAATATGTGGTGTTTTCTGAAACAATATTTATATTCTTAGTTACTGAAACATACACAGAATAATATTTTTGGCAATTATTTTTTCTGCAGTATAAAAATAATGATAAAAGTGTAGAAAGTAAATTAATGTATGTGGTGTTTTCTGAAACAATATTTATATTCTTAGTTACTGAAACATACACAGAATAATATTTTTGGCAATTATCTTTTCTGCAGTATAAAAATAATGATAAAAGTGTAGAAAGTAAATTAATGTTTACAAAAGTCTATAGAATTATTGCCAAAATAGAACTCAGATTTGTTATACATTATGTGGAGTTCTATGAAATATCAGATCTGTAACCATTTTGTATATTTTTTTGCATACTTAATTCAAAAGAAACACTGTTTTACACACATGTTATATTGTAGTAATTAAGCGGCCCGTCAGTCGAAGTTCGACTGATCGCCGCCGCCGCTGGATTATGGTCTCCCTTGAATAACTTCTTAGCCTTTCAAATTTTTCTTCCCTTCTTATCTTTCTTTAAAACTATAGGGGCGGGAAAAATTTTTGAGATACTTTGCGCAGACCTTAAGCTTTACTTAAGGTAACCTTAAGCATACCTCCAAAACACCTCATCATCGTGTTTCAGAAAAAACCACACACACCTGTGCTATAAAATTTATCAGGTACATTCTAGACCAAATTTCCAAGGTCGGAAAGGGTTTTCTCATCAATCGGACCATAGATGCCTGAATGGGAGGCGTTTTATTTTCGTAAAATTTTTAAAAATGGGTACTTGGTTTGTATCTCAAAAACGGTCAGGATTTCGGCGTTTTGTTGGAATAACTTATTCAGCTACTTTTTGATAATCTTTCACATGCCGAAGTTTTAGCCCTGTATCTGCAATTTTAAGGTCACCTTAATGTCCAAAAACGGGGTTTTAGCCCTCCAATTCACTTAGTTTTTCACTTTTTTCAACCAAACTTGGCACATATATTAAGATTTGCCAAAGGAATATCCTGACTTTATGGTGACCTTAAACTCAAAATGTTAATGGACATTTGGCCTGCTTAAAGTCATCAAATTGGAATAAAATGCTCTGGCTCCTTTCTTTTTCCATTTTTTATATCGAAATTATCACTGGTATTAAACTAGATAAAAATAATACTTATGGTCACCTTAAAGTCTCAGTATGAATGGAGTTATAGCCACCTTAAAGTGAAATAAGGGGGTTTTCAGCCTCCAAGTATCTTATTGTTCGACTGACGTCAGTTAAACTTTGCACACTTATAAAGGATGGAAAACCAAAGGGTTATCCTGACTTTAAGGTGACCTTAAACTGTTAATATAATTTTGGCCCCCCTAAAGTCATAACATTTGAATAAAGCCATCAGCTAAACTTTGTACACTTATAAAGGATGACAAAAGGGACATTCTCATTTTATGGCATTTTATGGTCACCTTAAAGTCGCAATATGGATGAAGTTATGGTCACCTTGCAGTGAAATTATGGAGTTTTTAATCTCCAGCTATCGTATTGTTCAGCAGAGCTCGGTTAAATTTGTACACTTTTAAAGATGACATTAGGGACATTCTTATTTTCTTTCCACCTTAGAGTTCCAATACAAGTACAGTCATGGCCATCTTGACGTGAAAATGAGGATTTCCAGGCCCTAACTGATTTACTGTTCAGTAACATCAGTTTAACTTGACATTGATTATACTAAAGTAAGATTTTGTATAACAATTCACTTAAAATTCCAGTACTTAAGGGGCTTTGGCCATCTTAACATGATAAATATATACTTCTTGCTCCCTCCTCATTTAATTTAACACTTTTTAAAACCACACCTGGCATATGTATGCTTAAAAATATTTATGCTGTCTGGCAAACCTAATCTCTTAGTGTTTATGAAGTTATGACATCTTCAAAGAAAAAAATGAGCTATTTATGATGCACTGATGTGGTTATTAACATATTGCAACTGATCAGTGACTGATCAGTCTTCACATAATATAAATTCCCAATTTTAGGCAGATTAAAAAAAACCACATTCTTCTGATTCCATTCATTTGGAAATGTGGGGATATAACTTTTCCTTTTTGGAAAAAAAGCTTCAATTGATTCAACTTTTGTTTTGTAGAAGGAGTTGATGATCTAGCTACTTGTTCACATAGACTATATAAATTGGTCAAATGTATACACCTGACTTCTTTCACAATATAAGATGCTTGAAAAAAAAAACACTTTCTCATAAACAGTTTTTCTTGTACAGCATTTTATGTATCTCCAGCTGAGTGGAAATGAATGACTTGTCCTTTTCTTCTCCCTTCCCAACTCTGTTGTGTGATATCTATCAAAAGGCACATTCATGGAAAATCTTTCTATGCAGAAAGAACCCCCCCCCAACTCCCCTTTAGTGCACACAAAAAGCAAGTGGAAAAAAGAATGGCCTCAGTGGGGGAAGTGGGGGGGTCATGGAGGGAGATGATAGATAGAGATATATATATGTGTGTGTGAAGCAAAAGTGGAACAAAAAAAAGTGGAATATTTATGCTGTTCTTTCGAATGTATATTGTTTTCTTTTCTTTTACTTTCTTCCATTTCACTTAGACTTCTACATTTAATAAAAATAAGCGTCCCGCAAGGGACGCTTGTTTGTGTATGGGAGAGCTTCTGGCTCCGGTGGCTCCGCCGGCTCCGCATTTTGTTTTCCTTATAACTCTGTAACCGTTAGGCGGATTCTTTTCAAATTTGGCAGGTTTAGGCAGTAGCCCTGGGGAATTTTTTTGAATATGCTGCAGTGACATTTCAACCAATCAGAGAGGTCACATGACCAAAAATGTCTTTTTTCCATGGGGAAGCTTGTCCGGATGATAACTTGAAAGGAATTTTATCAATTCACCTGAAACTTGGCAAATACATTCATTCTATTAAAATCTGGAAATCATTAGATTTTGGCATTGATTGGTCAAGAAATGGCCGAGTAATTAATGATTAATTAATCATTACGAATTTTCCAAATAAGGAAAACACAAAAATGCTTATATCTCGAAAACCGTGCTAGATAGAGCGATTTCGACGAAATTTTTGAAACGCAGGGTATCTCTGCGGAGTAGTTTTCCCAATTTTCAAAAAAATTTTGTCTCGCCCAAAATGGCGGCCATTTTGAATTTTCGAAATTTTCGCAAAAATTGCAAAACACAAAAATGCTTATATCTCAAAAACCGTGCTAGATAGAGCAATTTCGACAAAATTTTTGACCCGCAGGATATCTCTGCGGAGTACTTTTCCCAATTTTCAAAAAATTTTTCTCTCGCCAAAAATGACGGCCATTTTGAATTTTCGAAATTTTCGCAAAATTGCAAAACACAAAAATGCTTATATCTCGAAAACCGTGCTAGATAGAGCGATTTTGACGAAATTTTTGACCCTCAGGGTATCTCCGCAGAGTAGTTATCCCAATTTTGAAAAAAAATTTTTATCTCGCCAAAAATGGCGGCCATTTTGAATTTTCGAATTTTTCGCAAAAATTGCAAAACATAAAAGTGGTTATATCTCGAAAACCCTGCTAGATAGAGCGATTTCGACGAAATTTTTGACCCACAGGGTATATCTGCAGAGTAGCCATGCCAATTTTCAAAAAAATTTTATCTCGCCAAAATGGCGGCCATTTTGAATTTTCGAATTTTTCGCAAAAATTGCAAAACATAAAAATGCTTATATCTCAAAAACCCTGCTAGATAGAGCGATTTCGACGAAATTTTTGACCCGCAGGGTATCTCTGCAGAGTAGCCATGCCAATTTTCAAACAAAAAATTTCTCGCAAAAAATGGCGGCCATTTTGAATTTTCAAATTTTTCGCAAAATTGCAAAACACAAAAATGCTTATATCTCGAAAACCGTGCTAGATCGAGCGATTTCGACGAAATTTTTGACCCACAGGGTATCTCTGCAGAGTAGCCATGCCAATTTTCAAAAAAATTTTATCTTGCCAAAAATGGCGGCCATTTTGAATTTTCGAATTTTTGCGCAAAAATTGCAAAACACAAAAATGCTTATATTTCGAAAACCGTGCTACATAGAGCGATTTCGACGAAATTTTTTATCTTCAGGGTATCCCTGCAGAGCAGCTATCCCAAAGAGCTTTCACTTGGTGAAGTTTCAGACCCATAGCTAATTACTCACCTACTCAAAAAGAGTAAATGCGAATTACCTCTAAAAGTATTGCAGATGGCCAATTTTTCTCAAATAACTCATTCACCTACTTTTGGAAGAGCTTTCACATGGTGAAGTTTCAGACCCATAGCCAATTATTCACCTACTCAAAATGAGTAAATGCGAATTATTTCTAAAAGTATTGCAGATAGCCAATTTTTCTCAAATAACTCATTCACCTACTTTTGGGAGAGCTTTCACATGGTGAAGTTTCAGACCCATAGCTAATTATTTACCTACTCAAAATGAGTAAATGCTAATTATCTGTAAAAGTATTGCGGATACCCAATTTTTCTCAAATAACTCATTCATCTACTTGTGGGAGAGCTTTCACATGGTGAAGTTTCAGACCCATAGCTAATTACTCACCTACTCAAAATGAGTAAATGCGAATTATCTCTAAAAGTATTGCAGATAGCCAATTTTTCTCAAATAACTCATTCACCTACTTTTGGGAGAGCTTTCACTTGGTGAAGTTTCAGACCCATAGCTAATTACTCACCTACTCAAAATGAGTAAATGCGAATTATCTCTAAAAGTATTGCAGATAGCCAATTTTTCTCAAATAACTCATTCACCTACTTTTGGGAGAGCTTTCACTTGGTGAAGTTTCAGACCCATAGCTAATTACTCACCTACTCAAAATGAGTAAATGCGAATTATCTCATAAAGTATTGCAGATAGCCAATTTTTCTCAAATAACTCATTCACCTACTTTTGGGAGAGCTTTCACTCGGTGAAGTTTCAGACCCATAGCTAATTACTCACCTACTCAAAATGAGTAAATGCGAATTATCTCTAAAAGTATTGCAGATAGCCAATTTTTCTCAAATAACTCATTCACCTACTTTTGGGAGAGCTTTCACTTGGTGAAGTTTCAGACCCATAGCTAATTACTCACCTACTCAAAATGAGTAAATGCGAATTATCTCTAAAAGTATTGCAGATAGCCAATTTTTCTCAAATAACTCATTCACCTACTTTTTTGACAAGTCTCCACAAAATAGGGCTAGACTCCGTAAACAAATTGCTAGGTGCAACGCCATAATTACTAAGGATAAGACCAACTATTTCAGGAACCTCATTAGTGACAATGCTCACGATTCTAAGAAACTGTGGCAGATTCTACGCTCAGTCCTGCACTCTGTTCCTGAGAAGGTACTCCCCTCTCATGCCTCTCAGATATGCCTTGCCAATCATTTTGTCACTTTTTTCTCAGATAAAATCAGAAAAATCAGGGACTCCTTTACTAACAATGACTCCTTCACTCTTCCTGCTCCTTCAGATGTACCCAAATTTGACCTTTTTAAAGCAGTTTCTGAGGATGAAGTACGGAAAGTAATTACCAAGTCACCTACCAAATCTTGCCTCCTCGATCCATGGCCTACTTTCCTAGTTAAAGAATGTTTGGATATTCTCCTCCCCTCAGTTACTAAACTTGTCAACTGTTCTCTAACTGAAGGTGCTGTCCCGGGTGGTTTAAAAAAGGCTATTGTCTCTCCTCTGATTAAAAAGTCTTCACTACCACCGGATGAATTAAAAAACTACCGACCTGTCTCTGGCTTGAGTTTCATCTCCAAACTTGTTGAGCGTGTAGTTGCTTCGCAGTTAAATGACCATGTTGCCTGTAACGGACTTGAAAATGTCAGTCAATCAGCCTATAAGCAAGGTCACTCGACCGAAACTGCACTACTGTCTATTAAAAATGAAGTCCACCTTGCTCTTGCTAGAGGTGAAGCTACTGCTGTTGTTCTCTTGGACCAATCAGCAGTATTTGACACCATTGATCATGGTACGCTTATTGAGTGTTTGAGTTCCTGGTTTGGTGTTGGAGGTGTGGTTCTGAACTGGTTCAAGTCGTACCTCTGTGACCGCTATCAGTGCATCAAGATTGGTTCTGTTTTATCCGATGCTAAAAGGCTATTGTACGGTGTGCCCCAGGGCTCTGTCCTGGGGCCGATCTTGTTCTCATTATACACTACCCCCCCTCAGTAAAGTTATTCAAAATCATCCTGGCATATGTTTCCACTTTTATGCAGACGACACACAGTTATATGTTCATCTCACACATAACCATGCCACTCAGGCCTTTGATAGACTGAAAAACTGCTTGGATGATGTCAGAAAGTGGCTTTCTGCAAATAAGCTTAAACTAAATCCAGACAAGACAGAATTTATTCTGTTTGGCTCAAGAAATTTTTCCCAGTTAATATACTTGGCAACCTCCTTTCACCTGTTGATGCAATTAAGAACTTAGGTGTCTGGTTTGACTCTGATTTTTCCTTCTCTTGCCATGTCAGGAATACCTGTAAGGCTAGTTTTGTTCATATCAGGGATTTAAAGCGACTCAGAGGATATCTTACACGTGAAGCTGCTCTTTTAGCTGCAAATGCCTTGGTGGGAAGTCGTCTTGACTACTGCAATTCCTTGTTCAGAGGTCTCTCTGCTCTAGACATTCGGAGGCTCCAATGTGTTCAGAACAGTCTTGCAAGAATTGTGGCTAATACCACCAAATACTCACATATCACTCCTGTAAGAAAGAGTCTTCATTGGCTGCCTGTCTTGCATCGCTCTGTCTTCAAGACAGCCCTGTTGGTGTACAAGTTTCTACATAGTGGCCATCCAAAATACTTTGAACCTTTCCTTAAACCCAGGCATAGTGTGTATAGAACACGCAGAAGTCAATCTGATGGTGTGCTGCTTGAGGTCCCACATTGTGCTTCAATATATAAGTCTAAAAAGCATTTTGGCCTTAGCTTTGCATACGATGCCCCAAGAATTTGGAATGATCTTCCTGATGATGTACGCTCAGCTAAATCTCTCTCCTCATTCAGAAAAAAGTTGAAAACTTACCTCTTTGAAAAAGCTTACCCACCCTAGATCATCCCTAGTTTTTCATTTTGTCTCTCCGTGGTGTCGACCCCTGCAATGTCCCTGATTTAACGATTACGATCTCTGATTTTGGCTTTCTGCGTCTTAGAGTCTATCATTAGATAGAGATTAAGCGCTATAAAAGTACTATTAGAATTAGAATTACTTTTGGGAGAGCTTTCACTTGGTGAAGTTTCAGACCCATAGCTAATTACTCACCTACTCAAAATGAGTAAATGCGAATTATCTGTAAAAGTATTGCAGATAGCCAATTTTTCTCAAATAACTCATTCACCTACTTTTGGGAGAGCTTTCACTTCGTGAAGTTTCAGACCCATAGCTAATTACTCACCTACTCAAAATGAGTAAATGCGAATTATCTCTAAAAGTATTGCAGATAGCCAATTTTTGTCAAATTAATCATTCACCTACTTTTGGGAGAGCTTTCACTTGAAGTTTCAGACCCATAGCTAATTATTCACCTACTCAAAATGAGTAAATGTGAATTATCTCTAAAAGTATTGCAGATAGCCAATTTTTCTCAAATAACTCATTCACCTACTTTTGGGAGAGCTTTCACTCTGTGAAGTTTCAGACCCATAGCTATTTATTCACCTACTCAAAATGAGTAAATGCTAATTATCTGTAAAAGTATTGCGGATACCCAATTTTTATCAAATACTCATTCATCTACTTGTGGGAGAGCTTTCACATGGTGAAGTTTCAGACCCATAGCTAATTACTCACCTACTCAAAATGAGTAAATGCGAATTATCTCTAAAAGTATTGCAGATAGCCAATTTTTGTCAAATTAATCATTCACCTACTTTTGGGAGAGCTTTCACTTGAAGTTTCAGACCCATAGCTAATTATTCACCTACTCAAAATGAGTAAATGTGAATTATCTCTAAAAGTATTGCAGATAGCCAATTTTTCTCAAATAACTCATTCACCTACTTTTGGGAGAGCTTTCACTCTGTGAAGTTTCAGACCCATAGCTATTTATTCACCTACTCAAAATGAGTAAATGCTAATTATCTGTAAAAGTATTGCGGATACCCAATTTTTATCAAATACTCATTCATCTACTTGTGGGAGAGCTTTCACATGGTGAAGTTTCAGACCCATAGCTAATTACTCACCTACTCAAAATGAGTAAATGCGAATTATCTCTAAAAGTATTGCAGATAGCCAATTTTTGTCAAATTAATCATTCACCTACTTTTGGGAGAGCTTTCACTTGAAGTTTCAGACCCATAGCTAATTATTCACCTACTCAAAATGAGTAAATGTGAATTATCTCTAAAAGTATTGCAGATAGCCAATTTTTCTCAAATAACTCATTCACCTACTTTTGGGAGAGCTTTCACTCTGTGAAGTTTCAGACCCATAGCTATTTATTCACCTACTCAAAATGAGTAAATGCTAATTATCTGTAAAAGTATTGCGGATACCCAATTTTTATCAAATACTCATTCATCTACTTGTGGGAGAGCTTTCACATGGTGAAGTTTCAGACCCATAGCTAATTACTCACCTACTCAAAATGAGTAAATGCGAATTATCTCAAAGTATTGCAGATAGCCAATTTTTCTCAAATAACTCATTCACCTACTTTTGGGAGAGCTTTCACTTGGTGAAGTTTCAGACCCATAGATAATTATTCACCTACTCAAAATGAGTAAATGTGAATTATCTCTTAATAGTATTGCAGATAGCCAATTTTTCTCAAATAACTCATTCACCTACTTTTGGAAGACCTTTCACACACAAAAATTAAAAATTGTGAATATCTCGGAAAAGCTATTTCTTCTGCTTTAATGCTCGGCGGGAGATACACACCACGGCAGTGGTCTTGACAAAAATTTTTGTCTCCCCAAAAATGGTGGCCATTTTGAATTTTCAAAGTTTTTGCAAAACACAAAAATGCTTATATCTCGAAAACTGTGCTATATGGAGCGAACTCAACAAAATTTTCGACCTGCTGGGTATCTCTGCAGAGTAGCCATGCCAATTTTCAAAATATTTTTGTCTCGCCAAATATAGCGGACATTTTTAATTTTTTTATTTTTTGCAAAACACAAAAATGCTTATATCGTGAAAACCGTGCTAGATAGAGCAGACTGCGCTGACTTTGGTTGCCACAACAGTATAAGGCTAGAAACGAAGCATTTTCTTAATACTTTAGCACTCACCTTTATATCCTTTTCGGGACGCTTTGTTTTTGCTATGCAAAAACATTATCTTTTTTTTTTGCGAGCGATCCTCTAGTTAATTTTAGCTCAAGTGGGAAATGAATTTTTGAAACTTTAATGCATTCAAATTCCTGAAGTGATGCACTAAATCACTTATAACTTGAAAAGTATTGCGTTCACAGCATTTTGTTAAAATATGTTATTAGGCTACTTTTTCCACAGCTACACCAAGTCCAGTAACTTGTTTGGTCTTAATTTTGTGCATTATTGAAGTGTGGAATGGATCATGATCTCCTACTCTTATTCCAAAGCCTAGATTTTTAATTTCAATTACTAAATCATTCATAAATACTGCATTGCAATATATAAACTCATACTGTTCTTTCCCAATAAATCCAGTAACATTTTTCTAGCAGTATAGCTTGACTTGTTTGTAACTTGATTTTTCTTGTAAGCAATAACTCTGAAGCAAAATCAGTAACTTTTGAACAAAAAGTCTAACACACTTTGGTTCACTGGATTTTATTAGTGGTTTTGTTAAGTTTTTAGTTGAAGCACAACCAGTAATTTTAAACAATAGTTCTTAAGCATCTTAGTCCACTGCATTTAATTAGTGTTTTATACTTAAGTATGATAATAATGACATTTTGAACAGAAATGTCTGTGGTCAGTGTACCCTTTCACTTGAGACCTCTTCTCTGAGAACATTACCAAAGAATGTAGGACATACAGAATCCGGGGAAAAAATGCCTCCTGGACAAAATGCCTCACAGAAAAAAATGTCTCCTGGAAAAAATGCCTCCTAGAAAGAATGCCTCCTGGATATTTTGTGACTAGGAAAAAAAGGCTCCTGAGAAAAAAAAGTTATTTCAACTTGTAAACATGTTACATATGAAACCTATAACGTATAATATCAAAAACATGTTAATTTCAGATATGTACAGTCAAAACCAGAACGTACAATATCGTGAAGTACAAATTACAAATATCTTCTTGAAAGGGTATCCCTTCAGCTGTACTCTGGAGCAGTTTAAAAGCAGGATTTATGGCTGTGAGGTTTCTTGATGAAATAGTTGTGGCCTTTATGGCTTACAATATGCATTCTTATCAAATTACAACATAGGTTATCCCCTCTGTAAGGAGTTGATCGCAGTTAGATGCACTAGGAGGGGCAGAAATGTAATTACAAGAAAAACACGATACCTGTCATAATGGAAACCAGGGATGAGCAGCCAGCCAAAAGAGTGAGAAGCACCAGCAAAACCTTACAAGAGAAACTTACATACCTTTGTACAACTAAGCAAAATGGGTAAAAGACTGTGTATTTTTGACAGGCATTGGCAACTATAAGACTCAAGTGGAAAAAATGAAGATGCCTCTGAAGTTGTAATGTGAACCTGTAGTGTTATAATACTTGAAAGAACTTTTTTTTCTTAAGAGGTATTTTTCCTGGTCACAAAATATTCAGGAGGCATTCATTCTAGGAGGTATATTTCCTAGGAGGCATATTTTCTAGGAGGCATTTTTTCCAGGAGGCATTTTTTCCGCGCATCGGACATACATTCTTTTGAGAAGTATATTTCACACCTACAATTTCTCTTCTGCCAAGCTGTGGTCGTTCTTTCATTTGTTAAATATGGTAACATACACAATGCAATAAACTTTACATTTTCTATTCCTTGTGATGCATATCTTCACATCTTTTACGGCTTACTTCACACTTTTTCATCAGGGCCACTTCGTTTTTGTCAGCAAAAACTTTTTTCTAGTTTGACTAGTTATCAGGGTCATACACCAATTGCATAGTCACTTCGAAAAAAAAGTCATCCTTTCTTTGTGTACTTTGGATTATTTGTATTTCTAGGGCTTTTCTGGAGAATTCATCAAATGGATCCATACCAGTCTGGTGTGATATTTGGCATAATGACTCTAGTGACAACATACTTGGTTGCTTTTGCGTACAAAAATACCAAATTTGTATTGAAACACAGGCAAGTATAGCATACTGTAAATCAGGTTATGTTTTGTTCATCACTAGTGTAGCCATTGATTTTATAGCTGTGCAACTGTTTTAAATAAAAGATATAAAGTGTTAAATATTTGGTCAATACAGTGAGTCAGATTAAAACTATTTTGATATTTTTGTTTAATCTCTCTTACTGTAGAAGATGTAGTTGTATTAGTACTAAAGTAATTTGTTGTCATCTTATTTTGTCACAGGGAATTCAATACCTTCTTTGTAACACATTTATACAAAAAATTAATGAAAGAAAAGAGATATAATGAGGCAAATTTTATGTCTATGTTGGGAGTATGGTGCAAATCTACAATGTTGGCTATTCACCTGCACCTTCAACTGTAACAACAAATCATTGAGGTTAAATTTTCTGGTAATCATCATTTTTATTTTCTTTAAAAAGCTTCTGGTTGTTATATTCAAACTGCTTGGAATAACTTACTTACATATTCAATTTTAACAGTTAGGAAAAAGGGTTATGCTATTTAACCTTTTATTTGTTTTAAAAGTTTTTTTTTACATTATTCTTGTCTCAAGAAATAGCCCACAACATAAAATGATCAGACTCCAAGTTTTATTTACATTTATCATGTGAATTGTTTCTGCAAAGCAACAATATTTAAGTTTTCATTAAACCTAAATTGGGGAATACACGATTAAAGTCTTTCTGAAATAACCAAACAAAAAACATTCCTGAAAGTTTCAGTGAGTAGGGTGGGTTAATAATTATATACCAGTATATTAGTTTTTTATTTGTTCTTCACACAAAGCAAGTTATTTGAATACCAGTATTTGTATCAGACTTACTTGCATGGAATTATTGAGTCCTTGGCATCCTTTGATATTAAGCGTCCCTTGTTTGCATATGGGAGGAATTCTCGCGGAAGGGTCCGCCGTATACACCGGCTCCGCAAGTTTGCCTACCTATAGCCTCTTTACTAGTGGATGTAATTTCTTCAAACTTGGCACATATATTTAGTAGCCCTGGGAACATTTTTTGAATCGGTGCCATGACATTTCAACCAATCAGAGAAGTCACATGACCAAAACAGGATTTTGCTTGTCCGGATGATAACTTAAGAAGCGTTTAAAATATTCGCCTGAAATTTGATATATGGATGCAAGGTATAAAGATCTGGAAATGATTAGATTTCGGTAGACTTCCATTAAAAAATGGGTAATTAATTGAGCATTAAAATTTTTATTAACGAGGAAAATACAAATCCCTTAATAACTTCTAAACCGTGCGAGATAGAGCGATTTCGACGAAATTTTTGGCCCACAGGTTATCTCTGCCAAGTACTCTGCTGAATTCCGAAAAAATTTCCTCTCTCCAAAAATGGCGGCCATTTTGAATTTTCGAATTTTTGACAAAAATGGTAAAACTTAAAATTGCTTGTATCTCCTGAACCGTGTGAGATAGAGTGATTTCTGCGAAATTTTTGGCCCACAGGGTATACGTGCAACATACTCTGCTCAATTCTCAAAAATTTTTCCTCTTTCCAAAAGTGGCGGCCATTTTGAATTTTCGATTTTTTGACAAAAATGGTAAAACTTAAAATTGCTTGTATCTCCTAAACCGTGTGAGATAGGGCGATTTCGGCGAAATTTTTGGCCCGCAGGGTATCTCTGCTAAGTATTCTGCTCAATTGTCAAAAAAATTTTCCTCTTTCCAAAAATGGCGGCCATTTGGAATTTTCGAATTTTTGACAAAAATGGTAAAACTTAAAATTTGATTGTATCTCCTAAACCGTGCGAGATAGAGTGATTTCGGTGAAATTTTTTACCCGCACCCGCAGGGTGTATATGCAATATACTTTGCTCTAATTTCAAAAAATTTTCCGCTTTCCAAAAATGCCGGCCATTTTCAATTTTCGAATTTTTGACAAAAATGGTAAAACATAAAATTGCTTGTATCTCCTAAACCGTGCGAGATAGAGCGATTTCGGCAAAATGTTTGGCCCACAGGGTATATATGCAAGATACTCTGCTCAATTCTCAAAAATTTTTCTTCTTTCCAAAAGTGGCGGCCATTTTGAATTTTCGAATTTTTGACAAAAATGGTAAAACTTAAAATTGCTTGTATCTCCTAAACCATTTTAAATTTTCCAATTTTTTTTCGATATAATTTTAGATTGACAGGGTATCTAGGCAAGATCTTCTTTCTATTATAAGCAGCCAACACCATCTTTCTTTTGGGACGCTTTGTTTTTGCCGTGCAAAAACAATCACTTTGCTTCGCTAGCGATACTCTAGTTGAAATTGTGTCTCACTGAAGAAAAATTTGTTATATGGTAAAGTCACTTGCAGTATTTTCCATATAAAATTCTTTGAATGTAAATTTTGTGAAAGTGTAAGCAGACAAACCCCATTGAAAGTGCATGAAAAGATTCATAGTTGATTTGAAGGGTAAATATCCACAAAACACAAATACTGGATTGTTTGGGATGATTCATGAGCAATAGTTTGTACTTTATGTTCAGGATTGCTCAGAAAAGAGGTGATGCAGTGAGTCGTGAGGTCATGGGCAAAGTGGCTGATGACAAGAAGATGACAAAACAGGAGAAAGATGAAAGGTGTGTAGAGAGTGTTCAGAAAATAAAAAACTTTTTACCCCACAGCCCTTAAGGGGCTGTCGGGGTATTGTTTTCACCCATGGTGTCTGGATGGGCGGGCGGGCGGCGGGAAATAGTTTGTCCGGGCTGTATCTCAGAAACCGTAAGGTGTAGGAAGTTCATACTTGGCAGGGACATTGGTTGGGGGGTGTAGGTGTGCAACGTCATGGCCTGACCTTGATTTGACCTTTGACCTTTCCGTAGTGACCTTGAGTTTGAAAATCTTGTCCGGGCTATATTTTGGCAACCATAAGGTGTAGGCAGTTGATACTTGGCAGAGACATTAGTTAGGGGTTGTAGGTGTGCAACATCATGGTCTGACCTTGATTTGACCTTTGACCTTGCCGTAGTGACCTTGACCTTTAAAATCTTGTCCGGGCTATATCTCGGAAACCGTAAGGTGTAGGAAGTTGATACTTGGTAGGAACATTGGTTAGGAGTTGTAGGTGTGCAATATCATGGTCTGACCTTAATTTGACTTTTGACCTTGCCGTAGTGACCTTTACCTATAAAACCTTGTCCGGGCTATATCTCAGCAACTGTAAGGTGTAGAAAGTTGATACGTGGTAGGGACATTGGTTGGGGGTTGTAGGTGTGCAATATCATGGTCTGACCTTAATTTGACTTTTGACCTTGCCGTAGTGACCTTTACCTATAAAACCTTGTCCGGGCTATATCTCAGCAACTGTAAGGTGTAGAAAGTTGATACGTGGTAGGGACATTGGTTGGGGGTGTAGATGTGCAATGTCACAGCGTGACCGTGATTTGACCTTTGACCCTTGCCGTAGTGACCTTGACCTATAAAATCTTGTCTGGGCTATATTTTGGAAACTGTAAGGTGTAGGAAGCTGATACTTGATGAGGACATTGGTTGTGGGCAGTAGGTGTGCAAAGTCATGGTGTGACCTTGATTTGACCTTTGTACTTGCCGTAGTGAACTTGACCTATAATACCTGGTCTGGGCTATATCTTGGAAACCGTAAGAGGTGTAGGAAGTTGATACTTGGTAGGTACATTGGTTGAGGGTTTTAGGTGTGCCACGTCATGGTGCAACACTGATTTACCTTTGACCTTGCTGTATTGACCTTTAAAATCTTGTTACACCTTTGGGTCTGTCTGTTGATGCAGATTAAGCACTGTTAAAGTTATGTTAGAATTCATTAAGAATTTCCTTTTGCAAATTCCCATTGTAACAGATGGAATTTCATCAAGTGAGTCACAGGCTTTTCTCCAACACCACACATATGCATTCATTGAATGTATTGCCACTTCTGTATGCATGGGTAATATTCAAAACATCCAAACCATAATTCGGCCATTTTTGGTTTACTGATAAATGCTGTCATGTGATTATTGAATTGTCTTGTTTTAAAACTTCATCTGTATATACATTTCTTTTCCTTAGATATTATTTTCTCTACTTAAGCATTATTTGGACCTTAATATAACTTACACTGCTCTGAAAGTGTCTTGAACTTTGTACTGTTACACTACTTCTATATCTCATGGTGTTGAAAAATATTTCCTCAGGCTGTGGGGTACGGGCATCTCTGATGCTATTTTTTAGGTCACCTTTAGGGCCAAAAGAATGTTCACAAGGACCAATTGTATGCTCTATTTGTCACATTAAGCCCTGTACCATGCTATTTTTACGTGAAAGGATCAATCCTATCATTACAGGAAGATTGACCAAAAAACAGAGCTTTCTAATAACTTTAAATTTTAAAATACGACCTTTTTGAATATTGTAAATTAATTCATTTTGTCTTAAGGTTTTTTTTTTTTAAATTATATGAAACCTACTGTACTTACTACTTACTTGTTGTAGCTCATTCCAACTGTATTAAGTAGTGGTACATTTTTGCTGTTTTCACTTCTTGTTTTTATCAAGTGACACATTATTTTAAAGCAAATTTCTTTTATTTTGTTCCAGAGGACATTTAAAATTTATTTTTTGTGTTTTACAATCTTCAATTTCCACTTAATACGAGTTATACTTTTCATATTTAATATATTAATGTATACTCATATATAAAACGTAAAAGTTTTTGAAAAGTATTTGAAGTATTTGCATTTGAAAATTTGAAAAGTATTTGCATTTGCATTTAAATACTTTTGAAAGTATTTGACCCCAAGTCTGTACCCAGTGAATGCCTGTGGCATGAGAGATGGCCAGTCCGGAGATATGTTGGTGTCGAGTTGGTGCAATTGCGTTTTTTTCGTGTTTTCTGAAATATCATAAATGATTTTCTGGCATGCTATGAAAGAATGCCACTGGAAAGGTGTTCAACAAATTCCATGGAGAGTCCTAAAAAATGGTAACAAGACTCAGTTCTGTTATGCAAACAGAGCATTGGCACCCCACCATATTTACTGTTTAATTCTGCATTAAACATGCTGGTGTTGCGTGTAGAGTAATAAATCTAAAATTTGCCAGGAATCTAAAATTCGCCACCTCTAAAACCTTAGTTAATTTTATGAAGAAAATGATGTTTTTATCTAAAAATTGGTATTTTTCAGTTCAAAAAGCCTAAATTTACTATACATTCAACAAATCTCACCACAATTCATTTATTTTACTATTATTTTCACATGTGGCGAATTTTAGATTTCTTACTCTACAATGTAAGATTTCCACTTGAGGATTAGGTTATGCTGTTTATGCTGTTATGCAGTAAGTTGAGGGAAGTTTCTTTCACCTAAAATATATCCACTGATGCAGCTTTTAGGGGAGCTTTGTTTTTGAGAAGTGATGTCGTTAAGATGATTTCCATTGATTTGTCCAGTTTGCTGTCAATCATTTCCTGTGTCCTATTGATATCTACATGACAGCTACTATTTTGATTCCATTCATATTTTTATTCATAAGAAAAGAGTATTTCTGGTTTTTGTCATCATTATTTTTTCATAACATTGAGAGTTATCCATTTTGCATTGTATTTTCAGGATTTTGTGGAAGAAGAATGAAGTTGCTGACTATGAGGCCACCACATTCAGCATTTTCTACAACAATGCTGTTTTTCTCTTCTTGGTTATTGTCTTCTCATTTTTTCTGCTGAGAAATTTTGCTTCCACTGTCAACTATATATTTTCTATTGGTGCTGCTGGTGGACTCTTAGCACTGTTTTCTACCAGTTCCAAGTAATGACAGACATTTGTAGGATTAATATAGACTGTTTATATTCTTTATCCATTGAGCTCTCCCAACAGTATATATATTTTAGTGTATCCATGTCTTTAGAAGTACAATAAATTTTGCCGCAAATAATGTTGTTTAAATACTTTTAAAAAAACAGGTTGTTGAGATTGTAATGTGAAGTTATGCTCAAAGAACCATGAAATACATGCTTAAGACACAGTACGTTTGCCACAGTAGTTTGGCTCGATTATTTAGATATTATTGTTTGGTTGGTTTTTTTTTGGTTTTTTTTTTTTTGGGGGGGGGGGGGGTGTGTGTGTTTAATTTATACCACACAATGAAACATTAAAATTGATATATATTGTTAAATCAGTAGTGCAGTTTATGCATTATTACTTACTCCTCTTGGAGAGCCATGATTGTTTAGTCTATTATCACTTAGTTCACACCTCGTTGGTTTGGAATATTTATCCAAATTTTTTTTACAAAATATGGGAGTTGCTGGTTGCAGGTCCAAGGTAAAAATCCAAGTCTGTATTGTAGCTTGCCATCATGGTTAAATATTAGAGTATTGTTCTGCTACAAACTTCACCCATGTATGGTTCAGTCATAGAAATGACTTAATAACTTCCTTGCAGTACATATTGTATTGGTGGGCTTCAACAGATAGTGCATCTTTGATTTATCCACTCTGGCAATTACTTTGGTAAATTAGTAACTTATTTAACTCTTGTTGTAATTGCCTTATATCTTTAGAATAACTCAACCAATCTATGTTGTCTTAATTAAGCATTTCTTGAAAAGCAGACACTTGTCGGTTTCAACCCCCTTCAGACAGCCTGTGCCGCAGTATTTTCGAAGTTGAATATTTCCCTTAATGTAAGGCCCATCAAATTGATTTTTTGGCAGTTATCATCTGTAGGATGGAAATTTTTTTGACAGGAATGAATTTGACCTTTACTAAGATCACATGATCAAAAACAGTTTTTTATCTCCCGCCGGGCTTTAGCCCAGGAGGGAGATTATGAAATGATGTCTGTGTGTGTGTGCGTGCGTGCGTGCGTGCGTTAGTTAGTCACGCAGATTTCTCCAAAACTACTACAGCTACAGATTTTTTGTAAATTAATTGTCCCAATGAATTTTCATGCCCTTGAAAATTTTTTTGGTTTTATTGACTTAGGCCTAAAGATAACTGAGTAATAGCAATCTTAGCTACTTTGAGTAAAGGGCTCATAACTCAAAAACTATTGCAGTAACAACTTTTTCTTCAAATATGTTGTTCAGCTACTTTGTCCTTAGCTATAAGATGGTACATAGTTTGGGGTCCCATTGCATGCCATAAGTGAGTAATAGCTATTTTCTCATTTGTAGCTAAATAACAGAAGAAGTAAATGTCAAATATCTTCAAAAGTATTAAAGTTAGGGAAATCTTTTCAAATATGTTGTCCATCTACTTTTTGGTAAGCTATGACATAGTAAAGTTTCAGACCTGTTGCACCTTGGATAGCTGAGTAATAGCTACTTTGAAATTCTGACTGTTGAGTAAAGCTATTGTAACTAACAAAGTATTGCAGTTAGAGTGTTTTCCTAAAATATGTTGTTCAGCTACTTTGTTCTTAGCTATAAGATGGTACATAGTTTGGGGTTCTATTGCTTGCCATAAGTGAGTAATAGCTATTTCCTCATTTGTAGCTAAATAACAGAAGAAGTAAATGTCAAATATCTTCAAAAGTATTAAAGTTAGGGAAATCTTTTCAAATATGTTATCCATCTACTTTTTGGTAAGCTATGACATAGTAAAGTTTCAGACCTGTTGCACCTTAGATAGCTGAGTAATAGCTACTTTGAAATTCTGACTGTTGAGTAAAGCCATTGTAACTCCAAAACTATTGCAGTTGGAGTATTTTCCTAAAATATGTTGTTCAGCTACTTTGTTCTTACCTATAAGATGGTACATAGTTTGGGGTTCTATTGCTTGCCATAAGTGAGTAATAGCTATTTTCTCATTTGTAGCTAAATAACAGAAGAAGTAAATGTCAAATATCTTCAAAAGTATTGAAGTTAGGGAAATCTTTTCAAATATGTTGTCCATCTACTTTTTGGTAAGCTATAACATAGTAAAGTTTCAGACCTGTTACACCTTGGATAGCTGAGTTATAGCTACTTTGAAATTCTGACTGTTGAGTAAAGCCATTGTAACTCCAAAACTATTGCAGTTAGAGTATTTTCCTAAAATATGTTGTTCAGCTACTTTGTCCTTAGCTATAAGATGGTACATAGTTTGGGGTTCTATTGCATGCCATAAGTGAGTAATAGCTATTTTGTTATTTGTAGCAAAATCATGACATAAGTAAATGTCAAATATCTTCAAAAGTATTAAAGTTAGGGAATTCTTTTCAAATATGTTATCCATCTACTTTTTCATAAGCTATGACATAGTAAAGTTTCAGATCTGTTGCACATTGGATAGCTGAGTAATAGCTACTTTGAAATTCTACAGTTGAGTAAATCCATTGTAACTCCAAAACTATTGCAGTTACAATATTTTCGTAAAATATGTTGTTCACCTACTTTGTCCTTAGCTATAAGCTGGCATGTAGTTCGGGGTTCTATTGCATGCCATAAGTGAGTAATAGCTATTTTCTTATTAGTTGCAAAATAATGACATAAGTAAATGTCAAATATCTTCAGAAGTATTAAAGTTACGGAATTCTTTTCAAATATGTCATTCATCTACTTTTTTGTAAGCTATCACATAGTAAAGTTTCAGACCTGTTGCACATTGCATAGCTAAGTAATAGCTACTTTGAAATTGTGACTGTTGAGTAAATCCATTGTAACTCCAAAACTATTGCAGTTACAGCTTTTTCTTCAAATATGTTGTTCAGCTACTTTGTCCTTAGCTATAAGCTGGCATGTACTTTGGGGTTCTATTGCATACCATAAGTGAGTAATAGCTATTTTCTTATTAGTAGCAAAATAATGACATAAGTAAATGTCAAATATCTTCAGAAGTATTAAAGTTACGGAATTCTTTTCAAATATGTCATTCATCTATTTTTTTGTAAGCTATCACATAGTAAAGTTTCAGACCTGTTGCACATTGCATAGCTAAGTAATAGCTACTTTGAAATTGTGACTGTTGAGTAAATCCATTGTAACTCCAAAACTATTGCAGTTACAGCTTTTTCTTCAAATATGTTGTTCAGCTACTTTGTCCTTAGCTATAAGCTGGCATGTACTTTGGGGTTCTATTGCATACCATAAGTGAGTAATAGCTATTTTCTTATTAGTAGCAAAATAATGACATAAGTAAATGTCAAATATCTTCAGAAGTATTAAAGTTACGGAATTCTTTTCAAATATGTCATTCATCTATTTTTTTGTAAGCTATCACATAGTAAAGTTTCAGACCTGTTGCACATTGCATAGCTAAGTAATAGCTACTTTGAAATTGTGACTGTTGAGTAAATCCATTGTAACTCCAAAACTATTGCAGTTACAGCTTTTTCTTCAAATATGTTGTTCAGCTACTTTGTCCTTAACTATAAGATGGTATATATTTTGGGGTTCTATTGCATGCCATAAGTGAGTAATAGCTATTTTCTTATTTGTAGCAAAATAACAACATAAGTAAATGTCAAATATCTTCAAAAGTATTAAAGTTAGGGAAATATTTTCAAATATGTTATTCATCTAGTTTTTGATAACCTATCACATAGTAAAGTTTCAGACCTCTTGCACATTGGATAGCCGAGTAATACCTACTTTGAAATTGTGACTGTAGGGTAAATGCATATAGTTTGGGGTTCTATTGCATGCCATAAGTGAGTAATAGCTATTTTATTGCGTTAATACATCCTATCCAATGGACAATTGCTAATCCGGTCGGCGCAGACCGGCCCGCCAAACGCCAGAAAAAGACGTCCTGTGTTGCCACCGGCTGGCCGGTCCGTAGTACTGTGCACTCCCCAGATGGCGCCTCGTACTTCCTTCCTGTCTAGACAACCTGACGTCATAGCATCTTTTTCGTTTGGCACGTGTACTGTGCAGACGTGTTTTCAACATCTCCAGATTTTTTAAGCAAAAGTGTGCATTATGACGGATTTTCAACCTTATATGTGGATATTTTCAGTGTAGAAGTGTTACCTTCTGATCAAGCACGGATATACTTTTAGAAATCTGCTGGTAACGCTCCCTAGTTGACTCAATTTTTTGTTGATGATAGGGCAGTAATCGGTGGGAAATATGAAGGCAGCCATTTTGCTAGTTTCCTCCCATTCAACCATTGTGTTGTTAGGGGCAGATCGACTTTATTGAGGAATTATGGATATACTACTTACAGGTATTTTTATCCGTGTCTTTTGTTTTGAATGTACCATCTATAACCTTCCAGCTACAGTCACCATAGAAACATCTTAGAAATCACGGAAAACCTCAGTCTACGTATTTTGGAGCACTGTAAATAAAGGGGATTCCCCATGAAAGGTGCATTCTTCATCAGAGCGCACTGGTACAGACTTCTCTGCTGTAAAGCATCAGTCACACCAGCCCAGCTCGAGTTTTTGATGTTTTTTAATCAGAAGCAATGAATTCTTCAGATTTCTTCAGAGCGCACTGGTACCGACTTCTCTGCTGTAAAGCATCAGTCACACCAGCCTAGCTCGAGTATATTTTCATCAGAAGCAAGAGGTGAATTCTTCAGATCTCTTCAACCGACCTCTCCAGTATTTACTACACAGAAGGAATCTTTGTCACTCTCAGTCCCACCCTTATGGACCCGGCCATTGTGTCGGTAGTAAGGGCAGTGGATGGCCAGGAAACTGGTTTGAGTGTACAGCCGGCTGAGAAGAAGAACCGACTTCAGACCGGCCAGGAATTTCATCTACAGAGTGCACTGGTCGAGACTTCTCTGCTTGTAAAGCATCAGCCGACCGGCCAGCAAAAAAGAACGCGACCTCTGACGTCATATCCAGTCAGCCAATCGCGTGTCTTCACGAAGTTGGTCACGTGTTTTCACCGACCAGTCACGAAGTTTATCACGTGATTCACCAAACAAGAAGGTCGGAAGTACATTCTTTGCGCTCACGTCTACTGTGATTCCAGTTTTTTAGTTCCTGTAATCCCTCCAGCGTACTAGTACAGACTTCTCTGCTACAGACATCAGTCGACCAGTAAGCTTACGTTTACTGTAATATAAGGAAAGAACGCGTCTAGTGAGGGCATATCCCCGAACTTGGTCACGTGATACACCGACCAGTTCACGAAGCAGATCGTCATCTCCAATCAGCCAATCACGTTGTCCCTCCGACCAGCAAGCTGGTCACGTGACACACCGACCAACATTTGTTTCTAAATATAGCTCACAAGGGCTTCCCCAGCAACTGTCAAAATCTACAAATAAGACGTGCGTTCAAAGATAGTTGAAAAATTTTGTTTCAACAACTGGTTACAGAGTGTATCGACCAGTACCGGCTATACAGCCTTGTACACTTGTTTTCAACAACTGGTTACAGGGTGTACCTACTGGCTACACAGCCTTGTACACTTACTTCAATAACTGGTTACAGTATGTACCGACCGGCTACCGGCTTCACAGCCTTATACAGTAGCCTCAACTGGTTACAGTGTACCGGCTACACAGCCTTGTACACTGGCTTCAACAACTGGTTACAGAGTGTACCGGCTGGCACTGGCTACACAGCCTTGTACACTTCAGCAACTAGCTACAGAGTGTACCGACTGGTACTGGCTACACAGCCTTGTACACTTACTTCATTCTATGGGTTACAAGTCTACTAACAGGGTGTTGGCTACACAGTCCTTACTGTAGTGCTTCAACCCAACTGGTTTAAAAAAAAAAAAAAAAAAAAAAAGCTGGCTAAATATAGACCAGTAGCTGTCGAAATTCGTTGGTGACCCCAACCTGCCAGTTTTTGCCGGTTACAAGAATTACTGGGTTACAGTAAAGTACCGGGTATGGAGTCCGGGTACCGGACAGAGTTGCCCAAGGTTAATTGGGTTACAGAGAATTCTTAAACTGGTCAGTGATCTTGATGATAGGACAGTTTCCCAAGCTACTGCCAGGCAACCTTCCCTTATCACACCTCTCAACAACCTGTTATCGGTGCTGGACTTGACTGCAGAGATAATAATCAATTTTGTCATCAGGTCTGGCCAGGGGACTGACATCTCACATATTACAATTGCTCTGTAAATGCTGCACCTTGCAGGCTGCTGGCCCGGGGCAAAGAGTTTATTAATGTGAAAATAAGACCACAATAAAAACAGAGAGACTGTTAACCTGGATCATGGTCACCAGACCGGACCAGTGTCCGGAGGGACAGGAAATATTGTCAGAATACCAAATGTCCCAAATGTGGCACACAATCTGCCTATAAGGTCCAGACTAAGCCCTCTTTTTGGGAACTTAGGAAGCCTTGGGGACTGGACTTTAGGTAGTACAACTGTTGAAGGAGGGATACCTACGTCCATATACCTATACAAGAACAATCCAGGAAATGCCTGAGATTTCACATCCAAGGTCGGGCATACCAACTCAAGGCCCGGCCATTCGGGTTGTCCACAGCACCTTTTGAGTTCACCGTGATACCAAGCAGGTGAAATTGATGGCCATACACAAGGATTTAAGAGGCCACCAGTACCTAGACGGCTGGTTGGTGAGAGCTAGATCCCACCAGGCTTGTCTCCAAAATACACAGGTACTAGTAAATAATGTGTCAGCAACTGGGTTGGCGAAGGAACTTAGAGAAATCAGAGCTGGAGCCCAATCAAGACTTTGATTTTGTAGGCTACCAGTTTCGACTTCAGGTCTGATCGGTTCCGACCGACCCTGGACTGGGTACAGAACCTTCAAGAGACTGTTAAAACTGCTATCCCTACCGGCTTGCCCGGTCCGGGAATTCATGTCCTTGATAGGTTACTAACATCTACAGAAAAGCATGTTAATCTAGGCAGACTTCATATGAGACCCATACAGGGCATCTCAAAAACAGCTGGAGGGTACCAGAATCACTGGAAAAGGTGATCCAAGTCCCCAGGTCCCTGCACCCCCATTTACAATGGTGGCTGAAGGAAGACAATGCACTTACAGGCCAACCATTACACCCAATAAAACATGCTCTGCAAATATTTACAGACACATCAATAGAAGGGTGGGGCGCTCACTTAGATGAGCACTTGGCAGGAGCAACTTGGTCCCCTCCGGGAAGCAAGTTGTATATATAAACTATCTAGAACTTTAAGCAGTTTTTCTGACTTTAAAGAGTTCTAAGACCTTTGCTTAAACAAGATAGTACTTGTAGCAACTGACAACACCACAGTAGTGTCATACATAAAGGAAGGAGGAATGAGGTCGGGCCCACTTTGTGCCCTACTATGGAGAATCTTGACCTGGGTACCAGGAAACAAGTGACTCTAAGCACGACACATTCCAAGCCGGCCTAATGTGGTAGCAGACAGGCTGTCCAGGCTAGGCCAGACCATCCAAACAGTGGTTTCTCCTTCCAGAGGTCTTCCACTCTATGCAGTAGGTGGCACCGGCCCAAATAAACTTATTTGCCACGAGGTTCAACAACAAGTCGCCTCTGTTTTGTGTCACCGGTACCGGATCCCCTGGCCACAGCAGTGGATGTACTCAGTCGGCCATGGTAGGATCTAAAAGCATACACCTCACCATCAGCCATATTGGGCAAAGTGGTGAAGTTGCAAGACTCCCCATGTAAGAGAATCATTCTGATTGCTCCGGGGTGGCCCAACATGCCTTGGTTTTGGGATCTAGCGGCTACGTCCAGCCACATCCCGCTGAGCCTGCCCAATCTGTCCAGCCTGTTCACAGACATTCGATCAGATCCCTCACAGAAATCTGACAAATCTTAATCTCCATGCAGGGCTCCTAGAGCCTCAGCAATCGAGGAGCAGGACTTGTCTGAGGCAGTGGCAGCAAGAATTGAGGCTCCTCAAAGGGGGGTCAATCAGATCAGTCTATGAGGCAAGTGGGCCATTTTTACAAGTGATGTATCATTCATCAGGTGGACTTCGGGGCCCCTCCTGTAAGTTAGTTGCTGACTTCCTTATGTACCTAGTTCAGGACAGGAAGTTGCAGCCCAGCACCATTGATGGTTACAGGTCAGACATTGCTGATAGACTGGGAAATTCGCCCGTCAATATCAGTAAGGATGAAAATCTCACTCGTCTCCTGGATAGTTTCCACTGAGACAGACCCAAAGGCCGGAAGGGAATCCCCTCCTGGAACCTCTCCCTGGTTTTTTGCACCAGCTGACAAGGGTCATTTTGAACCAATTAAAGAGGCCTCCTTGAAGCATTTGACCTTCAAGACAGTTTCCTCTTGGCCCTGGGGTCGGGGAAGAGTAGAAGTGAGATATATGCTTGGCAAACAGCCCAGCACCATTGATGGTTATAGGTCACCCATTGTTGATAAACTGGAAATTCACCCTTCAAGATCAGTAAGGACGAAAATCTCACTCGTCTCCTGGATAGTTTCTTCAGAGACAGACCCAGAGGCAGGAGTGGCATACCTTCCTGGAACTTCTCACTGGCCGTGCACCAGCTAAGAGTCCTTTTGATCCAATCAAGGAGGCCCCCTTGAAGCATTTGACCTTCAAGACGGTATTCCTCTTGGCCCTTGGGTCGGGCAAGTGCAAAAGTGAGATTCATGCCTGGCAAAACTGATATATTGGACACCAATCCGATTGGTCAAAGGTGTCCCTGTATCCATCACCCAGCTTTCTATCCTAGAATCAGCTGGCCATAGAGTGTCCAGTGTGGCCCCTGGGGTTATAACAGCCCTGGCCTCGACTCTGGATAGATCCCTCAAGTCTGACAGGTCCCTCTGTCCGGTCAGAGCATTATGCTACTATTTGGACAGGGCCTCAGACATCGGGCAGAATAAGGAGGTGGTTTTTGTTTCCTTTAAGAAAGGTTTCAACAAAGACATCTCGCCTGCCACTATCTCCTCTTGGATCAAGCAGACTGTGATCCTATGTTATGAGCTCTCTGACCAGGAGGCCCACATTTAACATCAGGTTAAAGCCCATGATGTCAGGGCCTTTGCTGCTTCTAAGGCCTTCCAGTCGGGAGTCCCCTTAGATCCAATCTTGTCAGCCTGCCACTGAAGTCAATACCTTCACACAGTTCTATATGAAGGGCGGGGCTTGGGCTGATTCAGAGCTTTACCAATTGGGCTCGGTAGTGGCTGCTCAGCAGATCCACAAGTGGCCCGTAGATTGAGGAGATTTGTATATATGTATAAACAGTTTCTTCATGTACATAAGAATTAAGTGTGGCGTGCTTCCTTTGGGAGGTTTATTTGCATTCTGGGACTGAACTCATCCCTCTCTTCCCCTACCTCAGAGCAGGTCTGCAAAAGGGGGGGGGGGGCAACGGCGGTATAGCCCTGGGTAACCGGCTGCTGGCAACCGACCATGGCCTTGCAGGGTTTCCTGACCTTAAAGTCAACCCAGGCCTGGACCTATAGGTCTCCTGACGAAGTCAGCGTAGACCATAGGTTAAAATTTGCTACTTCTTGTGAGTTCACATAAGTCCCTAGTAACTTACCCGCCGACCAAGCGGTAGTTATTCAGCAATTGTCCATTGGATAGGATGTATTACCGCAATAAAATTGCAAATTTAATAAGTAAATTAAATTTTTATAAGTTAATACCCTATCCAATGGACACACAAGACCCTCCCACCGACCCCGCTATCAGCTTACTAGGGGTCTAAGAGGTTTAGACAACGAAAAAGATGCTATGACGTCAGGTTGTCTAGACAGGAAGGAAGTACGAGGCGCCATCTGGGGAGTGCACAGTACTACGGACCGGCCAGCCGGTGGCAACACAGGACGTCTTTTTCTGGCGTTTGGCGGGCCGGTCTGCGCCGACCGGATTAGCAATTGTCCATTGGATAGGGTATTAACTTATAAAAATTTAATTTACTTATTAAATTTGCAATTTTCTTATTTGTGGCAAAATAATGACATAATTTTTCTCAAATAACTGCTTCATCTACTTTTGGGAGAGCTTTCACATGGTGAAGTTTCGGACCTGTAGCTAATTATTCACCTACTCAAAATGAGTAAATGATAATTATCTCTAAAAGTATTGCGGATATCCAATTTTTATCAAATAACTCATTCATCTACTTTTGGGAGAGCTTTCACTTGGTGAAGTTTCAGACCTGTAGCTAATTACTCACCTACTCAAAATGAGTAAATGATAATTATCTCTAAAAGTATTGCGGATATCCAATTTTTATCAAATAACTCATTCATCTACTTTTGGGAGAGCTTTCACATGGTGAAGTTCCAGACCTGTAGCTAATTACTCACCTACTCAAAATGAGTAAATGTGAATTATCCCTAAAAGTATTGGGGATATCCAATTTTTCTTAAATAACTCATTCACCTACTTTTGGAAGAGCTTTCACTTGGTGAAGTTTCAGACCCGTAGCTAATTATTCACCTACTCAAAATGAGTAAATGCTAATTATCTCTAAAAGTATTGTGGATATCCAATTTTTATTAAATTACTCGTTCATCTACTTTTGGGAGAGCTTTCACATGGTAAAGTTCCAGACCCATAGCTAACTAGAGGATCGCTCGCAAAAAAAAAAGATAATGTTTTTGTATAGCAAAAACAAAGCGTCCCGAAAAGGATATAAAGGTGAGTGCTAAAGTATTAAGAAAATGCTTCGTTTCTAGCCTTATACTGTTGTGGCAACCAAAGTCAGTGCAGTCTGCTCTATCTAGCACGGTTTTCAAGATATAAGCATTTTTGTGTTTTGCAAAAAATAAAAAAATTAAAAATGTCCGCTATATTTGGCGAGACAAAAATATTTTGAAAATTGGCATGGCTACTCTGCAGAGATACCCAGCAGGTCCAAAATTTTGTTGAGTTCACTCCATATAGCACGGTTTTCGAGATATAAGCATTTTTGTGTTTTGCAAAAACTTTGAAAATTCAAAATGGCCACCATTTTTGGGGAGACAAAAATTTTTGTCAAGACCACTGCCGTGGTGTGTATCTCCCGCCGAGCATTAAAGCAGAAGAAATAGCTTTTCCGAGATATTCACAATTTTTCATTTTCGTGTGTGAAAGGTCTTCCAAAAGTAGGTGAATGAGTTATTTGAGAAAAATTGGCTATCTGCAATACTATTAAGAGATAATTCACATTTACTTATTTTGAGTAGGTGAATAATTAGCTATGGGTCTGAAACTTCACCAAGCGAAAGCTCTCCCAAAAGTAGGTGAATGAATTATTTCAGAAAAATTGGCTATCTGCAATACTTTTAGAGATAATTCGCATTTACTCATTTTGAGTAGGTGAGTAATTAGCTATGGGTCTGAAACTTCACCAAGTGAAAGCTCTCCCACAAGTAGATGAATGAGTATTTGATAAAAATTCGGTATCCGCAATACTTTTACAGATAATTAGCATTTACTCATTTTGAGTAGGTGAATAAATAGCTATGGGTCTGAAACTTCACAGAGTGAAAGCTCTCCCAAAAGTAGGTGAATGAGTTATTTGAGAAAAATTGGCTATCTGCAATACTTTTAGAGATAATTCACATTTACTCATTTTGAGTAGGTGAATAATTAGCTATGGGTCTGAAACTTCACCAAGTGAAAGCTCTGCCAAAAGTAGGTGAATGAGTTATTTGAGAAAAATTGGCTATCTGCAATACTTTTAGAGATAATTCGCATTTACTCATTTTGAGTAGGTGAGTAATTTGCTATGGGTCTGAAACTTCACCAAGTGAAAGCTCTCCCAAAAGTAGGTGAATGAGTTATTTGAGAAAAATTGGCTATCTGCAATACTTTTAGAGATAATTCGCATTTACTCATTTTGAGTAGGTGAGTAATTTGCTATGGGTCTGAAACTTCACCAAGTGAAAGCTCTCCCAAAAGTAGGTGAATGAGTTATTTGAGAAAAATTGGCTATCTGCAATACTTTTAGAGATAATTCGCATTTACTCATTTTGAGTAGACGAGTAATTAGCTATGGGTCTGAAACTTCACCAAGTGAAAGCTCTCCCAAAAGTAGGTGAATGATTAATTTGAGAAAAATTGGCTATCTGCAATACTTTTAGAGATAATTCGCATTTACTCATTTTGAGTAGGTGAGTAATTAGCTATGGGTCTGAAACTTCACCAAGTGAAAGCTCTCCCAAAAGTAGGTGAATGAGTTATTTGAGAAAAATTGGCTATCTGCAATACTTTTACAGATAATTCGCATTTACTCATTTTGAGTAGGTGAGTAATTAGCTATGGGTCTGAAACTTCACCAAGTGAAAGCTCTCCCAAAAGTAGGTGAATGATTAATTTGAGAAAAACTGGCTATCTGCAATACTTTTAAAGATAATTCACATTTACTCATTTTCAGTAGGTGAGTAATTAGCTATGGGTCTGAAACTTCACCAAGTGAAAGCTCTCCCAAAAGTAGGTGAATGAGTTATTTGAGAAAAATTGGCTATCTGCAATACTTTTAGAGATAATTCGCATTTACTCATTTTGAGTAGGTGAGTAATTAGCTATGGGTCTGAAACTTCACCAAGTGAAAGCTCTCCCAAAAGTAGGTGAATGAGTTATTTGAGAAAAATTGGCTATCTGCAATACTTTTAGAGATAATTTGCATTTACTCATTTTGAGTAGGTGAGTAATTAGCTATGGGTCTGAAACTTCACAGAGTGAAAGCTCTCCCAAAAGTAGGTGAATGAGTTATTTGAGAAAAATTGGCTATCTGCAATACTTTTAGAGATAATTCGCATTTACTCATTTTGAGTAGGTGAGTAATTAGCTATGGGTCTGAAACTTCACCAAGTGAAAGCTCTCCCAAAAGTAGGTGAATGATTAATTTGACAAAAATTGGCTATCTGCAATACTTTTAGAGATAATTCGCATTTACTCATTTTGAGTAGGTGAGTAATTAGCTATGGGTCTGAAACTTCACCAAGTGAAAGCTCTCCCAAAAGTAGGTGAATGAGTTATTTGAGAAAAATTGGCTATCTGCAATACTTTTACAGATAATTCGCATTTACTCATTTTGAGTAGGTGAGTAATTAGCTATGGGTCTGAAACTTCACCATGTGAAAGCTCTCCCACAAGTAGATGAATGAGTTATTTGATAAAAATTGGGTATCCGCAATACTTTTACAGATAATTAGCATTTACTCATTTTGAGTAGGTAAATAATTAGCTATGGGTCTGAAACTTCACCATGTGAAAGCTCTCCCAAAAGTAGGTGAATGAGTTATTTGAGAAAAATTGGCTATCTGCAATACTTTTAGAGATAATTCGCATTTACTCATTTTGAGTAGGTGAGTAATTGGCTATGGGTCTGAAACTTCACCATGTGAAAGCTCTTCCAAAAGTAGGTGAATGAGTTATTTGAGAAAAATTGGCCATCTGCAATACTTTTAGAGGTAATTCGCATTTACTCTTTTTGAGTAGGTGAGCAATTAGCTATGGGTCTGAAACTTCACCAAGTGAAAGCTCTTTGGGATAGCTGCTCTGCAGAGATACCCTGAAGATAAAAAATTTCGTCGAAATCGCTCTATGTAGCACGGTTTTCGAAATATTAGCATTTTTGTGTTTTGCAATTTTTGCGCAAAAATTCGAAAATTCAAAATGGCCGCCATTTTTGGCAAGATAAAATTTTTTTGAAAATTGGCATGGCTACTCTGCAGAGATACCCTGTGGGTCAAAAATTTCGTCGAAATCGCTCTATCTAGCACGGTTTTCGAGATATAAGCATTTTTGTGTTTTGCAATTTTGCGAAAAATTCGAAAATTCAAAATGGCCGCCATTTTTGGCGAGAAATTTTTTGGTTGAAAATTGGCATGGCTACTCTGCAGAGATACCCTGCGGGTCAAAAATTTCGTCGAAATCGCTCTATCTAGCAGGGTTTTTGAGATATAAGCATTTTTATGTTTTGCAATTTTTGCGAAAAATTCGAAAATTCAAAATGGCCGCCATTTTTGGCGAGATAAAATTTTTTTGAAAATTGGCATGGCTACTCTGCAGATATACCCTGTGGGTCAAAAATTTCGTCGAAATCGCTCTATCTAGCAGGGTTTTCGAGATATAAGCATTTTTATGTTTTGCAATTTTTGCGAAAAATTCGAAAATTCAAAATGGCCGCCATTTTTGGCAAGATAAAATTTTTTTGAAAATTGGCATGGCTACTCTGCAGATATACCCTGCGGGTCAAAAATTTCGTCGAAATCGCTCTATCTAGCAGGGTTTTTGAGATATAAGCATTTTTATGTTTTGCAATTTTTGCGAAAAATTCGAAAATTCAAAATGGCCGCCATTTTTGGCGAGATAAAATTTTTTTGAAAATTGGCATGGCTACTCTGCAGATATACCCTGTGGGTCAAAAATTTCGTCGAAATCGCTCTATCTAGCAGGGTTTTCGAGATATAAGCATTTTTATGTTTTGCAATTTTTGCGAAAAATTCGAAAATTCAAAATGGCCGCCATTTTTGGCAAGATAAATTTTTTTGAAAATTGGCATGGCTACTCTGCAGATATACCCTGTGGGTCAAAAATTTCGTCGAAATCGCTCTATCTAGCAGGGTTTTCGAGATATAAGCATTTTTATGTTTTGCAATTTTTGCGAAAAATTCGAAAATTCAAAATGGCCGCCATTTTTGGCGAGACAAAAATTTTTTCAAAATTGGGATAACCACTCTGCAGAGATACCCTGTGGGTCAAAAATTTCGTCGAAATCGCTCTATCTAGCACGGTTTTCGAGATATAAGCATTTTTGTGTTTTGCAATTTTTGCGAAAATTTCGAAAATTCAAAATGGCCGCCATTTTTGGCGAGAAAAAATTTTTTTGAAAATTGGGAAAAGTACTCCGCAGAGATATCCTGCGGGTCAAAAATTTTGTCGAAATTGCTCTATCTAGCACGGTTTTTGAGATATAAGCATTTTTGTGTTTTGCAATTTTTGCGAAAATTTCAAAAATTCAAAATGGCCGCCATTTGGGGCGAGACAAAATTTTTTTGAAAATTGGGAAAACTACTCCGCAGAGATACCCTGTGGGTCAAAAATTTCGTCGAAATCGCTCTATCTAGCACGGTTTTCGAGATATAAGCATTTTTGTGTTTTCCTTATTTGGAAAATTCATCATGATTAATTAATCATTAATTACTCGGCCATTTCTTGACCAATCAATGCCAAAATCTAATGATTTCCAGATTTTAATAGAATGAATGTATTTGCCAAGTTTCAGGTGAATTGATAAAATTCCTTTCAAGTTATCATCCGGACAAGCTTCCCCATCGAAAAAAGACATTTTTGGTCATGTGACCTCTCTGATTGGTTGAAATGTCACTGCAGCATATTCAAAAAAATTCCCCAAGGCTACTGCCTAAACCTGCCAAATTTGAAAAGAATCCGCCTAACGGTTACAGAGTTATAAGGAAAACAAAATGCGGAGCCGGCGGAGCCGCCGGAGCCGGAAGCTCTCCCATACACAATTACTCACCTAGTCAAAATGAGTAAATGCGAATTATCTCTAAAAGTATTGCAGATAGCCAATTTTTGTCAAATTAATCATTCACCTACTTTTGGGAGAGCTTTCACTTGGTGAAGTTTCAGACCCATAGCTAATTACTCACCTACTCAAAATGAGTAAATGTGAATTATCTGTAAAAGTATTGCAGATATCCAATTTTTCTCAAATAACTCATTCACCTACTTTTGGGAGAGCTTTTACTTGGTGAGGTTTCAGACCCGTAGCTAATTATTCACCTACTCAACATGAGTAAATGTGAATTATCTCTAAAAGTATTGCGGATATCCAATTTTTCTCAAATAACTCATTCATCTACTTTTGGGAGGGCTTTCACATGGTGAAGTTCCAGACCCGTAGCTAATTACTCACCTACTCAAAATGAGTAAATCTGAATTATCCCTAAAAGTATTGGGGATATCCAATTTTTCTTAAATAACTCATTCACCTACTTTTGGAAGAGCTTTCACTTGGTGAAGTTTCAGACCCGTAGCTAATTATTCACCTACTCAAAATGAGTAAATGCTAATTATCTCTAAAAGTATTGTGGATATCCAATTTTTATCAAATTACTCGTTCATCTACTTTTGGGAGAGCTTTCACATGGTGAAGTTCCAGACCCGTAGCTAATTACTCACCTACTCAAAATGAGTAAATGTGAATTATCCCTAAAAGTATTGGGGATATCCAATTTTTCTTAAATAACTCATTCACCTACTTTTGGAAGAGCTTTCACTTGGTGAAGTTTCAGACCCGTAGCTAATTATTCACCTACTCAAAATGAGTAAATGCTAATTATCTCTAAAAGTATTGTGGATATCCAATTTTTATCAAATTACTCATTCATCTACTTTTGGGAGAGCTTTCACATGGTGAAGTTCCAGACCCGTAGCTAATTACTCACCTACTCAAAATGAGTAAATGTGAATTATCTGTAAAAGTATTGCAGATATCCAATTTTTCTGAAATAACTCATTCACCTACTTTTGGGAGAGCTTTTACTTGGTGAGGTTTCAGACCCGTAGCTAATTATTCACCTACTCAAAATGAGTAAATGTGAATTATCTCTAAAAGTATTGCGGATATCCAATTTTTATCAAATAACTCATTCATCTACTTTTGGGAGAGCTTTCACATGGTGAAGTTCCAGACCCGTAGCTAATTACTCACCTACTGAAAATGAGTAAATGTGAATTATCTCTAAAAGTATTGCAGATAGCCAATTTTTATCAAATAACTCATTCACCTACTTTTGGGAGAGCTTTCACTTGGTGAATTTTCAGAGCCGTAGCTAATTATTCACCTCCTCAAAATGAGTAAATGCCAATTATCTCTAAAAGTATTGCGGGTATCCAATTTTTATCAAATTACTCGTTCATCTACTTTTGGGAGAGCTTTCACATGGTGTAGTTCCAGACCAGTAGCTAATTACTCACCTAATCAAAATGAGTAAATGTGAATTATCTCTAAAAGTATTGCAGATAGCCAATTTTTCTCAAATAACTCATTCACCTACTTTTGGGAGAGCTTTCACTTGGTGAAGTTTCAGACCCATAGCTAATTACTCACCTACTGAAAATGAGTAAATGTGAATCATCTCTAAAAGTATTGCAGATAGCCAGTTTTTCTCAAATAACTCATTCACCTACTTTTGGGAGAGCTTTCACTTGGTGAAGTTTCAGACCCATAGCTAATTATTCACCTACTCAAAATGAGTAAATGTGAATTATCTCTAAAAGTATTGCGGATATCCAATTTTTATCAAATAACTCATTCATCTACTTTTGGGAGAGCTTTCACATGGTGAAGTTCCAGACCCGTAGCTAATTACTCACCTACTCAAAATGAGTAAATGTGAATTATCCCTAAAAGTATTGGGGATATCCAATTTTTCTTAAATAACTCATTCACCTACTTTTGGAAGAGCTTTCACTTGGTGAAGTTTCAGACCCGTAGCTAATTATTCACCTACTCAAAATGAGTAAATGCTAATTATCTCTAAAAGTATTGTGGATATCCAATTTTTATCAAATTACTCATTCATCTACTTTTGGGAGAGCTTTCACATGGTGAAGTTCCAGACCCGTAGCTAATTACTCACCTACTCAAAATGAGTAAATGTGAATTATCTGTAAAAGTATTGCAGATATCCAATTTTTCTGAAATAACTCATTCACCTACTTTTGGGAGAGCTTTTACTTGGTGAGGTTTCAGACCCGTAGCTAATTATTCACCTACTCAAAATGAGTAAATGTGAATTATCTCTAAAAGTATTGCGGATATCCAATTTTTATCAAATAACTCATTCATCTACTTTTGGGAGAGCTTTCACATGGTGAAGTTCCAGACCCGTAGCTAATTACTCACCTACTGAAAATGAGTAAATGTGAATTATCTCTAAAAGTATTGCAGATAGCCAATTTTTATCAAATAACTCATTCACCTACTTTTGGGAGAGCTTTCACTTGGTGAATTTTCAGAGCCGTAGCTAATTATTCACCTCCTCAAAATGAGTAAATGCCAATTATCTCTAAAAGTATTGCGGGTATCCAATTTTTATCAAATTACTCGTTCATCTACTTTTGGGAGAGCTTTCACATGGTGTAGTTCCAGACCAGTAGCTAATTACTCACCTAATCAAAATGAGTAAATGTGAATTATCTCTAAAAGTATTGCAGATAGCCAATTTTTCTCAAATAACTCATTCACCTACTTTTGGGAGAGCTTTCACTTGGTGAAGTTTCACACCCGTAGTTAATTATTCACCTACTCAAAATGAGTAAATGCGAATTATCTCGACAAGTATTCCAGATAACCAGTATTTCTGAAATAACACATTCACATACATTTTGGAGAGCTTTCAATTAGTGAATTTTCAGATCCGTAGCTAATTACTGGCCTACTCAAAATGAGTAACTGCCTATTATCACTAAAAGTATTGCAGATAGCCAATATTTCTCAAATAACTCATTCACCTACATTTTGGAGAGCTTTCACATGCTAAATTTTTTTAATGAATTTTTTAAATAATTTTTAATGCATTAAAATTCATGAAATCATGCACTAAATCAATTATAACTTGAAAAGTATTACATTTAGAGCACCTTGTTAAAATATGTTATCTTTAGTACATCTAATTTATATGGCAGGAGATAAATGCATGCGTCAGAATGCTTGTTTCCCTTGTACTTCCTTTTCAGCAGATTTTCTCATGAAGTACTGCATACAGATCCACAAAAATTCTAATGTCAAAATCTAGGCATTTGTCAAGATTCACATCAAGTGGGCTATAACTGACCCATTGAGATCCAATTATTAGTTATACAAGAATTCAGTAGAACTGTACTGTGACACCAGCTTTGGTTAAAGACTGAAGCGGATGAAATTCAGAAGGACATAAATTACGCTGGATAGAGAAAAATAGTTAGCCGACGTGCAGTATTTTTGCAGATCCAGACCATCTTTCAGGATTGAGTCATGGTTAAGCCCCACCTTGTTGAAAAACATAACTTAAACTGCTATTCATATGACCATACAAATTAATACATTGTGCAAGATGTCCTGTCTTGTCTGCCTCCTCTCTTCATGGAGGAAAGAAGGACTTCTATTTGTCCACCATTTTGTGGGAGAGCAAACCAGCAAGATCATTGTCTATCAATTCTGCACTGACAATCCCCTAGTGACGCACGCTCAGCTAGTAATAATACACGTTAATGCATTGTACAAGATGGGTCATGTCTTGTCTGCCTCCTGTCTTCATTGAGGAAAGAAGGATGTATATTTGTTCACCTCCTCTCTTCATGGAGGAAAGGACTTATATTTGTCCGCCATTTTGTGGGACAGCAAACAAGCATTGTCTAATCTTGTGGAGTAGAAACAGAAAAAATAGCATCAGAGATGCCCGTACCCCACAGCCTAGGGAAATATTTTCAACACCATGAGATACAGAAGTACTGTATCAGTATAAACTTTAGGATACTTTCAGAGCACTGTCAGTTATATAAAGGTCCAAATAATGTTTAAAAGAAAGATCATGCATATAAAGATGAAGTATTAAAACAAGATAATTCAATAACAAGATGACAGCATTAATCAGCAAACTAAAATTCAACCCTCTTTATCTACATCTGCATGGCCAAATTATGGTTTAGATGGTTTGAATATTACCATGCATATAGAAGTGGTAATACATTTAATGAATGCTTATGTGTGGTGTTGGAGCAAAATCTGTGGCTCACTTGATGAAATTCTATCTCTTACAATGGGAAGTTATGAAAGTAAAATTCTTAATAAATTCTAACATGACTTTAACAGTGCTTAATCTGCATCAAAAGAGAAACCCAAAGGTGCAACAAGATTTTATAGGTCAAGGTCACTAGGACAAGGTCAAAGGTCAAATTAAGGTGACACCATGATAATACACACCTACAGCCCCTAACCAATGTCCCTACCAAGTATCAACTTCCTCAACCCTACGGTTTCCAAGATATAGCCCGGACAAGATTTTGTAGGTCAAGGTCACTACGCCAAGGTCAAAGGTCAAATCAAGGTCAGACCATGACGTTGCACCACTATATCCCCTAACCAATGTCCCTACCAAGTATCAACTTCCTACACCTTACGGTTTCCGAGATATAGCCCAGACAAGATTTTTAAACTCAAGGTCACTATGGCAAGGTCAAAGGTCAAATCCTGGTCAGACCATGACGTTGCACACCTACACACCCTAACCAATGTCCCTACCAAGTACCAACTTCCTACACCTTACGGTTTCCGAGATATAGCCCGGACAACATTTTATAGGTCAAGGTCACTATGGCAAGGTCAAAGGTCAAATCAAGGTCAGACCATGACATTGCACACCTACACCCCCTAACCAATATCCCTACCAAGTATCAACTTCCTACACCTTACGCTTTCTGAGATATAGCCCGGACAAGATTTTATAGGCCAAGGCCACTACGGCAAGGTCAAATCAAGGTCAGACCATGATACTGCACACCTACACCCCCTAGCAAATGTCCCTACCAAATATCAACTTCCTACATCTTACAGTTTCCGAGATATAGCCCGAACAAGATTTTATAGGTCAAGGCCACTATGGCAAGGTCAAAGGTCAAATCAAGGTCAGACCATGACGTTGCACACCTACACCCCCTACCAATATCCCTACCAAGTATTAACTTCCTACACCTTACGGTTTCTGAGATATAGCCTGGACAAGATTTTATAGGTCAAGGTCACTACGGCAAGGTCAAAGGTCAAATCAAGGTCACACCATGACGTTGCACACCTACACCCCCTAACCAATGTCCCTACCAAATATCAACTTCCTATACCTGACAGTTTCCGAGATACAGCCTGGACAATAATTTATAGGTCAAGGTCACTACGGCAAGGTCAAAGGTCAAATCAAGGTCAGACCATGACATTGCACAACTACACCCCCTAACCAATGTCCCTACCAAGTATCAACTTCCTACACCTTACGGTTTCCGAGATACAGCCCGGACAAGATTTTCAAACTCAAGGTCACTACGGCAAGGTCAAAGGTCAAATCAAGGTCAGACAATGACGTTGCACACCTACACCCCCTAACCAATGTCCCTACCAAGTATCAACTTCCTACACCTTACGGTTTCTGAGATACAGCCCGGACAAACTATTTCCCGCCGCCCGCCCACCCGCCAGCCCGCCCGCCCATCCGGACACCATGGGTGAAAACAATACCCCGACAGCCCTTAAGGGCTGTGGGGTAAAAAGTGTTGCCATGGCAACACTAGCTGCCTGATATTCCTGAAAAGTTAACCAGCTCCTGCAGGGTTTTGGAATGCAAAAAATCCAGAGAAATATAAGTCAAAGAAACATAAAAAAGTGTTGCCATGGCAACACTTGTTGCCAGGTGTTGCCGAAAAACTAATTGGCTCTAATCTGTGCAGGAGTATGGAAAACAAAGAACCCATAAAAATATTATATAGGTCAAGGTCACTACGGAAAGGCCAAAGGTCAAATCAAGGTCACACCATTACGTTGCACACCTCCACTCCCAAACCAATGTCCCTACCAAGCATCACCTTATTACACCTTACGGTTTCTGAGATACAGGCCAGACAAACTTTTCCCCCACCGCCCGCCCATCTTGACACCAAACAATACCTCGTTTCTTGTCTGATTTAGAGCTTTGAAATGCATTAGGAGGTAATAGGAAATCATTGCCTGGGAATTCAGAAATTTCCTAGCTCCCCCCCCCCCCCCCCCCCCCCCCCCCCCCCCAGCAGTGATCAGTAGCTTAATATCACTTTACTAATATCAAGAAATACATCAACTTGATATGTATATTTCATCAAATTTCATTTAACCAGTGTTTTTAACTTGAAATGGTGAATATCAAGGAAAAGAATTCTTCAGGTTCATATCAGTGTCTTGACCAATCTCAGTGTCTTCTGCATCTTTCTTTAGTCTTTCACTTGATGAATTGTCAAGACCTCACAACATAAACATTATCATTTTTGTTTTATTATAGAGTGAAATATATCAATTGAGTGCCTTCCATAATCTGCTGTATCACGTTATATGATAGGTTCAAAGATCTGGTTTGCTTATCATGGGGTTTTCTATTTTATACTGAAACTGGGTTACATGTTACAAATTGAAAATACAAATGCAGATTACTGTTACTAGATAGAACAAGATATTGATTTTCTGATGATAATATACAGAACGGAAGTGTATTTTTATATGTTTTGATATAACTAGTAGCTACTGTCAACCCATTCATGTATTTTACAAGTCTTTATCTTTACCATTTTTTACCATTATTCACTTTTTTGCTGAGTCACTCATTTTTGCATTTGCAAAAACCTTTCTCTAGTTTATTTTGGACTCTTGCATGAGGAAAACTCTTTTACTCCATAAAAGGAAAATATTAACTGGACCTAGCACTATATAGAATGACATATTCTTTCCAGCTGAAAGGAACTCTAGCTAGCAAGTAACCTAGGTAGCAGCCTATGATTTTTGTTTTATGCACTTACACTAAAGCGTTATAGTAAACCCGATACTCAGGGTTTCAATCACAAACCTCCAGGACCAATCATAAGTGAGATATATGTAATTTTTTACTCGATAAAAGGAAAATATTAACAAACCTTAAAAATCTTTTTTTTTTATTGCAGAACAAGGGTAAAGGCACAGAAAGATTAGAATTGTTCAAAATCCCTGTGAAAATGGCAATTAACGATGACTTGAAACTGCCACAATTTTTATCATATGGTCCACCAGCCATCAGAATATTCTCTCGACTTTTGTGCATGCTCAACTCAAGAGAGGAACTTATTATTTTGATTATGTGATCTTGACAAAGCGCAAACATAAGCATATGGACAGAATCATCCCACACTTTAGACATTTAACTGCTATAATTGTTAGAAAACACCCACTAATAACTCGGTAATAAGGGAGTTGCTGAAAGACTATAATGTGGCAGTGAAGGAAAGGACGTTTACTTTTTTCAGCACTTGCCCTAAAATCTACTCGCTGATACTTTGAACTCCATAGGTTATTAAGCATGTCTTGAGATTAATACAGTAACTATGATGTCACAAAGGAGATTATAAATACTTTGTATTATATGAATGTCATAATTCTAAGTTTAATTCTAATGATATAACAATGGGAGTGCTCAAAGCAAATCAGTTATCTGGCTATATGGGAAAGTGAAGCACAAACTCCACTTACTCTGACTGGAAATTCACTTGCTGTTGGAAAGCAGGCAAATAATAATGTCCAGCCGTACGGCAGTGAGGAAACTCTATCCAAAAACGTACAGGGATTATTATTAACGCAAGGGTGTCATCAACATACAAGAATGTTAAAACATAGAAATATTTATTTCATACATCTATATATTCAATAAACAATACTTCTGACAATATTTTGTAAGGAATGAATAAATGCCATATTAAAAGACATTATACCAGCAGACATTTAAAACATTAATGAATCACTAAAGAGTAACGAATAAAAAAGTAGGTGCATGTGGCTATTAAATTTCACAAATGAGAACATATTACAAAAATATTACTGGGGTAGTTGTTTCCATAATCGAAACTGTTTCTTCAGCCTTGAAATGTATAAAATCCTGCATCTGTTAGCATCAGAGATGCCCGTTCCCCACAGCCTGTGGAAATAGTTTTCAACACCATGAGATATAGAAGTACTGAAAAAGTACAAAGATCTGGATACTTTCAGAGCAGTATCAGTTATATTAAGCACCAAATAATATTTAAGTAGAGAAAATAACATCTAAGAGAAAGAAAATGTATGTAAAGATAAAGTATAAAAACAAGACAATTCAATAGAAAGATGACCGCATTAATCAGTAAACTAAAATTTATGAAGCTGTAGAATTTATTAATTGGAGAATAGCTGTCAACGGAAAAAGCACAAGTATGTAAAAATGCATATCAAAATCAGTTGCAGCAATCCATATATCCTTGTGATAAGAGAAAGATGTCTCAAATATGGCAGGTGAACACACTTTGGCAGAGCCAAAGTTAAAGGTCACACCATGATGCACACCTACACCACCTAACTAGTGAGTGGAATCACCTCAATTTTCATGGTCGATTATTCGTCCATTTTTCCGACCAATGATCGACCCATAATCGACTTTTTTACTCCACTCTTGGCCAATATATCATGAAACACATTCCGGGATGAAGGATATGTCAATCCGGTAAGAATAACGGTGTTTCCGACATTTAGTACCCACAAAAAGCACTCACTTCCGGTAAATATGGCGGTAGTTATAAACAAACACAAAATTCCTGACAAATCTCTTGATTTATTAAAAAAAAGTTTAGGAAACTACCTAAAATATAAAAAATACGTGGATATTGAGACACATAAAGAAGGGTAAGATTTAATCGATTTCCAGAAGTTATCAGTGACCAAACGCGATTGTACCATGACACTGACAATTAATCGAACGTTCGTCTAATCGTCCACCCACTACCCCTAACCAATGTCCCTACCAAGTGTCAACCTTCTACGCCTTATGAAATCAAAGAAATAACCCAGACAAGATTTTAAAACTCATGTTCACTATGACAAGGTCAAACAAGGTCACACATTGACGTTGCACATCTACAACCCCAACCAATGTCCCTACCAAATATCAACTTACTACACCTTACGGTTGCCGAGATACACCCCGGACAGATTTTACAGGTCAAGGTCACTACAGCAAGGTCAAAGGTCAACTCAAGGTCACACCATGACGTTGCACACCCCTTAACCAATGTTCCTACCAAGTGACAACTTCCTACACTTAGGGTTTCCAAGATGTAGCCCGGACAAGATTTTCAAACTCAAGGTCACTACGGCAAGGTCAAAGAACAAATCAAGGTCAAACCATGACATTACACACCTACTGCCCCTAACCAATGTCCCTACCAAGTATCAACTTCCTACACTTTACGGTTGCCGAGATATAGCCCAGACAAGATTTTTTAGGTCAAGGTCATTACGGCAAGGTCAAAGGTCAAATCAAGGTCACACCATGACGTTGCACACCTACACCCCCTAACCAAGATCCCCACTAAGGATCAACTTCCTACACCTTATGGTTTCCGAAATATAGCCTGGACAAGATTTTATAGGTCAAGGTCACTACGGAAAGGTCAAAGGTCAAATCAAGGTCACACCATGATGCTGCACACCTAAAAGCCCTAACTAATGTCCCTATCAAGTATCGACTTCCTACAACTTACGGTTGCCGAAATACAGCTTGGACAAGATTTTTAAACTCAAGGTCACTATAGCAAGGTCAAAGGTCAAATCAACTTCCTACACCTTACGGTTGCCGAAATACAGCTTGGACAAGATTTTTAAACTCAAGGTCACTATAGCAAGGTCAAAGGTCAAATCAACTTCCTACACCTTATGGTTTCTGAGATACAGCCCGGACAAACTTTTTCCCGCCGCTCGCCCGCCTGCCCATCCGGACACCATGGGTGAAAACAATACCCCGACAACCCTTAAGGGCTGTGGGGTAAAAAGAAAAATTGTCCAAAATATATTGAAGCTAATAAATTCCAGTTCTACCCCATATAATTTTAAACTGTAAGGTACTTTACACGTTTTTTTACTATCTTTACAATGCAATATCAACCATATAAATGTGCAAAATGCAGATGTTTTCAAGAACAAGGTTCTTTACAAATTGGTTTTGCCTTATGCATACCACAAATAAGCAAATTTAGAGAATTCTGTCCCCCAGTTGGAGCAAAATTGGTCTGTTTGTTTTATTACTCGTCAAAACATTACTGGAAATGATAGAAAACTTTGAACTATTATAATCTTTACAGGCTACTGTCGGTGGCAAAAATATGCAAAAAGGAAAATGTCCAAACATACATGGCCATGGCAACAGGTATTTTTATTGGATCACATCCAAAACGTAATGAGGCATAAAATTTAAGGTTCCCATATTCATTAAATCTGATGTAAATCTGGCAAATGGTTAAGACTACAGGTTTAAAATCAAAGGGCCCAGTCTGTGGCAACAAAGTCAAAGAACTTAAATACTAAAACAGAAATGGTTGGCATGGCAAATTTTTTTGGATCATGCGGAAAAGTTTAAGAGGAGTATATCTGTTAAGGATACACAGATAAGTCTTACAGTACCTTTGACCTTGAAGGAGGGGCCAAAGGTCAAATCTGACCACATCAAAAGATTCCTCGGCCATGATTTCCTATAGGATGGTTTCAAACCTAAAGGACCTAGAATAAGCGAGTTATAAGCACTTTTAATTTTAGCTATCTGCGTTTGACCTTGAAGGAGGGTCCCAAGGTCAAATCTGACCACATCAGAAGATTCCCAGCCCATGATTTCCCATAGCTTGATTTCACATTGGCACTTTTAAATTTGGCTATCCTCGTTTGACCTCAAAGGAGGGGCCCCAAGGTCAAATCTGACCACATCAGAAGATTACCAGCCCATGATTTCCTATAGGTTGGTTTCATATACCAAACCTCTAGGACCAAGAATAAGCAACTTATAAGCACTTTTAATTTTGGTTATCTGCGTTTGACCTTGAAGGTGGGGCCAAAGGTCAAATCTGACCACATCAAAAGATTCCTAGCCCACGATTTCCTATAGGATGGTTTCACATTACAAACCTCTAGGACCAAGAATTAGCGCACTTTTAATTTTGGCTATCCTCGTTTGACCTTGAAGGAGGGGCCCAAGGTCAAATCTGACCACATCAGATTTCCAGCCCATGAATTCCCATAGGTTGATTTCACATTGCAAACCTCTAGGACCAATAACAAGCACCTTATAAGTACTTTTAGATTTGCTATCCTCGTTTGACCTTCAAGGAGGGGCCCAAGGTCAAATGTGACCACATCAAAAGATTCCTAGCCCATGATTTCCTATAGGTTGTTTTCACATTGAAACCTCTAGGACCAATAATAAGCAAGTTATGGGCACTTTCAAACTTGCCTATCCTTGCTTGACCTTGCAGGAGGGACCCAAGGTCAAATCTGACCACATAAGAAGATTCGCAGCCCAGGGTCCTATATGTTGGCTTCACATACCAAACCTCTAGGACCAATAATAAGACGCCCATGGTGGCCATCTTGTTTTTCTAAATGAGGCCAAAAATATTCCCAGTCAAGATTCTGTTATGATGAACATATCCTATGAATTTGAGATCTCTACCTATAATACTCTTTGCTCTAGAAGGCCAACAAAACTCCTTGCTGAAAGTTGAAAAAATGCCTGTGGCGGCCATATTGTTTTTCAAAACGAGGCCAAAAATATTCCCAGGCAAGATTTTACGGTTATGAATATATCCTGCAAATTTGAGAAGTCTAGCTATACTATTTTTTTTGTTAGAACGGTAACCGTGAAATCTTTCTACACACGCGACTGCAGCAGCGTAATAAAGCCAAATCCACAGTATTCACCGGATGCTATCCGGTGGATACAATGAGATTTAATATCCTCCTGTCCGTTTAAGCAAAAATATTTCTACCAATTACTACCAAATATTTCATCAAAATTGGAAGGTTTTGAGAGGATAAAGGCCAGACAACATCCACAAAGGAGGACTAGTTATGATTATGGATTGTTAACCAATAAACTACATAGTCGATACATACAACAAATGAAAACTTACTGCTCTGGAACAGAAATTCTCTTCACAGATGAACAAATTACATGTGTTTTGAATACAACACGCAATCTCTGGAGATGAACCTGCCTGGTTTATAACTAACATTGTTAATAAGGAACAGAACTTTTGACACTAAGTCTACCTGAAAGAATTAAAAACATTCTTCAAGATAATGATTAAGGGGGCTAAACATCAAAATAGCGGTTAAACCAAATGTTTCACCAAATGCCACAAAATCAAACAAGCCAGCTGAAGAATTGTGGTACAAACTTTTACATTTTGTTACAAGCTTTCTACTATTTGTAGTTAGAGAGGATTTGAAGTACTATACCTGAAGATGTGTGTGTGTGTGTGTGTGTGTGTGTGTGGGGGGGGGGGGGGGGGGGGGGCATGAACTTTTAAAAAAGGTATACACAAAAGTATACAAACTAATTAATTGCAAAGCCATTAGTATTAATACTTGAGCTGTAATGCTAATTCATGCAATGATCAGAACCATAGTACAAAGTTTGTGAGTTTTTATACAAATATACAATATCACATCTGCACTTACAGATTTGGGTTAGATCAATCCCTCTGAAGTGAAAAAGATTATGCATATAATATCCTTCCTTTTATCACTTGTAAACAAGGCTTTAAAAAAAATTCTTCCTTTACAACTGCTATTTTCTGATAGATTTTCTGGCATTTTCAACTTTTTCACTTAAGTAGGATCAACAGTAAATAAATAAATGTACCTAGTATCCTTCATAAAATACACCCTTACACATAACATGGACAAAGAAAATCAACCCACGATTGTCTGTTAAAGTCTGTTATACATAAGTTACTTAATACTCAGAACTGTACATCTGTGTCCATATATAATATAGCTGAGTTTTAAAGGTCAATTATTTCTCATGCAAATACATTTGTTAAATACTAACCATTACAATTGAAAACTTTTTTTGCCCATTCAGCTCCATATTTACTAGTTCCTGTTTTACAATATATAATTTCAAAATTTACAGTACACACGTATCAACACATGAATCCAGGGAAACAACGGTGCTGCCAGTTCTTTTATTTTTGCCTCGGTAAAACAACAATATTCAATAATTTCCTGTCAAAACTCAGAGTCAAACTTGTCAATAGAGTTGTTAAAACAGGTTTGAGAGACATAATTCTCTGTAAATGGAAAGTAACAGTAACACTTTCCCTGTGCCGAGACACATATTGCTCTTCCCCAATTACAGTTATTCACAATACTGCACAAAATATTTTTTAAGCACAAGCTTTCAGGGATTATTTCTTCCTTCTTTTTTCAGGTTTTTTGTTTTTTTGGTTTTTTTTTGTCTCTGGACTTTCATAAATTGTGGCATTGTGTGATGAGTGCCTGTCTATTCAATGAAGTTAAGCGGCGGCAATGGGCTATGTTAGTACTGGGATAGGTGACCACTTCAGTGCACTACTCGTGTCTCTGATGGCTTTGCAGCTCCCACTAGTAGACAGAAACCAATTTCAGCCTGGTTTCTTCAAGAAATGCCTCCCTGTCAAATCTCTCGAGGATAATTTTATTTGGCTATAGCTTCAGAACGCATGGACAAATGTGTATACGAAGGTGTATTTTATGACAAATTTTGTGTAATTTTCAATAAAAAACCACAGTATGTAGCAAAGGTCGTTTAGATTTTTGTTCCACAACTTGTAAAACATCATCAATCTCATTGTCTAGATCCATAGTAGTCGACAGCTGAAATCACAGAACAAAATTATCTATAAAGATAGTAAAAACATAGAGTAAGAAATCTAAAATTCGCCACATATCTGAAATTCGCCACATGTGAAAATACTAATAAAATAAATGAATGGTCATGAGATTTGTTGACTGTATAGTAAATTAAGGCTTTTTGAACTGAAAAATACCAATGTTTAGACAAAAATATAATTTTCTTCATAAAATTAACTAAGGTTTTAGAGGTGGCGAATTTTAGATTCCTGGCGAATTTTAGATTTCTTACTCTACAATAAAACAACACATGAAAACAATGAAAAGGCAGAATAACAGCCAAAAACAAAATGTGTACCTATGAATTTATATCACGAGAAACGTAATGACTTTGCATTACACAGTTCAACACCTGTTAAATAGAATCTCAAGGATCCAGGAACTCCAGACAACATCATAGATTTCAATAGAAACAAGAGCACTCAGAGAGCACATAACTCTGCCAAGACATGTATGATGAAAAAACAGTTCAATTATACAGAAATGGGTAAAATCTGGATATTTTTTTTTTTTTTTGTTTGTGTCCAGGTGGTGATCCAGACGACTCAAAATTTAATGGGATCTATGATGGATCAAGACCAATCTTCTGATTTTTTTTTCATAAAGATCCCACAAGTAGTATTTGCCGAAAAATGAACAGACAAATGAACAGTGAGTCAAGAATTTAATAGTTCCTTGGCAGAGGTAACTATCCTCTGGCCTGAAAGTTCTTTCTACTGAAACTACATGTATAATAATACTTATCAAATTTTTGCTAAAAGGGATTTGAATTGGAAAATTTAATAGTAAATTAAATTTTTATAAGTTAATACCTTACCTAGTGGACAGATGCATTTGTCCGGCGCCTTGCCGGTCACGCCAAACGTTAGAAAAAAACGTCCTGAGCTGGGCTCTGGCCGGGACCGGTAGTGTCCTGTTCATTCGCCAGGTGGCTGTATAGCCAACCTGCTGGTATACTGCGCATGCTCGCGCATACGCCCTTCCTCTTTTTGTTGTCTACCTATGAATTTCCCCTTATACTAGAATAGCGGGGCAGGTAGGGTGGGAATCCCCTTGTCCACTAGGTAAGGTATTAACTTATAAAAATTTAATTTACTATTAAATTTTCCATTTTATTGCGTTAATACATCTTACCTAGTGGACAGATGCAGAATAACTACCCAGTGGAAGGAGGGTAGCAGAAGAAGGGGAATTCCTGAGAACTCTAGATACTAAGGGGTGATTCCAGCCATGGTTAAATAAACCAGTCCTTAGGAAAAACACACACCCCCCCCCCCCCCCCCCCCCCCCCTTTTTGTTGAAATTTCCTTGTACCAACTCAACCGAGGGTACAGAGGGAAAGGGAGAGACGAGTTCATCACGTGGTGAGGAAGACGAACAGGAACTGAAAAACCTAATAATTCCCTGGAACCACTTAGGCTCGTGATAATCCAGGGGAAAAACTTATTTATGAAATTATGTACACTATATACAATAAAGACCAAAAGAGGACTTTATTTGTCCGCCTGGACCTGTTGGGCAGCCACAATGGGCCCCAGATGGTACAGGTCCGAGTCGGCCCAAGCTAGGTCCTTCAGATAGAACTGAGTAAAGGTATTGTGGGCTTTCCAATGACAGGCCGAGAGAATTTGTTCCAAGGACACGCCTCCCTGAAAAGCCTTGGAAGCCGCAAAAGCCCTGACATCATGTGCCTTGACTTGAAGCAACTTGTGGGAATCCTCATCGGATACTTGGTAGCACAAGAGCACTGTTTGTTTAATCCAAGAGGAGATAGTGGCCGGAACAATATCTTTCTCAAAGCTCTTCCGGAAGGACACAAAAACCAGATCCTTCCCTTTGCGGAGATCCTTGGTCCTGTCTAGATAGTAACGCAGGGCCCTGACTGGGCACAAGGACCTATCCTCCTTAAGCTCTTTGTCCAAGGAAGGTGCCAAGGCCGGGATCACTACTGGAGCCACAGATGCCGGGCCTTCTTTGGCCAACTGATTCTTGGAAAGAAACATGGGAGATGGATAGAAAGACACCTGACTCCAGTTTTCTTGGTGCCGTATATTCTTGAATAGCCAAGCATGAATTTCACTTCTACGCTTGCCTGAACCTAGAGCTAGAAGAAAAACTGTCTTAAAGGTCAGATGCTTAAGGGAAGCTTTCCTCATTGGTTCAAAAGGAGGTCTAGTCAACTGGTGAAGAACAAGGGAAAGATTCCAAGAAGGCAGACCTCGTCTGCCCTTGGGCTTATCCCTATGAAAACTGTCCAATAAACGGGTTAAGTTTTCATCTTTGCTGATGTTCACCTCCTGGTTTCCCACCATGTCCGCAATAGCAGTTCTGTAACCGTCAATGGTGCTAGGCTGGAGTTTCCTTTCCTTGAATAGATAGAGCAGGAAATCAGCGATCTGGCTCACAGAGGGCGACCGGAAGTCCACCTTATGTGCGTCACACCATTTGATAAAAATGGCCCACTTTGACTTATAAACGGCTCTGGTTGAGCTTCTCTGAGGAGCCTCAATTCTTGCTGCCACTTCATCAGTGAACCCTTGTTCTTGAATGCAGGAGGCTCTAGGAGCCACGCATGTAGATTTAAGTTGGCTAGGTTCTTGTGAAGAAGGCCATTGAGAGGCTGAGTCACGAGATCCTTGCGGAGGGGGAGCTGGAAGGGGATTTGCACGGACAGATTGACCAGATCCCAAAACCAAGGCATGTTGGGCCAACCTGGGGCAATTAGGACCATCCTTAAGCATCCCTGATCCATTACCTTCGACGTCACTTGATTGAGCAGTGAGACCAGAGGAAAGGCGTAAACATCCAGATTCCCCCATGGTATGCTGAGGGCGTCCACAGCCCAGGCTGCCGGATCCGGAACCGGTGACACAAACTGGGGGAGTTTGTGGTTGAACCGGGTTGCAAAGAGGTCCACCTGTGGGAGGTCCCAGTTGGAGAACAAGAGGTTGAACACTGGTAGGGACAGGGACCATTCTGTCTGAATCACCTGACTGTGCCTGGATAGTTTGTCCGCCATCACATTCAGGCGACCCGGAATGTGCCTTGCCCTCAGGACTATTCCTCTGGGATGGCACCAAGCCAGAAGTCTCCACAGGAGGGCACAGAGAGAGCCTGATCTCAAACCTCCTTGCTTGTTGATGTAGGCAACCACAGTTGTGTTGTCTGTGGCTATAAGAACAACCTGATCCCTGCAGAGATGCTCGAAACTCTTGAGGGCCAGAAAGACTGCTTTCAGCTCTAGAAAGTTTATATGGAGGTGACTTTCTGGTTCTGACCAAACGCCTTGTGCTATAGCCTCTCCTAAGTGAGCGCCCCAACCTTCGTTTGAGGCGTCTGTAAAAACTTGTAGAGCGTGACGTAGGGAATGTAGAGGTTGCCCTCGCAGTACATTCTTTTCGTCCAACCACCAATCCAGATGGGGGTGCAGGGACGGGGGAACCGGAATCACTTTTTCCAGGACCTCCGGTACATGCCAATGCTGTTTGAGATGCCACTGAATTGGTCTCATGCGGAGGCGACCCAACCAGACTTGCTTCTCTGTGGCTATCAAGAGACCTATGAGGGACATAAACTGCCTGACCGTGCAGGAGTCCCTGTTCTTTACAAAGAGAAGTTTCGCCTTTAATGTCTCCCAGCGCTCTGACGTGGGTAGAACCCGTCCCGTCAGGAGATCGAACCGGTAGCCTACGAAATTGAACACTTGCTGGGGTACCAGTTCTGACTTCTCCAAGTTGACCACCCAACCTAATTCGCGGCAGAGGGCCAAGAGGGTCTGGGTATTTCGTTGGCAGGTTTCCGGGCACGGGGCTCTGAGCAACCAGTCGTCTAGGTACTGGTGGATTCTTATACCCCTTGTCTGAGCCAACAATTTCACCTCCTTTACCACCTTGGTAAATTCCAACGGAGCCGTGGCTAGCCCGAATGGAAGGGCTGTGAACTGATATGCCTTGCTGTTCAAAAAGAACCTGAGGTATTTTCTGGATCTGGGATGGATGGGGATATGAAAGTAAGCGTCGCTGAAATCCAGGGACGTGACCCATTCCCCTTTTTGTAAGGAGACCCTGATGGTTTCCGGTGTTTCCATCTTGAAAGTGTTTGTTTGGAGATAAAGGTTTAACTGGCTGAGGTCCAAAATGGGTCTCCACTTTTTGTTGGGCTTTGGGACCAAGAACAACCGGTTGTAAAAGGACAGGGAGGTCCGTACAACCACCTTTTCGACTACCAACTTTTTTCTTAGTGCAACTAAGGCCTCTGACAGAGCCCGGCTTCTTACCGGATTTGCATAACCACTTGTGATGAGAGGAAACCGTGTCAAGGGGGGCCTCATTTTGAACGGTAGGGTATAACCCTCCTTCAAAATGGAGACTACCCTGGGGTTTGCCCCTAGCTCTTGCCACTTTGGCCAAAAGGTCTGTAGTCTCCCCCCTACACCCAACTCTTTGACAACATTGGGGACATTTGGAACAGGTTTGGCAGAAAGACAATGATTTACAAAAGAAGCACCTTTGACAAGCTTTATTTCTGTCTTTTTCACCACGGATCTTATACCTTTCTTTTGCGGAAGCCCTTTTGAAATTGCATACTGAGCATGAGTTGCAACACGACAAGATACAAGAGGATTTGAATGTTTTGGAACAGTGTTTAAAGAAGGAACTTTGACTACTGTCTGAACATTTAAACTGTCCTGAACCACTGGTTGTACAGTCTGCTTTACTAACTTTGACGTCCTCCACACATTTACTGATTTCTGAATGGGAGGAACCATGCTGTAATTGTCATTTAAAACCTTTATATCCCTTGGAATGAGAGAAACGAGGGTTAGAACCTCTTCCTCTGCCACGTCCTCTATTCCTAGGCCTACTAAATTGCCTCCATGGTTGTTGTTCTTGTTCCGTACCCGCAGATCTTTGATCCCTTCTGTCATAAGGCCGGTATCTGTTGGCTGTTCTCCAACCGGACTGCTGTGAAGCACCCGGACCGGGTCTCAGAGCAGTACCGGAAGCCTCATGCTTGATGATATCCTGTTCAGCAGTGGCAATGACTGCGTCGGGAAAGAGGCCATAGCCAAACATTGGAGCATTTCTAAGATGTAACCATGTATCTTGCTTGACACCAGGCTTCATATGTTCTAGATAAGCATCACGTCGGATCAAGATAAGATTAGCAAGATGCACAAACACACTGTCCGCGAGATGTTGCAAAGCCGTGCCCATGGCAACAGAGACACTTTGGTGAAAAGCCATAAGATCCTTGAGGTCGTTCAGGGCACCAGACACTTCCTTAGGGGCTTTGCCCTTGTTGATGTGGGAACATAACATGGCAACATTACTAGACATTTTATCTCGCAACTCACTAGCGCACCGGTTGAACCCTGCAGCATTGTTAATGATATATGAGTTCTCTCTAGCGCACTTCTCCCACCTTCTGAGGTATTCCTGGGAAATGGGCCTAGAAGGAGGGCCTGCAGCTGGATAGGCCGAAGCCTTAGTAAGCCTTGGAAACTGGGAATTAAGTTTCGCTTCTGTATTATGCCAACTGAAGAGTTTTCTACCCGGTCTGTTGGTTCCATCTTGTTTAATGGTATACATCTGATACCATCTTGCCTGTGACTTGGGGATCTTCACAAACTGGTCTTTTTTCAGTCCGGCCGAGTCTTGGGCCCTTGAAGGGTAGCCTTCCGCCACAACTGTATTGAGTCGCTCCAACTTCTGGCAGAGCCAGTCATCCGGCGGCATCTCAACTGAAATACGGGCAGGCCTTTTAGGATTCTTACCCTTCCAAGGGTTATTGGATTTATCCGGCTCATTCAAGTCACTTTCAAAGTCCGGTATGTGAGTCCACCCCATGAAGGAACGAACCGACCTTACAGTTTCTCTGTAGTTCATCTCTTCGGTTTGTTCTGGATGTTCCAGAGTATCAGAGGAAATCTCACCCTCGTCAGAGTCAGAGTGAACAGACGACACATCAGAACCGGCCAAAGGGTCATCAAAATCAATGTCGTCCGGTTCCGGTGGAAGATTGAAGGTACCGGGGAAGGCGGAGCCTGAGGATGATGTTGAAGACTTAGCCAAAAACAGGTCACCAGCAGAACCGGCTTGGTCATCTTCCGGTGTAAGGGTGACTGAAGATGCCGGAGGAGCTTTCTTCTGTACTGTAGCCTGCGCTACACTCTCCGGACCGGAGGTGCCCAAAGCAGGGACCGGCTTATCCAAGGAAACCGGTTTATCAGCTATTTTGACTGACTTCTTATGTTTTTTGTCTCTAGTTTTCTTGGGTTTATCCTCCCCAGATTTAACAACAGCCTCCTGCACTGCCGGGGACTCCACCGGACCGGTGGGCCGGGCAGCCGGGGCAATAAAGGGGGAATCAGAAGGCACAGCTTTTGAACTTGAAGGATTCACCGCCATCTTGGGGGTGGAGAAAACATTGCCTCTACTCAACAAGGCTTCTACACGTGCAAATTGCTCTGCCCATTTATCGTTCATCAGAGAAAACTGTTCTGCTGTTACAAAAGTGGCAGGTTGAGATGTACTCTGAGGAGGGGCAGCAAAAGTTGGCTCAGCAGAAGAATCCACGGAAGCAATGACTTCAACTTCTTTAGGGGAAACTAAAATACCTGCTTTACGGTCTTTTCTGATTCTATAAGAAGGGGTAGAAATCAACTCCTTTTGTTCATCAGAGAAGGAATCGCACACACTACACTGTTTGTCTTTAACACAAGGGTCATCCCCAATGCCCTTATCGCGACAGCGCGCGCATTTCTTGTGCAAATCAAAGGCGGCCATAACGTGGCCACATGACCCCCGCCTTTGTCCTTTCTTTTCCCCTGGTGAATCCATGATATATATAGCACAACACTACTAACACACTTTAAACAAATATCCACTATAACACTAGTAAAAATTGAAAAAGTTTCTCTTAAACTTCAAGCGTTTACAAAATGGACGCGCCAAACAAAAAGAGGAAGAGCGCATGCGCGAGTATGCGCAGTATACCAGCAGGTTGGCTATACAGCCACCTGGCGAATGAACAGGACACTACCGGTCCCGGCCAGAGCCCAGCTCAGGACGTTTTTTTCTAACGTTTGGCGTGACCGGCAAGGCGCCGGACAAATGCATCTGTCCACTAGGTAAGATGTATTAACGCAATAAAAATAGTTCTTTCCACTACACAACATATTCCAACACAGAATATAACTAGAAATAGGACGCCGTGTTGATAGTAGCTGCGACATATGAATAGAAACAGGATAGCATAGAAGAGCACACATTATCATGTGTAATGTCCACCCCATGAACCTTTTGCCAAAATTGTACAGTAGTCTTAAAATACCCTGTTTCATTTGTAAAATATATCAATGATGCTTAATTATTTATTAGTGTACATGTAAATTATTTCAGCTTCATGCCTTTTGGCATTGGTTGGGTCGAAAATTTTGACGAAGTCACTCTATCTTGCACGGTTAAGAAGATAGAAGCAAATTTCTGTTTTTCTATTTTTGGCAAAAATTCGAAAATTCAAAATGGCCGCCATTTTTGGGAAGAGGAAAATTTTTTTTAAATTGCCAAGAGTACATTTCTTAGATACCCTATGGGTCAAAAATTTCAACGAAATAACTCTATTTTGCACGGTTAAGGAGATAGAAGCAAATTTGTGTTTTTCCATTTTTGGCAAAAATTCGAAAATTCAAAATGGCCGCCATTTTTGAGAAGGGTAAAATTTTTTTGAAAATTGACAAGAGTACAATGCTCAGATACCCTATGGGTTGAAAGTTTCGACGAAATCGCTCTATCTCGCACGGTTTAGGAGATATGAGCACATTTGCCTTTTTCAGTATTCAAAATTTATTTAATTAATTACTCACTGATCTACAAAGCAATTCCCCCCAAATGCAATCCCATACAAGCTATTAACCCAATGAACCTCCATACCGAATTTCAGAAAGATAGGCTTAATAGCATTCCTTAAAATGTCTGGAAACCAAAGAGATACTCAAAAGTAGCAAAGTAGCTATTACTCAGTTAGCTATAGAGCTATCATCACCAAAAGCAATCCCATACAAGCTATTAACCCAATAAACCTGCATGCCAAATTTGGTAAAGATAGGATAAGAACTGTTGCCTAAAATGTCTGGAAACCAAGTATGACGCCGGACGCCGGAAAAAAGCAAAAATAATATGTCCACCCCCCAGTGGGGTGGACATAATAAATATGATAAACTACCATTGGTGATTGATTCAAGTTTTTCATTCTCCAGGCAAGGTTGTCACTAGACCTCATTCAATGACAGTAGCATTGCTTTCTCACGTAATTTAATCTTTTTTTGATATTCAGGATAAATAACTTCCCTGATGCCATCAAATAGTCACATCAAAAATCATGTTTTCTTAGTTAAATATATCAAAAGGTGATTTTACTATGAAGAGGACTTTTTCTACACAAACTTACAAATTTAACTGGACCTATGCATCGGAGAACCGATACCAATTTGTATCCACCAGAAAGACAACTCACCAAAGCCAGTGAACCATAGTTTAACCTTGATGGACAGGCCCAAGGCCAAATCTGTCCACATCAAAAGACTCCTAGCCCATGATTTCCTACAAGTTGGTTTAACATCCCTAACCTCTAGGACCAATATTAAGTAATTTATAAGCACTTTTATGTTTGGCTATCCTTGTTTGACCTTGAAAAGGGGCTCAAGGTGAAATATATCACATCAGAAAATTCTCAGGCCATGATTTCCTATTAGTTGGTTTCATACTGCAAACTTCTACGACCAATAATAAGCAAGTTAAAAACACTTCTAAGTTTCACTATACTCATTTGACCTTGAATGAGGGGCCAAAGGTCAAATCCAACCACGTCAGAAGATTCCCAGCCCATGATTCCCTATAAGTTGGTTTCATATCCCAAACCTATAGGACCAATAATAAGCAAGTTATAAGCACTCATAAGTTTGGCTATTCTTGTTTGACCTTGAAGATGGGGTCCAAAGTCAAATCTGAACACATGATTTCCTATAAGTTGGTTTCATATCCCAAACCTCTACGACCAATAATAAGCAAGTTATAAGCACTCTTAAGTTTGGCTTTTCTTGTTTGACCTTGAAGTAAGGGCCCAAAGTCAAATCTGAACACATCAGAAGATTCCAGCCCATGATTTCCTGTAAGTTGGTTTCACATTCCAAATCACTAGACCAATAATAAGTGAGTTATAAGCACTTTTAAGCATACATTGGTGAAAGTGCATTTGATGACTGAAGTTAATACCTCACCTAATAGACAATTAGTTATATTGCCAATGCTGGCTGGCCCCACCAAATGTCAGAAAAAGATGTACTGTGTCTCCACCGACCAGTTATGCGACCACTATTCGCAAGGTGGCATGCAGTTTTTCCTGCACTAAAGAATGCAACATCATCTTTTTCAATCTTCTAAGTGAGCAGCCTTAGAAAACCTCAGATGACCCCTAGTAAGATGAATGTTGGGTCGGTTGGGAAGGCCTCTCTTGTCCATTGGGTAAGGTATTAACTTACCGGTATAAAAATTTAATTTACTCATTACATTTGCAATTTTACTGCATGAATGCATCTTACTAATGCAGTAGCGCTAGGAAGCATATGAAAAGTGGGGGGGCCAAAGTTAAATTCAGCAGTTCTGTTAACTTACGACACCGGTAGAAGTGATACCAATCTCAAGGAGTCAAGGGGATGTTAAGTGAAAATGTAAATGTTTTTGTAATTTGGTTGGGGTTTTGAAGTCCTAAAGATTCTTTCAAACTTTTAGTATCATTGTTGTGGAACAAAGGTAAAGTGGGCGTAAACTGCAAAATAATTTGAAGAATTTGTCTTTAATCTTAAATGAATCATCTATGAATATACAACAAACCTTTAGACTAACAAGTTACTGTATCATTGAGAAAATACAAAAAATATGCAATGGTTAATTTTGCTTAAAACACTTTCATGATTAAACACAAAATTATCAAAATTTCAACATGCAAGTTAACATAAGAAAAATTCGGGAAGCAGTTGGAGGGTGGGGGCATTCAAAAACTAGAAAATCACTCAAAGAAGACCTTCATTACACCATAGGGTCCCTAAACTCATATCCATTCTGGATCTATACTAATCTTCAAATAGACAAACCTAAACTGTAAAAAAGTGTGTTATAGTTGTATTCAGCATCTAATGGGCAGCCACTTCTTGGGTAATGAATTCGAATCCCACATGTTGCAATGCCAGGGGCCTATCCCTGTATGACTCTGTCTATTGAATGGAACATAAAACCCTATACTTTAACCTTTGTTGTATCACATACTATATATTTATGGGAATAAAGTACTATAAAAATAAGTTGTCAACTTGGGTTTTAAGTCGAGCATTAATAGTGTCAATGGGTTATTGGGTTAAAACATATTAGGAGGTTTGGACAATGAAATGCAATCAATGTGATTGGGCTAGAGTGACTGGATTTGGCATCCCATGAAAACAACCAGGCACAACATACCCAAACTCACTGTATCAATGACCATTACCCCTTGCAAAAATAGATGCATTATGGATGTAGAACTGAATAACAAGCAATATAGTTTTTGCCCAAAGCTTTAAAAAGAAACAAGACTAAAGCTGTGTATAACTGCATTTATATTTTGATGACCTATATTTTGATCTTTCAATGTTACTTATATTACCCACATGCCAAATTTAAAAGTTCTAAGTAAAATATTTTCTAAGTTATTTCATGAAGAAACAAATCTATGTGGTGGCGATGGTGGCATGATTGGGCTTTATGAATCATATTCTTGTTTCCATAATTAAAATACTCAAAGATCCAATTACAATCATCTCCCAGAAAATGACACTATATATAGCCAAGGTATGCACACCTCAGTTTGGTTATAGATAATCCCCTCACCCATCTATAGCATCCCTTCAAAAACTCTTTCATGTAATTAAAATACCATTAACAACTTTCATTTAATGTATCCCTCTTTGCAAAAGAAAATGTAGATAGGAAACTGCTCAGGATACAAACCAAAACCACTCTAGTTGAAGTATAGTGCTGTCTGACAGGCCTTTCTGTCAAGACTCAAGTTTTTGTAAAAACATTATATACTACATTTGGGACACAATCACACTTACAAGACCACATGGTCTTATGGCTCAGTTACCTACTACATACTACAATGATATCATAAAGTCCCTAGCAACAGTCAAAGGTTGTGACATCACTCATAAGTTTAGCAACATATTTAAAACATACAGTGGCTACCACATCAGTATCTCATTGTACTTTGAATTACATGCTTAAGGTTATATTTTTCTTCAATTTAATTTGTGTTTGATTCATCTGGTTAAAATAGTTTGAAAAGTTAATCTCAAAATATATTTAACCCTGATAGAATGTGAATTTCTTGAAAAAAAATCCAAAATTTACCAAATATCATGGTTAAAAAGTGGGGGAGGGGGGGGTAATGCATCCATTACTAAAAAAGTGTAATGGATAATACCGCTAATGAATAACTACCGCTTGGAAGGTCGGTAGCTTATCAGGGACTTAAAATTGAACTAAAAGAGACATTAGTCGTCTCACAGGGACAACAGTTGGTCACCTAGGTCGCCAGCTAGTGAAAATGAAGGGTAAGACAGGTATGAGTTCAGTCCCTAGAGAGGCCCTCTTTGGAAGGAAAAAGTATTTAGTTCTTGGGCAGGCCCTGCCATCCTCCAAACCTTATTGGCCAAGATGACTGGCTGTTATGATATATCTGTGGACTAGTGTTGGATGTGCTGGGCAGCCACAACTAAACCCAGATGACAGAGCTCTGAATCAGCCCAGGCCACATCCTTCAAGTTCAATTTTCACAAATTGTGAAGGTGTTTTTTGCTGGATGTCAAATGACAGACTGCTAATGACTACTCTAAGGATGCTCCAGACTGGAAGGCCTTAGAATCTGCAAAGACCCTCACATCATGCACTTTAACTTACATAGGGTGAGGGCCTCCTGATCACAGAACTCATAGCATAGGACCACAGTTTCTTTGATCCATGATGATATAGTGGCAGGGGAGATATCTTTGTCAAAGCATTTCTTGAAGGAGACAAAGACTCCTTGTTCTGCCTGAGGTCTGAGGTCCTGTCCAGATAGTAGCCTAGGGCTCTATCTTGACATATAGAGACTGGTCAACCTTGAATGATTTGTCCAGAGCTGGGGCCAGGGCAGTAATAAACAATGGGGCCACACTGTCTGGACCCTCTTTAGCCAGCTGATTCTTCGAAAGAAAGCTGTGTGACAGGCAGAGACACCTTGTACCAGTCTGTCTGATGTGTTTGTTGAGCCAAGCATAGATCTCACTCCTCTGTGTGCCAGAACACAGAACTAAGAGGAAGACAGTCTTGAAGGTCAGATGCTTCAAGGATGCCTGTTTAAGGGGTTCAAAAGGAGTCTTTGTAAGCTGGTGTAGGACCAAGGAAAGGTTCCAAGAGGAAATGCCTCTGCAACCCTTAGATCAGAGACTTTCATCCTTGCTTACATAAATGGGCAAGTTTCCCAGTGTGTCTGCTATGGCTGACCTGTAGCCATCTATAGTAGTTGGTTGTCTTCCTGTCCTGGAACAGATACAGGAGGAAGTCGGCTATGGATTTGATAAGTGGTGCCTGGATGTCCACCTTGCCACTTTGGCACCATTTTGTAAAAATGGTCTAATTCACTTTACAGACTGATCTGGTTGAGCCTCTTTGAGAAGCCACAATTCATGCTGCCACTGTCTCTGAGAAGCCTTGTTCCCTGATGACTGAGGCTCTTGGAGCCAAGCATGGAAATTTAGGCTTGTGTGGAATCTGATTGAATGACTGAGTCAGCAGATTGGGCAGGCACAGAGGGTTATAGCTTGACATAGCTACTGGGTCCCTGAACCAAGGCATGTTGGGCCACTCTGGAGCAATCAGGATGATCTTTCTGCACGGGTTGTCCCTTAGCTTCACCACCAGCTTGCCCAGAATGGCTACTGGTGGGTAGACAAATGGATCCAGGTCCTTCCAAGGTAGACTGAGTGCATCTACTGGCCTGGCTAGGGCGTCTGGAATTGGCGACACAAACTGAGGCAACTTGTTGTTGAACCTTGTTGCAAATAGGTCTATTTGAGATTGGTGCTAACTGATTCATATCAACTAGAAGATCTCTGGAAGGAAGCACCACTTTGTTTGGATGATCCGGCCCAGCCTGGACAGCTTGTCTGCTACCACATTCAGCCAGCCTGGAATGTGTCTGGCCTTGAGGGTCACCTGATTTATTGAGCACAAGGTCAGAATTCACCACAATAGTGCACACAGTGGGCCCGACCTCATGCCTCCTTCCTTGTTTATGTAGGCAACAACTATGGTGTTGTCTGTTAGTACGAGTACAATTTTGTTTGAACACAGGTCTTGGAACCCCTTTAGGGCCAGAACGACCACCTTTAATTCCAGGTAGTTTATATGCAACTCACTTTCTGGTAGGGACCAAGTTTCTCTTGCTGTGAGATCTCCTAAGTATGCCCCCAACCTTTTCTTGAGGCATCGTTAAAATCTGAAGAGCATGGCTTAGTGGGTGTAGTGGATGACCTGGCATTTGTTTTTTGGAGCCATCATTTTTCAGTGCAGGTGGAGAGATTGTGGAGAATGAGGAATCATATTTTGGGATTCTGGGATCCTCCAGTGATTTTTCAGGTGCCACTGGATTGGCCTCATGTGTAGCTGACCCAGGTGGATGTGCTTTTCTGGAGCTGTCAAAAGGCCAATATGCGACATGAGTTGTCTGACCTGACAGTAAGGTCAGTGAGAAGCTTCTAAATCTTTAAGTGTAAGGTCTGCCAACATTCTAAAGTGGGTCTGACCTTGCCCTCCCTGAGATCAAACTGTTAATCTATGAAATCGAATATTTGTTTGGGTTCCAGTTCTGACTTCTCCAAGGAGACAAGTTTGTTGGGATGTAGTTCTGAAAAAAAACCCACTCATCTTGGTCCTGGCAGATTCTTATACACTTGTTTTGAGTAATCAGTTTGACTTCCCCGACTACCATTGTGAATTCAACTGGAGCAGTGGACAAACCAAATAGTAGAGCTTTGAATTGGTAGGATTGACCCAGGAAAACGTACGTATTTCCTGGACTATGGATTTCTTGGGGTACTGCAGTAAGCTTAAAATTTGTTGATGCTACCCATTCGCCTGTCTGCATGGAAGTCCTTATGCTCTCCACTTGAGATGTCTCCACTTGTTGGGTTTTGGAACCAAGAACAGTCTGTTGAAGAAAGCCAGACATGTCTGATGTTTCACCTTTTCTACTGTATTTTTTGCAAAGTCAATGTAACTCCTCCATCAGATAGCTCTTCCTGTAGGGATGTACATAACCACTGAGACCTGGTCGAAGTTGGTCGGATACGGACAAGGAGGGTGTAGCCTTCCTTGAGAATTCTTATAACTTTGCGACTGGCCCAAGTAGTATATGATGTGATTTCCAAAACTGGTTCAGTCTGGCCCCTATAGGCATATTTTGAGAAACGGTGTGGGCATTTATGGTAAGTTGGACAGAAGACAACAGATCTACACAGGAAACACCTTTCACATGTTTGACTGCTTTTATATTGGGTCTTGTGCCGGTCTGTTGTGGCTGCCAAATGACAAAGGGTACATGATTCATAGCAATACAATTTACATTTAAAGTCCTTCACTTTACAAGACTGTTCACAATAGTCTCTGTCCTTCCAGCTCTCTCCACAAATCTTATAAATGTTGTTTGTCTAAACTTATTGTATGTGTAGTGATCTAAGTTGATAAATTTGGGACATTAATTCATTTTGGGATAATTACCCATGGATTAAATAGGTTCTGTCATATAAATGGATTTTTTCTTTAATACACTTGTCAAAATGGGTGAATATTATACATTTTATATACTATTTATTAAGCTTTACAAGTGCGCACCGTTTATTTTTGTGAAGTCTGGTTCCTGGTGTGAAGACTGACAAGTAGAGGTAGCTTCACCAGTAGCTGAGGTAGAGGGTAAGATTGTCTCACTAATAGGAGGCTAGTCTGTTTCTACTGAACTGGCTGGACCAGGATATGGCGGCAAAGCCCAGTCTGATGTAACTGCCGAAGCTGTTTCACTGATACCACCACCTGCTGGAAGGTAGGTCGGGGTATATGTTGCTGGCTGGTCTGCTGTGATGTCTGGGGCTGGTCGGCCGGTTGAATGGACTGAGAACAAATAAGTGCCTCCAGGCAAGAAAGTCTCTCAGACCACCTATTGTCCAATACCTCCAAGTCCTCTTTAAAGCTGGCCGACTGCTTGGAAGAAGTAAATTTCTTCTTGTCTTTGCTGGATGTGGACTTTTTCTTTTCTAGCAGAGGTTGGGGTTTTTTCTCCACCAAAAATGGCCAGATTTGTTAATCTGCCGTAGGACCCGAACACTGCCGACGTCAACTTGGGAGGGACTAGCTGCTAGCTTATCAGACTTCTTTTCCTTTCTAGCTTTGCAGGTGGGGGTTGATCAGCTTTCTGATCCCTTCTCAGCACGTAGCAGAAGTTATAGTCTAGATTCTTAACACAAGGGTCATTACCTTATCCCCTTTCCCTACAATGTGCACACCCACTGTGCTGGTCAAAAGTAGCCGTAACATATCCACATGCACCTCTCTTCTGTCCTGGAGATGCCATGATATATAGTTACACTGTCTACAGAATTATTTCACAACAAAAATCTTTAACGAGGAAGTATTTTATTAAAACTAGAGGATCGCTCGCAAAAAAAAAAGATAATGTTTTTGCATAGCAAAAACAAAGCGTCCCGAAAAGGATATAAAGGTGAGTGCTAAAGTATTAAGAAAATGCTTTGTTTCTAGCCTTATACTGTTGTGGCAACCAAAGTCAGCGCAGTCTGCTCTATCTAGCACGGTTTTCAAGATATAAGCATTTTTGTGTTTTGCAAAAAATAAAAAAATTAAAAATGTCCGCTATATTTGGCGAGACAAAAATATTTTGAAAATTGGCATGGCTACTCTGCAGAGATACCCAGCAGGTCCAAAATTTTGTTGAGTTCGCTCCATATAGCACGGTTTTCGAGATATAAGCATTTTCGTGTTTTGCAAAAACTTTGAAAATTCAAAATGGCCACCATTTTTGGGGAGACAAAAATTTTTGTCAAGACCACTGCCGTGGTGTGTATCTCCCGCCGAGCATTAAAGCAGAAGAAATAGCTTTTCCGAGATATTCACAATTTTTCATTTTCGTGTGTGAATGCTCTTCCAAAAGTAGGTGAATGAGTTATTTGAGAAAAATTGGCTATCTGCAATACTATTAAGGGGCTATCAACGTAACGCATTATTTTTATGGCCGACGAAAGCGGTTTATCTCACGGGAATAATTTTTTTAGTGATGAACATTTCTAAGGCTTAAAGTCACTAATTATTGAGGAGAATATATTTGTTTGTTCTGTGATATGTTGAATAAGGGAAATAAAGTTATGCAATAAAATGTTCTTGATGTTTTAAACATATATATATACACATATAAACAACAAATAACCATGATAAATGTGAAATAAATATGTTTTATTTCTGGACACCTAAAACAGAGTGCATACCTTCCTCTTGTGACACAATTAGCATACAAAAAGAAAAGCAACCACAGTTTTTTGCACACTATTCCAAAGAAAAGTGTCTCACACAAATTTTGAATGAATTAGATTTTTATTTAATTTGGGTATTTATTTGCAGAGATAAAAACAAAGAAACATAACATTTTATGTTTTCATTTTTTCATCACTATTTCACAATGCGCTCATTTAAAATTTTAAGAAACCATCATTCAAAAAAGTAAATCATTCAAATTAATACGTATGCTTTTTGAGCCTTGTGTATGTACTTAGATGTTTATTTAGAGCAGCTTGGTGTTCATATTGTGTCACACTACACGGGCCTATCCCTTCTCTTTCAACCAAGTTTTATAGCCTATCACCAGTAACCAAGGCGTAGTTGTACAAAATATTCTATTTTAAATTTGGCTTCCTTTTTTGGTGTATATGTCTCTAAATAAAAACAATTTTTCCTTACATGTTATGTCTGTTTTTTATAAGTAAACTACTCCATTCTCATTGAATATATGCACATCTTATGTTCCATCAGTGAGAATTATATTTTACATGGACAGATACTCTTTCAATGTAAGAAGTGCCTTGACTAATGTTTAACAAAGCTTTGTAAATTATTGCTACACTTACAAAACACTTACAAAATAGTATAACACTAGATAAATTTATTATATTAACAATTAAGGTGATACAAAAAGAGATTCAGTGTGCTTTACAGAGATATGCTTTACTGTAAGTAAGCAGAAAGGCTATATACACAAGCAATGCATGTTTAATACTAATGTGGGTTCATTTTCCAAGTGCAGAAAACACACACACAGCAGTACCAAACTTGTAAGATCTACAAGACCATTATTGATTTTTCCAAGTGGATCCTATATGTATAAAATTAAGAAGTCAAGGTTTATAAAACCCAGTACTATATGCAGTGTTTTATATTGATCTTTTTCAACTGCTGAAAGAAAGTGACGTAAATATCCCTTTCGTAAATAATAGTCCGTGCATAGCAACAGTGACTGTCTGCTGCACCATCTGACGGGCGTTACGTAAACAAACTTTATGTACTTACGTTGATAGCCCCTTAAGAGATAATTCACATTTACTCATTTTGAGTAGGTGAATAATTATCTATGGGTCTGAAACTTCACCAAGTGAAAGCTCTCCCAAAAGTAGGTGAATGAGTTATTTGAGAAAAATTGGCTATCTGCAATACTTTTCGAGGTAATTCGCATTTACTCATTTTGAGTAGGTGAGTAATTAGCTATGGGTCTGAAACTTCACCATGTGAAAGCTCTCCCACAAGTAGATGAATGAGTATTTGATAAAAATTGGGTATCCACAATACTTTCACAGATACTTAGCATTTACTCATTTTGAGTAGGTGAATAAATAGCTATGGGTCTGAAACTTCACAGAGTGAAAGCTCTCCCAAAAGTAGGTGAATGAGTTATTTGAGAAAAATTGGCTATCTGCAATACTTTTAGAGATAATTCACATTTACTCATTTTGAGTAGGTGAATAATTAGCTATGGGTCTGAAACTTCACCAAGTGAAAGCTCTGCCAAAAGTAGGTGAATGAGTTATTTGAGAAGAATTGGCTATCTGCAATACTTTTAGAGATAATTCGCATTTACTCATTTTGAGTAGGTGAGTAATTAGCTATGGGTCTGAAACTTCACCATGTGAAAGCTCTCCCAAAAGTAGGTGAATGAGTTATTTGAGAAAAATTGGCTATCTGCAATACTTTTAGAGATAATTCGCATTTACTCATTTTGAGTAGGTGAGTAATTAGCTATGGGTCTGAAACTTCACCAAGTGAAAGCTCTCCCAAAAGTAGGTGAATGATTAATTTGAGAAAAATTGGCTATCTGCAATACTTTTAGAGATAATTCGCATTTACTCATTTTGAGTAGGTGAGTAATTAGCTATGGGTCTGAAACTTCACCAAGTGAAAGCTCTCCCAAAAGTAGGCGAATGATTAATTTGAGAAAAATTGGCTATCTGCAATACTTTTAGAGATAATTCGCATTTACTCATTTTGAGTAGGTGAGTAATTAGCTATGGGTCTGAAACTTCACAGAGTGAAAGCTCTCCCAAAAGTAGGCGAATGAGTTATTTGAGAAAAATTGGCTATCTGCAATACTTTTAGAGATAATTCGCATTTACTCATTTTGAGTAGGTGAGTAATTAGCTATGGGTCTGAAACTTCACCAAGTGAAAGCTCTCCCAAAAGTAGGTGAATGAGTTATTTGAGAAAAATTGGCTATCTGCAATACTTTTAGAGATAATTCGCATTTACTCATTTTGAGTAGGTGAGTAATTAGCTATGGGTCTGAAACTTCACCAAGTGAAAGCTCTGCCAAAAGTAGGTGAATGAGTTATTTGACAAAAATTGGCTATCTGCAATACTTTTAGAGATAATTCGCATTTACTCATTTTGAGTAGGTGAGTAATTAGCTATGGGTCTGAAACTTCACCAAGTGAAAGCTCTCCCAAAAGTAGGTGAATGAGTTATTTGAGAAAAATTGGCTATCTGCAATACTTTTAGAGATAATTCGCATTTACTCATTTTGAGTAGGTGAGTAATTAGCTATGGGTCTGAAACTTTACCAAGTGAAAGCTCTCCCAAAAGTAGGTGAATGATTAATTTGACAAAAATTGGCTATCTGCAATACTTTTAGAGATAATTCGCATTTACTCATTTTGAGTAGGTGAGTAATTAGCTATGGGTCTGAAACTTCACCAAGTGAAAGCTCTCCCAAAAGTAGGTGAATGAGTTATTTGAGAAAAATTGGCTATCTGCAATACTTTTAGAGATAATTCGCATTTACTCATTTTGAGTAGGTGAGTAATTAGCTATGGGTCTGAAACTTTACCAAGTAAAAGCTCTCCCAAAAGTAGGTGAATGAGTTATTTGACAAAAATTGGCTATCTGCAATACTTTTAGAGATAATTCGCATTTACTCATTTTGAGTAGGTGAGTAATTAGCTATGGGTCTGAAACTTCACCAAGTGAAAGCTCTCCCAAAAGTAGGTGAATGAGTTATTTGAGAAAAATTGGCTATCTGCAATACTTTTAGAGATAATTCGCATTTACTCATTTTGAGTAGGTGAGTAATTAGCTATGGGTCTGAAACTTTACCAAGTGAAAGCTCTCCCAAAAGTAGGTGAATGATTAATTTGACAAAAATTGGCTATCTGCAATACTTTTAGAGATAATTCGCATTTACTCATTTTGAGTAGGTGAGTAATTAGCTATGGGTCTGAAACTTCACCAAGTGAAAGCTCTCCCAAAAGTAGGTGAATGAGTTATTTGAGAAAAATTGGCTATCTGCAATACTTTTAGAGATAATTCGCATTTACTCATTTTGAGTAGGTGAGTAATTAGCTATGGGTCTGAAACTTTACCAAGTGTAAGCTCTCCCAAAAGTAGGTGAATGATTAATTTGACAAAAATTGGCTATCTGCAATACTTTTAGAGATAATTCGCATTTACTCATTTTGAGTAGGTGAGTAATTAGCTATGGGTCTGAAACTTTACCAAGTGAAAGCTCTCCCAAAAGTAGGTGAATGAGTTATTTGACAAAAATTGGCTATCTGCAATACTTTTAGAGATAATTCGCATTTACTCATTTTGAGTAGGTGAGTAATTAGCTATGGGTCTGAAACTTCACCAAGTGAAAGCTCTCCCAAAAGTAGGTGAATGAGTTATTTGAGAAAAATTGGCTATCTGCAATACTTTTAGAGATAATTCGCATTTACTCATTTTGAGTAGGTGAGTAATTAGCTATGGGTCTGAAACTTCACCAAGTGAAAGCTCTCCCAAAAGTAGGTGAATGATTAATTTGACAAAAATTGGCTATCTGCAATACTTTTAGAGATAATTCGCATTTACTCATTTTGAGTAGGTGAGTAATTAGCTATGGGTCTGAAACTTCACCAAGTGAAAGCTCTCCCAAAAGTAGGTGAATGAGTTATTTGAGAAAAATTGGCTATCCGCAATACTTTTAGAGATAATTCGCATTTACTCATTTTGAGTAGGTGAGTAATTAGCTATGGGTCTGAAACTTCACCATGTGAAAGCTCTCCCACAAGTAGATGAATGAGTTATTTGATAAAAATTGGGTATCCGCAATACTTTTACAGATAATTAGCATTTACTCATTTTGAGTAGGTAAATAATTAGCTATGGGTCTGAAACTTCACCAAGTGAAAGCTCTCCCAAAAGTACATGAATGAGTTATTTGATAAAAATTGGGTATCCGCAATAGTTTTTGAGATAATTAGCATTTACTCATTTTGAGTAGGTGAGTAATTAGCTACGGGTCTGAAACTTCACCAAGTGAAAGCTCTTCCAAAAGTAGGTGAATGAGTTATTTGAGAAAAATTGGCCATCTGCAATACTTTTAGAGGTAATTTGCATTTACTCTTTTTGAGTAGGTGAGCAATTAGCTATGGGTCTGAAACTTCACCAAGTGAAAGCTCTTTGGGATAGCTGCTCTGCAGAGATACCCTGAAGATAAAAAATTTCATCGAAATTGCTCTATGTAGCACGGTTTTCGAAATATTAGCATTTTTGTGTTTTGCAATTTTTGCGCAAAAATTCGAAAACTCAAAATGGCCGCCATTTTTGGCAAGATAAAATTTTTTTGAAAATTGGCATGGCTACTCTGCAGAGATACCCTGTGGGTCAAAAATTTCGTCGAAATCGCTCTATCTAGCACGGTTTTCGAGATATAAGCATTTTTGTGTTTTGCAATTTTGCGAAAAATTCGAAAATTCAAAATGGCCGCCATTTTTTGCGAGAAATTTTTGATTTGAAAATTGGCATGGCTACTCTGCAGATATACCCTGTGGGTCAAAAATTTCGTCGAAATCGCTCTATCTTGCAGGGTTTTCGAGATATAAGCATTTTTATGTTTTGCAATTTTTGCGAAAAATTCGAAAATTCAAAATGGCCGCCATTTTTGGCGAGACAAAAATTTTTTCAAAATTGGGATAACTACTCTGCAGAGATACCCAGCGGGTGAAAAATTTCGTCGAAATCGCTCTATCTAGCATGGTTTTTGAGATATAAGCATTTTTGTGTTTTGCAATTTTTGCGAAAATTTTGAAAATTCAAAATGGCCGCCATTTTTGGCGAGACAAAAATTTTTTGAAAATTGGGAAAAGTACTCCACAGAGATATCCTGCGGGCCAAAAATTTTGTCGAAATTGCTCTATCTAGCACGGTTTTTGAGATATAAGCATTTTTGTGTTTTGCAATTTTTGCGAAAATTTCGAAAATTCAAAATGGCTGCCATTTTGGACGAGACAAAAATTTTTTGAAAATTGGGAAAATTACTCCGCAGAAATACCCTGTGGGTCAAAAATTTCGTCGAAATCGCTCTATCTAGCACGGTTTTCGAGATATAAGCATTTTTGTGTTTTCCTTATTTGGAAAATTCGTAATGATTACTTAATCATTAATTACTCGGCCATTTCTTGACCAATCAATGCCAAAATCTAATGATTTCCAGATTTTAATAGAATGAATGTATTTGCCAAGTTTCAGGTGAATTGATAAAATTCCTTTCAAGTTATCATCCGGACAAGCTTCCCCATCGAAAAAAGACATTTTTGGTCATGTGACTTCTCTGATTGGTTGAAATGTCACTGCAGCATATTCAAAAAAATTCCCCAAGGCTACTGCCTAAACCTGCCAAATTTGAAAAGAATCCGCCTAACGGTTACAGAGTTATAAGGAAAACAAAATGCGGAGCCGGCGGAGCCGGCGGAGCCTGAAGCTCTCCCATACACAAACAAGCGTCTCTTGCGGGACGCTTAATTAAATCAGAGCTTTCCAAAAATGCGTCCGCACATGCCCCAAACAAAAAAGATTCTATGATGTCATATTCTCTAGCCAGGAAGGAAGTACTGCACACCACCTAGTGAATGATGGCACCATAACCAGTCCCACCAGTGGAGACACAGGACGTCATTTTCTGACGTTTGGCAGGCCAGTCGGACCCAGGCAATATAGTTAATTGTTCATATGGTAAGATGTATTAAAGCAATAAAATTCTGTTTGTAACAGTTGTTACCCTTTCACTTTAATTCTGCTTTATATGAATGTATAACTGGAACATTAACCTTGACAAGGAATAAAATACATTAACTTAACTGTAATTTCTGTAACAAAAATGCCCAATAACTCACCAATGTACATAAATCACAAATTATAAATGCTCCAATTGTTGCTTCTTCATGGTTATCTTGGATGTCAATATTCACAATATGTGTGGGTAAAGCATCTGTTTTCTCTCTATTTTCTAAATCTAAAAGTGTTCAGAAAAGGTCAACACAATAACAATAAATGTATTATACAATTACAACATTTATTGACCTAGTGTCTTTTGGAATTACAATTTACAGTAAATTCCAGTTTTACAGGAAAGGCATTACCTTTTGCAAAGTACATTTTTATATCAAACAAATATTTATGCAGTTAATTCACAAACAGGTCTAACAAACCAATAAACATTACTAATATTCAATAATGACTTACCAATTATAACAATTTGGACACAATGTGTAGCCAAAATGAGTCGTTGCTTGTGTAAGTGTGAAACTAAAATTTAATCAAGAAAACCAACATCAGGTTTGCCTGCTTCCTTCAAATGTGTGACTTTTGTTGAATTACGAAGCATCTTACTCATGAATTGGCTGAACTTGCTGCAAATGCCTTGGTTAGTAATTGTGTGAACTATTATAACTCTTTTAGATGTTTGTCATGTTTTAATCAGTACACGCTACAGAGTATTCGGAATACTCTTACACATATTGTCACAAATCATAGAAAGTATGCTCATGTCACACCCATCCTAAAGTTGACTTGCCTGTCAATTACCACTGTATGTTCAAACTGCAACATTGGTTTACAAATTTCCCAGAGCAGCTCTCCTAGCTAGTTTTCACAAGGCGTAGTTACCTTGATTGTCAATACCTGACAGTGTTTCCTTCCCACTGCTCACTCTACAAGTCAGTCAAACACTTTGGCAATAATTTTGTCTCTGATGCTCCTATTATTTGGAATGATCTTGCTAACAACGTACACAGTGTACACAACGTACACAACATCTATTGCTTCCTTCAGAAAAAGCTCAAAACTTATCTGTTTCCAAAAACCTATCCGCCATAGTCTTCTGTCACCCCTGTGTCTCGGTATGACCTGGCTATGTTATTGGGCTTATGATTATTCACCTTGTTTATGTTCAGCTGTACTTTTGAGTCTCTCAATTGCTGGAGATTAAGCATTATAAAATTCCACATTAGATTAGATTAGGTCAGATTAGAATGGACAGTGTTACAGCTGGAGGACCCTAGCAAAAACAGTCGGTCCAGATTCTAAACTGGAACAACTGATTTATCCATTTCACAGTTAACTCTCCCATCATACCAGGGTGAGGTAAAAATAATGTAGGACCATTGTACTATCAAGGTGCTTGAAGCTTAGCGTGATATAGAAGCAGTACGACCACTGTTTTAATGATTAAAATTTTTGTTCATCAAAAGAAGCAACCAACAATTGTCTGAGACACAAACCTTCAATGACTTGGTCATAAACACGCTCTTCACAGGTAACTATGAGGCTGAAGTGTTCATTCATTGACTGAAATCTTTGTGGACATTCCTTAATACGCCTGTTTCTGTCGAGCATGTGGAGAATGCCATTTTGTGTGTAACTTTGCTGAGTTAAGTAAATTGTACTCATACAGTATTGGCCGAATCTGAATAATCAATTACTGAGACACATCTCACTCCTAAATATAATATACGGTTTGCAAAGATCAAAATAAAAACAAAAATAGCATCAGAGATGCCCGTACCCCACAGCCTAGGGAAATATTTTTAACACCATGAGATATGGAAGTACTGTATCAGTACAAAGTTCAGGATACTTTCAGAGCACTGTCAGTTATATAAAGGTCCAAACAATGTTTAAATGAAGAAAATAATGTCTAAAAGAAAGATCATGCATGTAAAGATGAAGTATTAAAACAAGATAATTCAATAACAAGATGACAGCATTAATCAGTAAACTAAAATTACAACACTCTTTATTTACATCTGCATGGCCGAATTATGGTTTAGATGTTTTGAATATTACCATACATACAGAAGTGGTAATACATTCAATGAATGCTTATGTGTGGTGTTGGAGCAAAATCTGTGGCTCACTTGATGAAATTCCATCTCTTACAATGGGAAGTTATAAAAGTAAAATTCTTAATAAATTCTAATATGACTTTAACACTGCTTAATCTGCATCAAAAGACAGACCCAAAGGTGCAACAAGATTGGTCAAGGTCACTACGACAAGGTCAAAGGTCCAATTAAGGTCACACCCATGATAATGCACACCTATAACCCCTAAGCAATGTCCCTACCAAGTATCAACTTCCTACACCTTACAGTCTCGGAGATATAGCCCAGAAAAGATTTTATAGGTCAAGGTCACTACGGCAAGGTCAAAGGTCAAATCAAGGTCAGACCATGACGTTGTACACTTACACCCCCTAACCAATGTCCCTAGTACGTATCAACTTCCTACACCTCACGGTTTCCGAGATATAGCCAGGACAAGATTTTATAGGTCAAGGTCACTACAGCAAGGTCAAAGGTCAAATCAAGGTCAGACCATGACGTTGCACACCTACACCCCCTAACCAATGTCCCTACCAAGTATCAACTTCCTACACCTTGCGGTTTCTGAGATACAGCCTGGACAAACTTTTTCCCGCTGCCCGGCCACCCATCCGAACACCATGGGTGAAAACAATACCCCGACAGCCCTTAGGGGCTGTGGGGTAAAAAACTTTTAGAGGCTTTAAAGGTAAAGCTGTAGTACTTCACAGTTGAAACATTTTTTCACATTCAAAGTTTTTTTAAAGGTAATTTAATTCTGGAGGAAAATGGTAAACAGTGATTTGTCTATTTTTTTGTGATCATCAGACAGATCTTCTGCCTGCTTTCACACAGTTATATCCTGGTTGAATCCCAGTATAACAATATCCATCACTGACTTACTACATTAGACCAGTTCATAATTTTGTTTAGGGGAAAAACAACACAGATGACTGCATGAGATGCCAATCACTGACAAAAAATATATCTTTACACAACATAGTTAGGCTTAATTAATTACGAAATGATTTTTCTGTGAACCTTTTCCGTTTGTACTGTAACTCTAGCATTTTATTTTCTGTGCAAACCTGTAAATTAGTAACCGATATTAAATTTGGTAGAAGTTATTTAATGCATGGTCACAAACCTGAATAGACCAACAATATTTTGCAGCCATTACAGAATTTAACTTCAATAATCCTGTCTGATTAAAATTAAGTAATTAGACAAAACATTTCTGCTCATGTTAAAATAAAGTGTTCCACAGTAAATAAAGTGTTTTATGGTTAAACAAATAGTAAAAATAAAGGTGAGCCAAAACACACAAAAACAGCTACCTATCTTTTTAGCAGGTGTTTTATGTGGCCATGATTTGCTATATCCTTCCAAAATATTTCAAAGTTCTAATTATAATAATAAGTGATACATTATGCAGTAACTGAAACTAGACCAAGGACGCACCTGTGGCCAGATGCAAAAGGAGAACTAACCAGTTTTATCACCACTTTTAACTTTTTTATCCTTGTTTGACCTTGAAGCAGGGGCACAAGGTCAAATCTGACCACATCAGAAGATTCTTAGCTCATGATTTCCTGTAAGTTGGTTTCACATTGCAAATCTCTAGGACCAATAATAAGCGAGTTATAAGCACTTTTAAGTTTGCCTATCCTCATCTGACCTTGAAGGAGGGGCCCAAGGTCAAATCTGACCACATCAGAAGATTTGCAGCCCATGATTTCCTATAGGTTGGTTTCATATTGCAAACCTCTAAGACCAATAATAAGCGAGTTACAAGTGCTTTTAAGTTTGGCTATCCTCGTTTGAACTAAGAGGGGCCCAAGGTCAAATCTGACCACATCAGAAGATTCGCAGCCCATGATTTCCTATAGGTTGGTTTCACCTTGCAAACCTCTAGCACCAATAATAAGCGATTTATAAGCAGTATTACCATACATACAGAAGTGGTAATACATTCAATGAATGCTTATGTGTGGTGTTGGAGCAAAATCTGTGGCTCACTTGATGAAATTCCATCTCTTACAATGGGAAGTTATAAAAGTAAAATTCTTAATAAATTCTAATATGACTTTAACACTGCTTAATCTGCATCAAAAGACAGACCCAAAGGTGCAACAAGATTGGTCAAGGTCACTACGACAAGGTCAAAGGTCCAATTAAGGTCACACCATGATAATGCACACCTATAACCCCTAAGCAATGTCCCTACCAAGTATCAACTTACTACACCTTACAGTCTCAGAGATATAGCCCAGAAAAGATTTTATAGGTCAAGGTCACTACATTGCAAATCTCTAGGACCAATAATAAGCGAGTTATAAGCGCTTTTAAGTTTGCCTATCCTCATTTGAACTTGAAGGAGGGGCCCAAGGTCAAATCTGACCACATCAGAAGATTTGCAGCCCATGATTTCCTATAGGTTGGTTTCATATTGCAAACCTCTAAGACCAATAATAAGCGAGTTACAAGTGCTTTTAAGTTTGGCTATCCTCATTTGAACTAAGAGGGGCCCCAAGGTCAAATCTGACCACATCAGAAGATTCGCAGCCCATGATTTCCTATAGGTTGGTTTCACCTTGCAAACCTCTAGCACCAATAATAAGCGAGTTATAAGCACTTTTAACTTTGGCTATCCTCATTTGACCTTGAAAGTGGGGCCCAAGGTCAAATCTGACCACATCAGAAGATTCACAGCCCATGAATTCCCATAGGTTGGTTTCACTTTGCAAACCTCTAGGACCAATAATAAGCAAGTTACAAGCACTTTCACGTTTGGCTATCCTCATTTGACCTTGAAGGAGGGGCCCAAGGTCAAATCTGACCACATCGGAAGATTCGCAGTCCATGATTTCCTATAGGTTGGTTTCACACTGCAAGCCTCTAGGACCAATAATAAGGGAGATATAAGCACTTTTCACGACTGAAAAGAAACGCCCGTGATGGCCATCTTGTTTTTCAAAATGAGGCCAAAAATATTTTCAGTCAAGATTTTGTAATGATGAACATATCCTGCAAATTTGAGATCTCTACCTATAATACCCTTTGTTCTAGAGGGCCAAAAAACTCCTTGCTGAAAGTTGAAAAACGCCCGCAGTGGCCATCTTGTTTTTCAAAATGAGGCCAAAAATATTCCCAGGCTATTGTTTGGATTGATCTTAACACTACAGGCAATATTTTTTAGATAAACTGCAAGTATAAGAGAATCAACTTTTTGACCCATCTGGCCTTGAGTGGGGGCTGGGGGAAATGGTGATTTCTGGAATCTCCCAATATATTCTAAAGCACTAAATCAAAAAATGAAAGATGTTTGACACTTTACAAATCTCTTCTGCTTGTATACAGCATACCTACGGCGCATGACTTGGATGATTTTAAAGTAACCTTACCATCCGGATGTAACTTTTGAACCTGTAAACCTAATTCTCATACTTCAATCACATAGACTTATTAGTAAACCTGTATAATTTCCTTCATGTGAGTTGATATGCACAATATGTGCCTGAAAGGTTCAATTTCACCAATTTTTTTTCTTTTCACTAAATCAATAGTCAGCAATAGATTGGTCAATTATGGATCTTAGATTCATCTTGTGAATACTGATGTGAGGAAAACACTTGCCACATTTTGCTGATCTGTATACATGTACTGCACTTTCCAAGAAAATCTGGTGAAACGGATGTACAACAAACAAAAATTGTTTTTGATCATGTAACAGTGATAAATTCGCAAATTTTAATTAGTAAATTAATATTTTATTAGTTAATATCTTACCTAACAGATGATAGCTATACTCCGGCGCCAGCCGGTCCCGCCAAACTTTCGTTCCTCCAGAGATTAAGCCCACCGTATGGGGAAAAGCAGGTGGGAATCTCCCGTCTGTTAGGTTAGATACTAACTAATAAAAATTTAATTTACTAATTAAAATTTGCAATTTTATTGCATTTATACACCTTACCTAACAGACGATAGCTAGAATAACTACCCAGTGGATGGAGGGCAGCTTATCTTGGACCAAGGAGAACTCTGAATAGAGGCAAACAGGGTCCAGTCCGGTTGACAGTCAGACCACAGGATCAGGACCCGAAATGCCAAGTTATGTGCCCTCCCCCACTGTTTTTTTCTGCTCTAACGAAGGGAGGAGCGGAACAGTTCCAGTCCCTGGAGATTCCAAGACACCCATAGAGGGGTGGAAGAGGCCTCATACCCTGCACATCTAGCACCTAGGTAAAAGGCCCCAAAGGGAAGAATAGGTCGAAATAAATAAAAAGACCTATACTACCCCAAAAAGTGGAAACAAGGTCAAACCTTAACCACTATATACAAAGGGAAATAGCACAAAAGCCTCAATGGTGGATCTGCTGACCAGCCACCACTGGGCACAAATGAAACAGCTTTGAATCTGCCCAAGCAACATTCTTCAGATAGAACTGGGTAAAGGTGTTGTAGGATTTCCAGTGGCAGGCGGCTAAAACTTGGTCCAAGGAGATGCCACTATGAAAAGCCCTAGAGGCAGCAAAGGCTCTAACATAATGTGCCCTGACCTGGTGCAAGGTTTGAGCCTCCTGATCTGACAATTTATAGCAAAGGATGATCGTCTGCTTAATCCAAGACGGAAAGTAGCAGGGGAGATATCCTTAGAAAAAGTCTTTTTGAAGGAGACAAAAACCAACTCTTTGCCATGTCTCAGATCTCGAGTCTTGTCCAGATAAAGCTTGCACTGGACAGAGGGACCTATCTTCTTTCAGGGATTTATCCAGAGTAGGGGCCAAAGCTGGGATAACCACAGGGACTACAAGCTCTTGGCCCTCCTTTGCCAAATGATTGTTAGAGAGAAAATTTGGTGAAGGATACAGAGATACTTTTGACCAGTAAGCTTGTTGCCTAGTGTTTTTATTTAAACAAGCATGGATTTCACTCCTTCATTTTCCAGATCCTAGAGCAAGGAGAAAAACCGTTTTGAAGGTCAAATGTTTCAAAGAAGCCTTTCTGGGGGGTTCAAAAGGTGGTTTGGTCAGCTGATGCAAGAACAAAGACGGGTTCCAGGAGGGAATCCTGTTACAACCCTTGGGTCTATCTCCATGAAAACTATCCAAAAGCCTATTGAGGTTTTTGTCTTTGCTGATGTTCAAGTAGAATTTCCCTTGTCTTAGATGGCTGACCTGTAGTCGTCAATGGTACTTGACTGAAGATTTTTCTCCTGAAACAGGTATAGGGGAAAATCAGCTATCTGTTTCATAGAGGGCAACCAGGGGCCATGGTGGCAGAGTGGTAACACTCTCGCCTCCCACCTCTGAGGCCGGGGTTCGATTCCCGGCACGGCCTCAAGTGGGAAAGCTGGTAATTGCTTGCCTGTGGTCGGCAGTTTACAGTACAGAACCCTAACGAACTGTATGTACTGGTTTCCTCTGCCCTTCCAACTAGCCGTCGTGATATGACCTGTACAGTGTTGAAAGCGACGTAAAACCCCAAATAAATAAACATAGAGGACAAACTGAAGTCTACCTGACTTGTCTCACACCATCTAACAAATACAGCCCACTTTGCCTCTAGACTACTCTGGTTGAGCATCTTTGAGGAGCCTCAATTCATTTTGCCACTGGGCTACAGAACCCTTTGCTCCTTGATTTGCCTTGGCTCTAGGAGCCATGCATGAAGGTTGAGACTGCCCAGATCCCTGTGATGGGCTCCGTTGAAAGATTGGTTACATCAGGATGGTTTGGGAGACAAATGGGTATCTGGTATGAGAGATCCACCAGATCCCAAAACCATTGCATGTTGGGCCAACCCGGGGCTATCAGGATCACCCTTTTGCATAGGTGATCTAATAATTTGCTGATCACTTTGCTGAGAAGGGTCACTGGAGTAAGGGCATATAGGTCCGGGTCCTCCCAGGAAACCGTCATGCGGTCTACCGCACAGACTTTTTGGGCCAGGAACTCTGGACACAAATTTGGCCAGGTTGCCAATGGACCTGGTCGCACACAAATACACCTCCGGAAGGTGCCACATCTGACAAAGAAGGTTGACATCTCCTGTCGGAGGGACCACCCCGTCTGAATTAACTGACACTAACGAGACAACTTGTCCACAATCACATTTGGGCGAGCTGGAATGTGTCTGGCCTTTAGGATAATCTATCTCAGATTGCACCAAGAAAGGAGTCGCCATAGAAGGGCACAAAGTGAACCTGACCTCATACCTCCCTCCTTGTTTATGCAGGCTACAGCTGTGGTGTTGTATGTGGCAACCAGAACAATTTGACCTTGCACTACATGTTGAAACCTTTTTAAGGCTAGCAGGACGGCCTTTAACTCCAGAAAGTTTATGTGCAATCGACTTTCTGGGACTGACCATGACCCACTTGCCGTGAAGTCTCCTAAGTGAGCACCCCAGCCTTTGCTTGAGGCATCTGTAAAGACTTGGAGGGCGTAGGATGCAGGGGTTGACCTGGGAGGACACTTGCCTCCTTGGTCCACCACTGAAGATGAGGGTGAAGGGCCCTTGGGACTGGAATTTCCTTTTCCAGTAATTCGGGCACCCTCCAATGGTTATTGAGGTGCCACTGGATGGGTCTCATATGAAGCCTGACAGGGGCACCTGCTCTTCTGTTGCCGTGAGCAGTCCTATTAGGGACATGAACTGTCTGACCCAGCAAGTTGGGTTGGTCAGGAGGAATGACACCTTCTGCAGAATGGACTCCCATCTGTTTTTGGTTGGCCTGCCCAGCCTGTGCAACAGATCATATTGGTAGCCCACAAATTCGAAGATCTGATTGGGTTCTAACTCTGATTTTTGAAGATTGACCACCCAACCTAACTCCTGACAAAGGGCAAGGAGAAACGGAGTGCCCTGGTGGCAGGACTCTTTGGTGGGGGCTCGAATCAACCAGTCATCCAGGTACTGGTGGATTCTTATACCCCGAGTCTGAGCCATCAAATTGACTTCCTTGGCCATGCAAGTGAACTCCATAGGAGCTGTTGCGAGGCGAAAGGGAAGTGCCCTGAATTGAAAATTCTGGTTCCAGAAATGGAATCTCAGGAATTTCCGCAACCTTTAGTGTATGGGGATGTGGAATTGGCCTCGCCGAAGTCCAGCGATGTCACCCATTCCCCCTTCTGTAAAGAGATCCGGATTGTCTCTGGGGTCTCCATTTTGAATGTTTTTACAGCCAAAAATTTGTTCAGAGCACTGAGATCCAAGATTGGATGCCATTTTTATTTGGTTTTGGTACTATGAACAGCTTGTTGAAAAAGGCTAGAGATGTTCAAACCCTTGCCATCTCTACTGCCTTCTTGTGGATCAGTGCATGCAAAGCCTCCTTCAGGTAGAGGTTCCTGAGGGGGTTTGCATACCCAGTGACTATGAAAGGATCCCTTACCAGAGGTCTGATTTTGAATGGGAGCATGTAACTGTCCTTCAAGATTGAGACTACCCTTGGATTTGCACCCAGGAGGGACCAGGTCTACCAGAAGTTTTGTAGACGACCTCCTACTAGTTGAACATGTGCAACATTGGGGACATTGGGAACAGTTGGGGCAGAAACACATTGAACTACAACAGAAGCACTTTTCAAACACTTTATTTCTTTCTGTGATTTTAATGAAAGACTTACGTCTTTCTTATGTGACTGCATTGTTGTATTTGTTACAGAAAGTACAGGACTGACAACAGGACAAAACATATTTACTGGTACAAGAACAGAAATGTCTTTGGCTCTTACACACTTTACACCAAGATTACCGAACCAGGCTAGCTGAACCGGACCAAAACACTGTAACTGTTATTTATACTGAGTCGTATCCTTGGCAGGTCGGGTACCACGAGTCCACGACCGAAATGTCCTCCCCTGCCTCTACCACGGGATCTACCACATCCATTAAAAGCTTTCCAGGTTGGCATTTCTTTTCCGGCCAGACCAGAAGAACGGATAGTGTCCTGATTTTGTCTGTAACCGGTAGAATAGGGTTGATACCGGTTTGTTGTTTCTTATGTCCACTAGCAAACCCCCAATGGCCCAGACCAGGCTGGGAAGTATGCTTGTTGGTTTCAAACTGAGTGATTTCGTCTTCTGCTTTCCTGATAACAGCATCTGGGAAGAGAATATATCCGTTTAAAGGGCACTTTCTCAAAGCAGAAAAGTTGTCAAGCTTTATGCCAGGCTTGAGATGTTTCAGCAACGAATCTCTGTGTACCTAGGTAAGGTTGGCCATTTGAACAGAAGTGAAATCTGACAAATGCTAGAGAGAGTTCCCCATAGCAAAGTTGACATTCTGATTTGAATGAAGTTAAATAATGCAGTTTGTCCAGTGCTGCCAGTGCTTTTGATGAAGACTTCCCTTTACCAATGTCAGATTGATGCATTTTAAGTTTTCTTGGACACTATCTTGAATCTTGGTTGTGCAACGGTTGAAATCAGCAGATTGGTTACAAATGTAGCTGGTCTCTTTTGCTGCCTTCTCCCACTTGTGTAAGGTATCCTGAGATAAGGGACATGATGGTGGCTGAGAACAGACGGCTTTGCAATTCGTCCAAATGCACTGTTAAGCTTATCTGCATCATCTGGCCAAGTGTTCACATATTTTCCAGGTATAGTTCGATCTTAAGGTTTAGCTGTGTGTATGCCGTACCATCTACTCTGCGACTTGGGAAGACGCAAGAACTGATCAACATGTAATCTACCCGGTTCACTAGATTAAAATTTTCAAGTTTTTTACACAGGATAGAAGTACAGAGACTTTCCCAACTGGTTGAGAACGGTGACCTATCCACAGGTTATCAGCCCTGGTTGATGGGGATTGGGGAGTATTCCAAATACAGAATGTCTGTCCAGCCCATAAATACTCCAACTCCTCAGACAGTATCTCCATAGTTCAGATCTTCACTAATAGCTCTGTCCAGATCACCAGCATCCAGATCCTGTTGATCCTCCAGGTCAGAGACCTCTCCTTCTTCAAACTGCTCCAGTGGTATAACATCCTGGGCAGTGACCAGAAGCGGGTCAGCAACAGGTACAGAAAGAGACACAGGACCAGGCTGAGCAAATACTGGTTCCAGATCAGTATCTGGATAGAGATTCTCCAAGGGAGAAGACATGTCCAGAGATTTGTTAGTCTGTATTCCATCCAGTCCAGAAGCCAGACTGGCTTGGCTGGAAGGAACAGGTGATAGCAAAAATGGAGTCTGTGAAAGAGCACCTGTTAGTGGTTTATGTTTGACCAGTGCTATGACCAGTGAAAAAGAAGGCTTTGGTGAAGGACGATGACCCAATGTAAGCAAACCTTCAAGTCTCGCCATTCTGATAGACCATTTCTCGTCCATTTCCTGCAGTTCCTTACAGAAAGAAGGCTGAGGTAAAGAAAATTCAGATGAAGTATTATGAGAAGTGGCCTGATCAGCGCCTTTATTATCAACTGGTGACAAAATTGTTACAGAAGCAGGGTTTACCAAAGTGTCTTTGTCCTTTTGCTTCTCTTTTCTGAAATTATAAGGAGTTGACAACTGTGTCACTTGCTTCGGAGTTAACATGTTACAGTACTCACAGTTCTGGTTTTGAATGCAGGGATCATTGCCCTGACCTTTGTCTCTACACCACGCACATCTTTGATGCTTGTCATAGCCATAATCTGTCCACAGGCTCCACGACATAGTCCGAGCGATGCCATGATGAACTTAAAGTTAACTGACAACACCAGGAACAACGAATATGCACAAAATATAAAGTATCCACAAGTTTGATAACTATTTTGAAAAACACGAATGCGTCAAAGAAAAAAGATGCTATGATGTCACATCCCTATTGCGAATGAAGCAGGAACTAGGCTACCTGGCAAGTAGATTGTAGTGTACTGGTCCTGCTGGAGGTTTAACGTCTTTTTCTGGGGTTTGGCGGGACCGGCTGGCACCGAAATATAGCTTTCATCTGATAGGTAAGATGTATTAACGCAATAAAAATAGATGATTACAACAATCAATGATAACTCACAAAAAATCATTTTAACCGGCCATTTATACTGGGAGATATTCAACTTAGAAAATACTGCTGTGACAGCATTGGCGGTTTGAAAGCAGGAGGTGAAACCAATAAGCATCCCCTTTGCAAAGGACACTGATTTAGAAAAATAAAACAAAGGATACAGGTTTCTGTCTTTTGACATCAGGTCTTTGTGCATTTCATCATATGAGGTATTGAAATCATAAATATTTGGTTGAGACGGAGAAGGTCCTGGAAGTTTGACATATGTTCCTGACCCAAATGAACGTACTAAGAACCCTCTTTTCCTGAAATGCAAATAATAAACACAGATTTAAAAAGAATCAAGTATATTCAGATTTAAACTTAGTTGATGTAGCTCGGTTGTAATGCAATATAACCATCACATTTTCGTGAGACAGATGCAGCTGAAAGAGGGTTCACCTAGTTTAAATGAACCTTATACCCAAGTAGCACTATAGGCGGGTTGCCCAGCAGTAGTATGAGTTTGGTAAAACGTCCCAGTCCTTTGACTATAGCCTGAAGTCTGTTTGCAAACTTGCAAGTCACTGACCCACCATCCCAACCCTTAAGTGTCCAGCGGAAGTTTTAAAATGTTAAAAATTTCTGCCTCGGACCGTCTCACCATCAGCCACCGTCTTTCATTGTCTTGTGTCAGTAGTAGCACTGTACATATAACCGTGTCTGTCAGTTCCTGTCAGTAGCTAAGCATGCACACATTTTTGGGACTGTGAGACAAGGTGAAACTAGAGCAAGGATGCATCTGTAGCCAGATGCAAAAATGCATCCACCAGAAAAGGATGGCTAACATGGCTTTGACGATCAATGGCATTTTTCATGAGTAAGAATTAACTAGAGGATCGCTCGCAAAAAAAAAAGATAATGTTTTTGCATAGCAAAAACAAAGTGTCCCGAAAAGGATATAAAGGTGAGTGCTAACGTATTAAGAAAATTCTTCGGTTCTAGCCTTATACTGTTGTGGCAACCAAAGTCAGCGCAGTCTGCTATATCTAGTACGGTTTCAAGATATAAGCATTTTTGTGTTTTGCAAAAAATTAAAAAATTTAAAATGTCCGCTATATTTGGCGAGACAAAAATATTTTGAAAATTGGCATGGCTACTCTGCAGAGATACCCAGCAGGTCAAAATTTTGTTGAGTTCGCTCCATATAGCACGGTTTTCGAGATATAAGCATTTTTGTGTTTTGCAAAAACTTTGAAAATTCAAAATGGCCACCATTTTTGGGGAGACAAAAATTTTTGTCAAGACCACTGCCGCGGTGTGTATCTCCCGCCAAGCATTAAAGCAGAAGAAATAGCTTTTCCGAGATATTCACAATTTTTCATTTTCGTGTGTGAAAGCTCTTCCAAAAGTAGGTGAATGAGTTATTTGAGAAAAATTGGCTATCTGCAATACTATTAAGAGATAATTCGCATTTACTCATTTTGAGTAGGTGAGTAATTAGCTATGGGTCTGAAACTTCACCATGTGAAAGCTCTCCCACAAGTAGATGAATGAATATTTGATAAAAATTGGGCATCCGCAATACTTTTACAGATAATTAGCATTTACTCATTTTGAGTAGGTGAATAAATAGCTATGGGTCTGAAACTTCACAGAGTGAAAGCTCTCCCAAAAGTAGGTGAATGAGTTATTTGAGAAAAATTGGCTATCTGCAATACTTTTAGAGATAATTCACATTTACTCATTTTGAGTAGGTGAATAATTAGCTATGGGTCTGAAACTTCACCAAGTGAAAGCTCTCCCAAAAGTAGGTGAATGAGTTATTTGAGAAAAATTGGCTATCTGCAATACTTTTAGAGATAATTCGCATTTACTCATTTTGAGTAGGTGAGTAATTAGCTATGGGTCTGAAACTTCACAGAGTGAAAGCTCTCCCAAAAGTAGGTGAATGAGTCATTTGAGAAAAATTGGCTATCTGCAATACTTTTAGAGATAATTCGCATTTACTCATTTTGAGTAGGTGAGTAATTAGCTATGGGTCTGAAACTTCACCAAGTGAAAGCTCTCCCAAAAGTAGGTGAATGATTTATTTGAGAAAAATTGGCCATCTGCAATACTTTTAGAGATAATTCGCATTTACTCATTTTGAGTAGGTGAGTAATTAGCTATGGGTCTGAAACTTCACAGAGTGAAAGCTCTCCCAAAAGTAGGTGAATGAGTTATTTGAGAAAAATTGGCTATCTGCAATACTTTTAGAGATAATTCGCATTTACTCATTTTGAGTAGGTGAGTAATTAGCTATGAGTCTGAAACTTCACCAAGTGAAAGCTCTTTGGGATAGCTGCTCTGCAGAGATACCCTGAAGATCAAAAATTTCATCGAAATCGCTCTATGTAGCACGGTTTTCGAAATATTAGCATTTTTGTGTTTTGCAATTTTTGCGCAAAAATTTGAAAATTCAAAATGGCCGCCATTTTTGGCAAGACAAATTTTTTTTGAAAATTGGCATGGCTACTCTGCAGAGATACCCTGTGGGTCCAAAATTCCGTCGAAATCGCTCTATCTAGCAGGGTTTTCGAGATATAAGCATTTTTATGTTTTGCAATTTTTGCGAAAAATTCGAAAATTCAAAATGGCCCCCATTTTTGGCGAGACAAAATTTTTTTCAAAATTGGGATAACTACTCTGCAGAGATACCCTGTGGGTCAAAAATTTTGTCGAAATCGCTCTATCTAGCACGGTTTTCGAGATATAAGCATTTTTGTGTTTTGCAATTTTTGCGAAAATTTCGAAAATTCAAAATGGCCGCCATTTTTGGCGAGACAAAAATTTTTTGAAAACTGGGAAAACTACTCCGCAGAGATATCCTGTGGGTCAAAAATTTCGTCGAAATTGCTCTATCTAGCACGGTTTTTGAGATATAAGCATTTTTGTATTTTGCAATTTTTGCGAAAATTTCGAAAATTCAAAATGGCCGCCATTTTGGGTGAGACAAAAATTTTTTGAAAATTGGGAAAACCACTCCGCAGAAATACCCTGCGGGTCAAAAATTTCGTCGAAATTGCTCTATCTAGCACGGTTTTCGAGATATAAGCATTTTTGTATTTTCCTTATTTGGAAAATTCGTAATGATTAATTAATCATTAATTACTCGGCCATTTCTTGACCAATCAATGCCAAAATCTAATGATTTCCAGATTTTAATAGAATGAATGTATTTGCCAAGTTTCAGGTGAATTGATAAAATTCCTTTCAAGTTATCATCCGGACAAGCTTCCCCATCGAAAAAAGACATTTTTGGTCATGTGACCTCTCTGATTGGTTGAAATGTCACTGCAGTATATTCAAAAAAATTCCCCAAGGCTACTGCCTAAACCTGCCAAATTTGAAAAGAATCTGCCTAACGGTTACAGAGTTATAAGGAAAACAAAATGCGGAGCCGGCAGAGCCGGCGGAGCCGGCGGAGCCTGAAGGTCTCCCATACACAAACAAGCGTCCCTTGCGGGACGCTTAATTATGAAAATTCTACATTGTTATTAGACATTAAAGGAGTTGTCCTTATTAGCCACGGGGTCCAAAATTCTAGATAAGTATTCCTTAGCACCATTAGGAACCCTAACAAACCCCTAAATTGAATACTTTTGAAGTTAAAAGTGACTAACTCATTGGCAAAATGTCGAAGTAGTTATTACTCTGTTAGCATTAAAGCTACAGCTCTGAAAATTTGTCACGACACATAACATCAAAAAGTAGATAAACAACATATTTGATAAAAAACCTCTAGACTGAATACTGTTGAAGTAACAAGTGACTTACTTATTAGCAAAATAGCAAAGCTGCTATTACTAAGTTAGCTGTGGAGCTATAGTTCTGAAAATTTGCAATGGCACAGATCATCAAAAAGTATCAGGGATGAGAGATGCCTGTACCACACAACCTGGGGAAATAGTTTTTAACACCATGAGATATAGAAGCAGTGAAACAGTACAACGATCAGAATATATTCACAGCAGTGTCAAAAGTCCAAATATTGTTTAAATAGTGACAATAACATCTAAGAGAAAGAAAATGTATGTAAAGATAAGGTATTAAAACAAGACAATTCAACAACAAGATGAAAGCACTAATCAGTAAACTAACGATTATAAAGCTGTAAAATTTATTAACTGAAGTTTAGCTGTCAATGGAAATAGCACAATTAAGTAAAAGTACATATAATAATCAGTTGTAGAAATCCATATATCTTTGTCATAAAAGAAATATGTCTCAAATATAGCAGGTGAACACACAAATCTTTTCCAGTTAATATTCTCGTGAATTTCCTCTCTCCTGCAGTGGCGGTCAGGAACCTTGTTGTATGGTTTTATTGGTTTGATAGTAATTTTTCCTTTTCAAGGCATGTCCAAAATATCTGTATGTCCTGCTTTACTCATATCCAGGACCTTAAGCCTCTTCACAGAAATATTCTTCACCCTTAACTTTCATAATGGCACTTTCCTAATGCCACAATAGAATAGGCACTCGCAGGAGGCTGCTGTGGTCTGAAGAATGTCTATTGATATCTGTACTTCTTCTGGTCCCACCACTGGTACCGTTTTAGATGCCCGAAGTTGAAGCTGGACTTGATGGAAAGCATAAGGGGTTAGGTGAGCTTGGAATGGCTTCTCTTTATCCAAGATTGGAGATGTCGACACTGTGGTTAAGATCTTCATCAATCAGTGACTTCGTTCATTCCTAAGAATGAAGATAACCTTCATCAAGCCAGAAATCAGGTCCCAGATACTTCCTCTTCTAGTCACACATGATTTGAGTTTGGCAAAAAAGGAATCGATCCTGTTGTTTGTACATGTGTATAAGTTCATGGATCTTTTCAGGCCCTGCACCCACTGTCCCCTAATAGTGTACCAGTTCTTGTCATAGTAATTTTGAAATATGACAGGCATAGCAGCATATAATTCTCTTTATATGCAGCTTCATCTGGGGCATATGTTATATCCTGGATAAGATCAAGGACTGTACTCCTCTCACCAGTTGTGATTCCTATCTTTTCAATGGTTACTTCCCGTCCAAATGTTCTGAGCACATGGAAGAAGCAAATTTCTAAGTTGATTTGTGGCATCTCTGTATTGACGACACCGCTCTCTGTCATATCTTTGTCAGTCATTACCACCTCAGTGTCCTGCCATCTGCTGTTGAGTTCTCCGAAAGTCTGGATCATGGTGCGTAATGACTGTTCGTCTTCATGTTGGATGAGGAAGAAAGTTGCCACCTGACTCTCTCCGTTGCCATCAATGCACAGCAGTGTATACAGCACCATCCCTTGGTCATTGGTTTTATGGGTGGCATCTGCTAAAATTATCTCGGGAAAACGTTGAAAGCCAGACTCCATTTGGGGATCCTGGAAAAACATCCCTGTCATGAGGTTGGAGCTGTCCTTGGAATAGTGGGCCTTCACTGCAGGGTACTCGGCTTTGATCCAGTCAGCTTAATCCTGGACTGGATTAGGGGTAGAAGGTCCTGACTCCCTATGTTTGGCCCTGCTGGCAATATTATGTATATCCTTCATGAGAATAGCTTTTCCAGTTTTTTCTGAGAAATGGCTCTGGACCATCTTTCTGTTGGCATTAAGAATGATCATCTGCCCAATTTCCTTCTCTGTATCTGCATCCACCTTTCTTTGCTTGGGATTCAACTTGAATTAATTCATCTCAAGACACCTCATGGTTGTGTTCATCACAGAATTGGATCAACAGCAAGGCCTGTCCATCAGCAGTGGCCCTAAACTTGAGCACAAAGGGGCAGTCAATTTTCCCTATTCTTGTATTTGGCCTCACCCCCCCCCCCCCCCCCCCCCCCCCCCTTGTTGGGCCTAGCTCTAAATTTCAATCCATGCTTACACACAAATGTAACTTCTGCAAAAACAATGTGTTTGTTGAAGGATTTATTTCAAGGCATTCTCTGTGGTTCTATAATGCTTTTTGGCAAGATTAACAAAACTTTCCTCTTCATATTCAGATATTTCTTTCATTAAATGATCATGACTTGAATAACAACTACCCACACTAAACCTAGCCATTTCTCTGGTACAAATGTCATAAACAATGTTATCCAATCATGCAACCAACAAATATACTAACTATAAAGCTAGAAGTATCATATCTATAATTACGCCATCATTGCATGTATATGTATATGTATATGCATGTATTGAAGGTAGATAACCATTGAATGTATAGATTCAATGGGTTACTCATTGAATGTGTACATTCAACGGCTTGGCCATTGAATCTACACATTCAATAGCAAGCAGCCATTGAATGTATACATTCAATAGTTTAACTGTGGAATGTGTACATTCCACAACCATAGTCATTGAATGTGCATAGGAACTTAACAAATGACAATAAGTAACTGATACTTTGTGAATTAGAAGTTATTATTGCCATTTTCTTAATAAATCAAATCTGTTGATATTAACTTCAAATAAACTTTTTCAAATAAGTTGATTATCTGTGGTCAGTTACATAGTTATGTATTATGTAGGGACGTCATCGGGTACCGTGATATCGTCAAATCGCCGACGATTAGTGTTGAAGACGGTAAACCGGACACTTATTTGCCGACCGAAAGACACTGATCCGGTTACATTTCGTTTTCTTGTAACCAAAACCGGTTTCGCCACATGTAGTCACTATTTTAACTAAGCTTACTAAACTATTCAAGTAAAACAAATATTTCATGGTATTTTATAATATTCTGTCAATATATCACCCATTTTGTCCTCGAAAGTCTTCAAAAAGGACATCGTTGTTCTTATTTACATGTACAAATTATGTCTCATGTACGTGTTTGAAAATTTATTTCTTTGCGTTTAATAAATCAAATGTACCCGGTTTTTCGCCGAATTTCCGCTTTCGGAAACCGGTTCTAAAATTCACATTCAACCACAACACTACCGACGGTTCAAGCTATTCCATACTGAATTGTGTGTTTAAAACTCACGATTTCAAGACAAAAATACCAAAAAGTAATCAAACAATTGAAATTTTAAAAAACCCACTGAACTAACATACTCGCACACTGAAAGTATAGAATCAAACACCTAAGTACTGTTTGTTTCGTCATGTGACGTCACAATTGAAAATACCATAATCAGCTCATATATTGCATTTGTGTGCTGGCTTTTTTTAGATGATATATAAATTTTTATGGTTGACTAATTGATTTACACTATTAAGTATGGCAGAACAGGCAAATAACATGAAATTTTTACCACATTGGAATGAAACTAAATCAGAAGTGTGGAAGTTTTTTGGGTTTGAGAGAATGATGATGGCAAAAGTTATAAAGATAGAAGCAAGGTAGTTTGCAATAGGTGTTTTATAAAGATGCCTTACACTACCTGTACCACTAATATGAGCAGCCATATCAATAGATATCATTATGAGGATAGGCATGGGAAGATTCAACGGGGACCTGGTGCACAATTAACTTTGCAGAAGATACTTGAACGCAAAACAGTTGTATCTCTGCGTTCTCAGAGTGGAAAAGATATTTGTAGATCAATTGTCAGGTATACATCTTTAATAATTTTTTGCATAATCACAGTATTTCTCTTTTAACGTAGCTGTTAATGAATTAAATTTGGTTAAATTGTTTTCTCTCTTCCTGTGTCTACTAACAAAATCTCTTCATTCATCAAATGCCTAGTGAATACATAGAATACCAATACAAGTTCATTTCAATCTCTTTTCTCTTCCTTCTTTAGTTTTTATCTATGCAACAGCAGTCTGTCCTGATATAACCTTAGCTATTTATCCCCAACTTATAGACTTTGTAAGAACATGTCACAAGTAGCTTTATCAAAACTTCTCAGATATGTTGCATCAGAGTTGCAGCCCTTGACAGTTGTGGAAAGTCCAGGATTTAGGCAGCTGGTATCAACCCTGGATCCACGTGCTCCTATTCCCAGCAGGAACTACTTAAGGGATAACACCATGATTGAATACTACCAGGAGACGAGTCAGGTGCAGGAGCTACTGGGCAAGGCAGAGTGCCATGCCATAACAACAGACCTTTGGACCTCTGGTGCAAGTGAGGATTACCTCACAATAACTGCTCCTATGATTTCAACCAATTTTGATCTGTTATCATTTGTCCTTCAAACCAGGAATGTTACAAGTGAGAGGCACACAGCAGAAAACCTCAATATTGAATTTGAAAAAGCACTAGTGGAATGGGATATAAAAAATCCTATTGTTGTCAGTGATAATGCTCGGAATATCACAAATGTCTTTTCAAAATTCCTTAAATGGGATCATATGGGATGTATGGCGCACACCATCAATTTGGCAGTCACCAAGTGTTTTAAGCTTGGGTCTGTTTCAAAATTGTTGGCTAAATGTCACTGTTGGAGCCCAACTTAGGAGTCAGCCCATCTTAAGATGGGCTATAGCCCAACTTAGGATCCTAAGTTGGGTAGCCCATCTTAAGATGTGCTAGAACATATCAGCCCAACTTAAGATAATAAAATTCAAGAATGATTGTTATGTCGAATATAATATAAACCATTTACAAGGAAATTATTTTCATGAAAAAGATGACATTGATATACTTAACTGACCCTTGTACATTAGTACTTTGTACTTATTTTTTATTTTATATAAATATGTTTAACTTATCTAACCTCAACAAAAAGTGTTTAATTGCAGAAACTAAAATGAATTGTGTTTCCTGAGCCTCAAAAGCATTAAAATATTCCTTTGATGTCTGCCTCCATGTCTTTCATTGGAATGATTTCTTAATTGGATTTGCGCCTATTGTTTCAACATTCTATTGATGTGTTGATTTGTTTCACTTGGGGTGGGTGAAGTACACAATAGGGAATACCCCAAATCATAAAGTGAAACAAATCAACATCAAAGTAATCTCCAAATATAATGAGGCTTAATTCTATCAAACCTATGAGGGGGAAAGACAAATATAGTGAGTGATTTTATGGGTGAGCCTGGTTGTATATTTTAAGTTTAAAGAAGAATTATAAAATTACTTTTTTATATTATTAGACAGTATTTAAACAGGATTTATAAAGCACTTTATCTTTGGAGCTCAGTACTGCTAATTAATGGGAAAATGTAATTAAATTCAAACAAGTTAATTTGATGAATTTAGTCAAACACAGTGATGCATGAAACTGATAAAAATTGATAAAATACACATTGCATATAAAATTGGTGTTTTCTATTACCTTATATGGCTAAATGTCCATTTAAGAACTTAACATTAAATATTTGAAAATTATGATTAAGTTAATAAGTTTGTATACAGTCTTACAACTATGAATAATTAATCTTGTTAGCTAGTCATTCAACCAGAGGTAAAAGAAATCAAGTTCAAAAGAATGCTAGAACAAAAGGTAAATCTAAGACTAATCCAGTTACCAAGTCACACACAGTCAAACAAATCAACTTAAAAAGAATGTTGAAACAATAGATATATCACAATGTAATCCAGTTGCCTAACCACTTCCCACAAGTGAACAAATCAAGTTGAAAGCAGTGGTTGCACAATTGACACCTTATGACCTAATGACCCTCCCATTGTCAAATTAACTGAGACAGAGTTTTGGAACAATAAGGGAATTAAGATTAATCCTATCAATGCATAATGAGGTAAAGAAAAGAAGTTACATTTTATTTGAAAAATAAGTAAATAATATTTCAATTTCAAAAATAAAAACTATGTGTGCAAATTATAAGTTGGGCTAATACCTGTAAGATTGCTGGAGCAAGAACCAGCAATCTGTGAAGCGCTTATGACCTCTGGTAAGCGGGACAAAAGATCACTCAATTTGAGTGACACTGAAATTCAAAAGATGTCCAGCTTAATGAAGACTGCCACAACTTTTCTTGGGTCTGAAAAATCCCCAACTGCCTCAAGAATGTTACCACTCCTTCTTAAACTGAAGAAACATCTTTCTCCAGCTGAATCTGATTCTAATTTTGAGGCTGAGGTCAAGGAAGAAATGTTCAAAGATCTTGACAATTGGTACAAATCTGATTCAGATAAGGGATTTTTGACAATGGCTTGCATGTTAGACCCTAGATGTAAGGACTTGTCATTTCTTTCAAGGGAAGAAATTGACCAGGTCAAATTAAAACTTGAGACAGAGTGTTTAGAAATTACATTGCAATACACCCCAGTAGATCCAATCCCATTGGTCAAGACAGAACCAAAGGATACTGACTTGACAACAGTATCAGTAAAATCCGAAGATGGACCTACTGTTCCCAAAAAGCTTCGTTATGATAATGACCCACCAAAAGTATCTGAAAATCAGGTAGTTAGTGTTAAAAGTATCAAAACTGAACATGCAGCTTCACAAGATACATGTCTTGAAGATTTCCTGAGTGATATTGTTATTACTAAGGGTGAGGGTACCCCTACTCTATCTGACAAGGTCATACACGAAGTAAAGTCCTACATCTCTGAGCCTTCTATCCCACTTAATGCTTGTCCATTAGACTGGTGGAGGACAATGTCTCAAATCTATCCAAATGTATCAGTGCTAGCCAAACAGATTCTATGTGTACCTGCCACAAGTGTGTCCTCTGAAAGGGTATTCAGTACTGCAGGTTTCTGTTCTGATAAACGAAGATCAAATTTGGCTCCAGAGAACTTGGATATATTGATATTTTTAAACAAAAATTTGAAATCATTATCTGAGCAAAAGGATAATGAGACAGTTTCAAACTAATCTGAGCAACATGGACTTCAAAATTGTGAAATTAATTCATGAAATGTGATTTTAACTTCTTCATTTGTTATTAGTTAAGTTGAGCTTGACAAAGCTAAATACCCAATGACTTTGAAATTAATCACAAAATAAAATTAATCTAAAAATTTGGACTCTGTTAAATATACACTTAACTTTATGGATAATTATTGCATTCAATGTTGCATTTAGCATCAACTATTAAGTACTTTTGAAAAGCAATGTAATGTTTGGAGAATAAAAATTCTTTTCATGAAAGATATTTTACTTCACTAACCCTAATATAATACCCAACACCAGATACCAGTAACTAAAAATGTTTGTGCATAACCTTAACTTTGGAGGCTCCTGGCTGCACCTGTAGAGAATATGGTACTTACCTGAAGACAGGAAGTGAAAAACGTAAGTACATCTTGCCAATTTTATTCAGATATTCAACATACAAGTAAAATTAAGGGATTATTTACAGATAAAAACAACTTTTTAGGAAATATTATGTATATAGTGTGATGTTCTGCAGCAGTTTCAGGTAAATTTAACTTTGCGATAAATACCGCGATATCGCCCACAACTTTGGTCACGGTATCGAGGCATTAAATTTCTTCCCAATGACGTCCCTAGTATTATGTAATAAATTAAATTATAACAAAAACCATTTTGTTTTCTAAAAATAATGTGTATCTTAATCTTTTTACTCATTATGTTGTCTTACTGAAAATCAATACAATACAACAGTGCCACCATAGGGCTAATTACAATTAAATTACCAAATTTCATACATAGACAATTAATTGCTATCACATTTTAGAATCATACACTTAAAGACCACAAAATGACTACTCAGGCTTGAACTGTTTCTCTTTCATTCTTTCATTGAGAGGCCAAATGTTTCAATATTTGGGGAATAAAGTACAGCTTATAATAAAGCTTTTGTAATGACTTTGATCAGAAAGGCTTGATGCATCATTTAAGAATTACTCAGAAATCATAAATAATGCAATGAAACATATAACATTTATGTCATTACATATATGTTTTTAATTTTAATGTTATTGACTGATCCTTCTTTATGCCACTCTCTGAAATGTAACACTTTTATTCCACTTAATCTAATTATTTATTATTATGCTAAAAATATCCAATATAGGTTATAAACTAAGTCTTTGCAATCATATACACTCTTCAAACCACTAGGGTGAACTGAATCTCAACCACCATCTCTATGGTTATATAGACATTGGGAATCCCATCATTTATATTTTTTTTTTTTTTTTTATGATCAATGGTCCAGTTTTCGTGCCAGCACTAGTTTTCGTGTGTTTGCAGCATGTTTAACAATATCGCAGCCAATTTAAAAGAAAATTTCTTCAAATAAAAACTGACAAAATCTACTGTTATTTTTCTTTAAAAAGATACATTTATCATTTCTGTAGTTGAATCGGGTACTTGGATATCATTTGTCAAAATCTTTTAGTCCTCATTTTGGGTTCATGCAATGGTTTGTTTGCCAATAAATTTTTGTCCATGCAATGTGAAATTTTGTTTATCTTTAATTGCTTGTAAATCTGTCAATACATAACCAATTTTTACAATTAAAACACCATTGGAAAGTTTATTGCGTAGAGTTCAACGGTTATGTCCTTGTTTTTGTGTAGTATTGTGCAAAAATTATTTAATTTTTAAAGTTTCTGAAATAACCAACAGATAGCATGAAAACTGGGTCAGTAACCCTTCGACATATAACCTTTGACATTCAAAATTAAATGAATGCAACAAATATTTTTTAGCATTTTTGTGGACATTTTCTTCATAATTCAGCATAAATAATGCCTGAAGTACTTTATATAGTTTTGGAGAACTTAATGTAAACTTGTTTTATCACATACTTTATTGATATTTTTATTAAGTAGCATGATTACTGGTGCAACTGAGAGATTTGTATTTATCAAATGTATAGCCAATGTATGGGTTTTCGATATATTCATCTTTTTGATCATTTAAAATACAAGCTCCTAGTCTCGTTTTTGAATGATATTTTTATAACATTTTAGAGTGAATATACAGTCACATTGAACCAGTGACTTCACGGATTTAATTTGTTTTTACATGTCTGACAATTTGGTTGGCCATATAATGGCACACGCCTCAAATTGGCACAAAAAGGAAGTTAAAATATTGAATAACAATGGTTTTTTATCGCTCACACTCGCGCATTTCCGCTTAACAAATAAGGAAGTGGAAGTGATGACAGAAATAATTTAATATCATTGGCAATTTCCGTATGCAAATTATGCCAATTTGAGGTGCTGATTTCATGCAGAAATTATATTATCGCTCATTAAACGAGAATAAAACGTTTGTTTTGTTGATTTTATGTGAGTAAAATGCTTTTATAACTTGCGCTTGTGTCAATACATATTTCAATAAAAAAAATCAAGAAACTACACTCAAAACAATCAAAATTAAGCTTTTTGTGTCCAAGATGGGCACGGTGTGCCAATTTATGGCGCAAGGCAGTATGCACGAAACACCCACTGACACGAAAACAACACAGACGACCATACATCCTGGACCGTTTCAAGTTATGTCCCTGTAAAAGTGTTATCAAATATATTCTAATTTAGAATTGCTTTCAGAGACTTACGCTAAGAAGTTATGCGCTTCCATGCTCCTATTTTGATTTGATGAGCACACCACGGCAACTTTAAAGTCCGTCACACTCTCCATTGTGTAAACCACTATTTTATCGCCCAGAATGACGTCATGGGAATGTATTTTTTTTCTGGAAAGCACTGAAGTTTATCGAGTTGTCATGAACGAGCCACATACGTACATAGAAATGAGTACTTTTATAGCTATGTATCTATCTCCATCATAGGACAGAGTGCAAGACCCTGGATCCACAATGAAAGAAGGAAAACCAGAATTCAGAGACATAACATGGAATACCAGTGTTGCTAAGGGGACAGGAGGCCTACATAATGCAGAAGATTGAGTGAAAGAAACATTTTCTAATTCTTTCAACAACATTTAAAACTTTGAATCTGTTTGCACTTATTTTTTGTGTTATCTTTTTCTTAATTACTTGTTGAATGTGTCCCCAAACTTTTCCAGTATAGAGACTAAATCCTATTGAGGAAACCCAGATAGCATTCAAGAGTTGGACAAACGTTGACTGCCACATGCTCAGCAGATGCCCCCTTTGGGCTTTCATCTTTGGTTACATGGTGGACAGATTTTGTCACTGTTGGGGCCAACTGTTTTTCCAACCATTGTTCAGGCTACATATCTCTAAATCTGACCTTTGTCAGGCCAAAAGTGTATTTCTTAAGAAGACTTTGAGCAAGTAGCTAGGGGATTTTGGGAAACTATGATAAAAGTATCTATCGTGGTGTAATAATCATGCAAATTTCAGTGAGTCAGCACTTTTTAATACTATTTAACAATTTTGGACATAAAGCTAATATTCTCATTATCAATTCACAGTAAAATAAGTTTTTATGTATATTGACCATTATAATTTTTATCACTGGTTTATGGATTATCATCTTGACTCTCCCGTCCACCATTGTCAACTATCAATGGGTTCCTATCAATATATACGCCTATGACCAAGTAGCATGCATGACTGATAACATCAGTAGTCAGACTTATCAATAATTCCCTGAACCAAGATTTGCCCCACAACCTGTCAATCTTTACCTTATATATGTATACAATAGTAGTTACACTTCTGAATGCTGAAATCTGATTGGCTTTATGCTATAGCAGAGTAAAATTCTTATCTCTCAAACATCAGAATAATGATTGCCAGCCAAAACGTTAAATATTGGACTAATGGTGGCTGCCAATGTTGGACAAGTGGATATGCTGGTGTTGGGTCAATGTTGGAGCAACATCAAAATGCTTCTGCATAGAAACAGTAGTTTCATTCATTACATAGTAACTGATAATATTAGTTTAGGTACAACAAATTGTATTGTAATTATATTGAGCACATTATTTCGTTTGTTTCAGAACTTAAAGTGCCACTGGTCCTATTAATGTCGCTGGGGTTATTTAATCTGTCATTGAGGGTGTAGGATCCAATGACAGAGGATTTCTATTTTAAGTTGCCATCCGAGCCACTATATTTTTTATCTAACTTTACATGTGATCAAACCCAGGTCCTCGATCTGTGTTCTGAGGAGAGTGTGCTGTACCCACTAGGCCACATGCAGTAGGTTTGGGTTATCTTAACGAGAAACAACCACGATCCAGCCGTAAAATTTCCGTTATTTAAAATAGTTTCATTTTACAAATATTAATTGCATATTTATTTGGCAGTTGTAGTATTTTGTTAGTGTTAAACCTACATTGGTACCTTGTAGACAATGCAGTTCTAAAATCATAAAGAACTCTTATTAAATTTCCTTTTTGAAAACCAGAAACTCTGTTGATGCTAACTGCCACTGTGATTAATTGCCCTGGAGTGGACTTTGAACATAGGAGAGAAAACATTGCCACTTCTCAATAGTTACAGACATATAAACAGGCTTTATAAGAATTACATATATGAGTGTGTGTTCCAAGAATAACCAAGAATAAAACCTGCTTGTAGAAACAGAGTGTTTTACTGGTCAAGATATAACATAAAAGTGGCGACGAGGATAAAAACAAGTTGATTATACTAGAGAACAAATTAACTGTAATTAATTAAGTGTAAAAGAACCACCAAGAGTATAATACATAATAATAATAAAAAAAAAAAAAACTGCTGAAAATTGTTGTTTTTTTTAACATCAGTAAAATGGCTACACATGGGAAATTAGATGAATTCCAGTGTGATAATGGGGATGTTGAAGCATGGAATGAATACTGTGAAAGGCTTGGACATTATTTTGTGGCTAATAAAGTTACTGAGGCTGCTATAAAAAAGTCCATATTACTCAGTGTTTGTGGAGCAAGAACTTACAAGCTGATGAGAAATCTAGTCTCACCCCAGAAGCCAGGAGAACTTTCTTATGATGATTTGGTGAAAGTTGTGAAAAATCATCACAATCCTCAGCCATCAGAAATAGTTGAACGTTTCAAGTTCAACAGTCGAAACCAGAGATCAAACGAAACAATATCAGAGTATGTGGCTGAACTGAGGAGGCTGTCAGCCAACTGTAACTTCAACGCTACCCTGGAAGACATGCTACGCGACAGAGTTGTATGTGGTGTAAAAGACACTAGAATCCAGCGAAGGCTACTCTGCGAGAAGACACTCGACTTCAGTAAAACACTGTCACTAGCCCAGAGTATGGAGATTGCAGAGAAGAATGCACAAGATCTCCAAAGAGCCACACCACAGGAGGTGAACAAGGTAAACTTTAAAGGCAATACGACTGGAGGAAGTTCAACCAAGCAAACTCGGGGCAGTGGTCCACCAGAGGGACAGAAGTGCTACCGCTGTGGGTCAAAACACTCACCCAGCACATGTAAATTCAAGCAGGCAGAATGTTACAAATGTAAAAAAATTGGACACATAGCCAAGGCCTGTCGTTCCAACAGTAGGAAGCCGGGAAAAAGGCCTGAAGCAGCCCATGTTCTCACAGAAGAAGGTGAAATCTGTGATGAAAGGTCAGAAGTGTACTCACTGTACAATATCAATGGAACAAGTAGTCCTTGTGTGGTCAGGGTGAACATCAACAAGAAAAGTGTTCCAATGGAAGTGGACACAGGGGCATCTGTGACCATTCTGAATGAAAAGACACACACCTATCTGGGGAAGCCAAGCTTAACTTCCTGCAACCAGAAGCTGCGTACTTACACAGGGGAACAAATTCAAGTTCTAGGGAAGGTCCTGGTTGGAGTAAACTACAAAGATCAGGATGCAGAACTGCCAGCACTAGTAGTCAGAGGGGATGGTCCTTGTTTATTAGGCCGAGATTGGCTGAAGCAAATTAAGCTAGACTGGCATGCCATATTTCAAGTGCAGACTGATGCAGCACAGATAAACTCACAGCAAATACTGGAGAAGTACCCGCTGCTATTCAGTGAATCCCTAGGCACCCTCAAAGGCTTTGAAGCAAAGATTTATGTTCCAAGTGATGCCAAACCACAGTATTATAAACCCAGACCAGTTCCTTATTCAATTAAGGATCAACTCGGGAGGGAGCTTGACCGCTTAGTTCAAGAAGGTACTCTGGAACCTGTGGAGTTCTCAGAGTGGGCAGCTCCAATAGTGCCTATTGTGAAGGAGGACAAAAGCCTCAGAATTTGTGGTGACTATAAAGTCACAGTGAACAGGGTCTCTAAGCTTGATAATTATCCTATCCCCAAAACGGAGGATTTGTTGGCAACTCTGGCGGGAGGTGAAAAGTTCACCAAACTGGATATGAGCAAGGCCTATCAACAGTTGTTACTGGATGAAGATTCCAAGAAATACACTACAATAAATACCTATAAGGGACTGTTTCAGTACACAAGATTGCCATATGGAATCTCATCAGCACCTGGGATCTTCCAGAGAGTGATGGAAGACTTGCTGAAGAACATTCCGAATGTATTGGTTCAGATGGATGATATATTGCTCTCAGGAAAGAATGACGAAGAGCATCTGAAAACATTAGAGGTGGTCCTACAGAAACTGGAAATGTCTGGACTGAGGCTGAACAGAAACAAATGTTTCTTTTTGGAACCTGAAGTTACCTATCTGGGGCAACGGATAAACAAACATGGTGTCTCACCAGTGCAAGAGAAGGTCAAGGCAATTTCTGATGCACCAGCCCCCAGAACAGTTTCTGAGCTGAGATCATATTTGGGCATGATAAACTATTATAACCACTATTTACCTCAGCTGTCAATGGTGCTGAATCCCCTATTGAGGCTACTGAAGAAAGGCACAAAATGGAGTTGGGGTAAACCACAAGATGAAGCATTTCAAAAGAGCAAAGGAATGTTGCAATCATCAGCTGTGTTGGTTCATTATGATGCTAGCAAGGAACTGATTCTTTCGTGTGATGCATCGCCATATGGTGTGGGTGCAGTGTTGTCACACCAAATGGCTGACGGGAAGGAAAGACCTATAGCATTCGCATCCCGCACCTTGACACCAGCCGAGAAAAACTATTCCCAACTGGATAAAGAAGCTCTTAGTGTCATTTTTGTGGTAAAGAAATTTCACCAGTATGTCTATGGACGTCATTTTGTACTTTGTACAGATCACAAGCCCTTGGTTAGTTTGCTGAATGAACACAAGCTTGTTCCACATATGTCATCACCTAGGATGCAAAGATGGGCACTAACCTTGTCAGCGTATGAGTACACAATAAGACACAGAGCAGGAAAGGAAAATCAAGCTGCTGATGCACTGAGCAGATTACCAGTCCAAACAAAACACTTTCAAGTACCAGTACCAGGTGAAACTGTTTGTCTCATAGAGACTATGAACAGTAAAATTATTCACGCAGAAACTGTGAAGCAGATGACCAGGAAAGATCCGACTCTTTCCATGGTTCTGAGGTTTGTCCAGATAGGCTGGCCTAATACTTGTCCAACTGATGCAGTGAAGCCGTTCTACAAAAGGAAGGCTGAGCTAAGTGTCCAAGATGGATGTATTCTGTGGGGACAGCGTGTTGTACTACCACCACAGACAAGAAGGTATGCATTACAGATGTTGCACCAGACACATCCTGGCATTTGCAGGATGAAGTCTTTAGCACGAAGCTACATTTGGTGGCCTAGTATGGACTCAGATGTGGAACAGATGGCACACAACTGTAATGAATGCAGCAGTAATCTGAAGAGTCCTGCCAAATCACCACTACACCCATGGGAATGGCCAAGCCAGTCTTGGTTTCGTATACACCTTGATTATGCGGGACCATTCATGGGGAAGATGTTTTTGATTATAGTTGATGCCCACTCCAAATGGATAGATGTGCATCCTACCAATAGTTCTACATCAGAAATCACCATAGAGAAACTGCGAATAACATTTGCTAACCTAGGATTGCCACATCAAATTGTGACTGACAATGGGTCATGTTTCACCAGCACAGAATTCAAGAACTTCACAACTGCTAATGGCATCAAGCACATATTTACGGCTCCATATCATGCATCTTCAAATGGGCTTGCTGAAAGAGCAGTCCAGTCCTTCAAACAAAGCATGAGAAAGCAAACAGGTGGAACGGTACAAATGAAAGTTTCGCGATTCCTGTTCCAGTACAGAACTACACCTCATAGTACCACAGGAGTATCACCAGCAGAACTTTTACTAAATAGGAAGCTGAGAAATCATCTTGATTTGTTGCGACCAGATCTTGCAACTAAAGTATTACAGAAACAGTCTTGTCAAAAAGATGCTTATGATAGACATGCCAAGTATCGCGAAATCCATGAAAATGACAAAGTGCTTGTGAAGGATTTTACATCTAAGAAACCAGTATGGCTTCCAGGCGTTGTCACTAAGGAGACAGGTCCTGTGTCAGCAGAAGTTCAACTACAAGATGGACAGGGCTGTGTTAGCCGCCACCAAGATCATATTCACCGCAGGCACGAGAAATCTTCAAATACACCTGAATCGGAAAAAGCAGATTCACCAGTTTCACCAACAAATGGAGAAGGTGATATGACTACAAAAGACAAAGATGATATCACCACAGAACGGGCAAAAACACCTACCAGACCAAGGAGAGACCGTAAACGTCCAGCTTATTTGAAAGACTATATATTAAGTTAGGCCAAATAGAGCACTACACATATTTTGGGCAGAATAATCCCAAGCTCTATTAAAAAGGAAATGGGCAGTCTACCCCATTTTTCTTCAGCTCGAATAATTGTAAATTAAAGCTTTATTGTCTAGAGTTTTTAAACTAGGTGTAGGGGAATGTAGTATTTTGTTAGTGTTAAACCTACATTGGTACCTTGTAGACAATGCAGTTCTAAAATCATAAAGAACTCTTATTAAATTTCCTTTTTGAAAACCAGAAACTCTGTTGATGCTAACTGCCACTGTGATTAATTGCCCTGGAGTGGACTTTGAACATAGGAGAGAAAACATTGCCACTTCTCAATAGTTACAGACATATAAACAGGCTTTATAAGAATTACATATATGAGTGTGTGTTCCAAGAATAACCAAGAATAAAACCTGCTTGTAGAAACAGAGTGTTTTACTGGTCAAGATATAACAGCAGTCTATAAATGTACATATGCAACAGTTCACAAGTTAAGCTGTTATTTATTGATCCTTCATTTACAATACTAAGCATGTGGCCAAAGCAGGTGCTTTGTTTATGTATAAGAAGCCCACTGGGTGAATAACTAATTATATGACGTCACAATTTCTATTTCGTCCATGTTGATTTTTCAGCTGGCTTGGGTTTTGGAGATCTTACTTGTTTACGGACGCAGTAAATTGTCAATTTATGAAAGTTAGAAGTTAATACATTAGTACTTATTAACAGTGTAAAATGCCTCGACCACCGGAAAATGATCCAGAATTGACGGGTGATGATGAAAATGACGATGAAGTGGAAGGTAGGATTTGGTTAATTAATTATTGTCTTTTATGTGATATGTTGTGATTTTAGGGTTTATAACGCGATCGTAAAGGCCCTTATTTTACACCGCTTTACTTTTGTTAACGTAATATAATCTTAAATAACCTATATTCTTCATATATATTAGACAGCATGTACACTTTATTGTGTAAATTTTGTATTTTGCCGGTATTTAAAAGCACGTGTATTGTTTGTTTTCCTCGTGAAGATTTGCATATTATCGAGTGTTTTCGGGGATTCCCCAGGTTTAGATGATTAAAATAGCGAAAAAATAGCTACTACAATTCAAGGGTTTGTGGCCTTTCTGGTTATTTTGCCAGAATATTGCTGAATATTGAGTTGACATCCAAATTTTAAAATCTCAAAATGGGTAGGATAAATATTAGGATAAATATATCAATGAGAGTTGAATACGCATGCGCGGAGCTGTCATCCGTTGTAAACAGATACACATGTTTGATTGCTTGGACAGACAGCAGTGTATGTATTGATAAAAAGTCGAGCTATTTTTAATATTTGTGTTGCTGTCTCAAAGCCAGACGTGGTTAATTTGTACCATTGGTAAACAAAATACTTGTGTCCCACTAGCCTTTAGGTGGGGTTTCATTGACAATGTTTGTATTCTGATTAAATAGCAACCTTCAAATCCCCTGAGCAAACCATATCAGTAAAAGAAGAAAAAGTATCACAAAGCATATGTTGACTCAATTTTCTGACAAAGGCCTACCAAAACGTATTTCCCGGATAGTGGTGGTGGACCAATTCAGGCCCGCCCTCAATTTTCTTGAAGATTTATAATTTTTCATAGAGAAGATGTTTACCACATCACAGATAATCGTCAAATGGATCATTTACATTGGTAATTTATTGTTTAACTGTGATTGTTTTGGATAAATTTAGGGGTGGGCGTGAATTGGTACCCGGGCGTGAATTGGTCCACCACCACTACAGTGTAAATACTTTTTTCAACAGTTTTTCATATGTAAGTGAAATTTGTTTAACCTGCTGATTTTAACTTTTGTTTAAAGCTTGTTGGTCTCAATACTTTGTATTTCAGAAGATACTGATGGTGCTGGCCTGGGTGAGGCATATGATGCCTTTGCCTTTAGTCCATTGCAGCCAGGTTGTGTTTTTGTAAACATTATGAGAGCATGTTTGACTAATTATAATAGGCCACAAGCATGGGATGGCAGGCACTTTCATTGTTTTCCAATGTTCAAATGTTGTAGTATTTTTTTTTTTTTTTTTTGTAGCCTGTATATTGGTGGTAAATTTCTGTTGAAAAAATTAGAATGTACATCTAAATCACATTAATCAGCTTGTGATACAGATTGTGCACCAGTGTTGTGTAGAGGTAGAATTTTGTGTTGTTGTTATGATTTATTGTTAAAATTCATACTAATTGAAAAAAATCAGTAAACCTTTTCATATACTCTGATTCATTATCTGAATTTTTGTTTTAAATACAATTTAGTTTTCCTGTTGAACTTTTGTTTGGGGAGACTGATTTACTTAAGTTAGGCATGCACTATATATTTTTGAGTTATGAATGTGAACTTTAATTTTTTTTTTTTTTTTTTTTTTTTTGTTTTGCATGACACCTTCCCAAGTTTTGGTTGATTGAAATTTGTTTATTCTTCATACCTTATTTAAATTGCTATTTTAATACAGTTAAAGAGAAAGGTATTTGGATTTCATGGAACCAAAGTTATTTTAAGAAATCTACGTTTTATTAAGAATTCAAGGCACTTTGTACCCAAATTCTGTGTAAAATTAAAACATTAAACTGTTTGATAATAGATTTTATTCAAAATGGCTCCAGTGTTTGATTGTGTTGTTTCTTGAACATATAATTTCTTGATCATAAGAAAATTTTTTCAAGGTTCAACTGGTATGTTCAAAGACTGTTTCATAATCTCTTTATGTGTGCCAGTTTTGGGATTCAAAACCAGCCAATTGAAAATCCAGACTAAAAACCGTTAAAACATTTCTTAGAAATAACGTTTTAATCTTCCATCATGTTTACACATGCTTGTTTAAACTTTTAATAATGGTCATTTGTTTAATAGATTCGCAAATTCTATCAGTTTTGGAGCCAGCTTACAGGAAGGCATAGAAACTTCCCACTTGAAATATGAGTGTGTGAACTGAACTCTATTGTACACCATATTAAGAGTTGTTTCTTCCAAGTTAGTGTTCACAGAGGTGTGGAATATGGAACACATGTGGTGCAAAATCATTTAAATATGTGAAATTTAAGCACAGATTTTTTACAAAATGTGTTTAGCTTTACCCATATTTGAACTTTTGAAGGCTGTAATTATATCCAACATAAATGTTGATCCTGTCGCATTATACAATTTCCAGTCAGTTGTATACTTGTATGATGATTCCATTGAGAGGTGTGATGTGATACATCAACTATATTGGCATGTACTTAGGATAACTTCTGTTTATAATCTACAAGTGACCATTTTTACCACTAAACATTAGGAGCGAGTCAGGGCGACTGGGTTTTTGATGACAAGAACTTCTGGTATGATATCTAACTGACAATACCTACCTTGGCCCTTTTCCATGTATTTGTAGCTAGTCTGGTTATATTCCTGTATCTGTATTAATAAATCTGTTAGAACATCATATTAGTGAAAACATCTAATTTAGTAGCAGAGAACTTTGTTATAATTCATAAGTGACCTTGCAATATCACCGAATCTACAATAGGACATCACAATATTATCCTAATTAAAACACAGATGTTATTTATTTAAAGTCATGTATTGTTTATAATTAAAAAAATAGTATTTTTTATGAGAATACAGTGAGTAAACCATTTATAAAGAATTTCTAACCTTGGACAAGATTTCTACCCAAAATTCCACTAAGATATGGCACAGTTGGCTTAAGGGCTACATGTCCAGATTTTCATTTTGTAATACTAAATCAAAAATATTGGTCTAAACTAGAAAGAATTTTTTTGTGCCCATATCACATTCATGAAATTGCAATAACATCACGATGGAAAGTGCCCGTGAGAATGTCAAAGTATCATGTTAAGTTGTTAACTTTGAAATGACATCACAATTTGGCATTCATTTAATCATTCTGTACTACCACTTCAACTGGTCTGCCTGCCTCTCATTAAATGTATTTGGGACCTGAAAGCGGGCCAAGTTGTCATTATGTAAGTCTTTTGGGAGCTTTTTGTTGCACTGTCTCACCCCTGCCAAACATCTATACCTCTATTTAAATACATGTATTGTGTAATTTTTTGTGTATCTGTGGTATAATCATGTGTTTATTTCAATATCTTTGCATGTTGTAAGTGATAACACTAAAGTTTCATCAAATCTAGTAAACTATAGAATGGAGATTTGTTTAGTTAATTATTCACCACTAAAAGTTGATTATTCACCACAAAAAGTTGCAGCAGGTGTACATTATTGATACTTTACGAACAGCGTATGTCAAGAGTCTAAAGCTCGATTATTCTGCTACCATAAGTTACTCCTTAAATCACCAACACAGCATAAGCTTGAGTTCTTGATTTCAATTATAAAAACCAATAATACGTAGTACAAAATTAGTATATTAGTTCTAAATTCATTGAAAGTGCTCTTCCATGTGACTTCCTTTAAACTAATCACAGGTTGTACTTCAGCCACTAATTTATGAATAATTATTTAAATTGGCCTTTCCATAAGCAAATTTTCAACACTAAGTCAAGATAAATATTGAGCAACAGGACATATTTTGTTTGTAGTTCTGTATTGTGTGCAGATACATGGTCTTTATTTCATAAATATATCACATGCTATATATTAAAATGTTGAGTCTATGAGAACAAATGTTATATTTAAAAACAATTTAATCTATTACTTGATCATCTAAATCTGTTGTTATTACTTGAGCAATATTATGGCAAATTAGCAATAAGGAGTAATATGGATAAAAGAGAATATCACAGTTTATTTATTGTATCCCCGAAAGTCGGGGATACTTAGGATTCAGTTCGGTCATGCCACCGCCGCTGCAGAGATTTCCTTTCGGACGCGATAACTTAAAAAATATTTTAGGTAAACATTTCAAATTTGGTATATGGGTATATATGGGCAATGCCTCGAACACTATTGTTTTATGACCTTGACCTTCAATTTCAAGGTCACTGGTGGCCGCTTAAAGGTCAGATTTTTTTCCATTTTTTTACATTTTGGCCCAGTTCTCATATACAGAAAGTTAGATCATCCTATTGTTGGTATATATAATACATATATATGTCCTCTGTAAACATGCAGAAATTTTACCTTGAAGCTCCTCATTGAAGGTCATCCACAGACCCCCAAAGTACCTCACCGGGGCCATTTTTGGCCATTTTGGAGATATTTTCACACTTAATGCTGATTATATTGCATGGAAACTATTGAAAATGGCTTTGGAGGTTGAGTACATGATGGAGTACCAGCATCCAGTTTGTTGGCCTTGGCTATTGTTTTCAAGGTCACCTTAGGCCTGCTAAAATGACTCAAAATGGTACCTTTTACTGCATATATATGCCTATATAAGTCTGTGAGGCATAAAGCTTGAGGGTGTTTCACAGCCTAAACCCCTGCACAGATTTTCACCAAATTTTCAGGGGTTGTTTACCCCAAGAGGATCTAGAGCTGATTATGTTTTGGGGGGTATCCGGTAGGGCAGGGTCGGTAACACCGGTATCTCGGTATTGAGACAAATTCACTTCAACACCATTGTGACACTTTACAGCCAGTATTTCGAATGTCAGTATATAATATTGTGAGAAAACGTAAAGTATTAGAAAGAATCCTCAAATCTGAAGAAATTATGAACTTTTATCCAATATTTTTATATATTTAGGCACTTTTATAATGATTTCTTTTCGCTAATCTTACTTCCAGTTGGTGGGCCTATTCAATTAAGGATATACTAGAACGCAATTTCTTCTTTCGGTATTCCGGAATTGGTACGGTTTTACACTGGCAGGATACGGAAATGAAAAATCTGTTACCGACCCTGCCGTAGTATCCGGTAACAACTGTTGCCATGGCAACACTTTTAAGATTTTCAAGTCTTAAAGTTTGTGCGTGTTCCACAGACAAAACCCCTTCACGGATATTCACCAAATTTGCAGGGTATGTTTACCTTAAGAGGATCTAGAGCTGATAAGGTTTTGGTGGGTATCCAGCTACCACTGTTGCCATGGCAACACTTTTAAGATTTTTGGGTCTTAAAGTTTGTGGGTGTTGTACAGCCTAAACCACTAAATGGATTTTCACCAACTTTTTATTACATGTTTACCCCTAGAGGATCTACAGCTGATAAGGTTTTGGTGGGTATCCAGCTACCACTGTTGCCATGGCAGCCCTTTTAAGATTTTCGGGTCTTAAAATTTGTGGGTGTTCCACAGACTAAACCCCTCTACAGATTTTCACCAATATCAGGGTATGTTTACCCCAAGAGCATCTAGAGCTGATAAGGTTTTGGTGGATATCTGGTAACAACTGTTGCCATGGTAACACTTTTAAGATTTTTGGGTCTTAAAGATTGTGGGTGTTCCACAGCCTAAACCCTTGTGTGGATTTTAACCAAATTTTCTGGATATTTTTACCCCAAGAGGTTTTGGGGTATCCAGCGGCAACTGTTGCCATGGCAGCGCTTTTAAAATTTTCGGGTCTTAAAGTTTGTTCCAAAATCTTTAATGTTTTCTGTAACCTAAAATATTTCAGCTAGCTTTATCAGATTTGCACAAAATGTAAATGGATAGGAAAGCTTGCCCAAGAGTAATTGTGTCATTGTTTTGGAAACAAAATGGCCTCCATATCACATCTTTAATGCCAAATAGGAGGGTCATCATATCAAAAAGACCTTATATTTCCCTTATAATTGTTTCTTTGGCTTCAAAATATGAAAACTACTTGTAAGAAATCATGGCCTGTGAATCTTTTGTAGAACATCTCGTGGGGTCTCTATACTTCTTACAACAGAAGTTGTTCCTAAGATTTTCCCAAATCTCAATGTTGTTGGCAATTTAGTTGTACGTGCGGGCTGGGGTTCTTGCCTGCCGAGGCTGGCTATTTTTTAACCATGACCAAAATGAGTAAATGATATTTTTCTTCATAACTGTTATAGTTACAATAATTTTGTCAAATATGTTGTTTAGCTCATTTTTGATGCACAGTGTCATGGCAAATTTCCAGAGCTGTAGGTCCATAGCTGGCTGAGACACCTTGACAGTTCACCATAGAGTAAATCACTTATATCTGCAAACCTATTAAATTTAGAGGTTTTTTGTCAAATATGTTGTTCATGTACTCTGTCATGGCAAATTTTCAGAGCTGTACTTGTTTCAGATTTGACCTTGGACCCCTCCTTTAAGGTCAAATGTGGTTTTTTCATACCTATAATAGCCTATATCTCCCTTGTTATTGGTCGCAGAGGTTTTGGATATGAAGACAACCTATAGGAAATCATGTGCCCCAAATCTTTTGATGAGCTCAGATTTGACTTTAGATCCCTCCTTCAAGGTTGAATGTGCTCCTTGATACCTCTAATGGTCTATATCTCCCTTGTTTTTGGTTGTAGAGGTTTTGGATGTGAAGACGAATCTTTTGGTGGGGTCACATTTGACATAATATTCTGTATGTCACTCTTCAACCATGTCCTGTCCGGGGATACACTGCGTCGAGACGCAATCTCTAGTTTATCATTCTGTTTCCCTATCTTTCTTGAAAAGTAAACACTTTACAAATTTGTCCCAAGGACTGGTGAAAGTTATACCCTTACTGTAAATCTGTTTATTCAGGAAGTGTAGATGAAGAAGCCGAGTATACACCAGAGGTTACTCCCAAAAAGAAGGGCAAGAAACGCAAGGTCAAGGATGCTGATGAGAAAAAGACCAAAAAGCCGAGGAAAAAGAAAAAAAAAGTGGAGGAAGATAGTTATCTGGAGGTTAACATTTTGACCAGTTCATATATATTTTGATTATTACACAGTTCCTTAGTCTTAAAGTTATTTACTATTGCTGAAAAGCATTTTTTTTTCAGTTTGGTAAAAGAAGTAATTTTTTTAACAGCCTTTGTAATGAAGGTAGCTAACTGGAGCTAGACATTGTGCAGTTGGTAATGGTTTTAAACAACTGGTGTATGCCACTATTCCTTTAGAATGATATCAATGTGTAACAAATGAAATCTCTGAACTGACCTTGCTGGTGAATGTTGGTTTTATATGTATCCAATTCACACTTGAACAGAAGTATGACACCTTGCAGTCACTGCCCAACTTTTAAGGTATACCACTTGTAGAATCTTTTCAACTGAATAATCAGATATGTACTGTTTACTGATGGTTATCTTGTACAAATCCTTTCTTTGTATCCAACTCTTTCTCCCCCAGATTTGAAATGGGGATTTTGACCAAAAGTGAAGGATTCTTGCAGGCTGACACAATACTTTTTTTTGTCTGATCCAAGGGCTGACTTTAATTATAACTCACTGTATATGGTTTTCTCCATCTTTTATCCAGTCTACACTAGAAGGGGAGGATTTGGATGACACTGAGGGACAGCTGCAGATTGATGAAGATGCTGGAGATGCAGACTACATAGCAGAGGAGAAGCCAAAGAAGAAAAAACACAGCAAGAAAAAGAAGAAAGATGACCCTCCAGAAGTTGTTGTGAGTGAAAAGAGTGTCTCCTTTAGACTGCTGAGAGCATACATTCTCTTATTATCTGAACATGTCCCGTCATTGAAAAGCAAGAATCTATGACAAAACATAGAACATGAGCTAGCTTTGACTATAATATCTATAACTGGGTAAATACATACACATCTGAGATTCAAGCATATAATTGAATTTGGCCTGGAACATTGATTTAATTGGAAAATAGTTAAGTCCAAATGGTCTGCATATGTTATGGTTTGAACATATACTTTCTGTGAGGTTTCCATGTGGACATACGTGTGAAGGAGATCAGTGACATAGTTGGCACTAGTGATAAAGACTGCAAACCGGATAGTTGGTTTCTATTCGATTTATAAAAGAGTAAACGAAATCCGGTGACAAATTCCAAGAACCGGTTCCCGAAATGTCACATATTTCACATCAAAACGTATAAAATATTGCACAGAAACGTTTAAAAATATTAACTTCCGTAATATTTTGCCAATATACACTGAAATAATATCCAAAACGTCTGTTTTATCATCAAATAAACCATATTTTAGTTGAAATTATTGTTCATGTACACGCACAGAAAGTTTTACAGCTTGACTACAGCTTGGTGTATACTAATTCGAACGAATCCGGTTTCCGCCGAATTTTTGTTTTAGGGACCCGGTTTCCATATTTACATTCGATCGTAACACTAGCAACTTGGCGCCACATACTATACAAAGTTAGAATGTTGGCTAATGCAATAATAATGAAAATTACCCCTCTATTGGCTACAGTCAATGTTTGGATGCTTTTCACACACTCATTTTTAAATATTGGCAGTCAGGTCCAAAGACACTGTGCATTAAGTTTCCAGAACTCGCTCACTGTCCAAAAGACAAATTAAGGTTTCTTAGCATTTAATGTTTTTGGAACATTTTAAATAATCCTGCATCCTGTTTAAGCAAAAACTTGCTATTTTGTGTCCAGATAGAATCAGTTGAACTAAATGTAGCATTACATGCATTTCTTACAGCCTTAAAATTCTCATTTTATTATTGTATATTTTATCATGCAAGAAGAGTTTACATAATGTACTTCGCAATTGTTGCCTTATTATTAATAAGATAAAGTTAAACCAAACTACAGAGTACAGTGTATCTAAGATACTCTAAACCTTTCCTTACTCTTTCTTATTTAATTGAATTTATGGTTTTTAGGACTCTCCTGCTAAGGACACTCCCAAGTCTTCTGAGGAGCTGTGTATCCAGTTCAATCTGAAGAAACCTGACATTGAATACACTGACATTGACTTCCAGAACCTCACTAACTACAAGCTGTTCAACCAGCAGTTCAGGCCTCTGATTGGCAAGGAGAACCCACGTGTGGCTCAAGGCAAGATTGTACAGCTACTGGCTGCAATGTGGCGGGAATTCCTTGCAGCCAATCCACATAAAGAGGCTGTGCCCCCAACTAGGAAAGTCAGAGAAGGTAGGTACATTAGGTGAAACAGTTAATGCTGTCAGTACAGTATTACAACAGATAGGGTAGGTTAGGATCCTTATCAGCAAAGATAACACTCCTATGACTTGGCAACATTCTACAGCTGTCGCAATGTGGTGAAAATTGTGTGAAGCAAAGAGGCAGTTACCATTGGTAAGAAAAGTCAGTATATTGAATGTTAAACCAGTTAGGGTCATCATAACTTGATTGTTAAAAGTGAGCATCAGATTTTTAGTCAGTGACCAGAGTCTAGTTACTAGACCAAGAGAGTTAAGCAGGGCAAGATTGTGTGGTTACTCAGTGGTTATAATACTGCAGGAACTCCTTTCCTTACTTTGATGTATGCAAATGCGTTGTTTCTCCTTCCAAATTTAAAACATGGAGTATATAGTTTATTCCAAAGCTGTCATTGTTATGTGTGGTCAGATGAATCTGTTAATTACTGTCCTAACTTAATTTCAAAAAGTACGATTCAGACCTCTCATCTTACTTATAAAAAGATTTCTACAGTGAGTGAGGGTGGATTTTACAGCTACTGATAAAAATATAGAGTCAACTGATGCTAAGAAACGTTCAGATTTCAGAGATGTTGAGAATTTATAAATGACAGAAAATCTATGTTATTATACAACAAGTCTGAGAATGTGAGTTTTGATCATTAATTTATAGAAAGGGATAACATTTGATAAAAAAAATTTAAATCGACCAATAGTATTTTTCTTCAGCTTAACTTAAAAAAAAAAATGATCAGCGAAACTTAACCTCAAAATCAGCTTGTATTTAAGATATTTGCTGGAGGTCAAGTGGTTAGCAAGTTTTGTATCTAATCACAGGTTGTCATCTCTGTATGGGTTTGACCCCCACAAGTTGTAAATGATGAGGACCTGTCCCAATGTGACCTTGTTGTTGAATGGACCGTAAAACCCCAATTTTGAGTTTAAGATATGTGGTGATGTATGAGTGATCCCTTTTGTGAATATTGACACTGACATTTTTCCTGGCTGTATAATTATTCAGACAAGATCGCTGAGTTGTTGGGAGACTTTGGAAATGACGACTCTATGGATGCTGGTTCAGAGGAAGGCACACCTGTCCCAATTAAGTCCAAGAAAGCCAAGGGTGGAAAGACCAAGACTGTGGCTCCCCTCAAAATTAAAATCAAAAAGAAGGGCAAGAAAAAGAAAGGCTCTGTGAGTATTATATCCACCACGAGTGATGTGCTTACTGAAGGATAAGATGTAATAATATATTTATTTCTATCTTCCTTGCATTGAGAATGACATATGCTTGATGAATATTAATAATTATTTAAATTTTGTTTTATGTGCTAAGGTAACAAGGCGGCAGGTAAATATTTGAATCACAGGTGTGACTTGGGAAGTAGGGGGGAGATTCCAGTAAAGCAAATATAGTAGTAAATTTATTGTAAAATACCTTGGGTATCTGGTTAACTTATAAAAACTAATAGCTCTCTTTCACCTACTTACAGGTGAAAAGCCAGGCTGTATAGGAATAAAATAATCACGAGGAATTGCAGCACTTAATCCGTGATTGAATATATTATGACGCATCCAAAAAGATAACCCAAGTAATTGTAAAGGAATAAATTTCAACTTCTGAATCAAGGATATTATGAAATGATTTTGTGCTTTAGGATGAAGAGGAAGGGGGTGCTTACAACACCAGTGATGAGGAGTTTGAGCGACAGCTGGAAGAGGCAGCTTTGTTGGAGGAACAAGAGAAGGCAGAGAAAGCCACAGCAGCAGCCGCAGCCAAGAAGGGGCCCAAACTGAAGAGAGGACGTGGAAAGAACGCCAAGAAACGCAAGAAAAAGCCTGCAGGTGGAGACCCCAATGCAGAGGGATATGATGTAAGCAGTTGTTAAAATATGGGGATCATTTAGCGAAACAAGAAATTTATCATAGTGCGAATCTTCCGTATTAATGAAATGTTAATTAGAACGTACATAAAACATTTCTATGATGATATATTGCAGGAAAGTGTACTAAAATAGAATTTCTTGGATTGTAATTATGCAAAGTTTGGAATTCTTTTGTATATTAAAAGTCATGTTAAAATGTGTGTCAAACTCGTTTATGAATTGCAACCTAAATAGTAAATACAATTGGGGTAATAGCTTGTCACAGAAATGTATTAAGTAATACATTATACATTGTATTGAGAGTCCAGATTACGGTAGGTTTTAGTTATTTTTGTAAATTAATCATTGTTACCATTTCAGTGACCACTGTGGCTACTTAGTGTGAAGTATCTTATTCGGCTTTTATATATCTGGTAACTGCATTAGGATATCTGTAATATTTTGACCATTGTTTAACTTACCACAGACTAATTGGAATACTATAATATGTGTTTATGTACATGTAACCTTAGTTTTTATTTCACTGACTGCAGACAGACCATCAGGACTACTGTGAAGTGTGTCAACAAGGAGGGGAGATCATCCTGTGTGACACGTGTCCACGAGCCTACCATCTGGTGTGTTTAGACCCAGAGCTTGAGGAGGCACCAGAGGGCAAGTGGAGCTGTCCCCACTGTGTAAGTACAGGGGTCGTATTCACAAAACGGATCAAGATCAAGTTGAGTAAAAAATCAGCTCAAGTTTAGTGTAAACAATTGTAAACTTGAACTGATTTTTGGCTCAACTTGAGCTTGATCCCTTTTGTGATAACAACCCTGATGTACTCTGTAAAGTACATGTGAAAATACATGTGCACTGTGAGAGTGAAATAAAATGTGCAAAAACATGTTAAACCCATATAGATAAAAATGTTTGTTCACATTGCTAATTGTTGGAGGAGAACCAGTCTTTATGTCCATTTGGCTGTGGTACAGATTTTCAGTTACAGTGCTGAATTTTAATCTAAAGTTTCCACTCTTTGTTCATATTTGAGGAAGTCAGTAACCTCTTCTATTATGTTTCATTTTGTACCACATGATTTACATATTGATTGTACTAGGAATGGTCCTTCTGAGCAGATAGAGAAGGATGAGAAACTTTTATGTTTATAATAGTCTTGGTTTCAATGTAAGAATATACAATGTATTAATGGCAAAGGTATATCCAGTATCTGCCACTGTGGCCTAGCGGGTAACACACTTGTCTAGGAACTCAAGAGGACGTGGGTTCAATCCCAGGTATAGGCATATACCTAGTGGCTCGGATGACCACTTAAAATGGCGGTCCTCTGTCATTGGGTCCTTTCCCCAGTGGCAGGTTAAAGAACCTCAAGAACGTTGATAAATGGTCATCCTTGACCCTCTATCTTCCAGTTAGAGGAATGTCGGTTACTTGTGAGTTGGGGCTGTACCTGTACAGTCGGATTGGTTAAACAGCGCTTTGAGTCCTGTAGTATATGGAGATATTGCGCTGAGTATAAATACATAATAAATAATAATAATTGGAATTATGAACTATGATTTTTAGGAGGAGAACGGGCCACCTGAGCGAGTGGATGAGGATGATGATGAACACATGGAGTTTTGTCGAGTGTGTAAGGACGGGGGAGAGCTTTTATGTTGTGAGACCTGCCCCTCCGCGTACCACACACACTGCATCAACCCACCACTTGCCAAGATACCCGATGGCATCTGGCATTGCCCCAGGTGTTCGGTAAGTGCTATGACTGTGTTGTATACTGCATTGGAAAGTTTCATATGGTGAAGTCATTTACAACATGGGTAAGTGCTATATGCTTGAATCATATATGGTATCAATGATATATGATTGTGTCATATATGTCACAGCTAAGTGCCATATGATTTGGGTCGTATATATCTTAAGTGCCATATGATTGGGTCATATGTTACATTGTAAGTACCATATGATTGGGTCCTACATTACATGGGTAAGTTCCATATAATTGGGTTATAAACTACATTGTTATGTGCTGTATCATGCCGTATGATTGAAATATTTTGTAAAATCTGTAGCAGTTCCCATAGCAGCCCAAATATATCAAACTCTAAAGGAATACTTCTTGGTTTCAATTTTAAATCTGATACATAGTGGTCCATGTATGATGCATCAACATTTGTTTGTGGTCACATATCAACCAAGTCCACAAGCTCAGAAGTTTGCTATCTTTTACACAATTTAATTGAACCTTTAAAATTGTTTTTGACTGTATTGTCTTTGAAAAGTTTTAGCTGCTGTATATTACCGAGATTTAGAGTAGATTAAATGTTAAACATTTAAATGTCACATTTTGTTAAAATGGGTTGATGCATTCAACTAAGCTTTCTGTCTGAATCTGTTTATTCTGCATTTTCTTGCTATTTCAGTGTGAACCATTAAAGGGTCGTGTCCAGAAGATCTTGTTCTGGAGGTGGAAGGAACCGTCCAATGAAAATGAAGATGAGATTGATCATGTGTCACCTCACAAGCACGACAAACAGAGATCTGAGCACAGGGAGAGGGAGTTCCTTGTGAAATGGCATGAGATGTCTTACTGGCATTGTGAATGGATCTCAGAATTACAGGTAAACTCACCAATCCATCTCTTGTATTCAATCTGCAGTCACAGTGGTTCTATGGTATCACTGTTCCCTCACAGCATTGAAGGTGTGGGTCTGAATCTTTGACCAGGTCTCAGGCAGTGAAGTTGCTAGTTGCTTGCTAATGTATTACTTGTTGGGTTAAAATGCCACATTTTCACACAGCCAGTATAAACCTTACAAATTGTTCAACTTATGCCTTAATGGTCCTTTATGTGAGTAGTTGTGCATATAAAGCCTTTTATACATATCAGTTTTAATGAAGTTCAGTATCTCCTGCATGGTTTCAACTAGTTGTTTTACCACTCTTGCTATTATATGTATCAACAAGTGTCCTGTCTTTTAACCTTCAATTAACCACTGGCAAAATACTGCCACATTACCAATGTTTCTAGATAAGGTAAATTCAGTGGAAATTGCCTTTTGAGGACTATAGTAAAGAGAATTCTATTCAAGAGGGAAGTCTACTTTAACAGGTTTAGCTGTATCAATATCTGCTGTTTGTTTTTAGCTGGATGTATACCACCCTGCTATGTACCGTAACTATCAGCGGAAGTTTGATATGGATGAGCCTCCACCATTGGAAGATGGCTCTTCATTTGGAAAAGAGGGTCGACTGAAGGAGAATGACATCCACAATTTAGAGGAGAGGTTCTACAGATACGGAATAAAGCCAGACTGGTTACAAATCAATAGGGTTCTCAATCACAGGTACTGCTTTCAATTTGAAGTGTACATTCAATACTTTGGCTTACTATCAAGCAATGTTACAGTGGTTATCTTGAATGGTAGTTTCTTTTTAATGGCTAGTTCCACAAATGTACTTCAGTGTGGAGTAAGTTGAGAACATACATATAATATAAATGAAAATTAAAGTCTTAAATGGTGTCATAAAGAATTATTGTGCAAGACACACTTAAATGTGCATACACTTGGTGGTATTTAAATTAAAAATTTTATGTGAATTTGAGAAATTAAGTAAGTTTATGATGTTAAATCTTGTCTAAAGCTTATACAAAAGTTCTCATTTGCTTTAACATATTTCTATACAAACCTATGACGGACTATCACGTGTTTGGCACACTGTTCAGAGCAATGGTAATATCCCGAATAGCTTGATGCAAAAAAAAAAACAAGAAGAATTAATGACCATTTAAGGCAGAATTTTTATTCAACCATTTATTTTATTTTTGCTGCATAAGTGGAATTTTCTAGTGAAAATTTATTTTACTTATGTTGGTGAATGCATTTTTGGAATGTGATAAATTTATTGTCAGTGAAGTTTTAAATGTGTATTAAATATGTAAAATAGAAATAAACTGTAATTTCAGCAAATGTCATAAAAAGTTTGAAAAATGGTATAAACAATTTTCAAGAAAAATTTTCACCAGTGCAGTACATGCAGTATGAGATATAAATGCAGTCACATGACAGAATTGAAGCAGCATGAACTGTTGTTTATTTCAGGCAAACAAAGGATGGTCAGATGTGGTACTTGGTAAAATGGCGTGAGCTGGGATATGACCAGGCCACTTGGGAGATTGAGGGAGAGGAAATCCCAGACATAAACAAGTTTATAGAGGATTACTTTGACCACAGGTAAGTCTCTAGTGTTATAAATTACTATGGCATGAATAATTTAATACATGTAGTCAAATATGATTCCGTGGAACTCTATTAAGTAAAAATCCTTTCTAAGTCACTCTATTAAGTAAAAATCCTTTCTAAGTCGAAGTAGATACTTGTGGTATTATTCAGTCCCCTGATTTATGACTTGATTCAAGTTACAGTCCTATTATTTCCATCAAACTGACTATTTTGACCAAGGTGAAGCACATAAGTGATAAGTGGTTTACACAGGTAAATATATCACAAGATGTAGCAGACCCGACAAGGCCTTCTTAAACAGTCCTGCCTTTGAAACTCCTGTCCAAGAGTCCAAAAAAACAGCTGTTCCAATATCTTCCAAGATGTTCCCGTAATCTAGAATGAACTGTTCCTTGATATATGTAGAGGTCCTCCATGATCTAGTGGGTGAGCAGGTTTGGCATCTAATCACAGGCTCTCACCTTTGTGTGGGTTCAAGTCCCTCAAGTGACAAAGTTGATGATCTTGCCCAATATGACTCTTGCTGTTGAACTGGATATAAGAGTGACTTTGCCTTGATACTTGTAGTGCTTCCTCCGTAACATATATCAGGGCTTGTGGGTGTTGGTATTTAATACTGCAGTATTATGACCGTGATGCTGTTACTTCTGTAAAATGTCAAAAGTGAAAATCACCACAAAAATGGTTCCTTAAACATTACATATTGCATTTGATATTACACATTTTTACAAATTCTGTTTCTAGTGTACATACATTTGTCCCTGTGTGGCCACTCGGGGCACAAGATGGGATTTATTCCTCATAATATTACCTGTGCAGTATGTTCTAAAACAGGATTAAACCTTAAGATAATTAAAAGGAGGACCCCTGAGTGCTGTAGGGTCCGGATTATAGCCAAACAGAGTCACACAAATTGGTTAATGCCAATAGGGTGTAGAGAGTGCAGTTTAAAGATCCAGCTCAACTCAATTCGCCTTCGTTTGGATGTGGAGGATGCTTCAAACTTAGGTGTGCACCACTCTAACACAGAGAACTGCATATGTCTGTGGTTATGTCCTTCACTTTTGAAGTGTATCTATCAGTGCCAGGGTTAGGTCTGTTTTGCATGTCCTGATGGCCCTGGCCCAGGCATCCTTAAGGATAGGGTTCCTGGTGCTGTTGATGTTGAATCGAAAGTCAACACTGGTGGGGTATTGATTCTTGGCTAGCTTGTCTTCCATTACTTTGATGGTCTATAAGCAGGAAGCAGATTTTCTTTAGTTTTCACTATGAGTGCTCCTTCAACAACTGCTAGCCAAACCTAATTCTGTAATGCCATGTTTCGAGTCAACGTCACCTCTGAACCACCAAGTGGTTATGACACACCCATACCTGAAAATAGAATTTCAGAAGAGACATTAAGGACCCTCAATGCTGTCAGTATTAAACTGGGATAATCAACTTCCAGACCTGACAACCCCAACAAAAGAAAGAGAGTGGACTCCCCTAACCAAGGTGAACCATCCACTAAGGAGAGATACATAGACACCAGGGATCAATACCCACCCCAAGCCAAACCAGTCTACCTTAAACTGAAGGGACTCCATAAGAAAAAGCTGTCTCTAGCCGCCTCCATCAAAGTAATGGAAGACAAGCTAGCCAAGAATCAATACCCCACCAGTGTTGACTTTCGATTCAACATCAACAGCACCAGGAACCCTATCCTTAAGGATGCCTGGGCCAGGGCCATCAGGACATGCAAAACAGACCTAACCCTGGCACTGATAGATACACTTCAAAAGTGAAGGACATAACCACAGACATATGCAGTTCTCTGTGTTAGAGTGGTGCACACCTAAGTTTGAAGCATCCTCCACATCCAAACGAAGGCGAATTGAGTTGAGCTGGATCTTCAAACTGCACTCTCTACACCCTATTGGCATTAACCAATTTGTGTGACTCTGTTTGGCTATAATCCGGACCCTACAGCACTCAGGGGTCCTCCTTTTAATTATCTTAGTCTTATATAGCCATTTAGACTCACCAGAATTCTTTCTAAAAAAGAATTAAAACTCATCTAGTAAAAAATAAACCTTACTAAATATGAATAAAATTTAGTAAAAATTAGCGATTAAACCAAACAATAAACTGTAATAAGCTAATTAACATGGTTTATTTTATAAGCAATAAAGTAATATAAAACAATCAGAGACATGAAAAATCGCCTACAGATATTTCTAATAAAAATAATCAATAAAAATTATTTTTCTGAACTTGGCCATTTTATTACACATAAAGCAGGCCCAAATCGTAAGATTCACCATATGACGAAACAATAGTTATTATGTCACACCAATCTTACGAAATAACTAACCTATGACATCACAAAATTAATCACTAAGTTATTTTGTAATCAAATCTTGTAGAAAGCAGGAATGCTTTTACAATGGAGTCACCAAGATTTTTATGTGGACTCACCAACCTAGACCACCATACTAGATAATAGTATAAATTAAAGATCAAATGTCCTCCACATAGACACATTTTCTATAGTATATTGCCATACCATGTTTATTTTTCAACTGAAAAAAATAAATTGAGCAATAAATAATAAAGTTTATTATAATAAAATAAATAACATAAACCAAATAGTTTTTATGACTTCTTAAGTGATCTATATGCAAACAACAAAAGCTATATATACACTTTTAAGCATCTAAAAATAATATTATAATAAATCTACATTCTGCCTCGATATCTGAAGGAAGGCCTTTAAATAAGCTCAAGAAGAGCCAGGCAATGAGATACCCATACTCACCTTACAGGATATGGTACATATGACAGTTATAGCACTTATATTCAACTATCACTATTATGTGAAACAAAAAACACAAAAATAGAACCTCCATAAGTCCATTTCACGAAACCAGGTGAACCTGGTGGGTACCAGGTACCCCCCACTGAACCGGCTCAGAACCGGTTCAGAACCAGGTTCCCATAAGTGGTACCCCCCCAAACCCAAAATAGTACTTCAGGGACCAAGGACTTAGATTTTTCATAGCCTCTGATGAGACTGCACACATATTAAATCAGTCGAAATACAATTTACACCTTGTGAATTATATCAGGCAAATTATATATACTTTATTCATTGCCCAGTTTGTCTATAAGCAGGAAGCAGATTTTCTTTAGGATTAAACCTTAGTTGATGAAATCATACATGCTATTCTATGATATAAATGTATGTGATTTGGGGTTATATGTTAACATTGAATTTGTGTTGTATTAGGTTCATTATGCTGGGGGATGATGGCAGGTCAGCCAGAAGGTCTGCCAAGAAAAAATACAAGAAGAAAAAGAGTAAAAACAAGAAAAAAAAGGTAAATCAAAATAGTTATATTTTAATTAAATTAAAGTATGAGCGTGAGAGTGGGGGAAATATTTGCCATGAGAACTAATGTGGGTGTTCCACCACACGACTAAGGCTCCCGATTAAGGGTTTTGGGGGGTCGGTTTGAAATATTTGCTTAGTCCCAGGCTTCCTGTAAGGATCGGTTGTGGTCGGTTGAGGCCGTGTGAAAAATCAAACATGTTTGATATTTCACACGACTACAACCGATTCCTATTTCCCGCCGTCAACAAAATGTCCAGTCCCAGGCGTCCTCAGGCCTCCTCAGACCCAAATTTACAGAGTCGGTTGTTGTCCCAGGCGTCCTGCGACCCTTAGTCCCAGACCTCCGTAGCTTAGTCCCAGGCGGCCGGTTCTTAATCCCAGACTCAAATATGATGCGTATGAATTTCATGCGTCTGAAAGTGAGTCGGTTTCATTAGTCCCCGGAAGCCTCAGACCGTCTGCGGTGTCCTGCGACCCAAAAATCAAGGTCTGGGACTAAGAACCGACTAAGGGTAACCGACCCTAACCGATCCAAACCGGCCTCCCCAGGACGCCTGGGACCACGCATTTTCAGTCTGCGGCGTCCTGAGGATGCCCCAGGCGGCCTGGGACTAACAACCGATTAAGAACCGACTGTTTTCCGCGCGTTGGAAATTAAAACGAGGCAATGAGCAGGTCTGGGACTATATAAGCGACCGCGCACACTTTGTCATTGTTACTGACTGTTTGGCTACTGAGAGACGTGTGTCACTGATTTGTAGGGGTTTTCAATTTTTATTTTACATTTTATATACTTGAGCTTAAGGCAAATTTCACAGTTAGGAGACACATTTTACTATTTTTTTATTATTTTGTCGACTGGATCATGAGAAAAGAGAAAGGAGGGAAGAGAGGAAGGAAAAAGATGGATGAGAGGGAGAAGGAAAGTCAAGTAGAGGAGAGGAGTGAAGTTATTACAGAAGAAGGAAGTGAGAGGAGAGAGGAGGAGGAGATTCAGGAAGATCCAGCTATTGGGGAAGCTGTGGCAGAAGAAGAAGATAGGTGTGAGGAAGATCCGGAGTGCCATTCTTCAGCCAAGAGAGCCAGGGTGTGTGCCACTTTTACAGACAGTGATGAAGTTTCCATTGTAGAATTCGTCAAGCTGCACCCTAAACTGTATGACAAGGAACATTCACGTTTCCACGACAGGAACAGAAGAGAGGCTCTCTGGGCAGAAATATCTGCAGAACTTAAGCTCCAGCCCTTTGATGTGAGAAGGTGGTTTGAGTCCCAGCGAACCCGTTATGGAAAGCTGTCTAAGCTCCAATCTGGCCAAGCCCCGAGTGAGATGACCAAGAGACAGTCCTGGGTCTACCAACAGATGGGTTTTCTTAAAACCCACATCAGAAGAAAGGGGGCCAATAGAAGTTCAGGTTTTGAGGCCAGTCCAAATACCAGCAAGCAGGACGAATCACGTGGGTCAACTACTGACACAGAACACCTCGAGTCCAGTGTCCTGAGGGAGAGGAGTCAGTCCATCATTACATCAACACCCGTTTCAACTACAGACTCCAAGATTCTCGAACACTTTGACCAGATGAGGACACTTATCTCAGGTTTTCTGCATCAGAAGTCAGACAGGCAGCCCTTCTTTGACTACGTGGCATCAGAGGCCGAAAAGATGACTCAAGAAGAATTTGAAGAATTAAAGGGCAAGATATTCAGAGATATCGAAAATATTAAGAGTAACCGCAGACGTCAGCCATTGCCCAGAAGATCAGCCACTGTTACCACGGAGTCCCAGAGGGTCGGCCTACTGCCAACAACCACTCCACAGGCATCAAGTTCCACTCAAGCAGCAGCTAGCAGCAGTTTTGTGTACTATACACCAAGCCCCATTGGCTTCAGCAACCCTACATCTCTCCTAACTGTACAGGACGAAGGGAGCAGACACAATCTGAGTGGAATCTTAAGCCAGCTACCAGATCTGACATCAACACAGATCGTCGAGCAGCCTCAGCAGCAGCAGCAGCAACAACCGCAGCAGCAGCTCTTTACTATCACCACTTCAGCACCGCCTCAACAGCAGCAGCAGCCTCCTCAGTAGCCATCCAGTCAGGGCGGGTCTTTGACCTGCCAGGCCCTTTTCAGGGCCACCAAATCTTCCAAAAACAATTATTCAGCTACGTGTTCTTCCAATTCCCCTCCCAAAACAAAAAAGTTCAGTACAAATACTTATCACAAGAAAAAAAAAATTAAAGTCCAACACTTACACCACCCCAAACATGAAACAAATAACCCATGGTACTACACATAACCAAAAAGGCCACATAAAAAAAATATTAAAAGTAACTCCCAATATGGCCATTAATCAGCCCATTTTTAGATTAAAATCCATGGGATAGTTTAAAATCTGTAATTGAAAAGTCCAACACTTGCACCTTCCCTAGAGTTAAAAGGCATAATTACATACTTACCAACCCACAAACAGACAAACCCAATACCAAACATAACCCCCAAATAACAAACCCAGTACCAAACCTAATACCCAACCACCCCAAAAAAACCCAACCCCAGTAACCACCAACCAACAAACACCCAAACCCAAAAGTAAATAGAACCCATGCCAACGAACTGACAAACTATTTAGCAAACACAATCCCCCATTATTGAAAGCAAAACTAGTTCCATGGTTATATTTTCCAAATTTTTGTGATTAGAAATGAATATTTAAAATTGAATATTTCCATAAAAAAATTTCTGCTACAAATAAGTTTCCCAGCCATGAAAAAAGAAAAATGTTTAAATTATGATGTGGATTTGAAAATATATAAAATAATTATTCAATTTAGGATATTATGTGTGACTTTGTGTTTCCCTTTTGTTTAACAGTGGGTTTGTCTGTTTGTTGGGTGAGTAAGTTGTGTTTGTCTGTTTGTCTGTCTGAACAAGTTATGTTTGGCATGGGGTTTGTCTGTTTGTCCGTCTCAACAAGTTATGTTTGGCATGGGGTTTGTCTGTTTGTCCGTCTTGACAAGTTATGTTTGGCATGGGGTTTGTCTGTTTGTCCGTCTCAACAAGTTATGTTTGGCATGGGGTTTGTCTGTTTGTCCGTCTCGACAAGTTATGTTTGGCATGGGGTTTGTCTGTTTGTCCGTCTCGACAAGTTATGTTTGGCATGGGGTTTGTCTGTCCGTCTCAACAAGTTATGTTTGGCATGGGGTTTGTCTGTTTGTCCGTCTCAACAAGTTATGCTTGGCATGGGATTTGTCTGTTTGTCCACATAGCTGATTAATTGTTTTTGGAATATTTGGTAGTCCTGAAAAGGACTGTTATAGTTAGTCCTGAAAAGGACTGTTTACTGCAACAGGACTTATATTCTGCCATCTTGCCAGGCCACTGCTCCCTCATTATTGAAGTAGTCCTTCAGGTAATCCCTCTGTCTTTTGGCCTCTCTAGCAGGGTTTCTGTCTTGGCCACCACCAGCAGCACCACCAATCAATCCACAATCACCAGGCACATCATCATCATCCCCCCCAGGCTGCTGACCAGCAGGTTGACCTTGATACTGGCTTCTGAGTATATTGTGCAGAACCACACAGGTCATGACCACTTCTCTAACTGTTTCTGGGGGTAGTTCAATGGTGGTCCTCATGACTCTAAATCTTGACACAAGGATGCCAAAAGCGTTCTCCACAACTCTCCTGCCCCTTGATATTCTGTAGTTGGCAATCCTTTCCTCCCTTGTTAACAGCCTTCTGCCATAGGGTTTCATGAGCCAGGTCTTCAGGGCAAAGGCATCATCTGCCAAAATGAAGTAGGGGACATCTCTACCACCCTGTGTTATAGGAGCTGGGTCAGGGAAGCCTATCCTCAATCCTCCTCTTCAGCTGAGAGGCATTAAATATCTGGGCATCTGAGCAAGACCCTTCTGTACCCACATCCACCCATCTGAATTTGTACTGCCCATCTACCAAGGCCAACATGACAATGGAAAAGAACCCCTTGTAGTTGTGGTAGAGGGCTCCAGAGTTCTTGGGTTTCTTCAGGGCCACATGCTTTCCATCCAGGGCTCCCAGGGCATGTGGAACATTCCACCTGATCCTGAATTCCCTTTCCAGTTCTTTCCACTCATCTGGAGTAGTAGGACATTTGAGGTACTCTCTGGTGAACTCATCCTGGATGGCCCTGCAGACCTCTGGTAGAAACTTGGAAATGGTGGATCTGCCAACCCTTAACTGACAGGATAATGATGTGTATGACTCTCCAGTGGCCAGATATCTGATGGTGAGGGCTAACTTCTCCCCAACACTGATAGGAGCTCTGTAGTTGGTGGCCTGCCTGGCTAGACGTGGTTCCAGTCTGGTCTTCATCATTTCAAAGAATTCTGGGGTCATCCTCATGTAGTTGGTGAATCCTGGAATGTCTGTGGCATACAGATCAGCCATAATGTTGTGGTAGGCCCCCCTCTCCTCTCTCTGCAGTAGCCATGGCCTGACCCACATGTTGTGCCTTCTTCTAGGTGGTGCTGGTGGTGGTGGTGGTGGTGGTTGCTGTGCTTGACGTGAAAAATGGAAATACATGATTATTTGTAACTGAATAAAAACCAAAAAAGCCCTAAGTTGTTGTTGAATCTGTCTTCCATTAAAAGGTGGCATCCTCGTGTGTTCCTAGAAAAGCAATGATGATTAGATCGCAAATTTTATATATATATACCCAGAAAATCCAGCAACTTTGCAAAACAATAATCGGGGATCGTGGTCTGGGGAGGCCTGAGGACGCCTGAGGACGCCGGTAGTTAATCGTGTGTTAGTCGGCTCTTAGTCCCAGGAGGCCTGAGGCGTCCTGGGACCCAGTCGGTTTGTGTCCGACAGGATCGTGGTTGAAACCGACCCGAAAACTGGCTTAGTCGGTTCTTAGTCCCAGACCAGTCGGGGACTGTCTGCGGCCGCCTGAGGCGTCCTGAGGTGTCCTGAGGCGTCCTGGGGACGATCTGTTCTTAATCCCAGACTTCAGTACCGACCCAGTATTCCCGCCCATTTTTCTCTTTTTTCAACCGACTGTGCACGATTAAGGGTCGCCGACAGGATCGGGGCTTAATCTTTTGGTGGAACAGGGGCATTAGGCAACAAAAGTATGAGTACATAACTACAATTTGGAAAAAAGGTTGTCCGATGTAAATGAATCGTCAAAAGTAACATCAGAAATGCATGAAATTTGAAAGTGACAAGAATTGCATGGGCTTTTTACATCAGAGTCCATTAAAATAAGACCCTTTTCAACTTTTCGATATTGTAGTCAATATTGTAGCAAACCTGAAGGAATAAATTTGAATATTTAAATATGTTCTTTGAAGGGAATGATGATTATGATGAGAATGTTAGAGTAACTATGTAAACATGACATTCACAACTTGATATTTGAAAGAAAAAAATTTGAAAATTCAAAAATATTCTTTCAGGGTGAGGATGAGGATGATTTTGATGATGATGAAGATGATGATGAAGAAATGGATGAGAGAGAGGACAGACGAGATGAGATCCGCAGACGCAAGATGTTCCCTGCTGAAGCTTTTAGTGATGTGAGTAGACAGAGCAGAGGGTGCAGACTTCTGTGATAAAAAGATGTGTTGAAAATGTTTAACTATCTAAACAACAGCATCAAGAGAGAACAGGCATCTACACAGATATATTACAAATTATTGAAAATGAAAAATATTTGAAACTGTTGTTTCAAACAGAGCTGAAAAGAAATCGCAGGAACCTAATATCATGGTTATGTAAGCCTTTATTTTACTTCATATTAAGAAGTTTTGGCCAGACTTTACATTTTAGCATTTCGTTTAAAAAAAAAATTTTTTTCGTGGTTGTGGCTTAAGTTCAAATTTCCTGCAACAAAATCAAATTTGGCACATCCAGTACTGATAAAGTGAAATTACTTCATAATATCGTAATGTTATTAAATTAATTGAAATAAATTTTTTGAAGTAACATTGATAACAAGGTTTAATTGTTTAATTAGACCAACCTTATTATTTTTATAGACATATTTTGCTTCGTGAGTTAAAAACTATAAATAATTTCCAATTTTTTTCAGCTGACAAAGAAAATGGAGATGCAGCCGAGTTACCTTGATGACACAGGAGGACAGCTTCACCCGTACCAGTTGGAGGGGCTGAACTGGCTGCGTTTCTCGTGGGCTAATGGCACAGAGACCATTCTTGCTGATGAGATGGGTCTTGGAAAGACAATACAGACAATTGCATTCCTCTACTCACTATTCAAAGAGGTAAGAAAATTTAGAATACAGGAAGGAGTGACTGTTGTACAATGTGAAAATAAGAATGCTCACAATTTCGTCTACTTGCATTGTAGAAAATGAGCAAATGGAAGTAAATAAAGTGAAAAATTGAAATCAATTATATGTATCACAGAGATTAGTTGCTTCCTCTGCTTCCTCCTGTAAGAGGCAAGTCCCACCTGTGGGTTTATTTGTTCCAGTAAGCGCTTGTGTGTACAGTAAGTTGACCTTTATTTTGCCTCCAGGGCCACAGTAAGGGTCCCTTCCTAGTGACTGCCCCACTGTCCACCATCATCAACTGGGAGCGAGAGTTTGAGTTCTGGGCACCGGACATGTATGTGGTCACCTATGTAGGAGACAAGGACAGCAGGACCGTCATCAGGTCTGTAATTAACACTTCTCTCTTTTGTAAGGTATTGCAGGTTACAACAGCAGGTTACAACAGTGATACTATGTTAAGTAATGGCAGTAAGTAATTGAAGGAAGGTGTATAAAATATAATTTTTAGTTCACCCAAAGTTTTCTTGGTTGCCCGGTGTTATCATTTGTGGCAGATGCTTTTAAATGGAATTGAGTTTGTAACTATGGTTTCCTTTACATATCTTAGAATCTCTGAGTGAAGAAATTAAGTTCTATGCAAGTCTGATAACATTAGATTGTATAGTAATGTGACAAACCTTTCGATTTTACATGAAAAGTATGATATCAAATGATCAAGCTCAACTCGAGCTGATGCTTGGCCCAAGTTGAGCTAAAAATGGATCAGGATCAAGTTAGTATTTACAAAGAAGTTGAGCTGATTTTTTACTCAATTTTTAGCTAACTTTGATCTATTCATATTGGTGGATCAAGATTTGGTTCAAAGTTTGTAACTTTAGAATTAACTAAAACGTTAAACTTATGAAAAATAAGTCATTGCTAAATATTATCTAAGCGTATATATTGTTAATCAATAACTTTGTAATACTTGTTTTCTGTTTACGTATGCTTATATTGACACATAAAATGGGTTAGATTTTGTTGTTTATTCTGGATCAAAAGTGGGTGGAGCCTAATTTTTTGGATTAAATTGCTAATATTTAAAATATGCCATTGCAAGAAAAAATGAACCAAATTAATATTAATGTATATTTTGTGGAATTTCAGACATAAAATAGCTGTTTAAAATAAACTTATGTGTTGCTGTGTGAGATTTTTCTATTTTTTTGGCTCAGCTGATCTGCCTTTGTGAATACAGACCTGAGCCAAAGGTCAGCTGAGCCGTTATTCTTGAACCTAATCTGATCTTGAGCTGATTTTTCGCACAGCTTGATCCGTGTTAGTTGAAATAGGCCCAGGTAATGGTATATAGTTTTCGGAACTAAAATTTTGTAAAATATAAGATCTTATCCCAATAAAAACCTCCAATTTTATATAGAAATGTGTGAATCAATTTAAATTTGATTTTAATATTATATTAAAATTTATCTTAGACCAAAGCCAGATTCTCTTTCCATATTTCCATGTGTATTTGTTTTCCAGGGAGCATGAGTTTTCTTTTGAAGAGGGGGCCATCAGAGGTGGGGCTAAAGCTTCCCGCATGAAGAAAGACTCGGCAGTCAAGTTCCATGTCCTCCTGACCTCCTACGAGCTCATAGCTATTGATGCGGTATGAATTTATTTGTACATTCTTAAGTGGAAATAAGGACTTGTCTTGTGATTCTCTCTGATGGCAAAACTACAATGTTTTATATAGTACTGTTGTGTAATATCACTTATTTCACTCCAGTTCTTCAGAGTGAGGACTGGTTAGAACTGACTGGTTACTGAAATTTTAATAGAACATTATCACACATTTCAGGATTGTCTAGATGAAGTAAACATAATCTGTTTATTGATAGATAACCTCACTGACTCAAAAACAATCAGTCAAAATTCTTCAAGTTTTTGTTTGGATAAAACCTACAATATGTCTTATGTTGACACTTTGATGACTCTTCTATCTAATATTTATCTGACGTTTTAGGCCTGTCTGGGGTCACTTGACTGGGCCTGTCTAGTAGTAGATGAAGCCCACAGACTGAAAAACAACCAATCCAAGTTTTTCAGGGTGATGTCAGGATACAACCTGCAGTACAAACTGCTGTTGACTGGAACCCCTCTACAAAACAACCTGGAGGAGCTGTTCCACCTACTCAACTTCCTCACCCCGGAAAATTTCAAGTAAGCCCAAAAAAATAGAATCGCTTAATGACTGCGTTTGACAAAATAAAAAATACTCAAGTTAAACTTCTATATGTGTCTTTAGACAAGACTAATTTTAATGAAATATCCAAAAATATATAAGAATATCCAGAAGATCAGCTGCATTCAAATGACAAAGTTGCATGTAAATAAGGGAAGGTTTCTCACTTAATGTTTTCTTGCACTTGGTATTCACGAAACAAAAGTTAAGAATGTTCAGTTTCATAATTTCTTACTTAAAATGTAATACTTAATATGGCCCCAGAAGTTGGTTCACAGATTAGAATGATGTAAACCATCGTACATTGCACGACTATTTCAGTGACATACTGACTGTATTTTAATATGCTTTTCCTGATTATTTCAGTGACCTGCAAGGGTTTTTGGAAGCTTTCAGTGATATCAACAAGGAGGAACAAATTAAGAAGTTACATGACCTGCTGGGTCCACATCTGCTGAGAAGACTAAAGGCTGACGTACTGAAGAATATGCCTTCAAAAAGCGAGTTCATTGTGAGAGTGGAACTCAGTCCAATGCAGAAGTAAGTACAAGAGGACCCTACTCCAATCGAATTCAGTTAAAATACTTAAAAGTTATAAAAATTATCAGAAGTGATTACACGGAAAAGCTCTCTTGACAAGATTCATTGAAAATAATCCCACAATAAATCTGCTTTTGAAAGATATGTAACAGATGTAATTTCAGTAAAAGTGATGACGGTATCGACTAATAACTGATATATTAAAAGAGAAATCTGTGAAGTGCAGAAGGGAATCCAAAGGAATAGTAATAGTTTTAACATAAAAAAGCAATCCCACAGTAAAGTAGCTATTATATTTCTATATAATTTACTTATTTTTCAAAAGAATTCTCGGTATCCCAGTATAGTTAAGGTTTTGAACAAGTTTAGGTAAAAATAAATATTTTTAAGCCTTGTTGCAACTGTGACACATTTATCTTTTTCTTCATAGGAAGTACTACAAGTACATCTTGACACGTAACTTTGAGGCACTTAATGCCCGCGGCAGTAACCAGGTGTCGCTGTTGAACATTATGATGGATCTCAAGAAATGCTGCAATCATCCCTTCCTCTTTCCCACTGCTGCAGCTGTAAGTTAAAGAGTCCTTTAAATTATCAAACTAATAAAGCTTTTAAAGGTCTTGGTTTTGAAAATGTTTGCTTCTCTAAATTTTCCAATAATGAAGTAGTGTTGATGTTGATAATTATGTATGAATGTATGTATGTATGAAGTATGATTTGATACAGTGCCTTTACTATATGAATATTCAATCTTTATGACTACAATTTTACTCGCTTTATATTTTCCAAATGCATACATAACACTGATCTTAATGTTTTTGAAGCATGATTATTTTGGTTGAAAATCTGTACAAATACTGATGCCATGCTCTGCAATACCCTTGGGCAATGTGAGAAAATATTTGTAAAATTTAAGGATGGCCATTTATGACAATGAACACCAGATTTAGGGTGTTATTTCAGCGCATACCAACTTTAAGCACAACATTAGCTCATACCAACTTACACTAGATTTAGGGTGTCGCATTATAGTACATACCAACTTTAAGCAGGATAAGGTTTATTGTAAATAAATTTACCCAGTAGGATGTTTGAAAGTCGTGGTTTGACAAAGTTTAACAAATAATTTACTACACATCATCTTGGAGGACCTGCGTTATAAGACTACATTTATACCAATGTGATGTCACAATGTACCTGCATATACAGTTTATTCGTAACATATCAATCCATCCATAACTTGTTGTATTTAATCAACAGGCTGGAGAGATGCCCAAAGGAATATTTAAGGGGCCTAGTCTGAGGAAATCTGACAACACTTCATACTCCACATATTTTTCAGTATAATCAGTAGACTACCAAGATGCGCTTTGTGATTGGCTGTAAATCTTGTTGACCAGAGACATTTCATTCAATGTCAAATGATGTGGCCATACCACAGTATGGAATGCTCTGTGGATGGCACTGAATTTTGTATCTGTACTTATGTATTGGGTGTTTTTTCAGGAGGCTGCCAAGATGCCCAATGGCATGTTTGAAGGGCCAGGACTGAGGAAAGCCTGTGGGAAGCTAGATCTGATGTACAAGATGCTGAAAGTCCTCAAGAGAGATGGCCATAGAGTACTCGTCTTCTCACAGGTCAGAACTACTCACACTGAAGCATGTATCTTGTGCTTATATATTACATGTAGAATATTGACATGGTGAAGCTCTATAAAAGTCTAGTAAAAGTAGAACTAAGTGGACCATCATAGATTATTGTCTTTAAACTAACCAAAATGTAGCAGTCTGACAATGTATCACAGTGATTCATTAGTAAATGCAGAAGAACAGAACTCTCTTTTTCTGAATTTTTTTTATCCTTCAATAATATCAGACATTACATAATGCCATGATTGAACAAACAAACCAACAAAAAAATAAATAAAACCCAAACCATGAAACATAGATTTACATTAACTTATTTTGTACAGAATAACAGTTCATCCTTTAACCTCTTTTTGACCCTGCCGGGCAGTTAACTGTAAATTATCCAGTGCTCTGTCAACTAGTAATGGAGGATTAGTTTACTTTCCAACAACAACTGTGTAAATTAACTCTCCTTTCAATGGAAATTTTTATTCATAAAGTTATGTACAGGAACAGCGTAGAATGTGGATCACTGCTGATATAAAATTCAACATGTAAAACAGAAAGCTCGTCTATGGTAACGTATTGGCTGTTACAGCAGAATACTGCTCCTGTGGGTGTTTCCTATGTATAAATATTAGCAGAGGGTTTCTGTGTTTCAGATGACCAAAATGTTGGATATTCTTGAGGATTTTCTGGAGACTGCTGGTTATAAATATGAGCGTATTGATGGTGGGGTAACAGGTACACAAAGACAAGAAGCCATTGATAGGTTTAATGGTAAGTACAGAGAAATCACCTTTACCTAGATGGATAAAAAACAATTAAAGGGTGTTCTGTATGGTGTATGCTATTGGATATTTTTGCAAAACTTCCATGTACAATATCTGAATGTCTTCTAACAGTATCTCGGATTATATATAATAATAGTATAAATGTTTTACACAATACTGAGTCAGTGCGAACTAGTGTAAGATTCCCATCCTATTGATTATGGCTACTTCACATTTAGCAGCTGTATTTTGCATTTGAAACTTAAACACAGGTATCTAGTTTCTTAAAATAGCATAGTGATGTCTGAGTTTCTTAAAATAAGGAATTACATCAGAATCTCACTTATGTAAAATGGAATATTTTGTGCTACTTCTTCATCTTCATATGTTTCAGCACCCAACTCCCAGGCATTTGCATTTCTGCTGTCTACCAGAGCGGGAGGTTTGGGAATCAACCTGGCTACAGCTGATACTGTGGTCATCTATGACTCTGATTGGAACCCACATAATGATATTCAGGTAAAGGTTATAACACCTTATAGAGTAATCTACTTGAGAAACTGATACAATAGAGTTCTTCATTTTTGTGATTCAGCACTTCACCTACCTTAGAATTTATGGGTTTTAATTGTGGCTTTTTGTGGAAAAGTTAATTGTTTGCCTTCTGATACCCAGTGGATTACAACTCTAAATGTTTATCGATTAGTGTGCATTGCTTTCCTCCACTTTATCAACTTCCTGTCAGGATTCATACAATCTGTTGAAAGTTGCATTGAACCCAAATAAACATGGTGTTAAAACTGATTCAGACCATTATGTTAAAATATGCATCATTGAATATTCTGGAAAGGGAACCAACCTAATGTGCATGTCAAATTGTAATTTAGTTAAAATTGATTATGCATACTTCTTCAACCAGTGACACAACTATTTGAAATAAACAAACACAAAGAGCAAAATTGATGTAATTTCTTATTTTCTTTTTTCTGTCAGGCTTTCAGCAGAGCTCACAGATTGGGTCAAGCTAATAAGGTGATGATCTACCGCTTTGTGACACGTAACTCTGTAGAAGAGCGTATAACACAGGTTGCAAAGCGTAAGATGATGCTGACCCATCTAGTGGTCAGGCCAGGAATGGGCAGCAAGAACCAGACAATGACCAAACAAGAGCTGGACGATATCCTCAAGTTTGGAACAGAGGAGTTGTTTAAAGAAGAAGAGGATACTGCTGCTACAGAGGGTGATGAAGAAGGCAAGACAAACAGGTGATTACCCAATTGTATGCCTGAAAACATTTCTGACAGCCAATAACATGTGATGTACCAAATATTGTGTAAACTCATATGCCTTGAAATACCTAAGTATCTTAAAGATCTGAACACTTGTATAATACTCAGACAGGAATAAGGAAAGAAAGGTGTGAAGTAAGTTTGTCAATAATTTGCTTTAAAACAAATACAATGGCCAATCATTTTCCATGAAACATACCTTATAGTCAGTTAAGGGAATCTTGATATAGTTGTTTATGTGAAGATGTCTCATGAGATGCATTGGAGCATAACTCTGGTGAGACTAAGTGTTTTGATGATTCTTATGTTGTTTGTACTGTAGATTGCTTTGATAGAGGGATGTAACAAGAAAAAATTTTTAAAAAAGTACTACTAGCAAATTTTATTAAAAGGAAGGCAGGTAGCTTTCAATTAATGGTGGTTTATAACTTGTGTTAGCTTAGTTCAGAAAAATTAATGCCTGTTATTTCATTTATACAATATTTTTGGTATGTTTAACATGAATTGATGTGTTACAGGATTGTGTATGATGAGGCAGCTGTAGAGAAGCTGTTGGACAGGTCACAAGAGGGAGAGGAAGAAAGACAGGAGGCCATGGCAGATTACCTCGAGTCCTTCAAAGTGGCAACATACTCTGTGAAAGAAGGGAAAGAGGTGAGTGAAAGGAAATAAAACAAAAATGTGTTCAACCACTAAATAAGTGATTACAGTAAAAAATAGGCAGTCATAGAGAAGATGGCCTTTGGTCATTCAGAGTGGTTACATACTGTGTGAAAGAGAAAGGTGGGTATAATAAACAGAAGAATTACTGGAATATCCCAAGTGTATTAAATGAGAAAAAATGGTCACAGAAGATTGGTGATTAGCAGATTAATTGGAGTCCTTGGTGTCTGTATTATGTCATACATGGAATAAAGATGGGTACAAAGGGAGAAGGTAGGCCATGATGGATTTATCTGTATCTTTCAAAGTAACCACTTGTTATATGACAAGGGAAGAAAGAGGTTTGTGTACGAAAAAACTGGAGCTAAAATGAGGGGAAATATCTTCCTTCATAATGTACAGCGTATTGCAATAATTAGTAAAGCATAACGTAGAACGTTATTCAGCATTGAATATTATTATGCAGCAGTGTGAGATGAACGTCTGTATTTATGTACAGGATGAGGTGGAGGTGCTGAAGGAAGAAGCCGACACTCCAGAGAACTACTGGGAGGAGTTGCTAAGACATCACTATGAACAGCAACAGGAGGACCTCTCACGTACACTGGGCAAAGGCAAACGCATCCGTAAACAGGTCAACTACAACGACACCATGGGAGACAATGATCAGGCGTGGAACAATGAACTGTCTGACCTTGATACAGACTTCTCGGGTGAGTATCAATGCCTTACTTCTTAGGTATGAGACACTGACTTGCTTCATTTTCAAGTAATGCTCAAACAGACTTCTTTCTCAAATTAAGAATTTCAGATATGTCTAATATTATTCTAATAAAAGATTATCCAGTGTAACTTTCTCAGACATTGATCTCCTATGTAACTCTGAGACTTCATAAATGATTCTAACACACTGACAAGTTAGCCATATCCCAGTCTATTATCATTGCCCATTGAGATTCAACTGAATTTATTCAAATAAGAAGCAATTGTTGAAACCAGATGCATCTGCTTTCAGACAAGGAGGATGAAGAGGATGATGATTTTGAAGGTGAAGGGGGTAAAAAGGAGAAGACTCGGGGCAGGAAGGTAGTGGATCTCAAGGACAGGCCTCTGCCTCCATTATTGGCCAGAGTCAATGGCCAGATTGAGGTGGGTTGACGTTATGTATCAGGATTTAGTTTTGGATGTTGCAAACCTACAATTTAGGTGACATGATGATAAAACCTGCTAACACCATAGGCACGAGTTTTAACCATGTCTGCCATACAGAAATCTTGCAACACTCTGTTATTGTGGCTAGTAGTGTTAGAGTATAATGTAATTAAATATTTGTACAAAATGATTAAATTGCAATTGTGTTGTCTTCAAAATGGTGCAAAAATTTATTGATGTAAAAATGAAACTTATGCTAGATATTGTATGCATGGTGTTATTACTGGGACTTGCATATTTTTTAATTAATAAGTTAGGTGGGATAAAAGTGAATCTTACATATATTTGTTAAAATGGATGATTCAATTGTTGACCTCCTGCTTCATTTGTCAGAGGTAGTTGAGTGTACCTTCTGACAAAACTAGCAGGAGTAGAGCAACCTGTGTACAGCTGAATGGTTTTATAAAACAAGTCACACTGAAACCAAAGAAGATGTACTGCACACTCCTTCAAAGTAGGATTTGTATTTGAATTAAACTTTTGAAACAGAACAATAAGGACAAGCATCTAGAACATTCATCCAATTTTCTGGTTTTAGAGTTCTTTCTAATTTGGCCAAACTAGAGATTATTATTGCACAATGGATTTTACTAACTAGAATTAATAGAATTTTGTTATATATTAGTGCAAAAATACATGGTAATACTCTTTGTTATTTATTAAACAGGTACTTGGTTTTAATGCCAGGCAGCGCAAGGCTTTCTTGAATGCTGTCATGAGATATGGCATGCCGCCTCAAGATGCATTTACTTCACAATGGTAAGTCAGGTTAACCTTTACTGCACAAACATATATCCTGCTGAAACCTATCCCCACCCACCACCCACACACATTGAGTGATAGGCTGTCCTACATCCTGCCAAAAATTTTAAAACCATCTAAGTCTGATAAGATTCTATTCACTAGGGTAAGTAAGAGATCTGTATCATAAGAGTGAGAAAATATTGGAGACATACATCTTGCTTTTTAATGTGCTTCATAGCTTAACATTGTCCTCCCATGTGTATTTATGGTTTAGAATGTGTTGACATGCCTGATTGGTTTTTACACATTCTCTTGTTGGCCAACTTTGTATTGGAGAACAACTTTTGTTTTTTTTATTTTTCATTACTTAGGTTGGTGCGTGATCTGCGTGGTAAGAGTGAAAAGGAATTCAAAGCATACGTCTCACTATTTATGCGTCATCTGTGTGAACCTGGAGCAGACTCGGCAGAAACGTTCGCTGATGGAGTGCCAAGAGAAGGGTTGTCACGGCAACATGTACTAACAAGAATTGGCATTATGTCTCTAGTCAGGAAAAAGGTGGGTGTAATATGATCATGAAAGGTGAATAGGTGTGAAAAGGTTTAATTAAGATGTATATTAACCTTTCCGAATTAAATACTGTACTATATTTCTGCATTTCCAGCCATTATAAAATATCAAGTTAAGCCTCATGTGGAGGTATTATCAGAATAACCTTGTAGCCATAGATTTAAATGTAGCACCCCGTCATGCTTTATGGGAAATGTTGGAGACATATGCAGAGATGCCCTTTGTTGTCAAAGGCTGTAAAAATTATCCTGAATTTAAAACAATAAGGTGAATAGGCATTCAAAACTATCGTAAATGTACTTTATATAAGAGGACAGATGTTGATGTTTTTATTTATGATCTGTAATTCAGGTACAACAAGAGTTTCTAAGTATAAATTGTAAGTAAATATTTCCTTTGCATTCTGAACATCAGGTTCAAGAGTTTGAAGGTATCAATGGTCAGTACAGCTTGCCCCACATGATGGAGATGTTGGAACGGGTCAAGGTGGCCGACAAATCTGCTGCCTCCTCACCAGCGCCATCTACAGCCAGCTCCAAGGATGAAAAGGTCACAGAGAAGGTTCCAGAACCCGAGAAAGAAATAGAGAAAACAGATGATCAGATAAACGGTGTTACCAAAGAAACAACTGAAGAGAAGGAGGGCAATGAGCCACAGAAACAGGTGGGAAAGGGATATGGTTTATGTAAATTGTATTATTAACTGATCGGTTTCAGTTAACTGGAGAGGTAGTGTGGCATTGAAGTGATCGGTGAAATGTTGTGACAGATGAAGAAAGTCTGGTTATTGTTCATCGATTGAATATCAACAACACCTCAGACTTTTATTTGCTTCTAGAGCCAGATTAATTTGAGTAAATATGTTTGTCTGTATCTGCAGCAATGGGGAGTCGTACAGACATGAGTTATAACAGAAGGTAATTTTCATTATATCTGTCATCGCTGTCCTGTCTTGAAAGACTCTCCACCCCAGTTATATTCAAACCCTAAAATTTGAAATTTTATTAGGTCATAATTATGAAGTCTTGTGGGAAATAATTTGAACTTTTCAGGAAGAAATGAAGGAAGAACAGGAGGAGAAGATGGAGACAGATCAGGTGGAGAAGAAAGAGGCAGAGGAAACTACAAAGACTGAAGACAAGGAGAACAGGGAGAATAAAGAGACTGATAAAAAGGCAGAGGACAGCAAAGGTAGGCGGGTCAACAGGGGGTGATTGACAGGTGGGAAGGGAATAGTAGTTATGACAGGGTCAGACTAAAAACTGAGGACCGGAGAGTAACAGCTGACAGAAAATCTAGGACAGCAAAGGCAGGTGGGGTATAGGGAGTGATTGACAGCTGGGATAGGAAATGTTGGTGGGATACAGGGACTGATTGATTAGGGGGAAGGGTCGGGGCTAAGGTATATAGTCTGCAGGATTGATTCAATAGTGTAAGAATGGCATTCAAGAACAAAAATGGGAGAAAATAAGTGGGAGCTACGGGGAATGCTTGAGTGGTGTAAAATTAATTTAGGCAGAGTACATAATAATTGCCTGGTGTAAGATCAATGTAGGCAGGGTACGTAGAACGATTGACTGGTGTAAGATTAACGAAGGCTAGATACATCAAATGATTGACTAGTGTAAGATTAATGTCAGCAGGATACAAAATGGTTGACTGGTGTAAGATTAATGTAGGTAAGGTAGGCAGGATACACAAATCGGTTGATTGGTGGAGAGCAAAGGTCAGGTAATCAGATCTTATTTGAGTAGAGGACACATATATGATGGAACCTGGTCTTACTTATAGCAATTAATTGTCATTCTGAGTTAAAATTTATCTTTTGAATTTATAATATTTCTTGTGTATTTTGGTTGTTTCAATTACACTTTATCAATAATTGTGTCCCCGAAAAGCGGGGATACTATGGATCATGCACGGTTATCGTCCACGTCCGCAGAGATTTTCTTGTGTTCAACCTACAAGCCACATTTCTTTTGGTATTTCTTTTAAACTTTGCAAGTGGCTTTCTATGGCAGAGATCTGGCCACCCTGTTATTTTGGTAGCCCAGGAGTCAAAATTATGCTCTGGGGAGTCCAAAACGTCAAAAATTTTGACTAATTTTGACTATTGTTTGTGTTCAAGCTGTAGGGCACAGTTTCTTTCAGATTTATTTTATATTTAGTGCATGAATTGGTGGGTATGACATCTCACCACCCTATCTTTTTTGTGGGCCTGGGGTCAAAATCAATAGTAATCGCTATTTTAAGGCTAGGAGTCAAATTTATGCTCTGGGGAGTCAAAACCAAAAAAAAATTTGACTTATAACTTGAAAACTATTGCATTTAGAGAATTTTGTTTAAATATGTTATTCAGCTACTTTTGGGTCAGCTATAACATAGTAAAATTGCAGACCTGTAGCTCATTGCATAGTGGAGTAATGGCTACTTTGATGTTCTCACTGTTGAGTAAATCAGTTGTATCTTGAAAACTAATGCAAATGTGCTTATAACTCACTATTATTGGCCCTAGAGGTTTGCAATGTGAAACCAACTTATAGGAAATCATGGGCTGGGAATCTTCTCATGTGGTCAAACTTGACCTTGGGCCCCTCCTTCAAGGTCAAACGAGGATAGCCAAACTTAAAAGTGCTTATAACTTGCTTATTATTGGTCCTAGAGGTTTGCAATGAAACCAACCTATAGGAAATCATGGGCTAGTAATCTTCCGATGTGGTCAGATTTGACCTTGCGCCCTTTCTTCTAGGTCAAACGACAATAGCCAAAGCTTAAAGTGCTTATACCTCGCTTATTATTGGTCCTAGAGCTCCATGACATACATGTTGCAATGTGAAACCAACTTATAGGAAATCATGTGCTGGGAATCTTTTGATGTGGCCATATTTGACCTTGGACCCCTCATTCAAGGTCAGATGACAGCCAAACTTAAAAATGCTTATAACTTCAGGAATCTACAGCCTCTATGTCTTTTTATTATTGTGTCTACATGTTTGCTATGTTCCGGGATACACCGCCGGTTCGCAATAAAGTGAGCGGCATAAATCTAGTTTTTACTATATTTTTTGTTTCTCTAGACAAAGTAAAAGAAGAGAAGAAGGAGGATGTGAAACCAAAGGAAGAAAAGCCTGCATCAGAAATCAGCAAGCACAAGTTCATGTTCAACATTGCAGACGGGGGATTCACAGAGTTACACACGCTCTGGCAGAATGAACAGAGGGCGCTAGTAGTCAACAGGGAAGCAGAGGTGAGTTGAAGCTAATCCTGATAATTAGTGATCATCATTTTAAGCTTATGTCACTTGTCACTTTCTTCAATGAAACTTGCCTCAACCTTCCATGTCCTTCCAGTTATTATTGTTGGGGATCAGTGACTAAAGGGTTATCAGTTTTGGTAAATGCTCAATACAATCGCATTTTTGTGGTTGTTGAGTTGAATCGAACATGTTGAAAGTACTAAATGTCTTTCCAAATATGACACAAACTGTTAAAATGTATGTAAAAACCCATCTTTGACATTATTATGATTATTTGATGAAGGTACACAACAGTGCAATAATTTACAAACTTTTTAACCATTTGTAGGTCTGGCACCGTCGCCATGACTACTGGTTGCTATCGGGGATTGTGAAGCATGGTTATGGTCGGTGGCAGGACATTCAAAATGATGTCTGTTTTTCCATTATCAATGAGCCATTTAAGGCAGATATCGGCAAGGGCAACTTCCTGGAGATCAAGAACAAGTTCTTGGCGAGAAGGTTTAAGTTGTTAGAACAGGCACTAGTTGTGGAGGAACAGCTGAGGAGGGCTGCATATCTAAACCTTACACAGGACCCAAGTCACCCAGCCATGGCACTAAATGCAAGGTAAAGGACAAGTTGTTACACTAATAGTACTTAGTTATCACCCAATAATAGTGTTACATGTGAGGACATTGAAATTCACACACAATGAACACTGTAGTGCAAGATTCAGTGGTCTTTCCAACTCTTATGTTCTTTTATTTTATTAATGAATGCCAGCTCTGTCTAATAAAGTCCCAGCAGTCACCAGGACTGATTTAAATGATTGTACCCTACATAACTTCAATTTACTCTATGACTTTTTTGCACATTGGATGCAGTTATGTAATAGAATTAACGAGCTTTCTGCTTTCTCTTTGCCAGGTTTGCAGAGCTGGAGTGTTTGGGTGAATCTCATCAGCACTTGTCCAAGGAATCTTTGGCAGGCAACAAGCCAGCAAATGCTGTCTTACATAAAGGTTAGTGGTGTGATACTCCAGTAGTGCAATTCACACAGCATGTTCCCTGTGCTAGATATACTTAACCAGTATGAAGATATTGCACATACAATAGGTCATATTCTGCTGGTCCTGGAAAATGTTTTCAATGATTACACTCTGTTCACCTTATACCCCATATATGTATTCCTTTATAAACCAGATTGAATACTTTTCTATTTATTTTTGTTACACAAAGCCTGTTCACTGTATCCTACCACCACAGAACCAGCTATTCTATTTCATATCTCAATTCTGTTTTATTTATTTATTTATTGCAAAATTATTTTAAAATCTGTGCACTTTACGTCCATAGAATGTAACCCGCTGCTCGATGCCCATATATTTATGCTGATGTTTAATTACAGTGCTGAACCAGCTAGAAGAGCTGCTCTCTGACATGAAACAGGATGTGTCTCGCCTGCCCACTGCAGTGGCACGCATTCCACCGGTCACTCAGCGTCTACAGATGTCCGAGCGTGCAATCCTCAGCCGCCTGGTCAACCCTGCCCAGCTGACTGCACCACAAGTTACCCAGCAAGTCCAGACTGCAGTCTCAGCAGCCACCGCCAAGGCGACCGCTACCCAGGGGGCAGTCGCCCCTGGTATGTAAGTGGATATTGTCTTCTGTACGCATGCTTAGATTTGTAGAACGGGGTGATGGTTGACTTAGGGATTGTGGCAGCCTTACTGGATGAGTAGAAAAAATAGTTTGGGTGTCTGTGGTCGGGTGTTTGAATCCAGCTCATGTTAACGTATTTAATACTCAGAGGGTCTGTCCTAATATGACCTTAGTTGTGAAACGGGATGTAACACTAAAGGTTTAAAGTTGTCCCAGATTTACAGTACAATCTGTATTACCTCATAATTTGTAACACCTGTTATTAAGACATTCAAACTCTTTTTAAAAAATTGCAGTTTACAATTGGACCTCTATTATCCAAGCTTCTATTGTGTAAATATTCAATTTCCTTAACACATTTTTTCTTTCCAAAGACGCTACCTTTTTTCTTCTTCTCACAAACCTCTTCTATTGAAAGAACCTTTTTAAAAATGCAAGCTGGATCTTGCTTTCCCACCATCTTTAGATCTTAGAATCTCTACTGTTTATATTTATGGTTGCTATATGTCACTCTACTTTTCAATTATAATATATCATCATAATATAGATGTAATGTATGTTTTTTCTTTAAACTTCTATGAATAAACACTAAATTATTTGGTGTCAAAATTCATTTGGAACATGGATAATGTGTTTGATATTTTACTGTGTTTTTGTCTTCATTAGTAGTTTTTAAAAAAATATGAGAGTGAAAGCAAATACCATAAATTTCCAAAATAACGCCCAGGTTCAAATAAACGCCTGGTTCAAATTAACGCCTGGATCCAGGCCCACTGTTTACAATTTATAACACTGCTTTTGTATTTCAAAAGAATGCATGGTTCAATTTAATGCCTGGTCTGATGCCATTTGAAAATAGTTAACGCCCGGGCCATATTTTGAAAAAATACTGTACGCTGGTAAAGTTGAACCTTGCCAATAATGGTGGTGAATTAGTGTAAATTAAATCATGTACAGCACTTGGGAATGTTAAAACATCTAGTTCCAATTAACACACAAGCTAGATATTGAAATGCAGTCTGTACTTTAATGATGAGTGTAGGGTGGCTTTTTCATTGGTTAATTAATCAGCCATGAGAGCAAGTCCCGAGAATGTAAAAAGTAATTTTACTGCAGTAGTGCAATATTGGATGAGGTTAGGATAATGCTGTTACAAAACAAGTAATAAAGAATAATTGTTGATGTTAGCTAATTTGGTATAAAATCCCTCTACAACCTTAAATTTTGTAAGAAATTACTGGGAGGCATGCCAGTAAAGTGAAAAAATCTCCCAACATTGTTTACACAAAATCTATTAACAATAACAGAAGATACAGAGTGAAACTATTAAGGCTGTGACTAGTAGTCAGAATTCACCCTGAGAGCTGAGCTAACCAAATTTGTCTTGCAATTCGGTATTCATGTGGTTTAGTATGTGTTTCCTCTCCATAAACACAATGGTGGTTTCCGGAAATGATGTCTTTACATTAAAACAGTTGTAAAAGGTATCCAAAACTTATTAGAGTGTTGTAAAATGAGAAATATTACACAAAACTCCCCAGTAAGCAAAGAATTCTGATGTATTGCTGAGTTATCATGAAAAGCGTGACCAAGTGAGCGACAATATTATATATTGACAAACATCGAGTGGACCAGAAAGCACTCAAGATCTTCCCAAATCGATCCTAATCGTGAATATCGACCACCTGGTCACAGCCTTAGAAACTAAATAAAATAGTTTTCAGTTTTATTTTTTGGCAAACCACCTCTTTACATGTTCTGTGTTCTTGTTTTCAGAGCAGCAGGGGGTGAAAATATCGCAAACCGCACCAAGTAAATCAGGTAAGTGAAAAATGTGTCGGGTGTTATAATAATAAGTTTTCCCAGACAATAGAAACAAGGGAAATAAGACAAGTACTAAGGTGAACTAAAATAAAATGAAACAAGTCAAGAAACTTACAACTGATTTGGTAATTAAACCAGCAATTTAAATGCGAGAAATAGAACTACAGCAGCAAACATAAGAAAGACAATAAGATAAGTTCTAATTGAACTTTTATAGCGCTTAATCTCCCCATGCAAAAGTCAGGTAATGCAAATAACAGAAATACCTGAAATAATATAAGGGAAATTTCATAAGAAAATGTGGGCACAGTATAAGAAGATTAAATAGAAGGTAGCTTGAGTTAGATATTGATATATTTCTGTTCACATACAAATACATCGTGTGGTAAGTTTGAAGTAAATCAGAAAAGACAACAAAGAAGTAAAGCATACAAAGCAAACAAAAATGTAAAACAAAATGCATCAGTGAATTAGTTTTTGTCGCATCTTGTGCACCATAGAATATCAATTATTTGAGCTTTTTTCACCTCGACCCATAAAGGCTGGGATTATTCTAGTCCTCTATGCCATACAGGCATCGGTGGCGGTGGGCATAAAGCTTGTGGGTGTTCCAAAGCCTGAACCCATGCACTGATTTTCACCAAATTTTTTAGGGTATGTTTACCCCAAGAGGATCTAGAGCTGATTAGTTTTTTGGGGGGTATCTGGCAACAACTGTTGCCATGGCAACACTTTGAATTTTTGGGATTTTAACGTTTGTGGGTGTTGCACATCCTAAACCTATGCATGGATTTTCACCAAATTTTCAGGATATGTTAGCTGAAACAGGATCTACAGCTAAGTAGGTTTGGGAGGGTATCTGGCAACACCTGTTGCCATGGCAATGCTTTAAATACTTTTCGCACTTAAACTTCTTAATTGAAAAAGGGGCGCTATTAAACAGATGTTACTACAGTTGCATTTTAATCTCGCACCGGCAAAGGCGAGGGTTGGGAGATTATGAAACGCCTTCTGTGCTCGCGTGTGTATGCATGCATGTGTGCATTTATCACTTGTTTTAAATCAAGCTGTATAACTCCTTTTATCCACCGGATAGTATCATTACGCCAAATTTAAAGTGCTTCTAACTCGCTTATTATTGTTCCTAGAGGTTTGGTATGTGCAGCCCACCTATAGGAAATCATGGGCTGGGAATCTTCTGATGTGGTCAGATTTGACCTTGCTTATAACTCGCTTATTATTGGTTCTAGAGGTTTGCAGTGTGAAAGCAACTTGTAGGATATCATGGACTGGAATCTTTTGATGTGGTCAGATTTAACCTTGGGTTCCTCCTTCAAAGTCAAATGAGGATAGTGAAAGTTAAAAGTGCTTTAAATCAAAAATCTATATTGATGAATATGTGTTTTAATAACAAGAACTTTTCAGAGATGTAAAAATACTCTTTTTTTTTGAAAAAAAAAATCAGGAAGAAGCAAATAAATATAGGTTTTACAAAGTCCATAGGAATTCATGGCCTTCAAATCTTTCGCCTGTGAAAATTTTTGCATCATTTTGAAAAATAAAATGGCTCTCATAGCTGATTGTTTGAAACTCATTAAGATACTCTAAATCTTGAAATATTGCAGCTAAGTTAATCATATTTGCAAAAAAGATTTTTGGCTAGGAAATTAGCATGATAGAAATTTTAATCTTGTTTTGAAAAAATATAGTCGCCATATCACATGTGTAATGTCATATGGGGTTATCTTACTAAGACAGCCTTATATCTCCCTTTTCAATGCACCTAGGGGTTCAGAGTGTGAAAACAATTTATAGGAAATATTGACTTTGACCTTTGACCCCTTCTTTAATGTGAAGTAGGGTCATCTTACTACAAAGGCCTTATATCTCCCTTAGATCTCCATTATTATTACTGATCCTAAGGTGGGAGATAACCACTGAGGCAGTAGTCTTGTTATTATGAACTATACCAAAATGGGTCATTTCTCAAAAGTAGTGAACCGTGATCCTTTTATTTCAAATTTATTATCTCCCGCCGGGCTTTAGCCTGGGAGGGAGATTATGAAATCATGTCTGTGTGTGCGTCCGTGCGTGTGTGCGTGCGTTAGTTAGTCACATAGATTTCTCCAAAACTACTACAGCTACAGATTTTTTGTAAATTAATTGTCCCAATGAATTTTCATGCCCTTGAAAAAGTTTTGGTTTTATTGACTTAGGCCTAAAGATAAGTGAGTAATAGCAATCATAGCTACTTTGAGTAAAGGGCTCATAACTCAAAAACTATTGCAGTAACAACTTTTTCTTCAAATATGTTGTTCAGCTACTTTGTCCTTAGCTATAACATGGTACATAGTTTGGGGTCCCATTGCATGCCATAAGTGAGTAATAGCTACTTTCTCATTTGTAGCTAAATAACAGAAGAAGTAAATGTCAGATATCTTCAAAAGTATTGAAGTTAGGGAAATCTTTTCAAATATGTTGTCCATCTTCTTTTTGGTAAGCTATGACATACTAAAGTTTCAGACCTGTTGCACCTTGGATAGCTGAGTAATAGCTACTTTGAAATTCTGACTGGTGAGTAAAGCGATTGTAACTCCAAAACTATGGCAGTTAGAGTATTTTCCTAAAATATGTTGTTCAGCTACTTTGTCCTTAGCTATAAGATGGTACATACTTTGGGGTTCTATTGCATGCCATAAGTGAGTAATAGCTATTTTCTCATTTGTAGCTAAATAACAGAAGAAGTAAATGTCAAATATCTTCAAAAGTATTAAAGTTAGGGAAATCTTTTCAAATATGTTGTCCATCTACTTTTTGGTAAGCTATGACATAGTAAAGTTTCAGACCTGTTGCACCTTGGATAGCTGAGTAATAGCTACTTTGAAATTCTGACTGTTGAGTAAAGCCATTGTAACTCCAAAACTATTGCAGTTGGAGTATTTTCCTAAAATATGTTGTTCAGCTACTTTGTTCTTAGCTATAAGATGGTACATAGTTTGGGGTTCTATTGCTTACCATAAGTGAGTAATAGCTATTTTCTCATTTGTAGCTAAATAACAGAAGAAGTAAATGTCAAATATCTTCAAAAGTATTGAAGTTAGGGAAATCTTTTCAAATATGTTGTCCATCTACTTTTTGGTAAGCTATAACATACTAAAGTTTCAGACCTGTTGCACCTTGGATAGCTGAGTTATAGCTACTTCGAAATTCTGACTGTTGAGTAAAGCCATTGTAACTCCAAAACTATTGCAGTTAGAGTATTTTCCTAAAATATGTTGTTCAGCTACTTTGTCCTCAGCTATAAGATGGTACATAGTTTGGGGTTCTATTGCATGCCATAAGTGAGTAATAGCTATTTTGTTATTTGTAGCAAAATCATGACATAAGTAAATGTCGAATATCTTCAAAAGTATTAAAGTTAGGGAATTCTTTTCAAATATGTTATCCATCTACTTTTTCATAAGCTATCACATAGTAAAGTTTCAGATCTGTTGCACATTGGATAGCTGAGTAATAGCTACTTTGAAATTCTACAGTTGAGTAAAGCCATTGTAACTCCAAAACTATTGCAGTTACAATATTTTCGTAAAATATGTTGTTCACCTACTTTGTCCTTAGCTATAAGCTGGCATGTAGTTTGGGGTTCTATTGCATGCCATAAGTGAGTAATAGCTATTTTCTTATTAGTAGCAAAATAATGACATAAGTAAATGTCAAATATCTTCAGAAGTATTAAAGTTACGGAATTCTTTTCAAATATGTCATTCATCTACTTTTTTGTAAGCTATCACATAGTAAAGTTTCAGACCTGTTGCACATTGCATAGCTAAGTAGTAGCTACTTTGAAATAGTGACTGTTGAGTAAATCCATTGTAACTCCAAAACTATTGCAGTTACAGTTTTTTCTTCAAATATGTTGTTCAGCCACTTTGTCCTTAACTATAAGATGATATATATTTTGGGGTTGTATTGCATGCCATAAGTGAGGAATAGCTATTTTCGTATTTGTAGCAAAATAACAACATAAGTAAATGTCAAATATCTTCAAAAGTATTAAAGTTAGGGAAAGATTTTCAAATATGTTAGTCATCTAGTTTTTGATAACCTATCACATAGTAAAGTTTCAGACCTGTTGCACATTGGACAGCCGAGTAATACCTACTTTGAAATTGTGACTGTAGGGTAAATGCATATAGTTTGGGGTTCTGTTGCATGCCATAAGTGAGTAATAGCTATTTTCTTATTTGTGGCAAAATAATGACATAATTTTTCTCAAATAACTGCTTCATCTACTTTTGGAAGAGTTTTCACTTGGTGAAGTTTCAGACCCGTAGCTAATTATTCACCTACTCAAAATGAGTAAATGTGAATTATCTCTAAAAGTATTGCGGATATCCAATTTTTATCAAATAACTCATTCATCTACTTTTGGGAGGGCTTTCACATGGTGAAGTTCCAGACCCGTAGATAATTACTCACCTACTGAAAATGAGTAAATGTGAATTATCTCTAAAAGTATTGCAGATAGCCAATTTTTATCAAATAACTCATTCACCTACTTTTGGGAGAGCTTTCACTTGGTGAATTTTCAGAGCCGTAGCTAATTATTCACCTCCTCAAAATGAGTAAATGCTAGTTATCTCTAAAAGTATTGCGAGTATCCAATTTTTATCAAATTACTCGTTCATCTACTTTTGGGAGAGCTTTCACATGGTGAAGTTCCAGACCCGTAGCTAATTACTCACCTACTCAAAATGAGTAAATGTAAATTATCTGTAAAAGTATTGCAGATATCCAATTTTTCTCAAATAACTCATTCACCTACTTTTGGGAGAGCTTTTACTTGGTGAGGTTTCAGACCCGTAGCTAATTATTCACCTACTCAAAATGAGTAAATGTGAATTATCTCTAAAAGTATTGCAGATATCCAATTTTTATCAAATAACTCATTCATCGACTTTTGGGAGGGCTTTCACATGGTGAAGTTCCAGACCCGTAGCTAATTACTCACCTACTGAAAATGAGTAAATGTGAATTATCTCTAAAAGTATTGCAGATAGCCAATTTTTATCAAATAACTCATTCACCTACTTTTGGGAGAGCTTTCACTTGGTGAATTTTCAGAGCTGTACCTAATTATTCACCTCCTCAAAATGAGTAAATGCTAATTATCTCTAAAAGTATTGCGGGTATCCAATTTTTATCAAATTACTCGTTCATCTACTTTTGGGAGAGCTTTCACATGGTGAAGTTCCAGACCCGCAGCTAATTACTCACCTAATCAAAATGAGTAAATGTGAATTATCTGTAAAAGTATTGGAGATAGCCAATTTCTCTCAAATAACTCATTCACCTACTTTTGGGAGAGCTTTCACTTGGTGAAGTTTCACACCCGTAGTTAACTATTCACCTACTCAAAATGAGTAAATGCGAATTATCTCTACAAGTATTGCAGATAGACTGTATTTCTGAAATAACTCATTCACATACATTTTGGAGAGCTTTCAATTAGTGAATTTTCAGATCCGTAGCTAATTACTCACCTACTCAAAATGAGTAACTGCCTATTATCACTAAAAGTATTGCAGATAGCCAATATTTCTCAAATAACTCATTCACCTACATTTTGGAGAGCTTTCACATGCTAAATTTTTTTAATGAATTTTTAAAATAATTTTTAATGCATTAAAATTTATGAAATCATGCACCAAATCAATTATAACTTGAAAAGTATTACATTTAGAGCACCTTGTTAAAATATGTTATCTTTAGTACATCTAATTTATATGGCGGGAGATAAATGCATGCGTCAGAATGCTTGTTTTATGAATATCAGGAAAGCTACTAATAAATAAGTACAACTTAGATCAGTGGGTACATTGTTTGGTTGTGTGAACATCGATATTAAATGTAAAATTAGTTCAGTATCGGCCGATAATGGGAGATAATATTGTCAGCTAAACAGTTCAATGCCGTGATACTGAAAAGAGTTTAATCTAGCATATCTTCAACAGAATATGTCTTCTAACAGGAAGTGAAGGGTATCAAAACAAAACCTGGCAGTTCTGATTAAGAACGCATTAAAATATACAAAAATACAAAAAATAAAATTTTATAATTTCTTCAGATTTAATTTTTATTTGAAATTAATAAGTACAATTTTAAGGCAGTATGAAAGGTGCCGATATTGATAGACATCTGTGCACATTGATATCGGAAACCCTCTACCAAAACCACGAATATTTACATCAATAAACAATGTACCCACTGAAAAAGAGTAATTATTGATTAATTCTTCACTGCAAATAATCCATTGATTCAAGTGAAAGCCAAGACAGACTTCAGAAATAAATATCCCACTGTTTGTATTTAGATGTTACACCCACACTACACTTGAATGGACCATCATTATCCCACAACAAAGACCTTGCGCCAGCCTATTCCAGCAGTACTTCCCCCTCCTGTTACAATTCTTCTCTACAGCAGAAATGTGTCGCCCAAACTCAGCCTGCCAGTCCCCATCCCTCTTACCAAAGTAATCACTACAGTGCCCTGGAGAATCAATTGGCAGAGTTTTTTATTCACAATATGCAGAATCGTCCCACCTACAGTGAAAGGAACCCTGTATCCCCCATCTCTCCCATTTCCCTATTATCTAGGTTACCAGGTAACCTGCTTTATATGGGCTTCTGTCACACGACCAACTCTTGTTGTGTTTTTTATAAGGAGCAGTGTTGTGACTTGTGCATAAAAGTATGTTTTATTCACTTAGAGAAAGTGTAATGTCAAGATATGTAGTCATTTTGTAGCTTAAAATAGCTTATCCTACTCTGGCTTGCTAGAGTTGAAAGAATGTTTATGTTCCTGGAATGATTTCCACTGGTGGGTTCATCATTGTTTATACTGCCAACATTTATTGTTCTGACAAAGGGTTGCCGATATCGATGTGAAAAGGCGTATATCAGTATCGGTGTGTACACATAAACGTACACGTCAAATATTTGAAATAAACCCTTGATCTGAAAGGTTTTGGAGTCAGATCCACCATGCTTTAATAAATTTCTCTTCCTGTTGGGGATGTTACAACAAAGCTTTTTCAGTATCCCGGAATCAGACGTTTTAGTGGATAATACTACCTCCAATATCAGCCGATATTTTAAATATTTTTACCAATATTTTTTATCGATGACCACACAGCCACATGATGTACCCACTATGTACCACCTAATATATAGTAGTAACATAGTTGTTCCACATTGCAAGTTTGAAATGCACTTTTAATTCAATTTGTCGGACGGTTTTTCAGCAGTGTAGTCATGTATTTCTAGTAGGACTCATGAGACAAGTTAAATCCTGTACTTTGGTTTGCTTCTCAATGTTATGCAAGAATATGACCAATAATTCATAGCGAGAGTATCTCCACAGAGGTATTAAAGCTGGTAAACACAAGATTCTTAATACGTTATATGAAATGGGATCTTGACAGATTGTAAAACTTGTAACAAAATGGGCAGTGAGAAGCCATGATGTAAAAACATTTACAAAATACATGTATAACATGTACACGTGTTCTGGCGGTCTCTATCACAACTGTTCAGACCATGAAAGTTAAAATCTTTTGAACAACAGCGTCTGTGTTTATAGCAATCTTCACTATTTTGTACCATTATAAAGAAAACATGGAAATGCAATTATTATCATGCCATGGTGATGATTTTTAAACATTTTGCTAAGTCCAGATTTATCGTGTTTTGGGGTCAGTTAACGCCCTTGAGTTTTCACTGAATTGTTGGTCATTCTTGTCCTATATAAGTCAATTTATCCGTAAATCCATTTATCTGATGAGTATGTCAGTAAAAGTCACTCTTGTTTATCTTGTTCACAGAGTGGCTCCACCATCTTTAGTGAATTTTACATTTTCTTACACAAAATCTGTGCTTCAAGTATGTTTGGCTGCTTGAATGTGTTTTGCAATTAAGTATGGCTTTTTATATATAATTGCACACTATAACTACATATGTCTTACTCATTATTGTTGTATTTATATTAAACAATTATAACTGTAATAAAGTAAAAAGGTGTTCATGTAAAATAGGTGATTATAATCAGTAATTTATATAAAACTGTAAAGCATTCGTAGAGTGCAGACCTCCACCGGGGGAGTTTCTGATCATTTGGGATTTTTTTTTGTAACCAGAATATGAGCTCTCCTAAATGTAACAGCTTTTCCTTCGGCCTGGTCCTACAACATAAAAAATTCATAAAGATCCACTGATTACCTTAAGAGTAATATCAAACAGAAGAAAGCCAAAGGCATTGAAATTGGAACCTTTGATTATTCATGAGTTTTTGTATCCAGAGTATGATCCAGATCTTTTCCAAAATTTGATCATTAGAAAGCTTTGGTTAAATCCTACTTAATAGGTACAAAACATTTCAGCAAGGTCGGTTCTTTACTTTTGAAGTTAGCACAAACAGACCAACAAACGCACCGGGAAAACATGACCTGCTGGTGTGAGGCAATTATCTGTTTTATTAAATAAAATCGGCAATACCTGACAATCAGCCATCCTGAATGAAATTTTTATAATTCATCCCTTTTTTCAAATGTATATAACAATGAATTTGAAAACTTCAGGCAATTCTTGAAATCTCCAACTGGACCAAGGAAATTGCAACTTCCCTAAAATTCCGCGAGAATCTGCAAAGTCACTGCAGTTCATGTGCATGCACATATGTTTGTAATTGTGTGTTTTTTCAATGTTTTAAATTGTCTTTGGAAGGCATTGACACTCTATGTTTAGATATTATGTTTGGAAATAGACATTTAAAAGTACTTTAGCAAATCTCTTGAAAGTGTGTCTGAATAACTTGTATTATTGAGGAAGTTAGGTCACATTGGGCAGCCAGATTAGATTGAAGTATTCATGGATACAGTATCTTACTCTATAGGATAAAGAATTTGTTGAAGGTGCTTAATCAGTTTTTCCACTTCAAATAATAATGCATTTTCTGAAAGCTACACTTGCAGGGAGTATATCTCCCAACCTTAAATCACTTGAAAATACATTTGCCACACTTGGAAACACTCTTTGCCAGTTTAACCCTTGTAAAAAATGTTTTATATCTTTTGTATTTAATTTGTAATATTCAGCTCTCCATACTGATTACATAAATGTATTTTTTATTTGGAAACTATTATATTATTTCAGCAGGTGATTCTGATGGATCTGTACAGAGAGAGGCCGCCACTGGTAAAAAATGAGTCATCACCGTCGACTGACACGCACATTGGAAAACTGAATGGGAGAAAGACAAGTGCTACAGACTATAAATCCAGGAATATCCTCTTTTATCCAACTTTCTGGTTTTAAATTTCATGACTTCAGGATTATCAGACTGGTTTTCATTTGCTAAATTTATGGTTTCAGATGATGTTGTACGAAATTCTTCATTTTATGGACAGTCTAATATCCAACCATAGCTGTACTTTGCTAACATGTGCAGATATTAGGGTGTGTATTCTAATTCAGAATGGAAAAAGCTTTGTGATGTAAATTTGCATCCTTTTATTTTAAGGGTTTCTTAATTAGCTTATTTAAAAAGAAGAAATTGTGAAAAAGACTTCTTTTCAAAGTAAACTGAAAACATCCACAGATAATTTCAGAGAGACCATGTTCCAAATGCCAAACACATTGTGACTGTGTTGGGTATGTTTTCTATTTTGCGGTAAAACATCTGTCAAAAGAGTGAGACTGAAATTACTAGAACTAAGGGTAACAAAGTATACCCGAGTCTGTCCAGGTAACCTCTACAAATGGTTTATCTGTGGTGGTTAGTGACTAGGCAGCACCAACAATAACGGTCGATTCCAAATTGTATTGGTGTTTCTCTGTCAGAATTTCTAGTATTTTTGACTGACAAAGGCATGCATTCCAAATTACACACCAGTAATAGTTTTCCTGAATAAATTAGTTTGTCAAGTTGTGTTTCAATGAAATGATGTCAAAAGCAATAAAAATTGGGCATTAAATGTAGTTATCCCAATGAATTTAAAACTAATCGAGAGGTCAGTGGTTGAGATAAATAACTGATCAACAATACCGTAAGAGTTTCTATTTTAACGCTCAACCATGTTTGTAAAGATCCAAGATTTGTTTATACATGCTAGTGGTTGTTAAAACGTTAAAGTTTGTTTTTACTTTTGAAGTGAATTTTTTTTACCAAAGATATTCATTGCATTTCAAAGGTGCAGTCTGCAATATTTGTACTACTTACAGTAATGTACAAACTTGTGCATACTTGGGATTGGTACCATTCAAACAGTATGAATTTACCAGTCCAATTTTTCGGCCATTTTATTGGCATCAGGGTAAAATATGTGTTGAAAACATACCCTTGTACTTTTTTTAAAAACTTGCTTTGTTAACTGGGACAAATCTGGGGCCTGTAAGTTAAAGCCTTCATTCTGCTTATAAATTTGTTAGCTCTTAAATAACTCTACATTTGTAAACTCTTGTGTAAGTCAAAATCTTAGTTTAGTGTTTGTTAAATTTTTTCGTAAAAACCCTTCAAAGTTAAAGACAACTCGGACCCTATTGTTAAGTTATAGTTATGCAAACCCTCAGCTCTTTACATCTAACTAAATTTAAGTTATTGTTATATAAAGCAAAGTTATTGAAGTGTTGTACAGTAAGGTGGTTGTAAATGAGACATTTGAATACACATTTACGATCTGGAGGAAATCTGTAATAACAATGTACGGAATGCTGACAGTTTTACGACTACTCAAAGAATGCTTCTATTTACTCCCTGAATTCTTTAGTAAAAGTGCTGTTACATTGTCATTAAGTGTTTGTTGTTTTATGAATGATTCTATTTACAGGCCCCAGGTTTGTGGTATGTGTTCTTATTTTCAGAATTGTCAGACATTCTCAAAACAAGAGAAATTCTGCGGAAATAAAAAATATGTTGGTTTATGACAAGTTATATTTTAGGCAAAATGGTCGAGTATGCATGTTAATCCAGATTATGAGATAGCTTAATTAAAAACTGTTTTGTTTTTTCCGGAGAGTTGATCATGTGACTGGAATGATTAAAACAAATGATCATGTTTCCTGACTCTAAGGTCAAACAATTTGATTGATTTTATTTTGCTGACCATGTTTATGTTCATGATATTTACAAAACTGGGAATGAGAAATTTGATGTAAAATGCCTTCAACTCAACCAGAATTCATCACTATTTATATCAAACCTGTCTTTAAAGCTGTATTTTTAGTTTGCATCTCTAAGATAGAAGATATTGTAAATAATTATCGCATTATAGGCAATTGGTCTGCCTTTAAAAGTATTTTTCTGTGTTTATTAATGGTTGCAACTTCTAAGTTGTATATTTGTAAAGTGTCATATTTATTATGTGTACTGTTACATATAAGTGGTAACGTGTTGTGAATTTATATAGACCTTTATATCAAATACAAAGACACTTTTTCATAATAAAAACTACATTTAAAGACTTTCTTTCATTTCATACATACTTGTTACTAGGATTTTTTTTTTTTTTTTTGGGGGGGGGGGGGGGGGGGGGGGGGGGGGGGGGGGGGGGATATCCAAATATCCAGGCACTCTATTGTCTTATATCTACCTGATTGAGAAAGTACATACCAAGTGCCCCCTCATCTTAACATATTTAAATAATAATAACTTCTATATCTTGTTTATACTTTTTGGCATTGTTCAACATCCCAGTCCATACCAATGGGGTCACATGACTTAGCAGATGCTAAAGCAATACTCAGATGTAGTTTCGGAATTAAAAGGAATTAAATAGCAGCTACTTTGTTTGGTTGTTTTAATTAGATCGCTGCAAAATTACAAAATACTGAGTAAATAAATTGTTTTATTTTTAAAAGCATATTTCCAATAATATAGCCATTATGCAATGCTGGGAATTAAGAGAAACTTAATTTTATTTCATGTTAAACAGTGTTATTTTATGAAGATTTTTTGCGAAAGAAGGTCTGAATTGTCATAGCATCTGAGGGATAGAAGATGACGGGTTCTTGCAGTCATATTGTGATATTATGGCCACTTTTGACTGCCACGATAAGTGTGCACGGTATAGAGAAAAAGGTATGGGGCAAGATGCTTGTGTAGAAGAAAACCTCTGCCAGATTTGTGACTACTTTGGGGCAAAATGATATGCTTGCTAGTTGCTACCCAAATACAGGAAGAGCAGGAGGAAACCCCCTGGTAGTGAAAATATGTTGTCTGTGCAGATTACTTTGTATACTGGTAGCCCCCGGCCCGGTCCATCCAATAACAGGCCTGTCATGGACTCAAAAGATCCCGATGGCAAGTGGGCAGAATGTTTACCCCTTTTTGAAGCTTTGTTGACTAGAAGCAATATATTCTCTACGCCAAAGATTCTGGTACCTGGATCTCCTGCTAAAAGGCTCCCACTTTCTGATAAGCCCTTTTTGGAGCCTAATTCAGCTTTGGCCACTGTTTTGGTGATGCTCCCGGCTGGTCCTAAGGACCAGAAATCAGGGAAGAAGACTAAGCGCAAGAAAGACAAGCATGATAAGAAAGACTCAAAATGTTCTAAAGCAAAGCCAGATCTGGGTTCCCATTCTGGCCCAGTTTTGAAAGGGCACTTCTACAACTAATCATGCTCCACCGACTGGTCCAGCTCACTCCACTGGTTCTGGTCTCCCGAGGATGACTCCCTTCACTCAACTGGTACTGCCCAGTGGGTTTCTGCTTCCAAAGCTTCCTCTACCGACCATTCACTGGTTCACACCGGTACACAAGGTAGATCTGTAGTTTGTGATTATGAACCATTAGTTTCCACTGGTCAAACTTCTGATATAGACTCTCAGTCTAGAAAGAGGATTCTGACATTGTTAACCTGGCGGCTTGGGTTCAGTGGATGCACCACTGAAGTTCAAGGTCGTATCTTTGAAAGCATAACACTTCACGGTGAACTTAGTAAAAGGAAATCATCAGCCTAAGCCTCTGAAGCTCTATGTGATCCTAAAAGCCATTTTCACCATTTATCTTGCCTTAGGCACTTCTCTCCAGCAGCTGGCTGACAGCCTTTTTCTGCACCGGGGTAATCTGGTACTGATGAGAAGAGATTCTTATTTAGATCATCACAATGCTGGTGTACAACCTGATACTCTCAACAAACTGCGTACAGCAAATATGTTTTGTCAGTTTTTGTCCCCAGATGCTACTCTGTGACAGGTGGAAGAAAAAATCAACAAGCATCATGCATCCTCTAGTGCTCCAGGACCTGGGTCAGGTGCCTCCCAGTACTCTTCTATGAGATCAGATTACCAATCCAAACCTTATGAGAAGAAGGGTCCCAAACAAGGTTCTCAATCTGCAGGTGATCAGCAGCATTAAAGGGAGTTTGTTGCAAAGTGTAAAGTCAGATACCTGGGAAATGGTACCAAGTCTATTAATCCATGCAGGCCCGGTCTAATAAGCCTTATAAATTGGAAATTTTATTTTAAATGTAGCTTTTATAAGCTACAATACCTACCTATTGTAACAATATGCTTTACTGGTGGTTGACCATGGGAAGCTTCCAACCGGAGTAAAAGTTGAAAACTTATTACCCGTGAAATACAGATAGCCGGGGCCATCCGGAACACTGGTCACGGGGAATGCCGGTGATATAGTACCGGTGTGGGTATACGCGCACCTGCTGGCTTGGCCACATGACCTAGGGAACCTATCAGATGCTCGATAGAGCTCTTCCTCATACTTTGTTGGAACCAAGCCCCCAAGCCAGTGGAAAGTCTGACAAGCGGGGAGGACCAGGGAGGGCCTGTACTATTGTTACAATAGGTAGGTATTGTAGCTTATAAAAGCTACATTTAAAATAAAATTTCCAATTTTATTATGCTACAATAGTCCTACCTATTGTAACAATATGCTGAATCCCAGCATACTCGGATGACTGGGTAGACTGGCACTGGCATAAAAGAAAAGTCTTTCTGGCAAAGGCAGCAACAACCATCTAGGCGAGCATTCGGAGACCAGGGTGGAGGAAGAAGGCCTCGATGTAGTCCAGATTGTAGGAGCTCATCGACGACCGAGGGGAGTTCTCCAGCTCTCCTGTGGTTGAGATGAGAGACCAAGGGGAGAAAGCACCGTCTTGGTCTGGCACCGCCAGTGTAGGCACTCCAAGCAGCAAAGAATCTGAAAACACAAAGTACACAAAGTACGATGAAAAAAGTGTTAAGGAACACTCATACGACACAAGAAAATTCTTAGGAAAATAAGGTTAAGAGATACAGAAAAGTATAACTTAAGTTAAATTCATAAGAAAATGGAAATTAAAATTACTCCTGGTAACTTAATGGTAAGCAGGAAAGTGATACAGCCGGTACGAAAAAGCAAAAAACATAAAGCTAAGTTAGTTACCTGAAGCAGGGTGGAAGGTCCGCTCTATGGTGTCAGGGTTCTGACACGCCCCATCTACACGGTTCCCGGTTTTGTCCCCCCCCCCCTTTTTTTGTCCTTGGAGCTGATGTGGAAGGAGGCATCACCTGCTGTGCTGCGATGAAGGCGCCCAGGTGGTAGGAGCCTTCTGTCTGATCTTGTCCAGCTAGGTCCTTGAGGTAGAACCTAGTGAAGTGATTTAGAACCTAGTGTTGTGTGATTTCCAATGGCAGGCTTGCATAATCTGATCGATGGAGACCCCTCCGTAAAAGGCCTTGGAGGCCGCAAACGCTCTGACATCATGGGCTTTTACCCCTAATAAGTCCATGTCTGCATTGTCTACCTTGGAGTAACAGAATTTTATGGTGTTTTTAATCCAAGATGAAATGGTGGAGCCCTGAATATCCTTAGTGTGGCCCTGTTTAAAAGAGATAAACAACAATTGTCTATTCCCTCTTACGTCTCTGGTTCTGTCCAGGTAACACCTGAGGGCCCTGATAGGGCAGAGGAGGATATCCGTGTCCTTGGAGTCTTGGTTGTACTTCAAGGTGGGAATTACTACTGGAGAAATTGATTGCGGTCCGTCCTTTGCTAATTGATTTTTGGCAATGAACGAGGGAGAGGGTACCAGTTGGACCTGTTCCCAATCGCCCAGGCATAAAAGTCCATCAAGAGTCCAGGCGTGAATTTCACTGCGTCTTTTTCCTGAAGCTAGGGCTAGGAGGAAGACTACTTTCCAAGTAAGGAATTTGAGGTCAGCTTGCTCCTGTGGTTCAAAAGGAGGCTGAAATAATGTGTGTAGGACGATAGATAAATTCCACTTCGGAAAGTTCCTGGAACTCTTAGGTTTGTCCCTATAGAAACTGGCAATGAGTCTGGCAATGTCCACGTTGTTGCTAATGTTTTGTTTTGTATTACCTAAGGTGTCTGCGATAGCTGTTCTGTAACCTTCGATTGTGGAAGGGTAACGGTTCAGCACATTGAAAAGGTACCAGAAGAAGTTGCATATGTCACTTATAGATGGATTCCTGAAGTCCACCTGTTCCTCTTTGCACCATTTTTGAAAAACTGTCCATTTTGAGGAGTAGATGGCTCTCGTTGAGAGTCTTTGAGGAGCAGCAATTCTTTCTGCCACTTCTGCAGTGAACCCGCGTTCTTTGAGGGGTGAACTCCTAGATACCACACATGGAGATTGAGGGAGGCTGGGTTTGCATGGTATTGGTTGTTCAGTGGCTGTTTGAGCAGAGTGCGAGTGGGTGGTAGTTCTCTTGGTATGTCCAGAGACATCTCCACTAGATCCCAAAACCATGATTTTGTTGGCCAACCTGGGGCGATGAGAATTATCCTGCAGATCTGGGATTGGAGTTTTTGTACAACCTTGGGCAGCAGGGCGGTGGGAGGGAAAGCGTACGCAACCAGGTTTTCCCATGGAATGTTCAGGGCATCCACAGCCCATGCCTGAGGGTCTGGAATTGGGGAGACGTAGAGAGGGAGTTTTGTGTTCAGGCTGGTTGCGAATAGGTCCACTTGGGGACTCTCCCAAAGTTTGGAAATTTGTTTGAAGATTTGTGGAGAGAGGGACCATTCTGTTGATTGGATCTGGTTCCTCCTGGAGAGGCCGTCCGCTATTACGTTGAGTGATCCCGGGATGTGTCGTGCTCGGAGTGTCACATTGTTCTGATTGCACCATGTTAGGATTCTCCACATTAGGGCACAAAGTTCTGCTGATCGAGTGCCGCCCTGTTTGTTGATGTATGCCACCAATGAGGTGTTGTCTGAGGCGATGAGGACTTGATTGTTTTGACAAGTCTTTTTGAAAAATTGTAGTGCCAGAAAAACCGCCTTCATTTCTAATAGGTTGATGTGTAGATGCTTTTCTAGATGAGACCAGAGACCTCCTGTAGAGTCTTGACCTGAGTGAGCGCCCCAACCTGCGTTTGAGGCGTCTGTAAATATTAGTTTTTCGTGTTCCCTGGGATGGAGAAATTCTCCTTGTAGCACATTTTGATGGTCTAACCACCATTCCCCGTGTTGTATCATTTTCTGATTCCAGGGGACTGGTGTGTCCAGAGGCATCGGATATTTCCAGTGATTCTTGAGATGCCACTGAAAAGGTCTCATATGCATCCTGCCCAATTTTACAGTCTTCTCTGTTGATGCAAGCAATCCAATGGTGGACATAAGAGTCCTTGCACTGATAACAGACTTCTTTGAGAGGCGATGAAACATTTCCTGAAGTTTTGTCCATCTGTCTTGCGTGGGCCTCACAAGAGCCAAGTCCAGTAAAAAATGGTATCCTAGGAAGTCGAACCTCTTCGAGGGACGGAGTTCTGACTTCCTGAGGTTTACTACAAAGCCGAAGTCCTTCAACAGACTGAGTAGTGCTTGTGTTTGTGAGTGGCACTCCTCCTTGGAGGGGGCACGGATTAACCAGTCGTCTAAATATTGGTGTAGTCTGATTCCTTGTAGTGCCAGTAGTTTTACCTCCTTCACAAGGCTGGTAAAAACTAGAGGAGCTGTAGCCAGACCAAAGGGTAGACTGACAAACTGGTAGGTGACGCCTTTGTGGTGGAATCTGAGATATTTTTGAGAGTGGGTATGGATAGGTACATGTAGGTATGCGTCCGTGAGATCTATAGAGGTAACCCATTCTCCTTTCCTGAGGGAGGCCCGTATCGATTCTGGGGTCTCCATCTTGAACTTTGGTATGACCAGGAACTTGTTTAGTGAACTTAAGTCTATAACTGGCCTCCAGCGATTGCCTGGTTTTGGGACCAGGAACAGCCGACTGTAGAATCCTAGACTGTTTTGAGTGTGCACGACTTCGATAGCGCCTTTGTGCAGCAGGTCTTGAATAGAGGTCAATAAGGCACTTTGTCTGTCGGAGCCTGCATAACCACTGGTGATGCAGGGCACCCTGGACAGGTTTGGGCGTTCTCTGAAAGGTAGTTTGTAACCGTCCCTGAGTAGACTGAGCATAGACCGGTGGGCCCCTTGATGTTCCCACTGGGTAAGAAAACGCCTGAGTCTGCCTCCCACTGGTATGACTGATTTTGAGTCTTTTCCCTCTCCTGAAGGGACTATACACAAGGAGTCTTTGCCCTCTCCTGAAGGGACTGTACACAAGGAGTCTTTGCCCTCTCCTGAAGGGACTGTACACAAGGAGTCTTTGCCCTCTCCTGAAGGGACTATACACAAGGAGTCTTTGCCCTCTCCTGAAGGGACTGTACACTCAGAGTCTTTTCCCCCTCTGGAGGGGTGTGTGGGTAGAAATAATCCAAGAGAGTTTCTGAAAATATTATTCCTTTTTGACCAGGGTGAGATGAGGCTAACACATTTGTTTGAGTGTCATTGAGGGTGTTGCTGCTGCTTAGTGTTAGACGTGTTGCCTCCACGGCCGCGACCTCTGCGGCCACCTCGACCTCCTCTGCGGCCCCCTTGAGGGTGGGGGTAAAAGGGCTGTTGCACCATGTACTGGGGTGCCGGCATGGTTGGGTAGAACATACCCTGGGGAGCGTGATGACGCTGATTTCCACCTCTGCCCCTCTTTTTCTTATAGGGGTGGAAACGCTCCTTCTTGGTGCCTGTCTTCACTCCCAGACCAATAAGTTGTTGCTCGTACTCTTGCATGAGCGATCTGTCAAAGAGGTCACCCCCTGAGACTGGAGCAGAGCAAAGATTGCATAATCTGAATGCATCCAGGTTGGGGTGTGCATGCCTGAGGTAGGCGTCCCTCCTGATCAGAACTAGGTTGGTCAGGGATGAGTTGAAGTTGGCTACTAAGTCCGCATAGGCCTTGGACATGCTCCTGCTAATATCCAACATAAACTGCATCTGGGATGCTTCTTGCTGGGTTATGCTGAACATTTGTTGCATAATTTGCTTCCTGGTGGGCCCCTCCGTGCTAGCACGGAATTGGTCGAACAAACGCTCCCTCTGGTCTCGGGTGAGTCACAGGTTGTTCAGACAGGATTCGCTAGCCACACCGAAAGTTGACAGGAAGTTGGCTATGCTAATGTTCTCCCATGAGAGATATTCCAGCTTTACAAGGTCCTTTTGTTGTACTGTAGCTGGGGGTCCACTTCTGTAGCCAGGCTTCGCTATATTTGAGAAAGCCTGGGGCACCACTTGTGGGGTCTGCGAGTATTTTGCATCCACTACGCTATACCAGCTGCCTTTGTGTGGTGGAATGCCGGGGAACTTTCCAATATCCAAAGTGCTTGATGTGCTGGGTTTAACCAAGTCATCTTGGGCGCTTTGGAGACGCGAGAGATCTGCCACCATAGGAAGCTTTATGGATGGTGGTCTATCCGCCTTTTCTTGTTGTAACAAGAGTGGATCGCGTCCCAGTGCCGAACCCAGTTTGTAATCCTCTTCTGCTGCTGGGTCGGGAATGGAAAGGAACTCTCTAACCTTCTGGACCAGTTCTCTGAAGGGAAGGTTAGGAGGGGCCGCCTGTTCCCCTGTGTCAGATGGTTCTTCTGATCTGGAGGCCGCGAAAGAAGAAGCAGAGGTGTCCATGCCGTATTCCTCTTGTTCCAGGGCTTGAAGAGGTGATTGAAGCCTTGGAGGTGGAGCAACTGAAGGTTGTTGCATAGGTTGAGAGGAAGAGGCAGCAGTGGGCACCGTGATGGCTGAATAACCTTTTACCCTTAATAAGCCCTTCTTCACTTCAGGGGGTGGTTGAGATGGAGCAGAGTCAGGTTCAGGTTCTTCCATCTTTGCGGCTTGCGGCAAAGCAGACACCGGAGTAATGGATACAATGTGCGGTGCGGATGATGCTTGTGGAGGAGGAGCTGTTTGTGGAGGCGCCATGCGTGTAAACATTTGCTCCATAGACTGCTTGAGGAAAGCCTTGAGTCCAGTTTGTAATTGAGCAGAAATGTCCCTCATTTGCTCTTGATTTTTCTGTTGAAGATCCTTCATGAGCTCAAAGTTTTGTTGCTCCAAGTGGCTCTGAATCATTTGAGTCCTTGGGGTTTGAGGGATTAAAGATGAAGTCCTCTGAGGTTGTGGAAAGGATAGAGATGCCATCCTGTCCGCCACGGATTGTCCTCCTTGACTGTGTGGATATGATGGAGGAAGAACATCTTGCGTAACCGTCTGTGGCATAGGGGCCGGCGCCTTGAAAAAGGCTGAAGATTCACCCTGGGGTGAAATAACCGGTCCGGAGCCGAAAATACCAGAGGTTGCAGGAATATCTTGTGATGATCCGGGCAGAGGAGCTGGGAGGCTCGTCAGAGCACTAATGCCGGTCACTGGTGCACTTGTGCCGGATTGTTCCGGTTCCAGGTCAAGAATAGTGTCGACTACCCGGGAGAGATCCTCGCCGGTAAATACCGGTTCATCTGTGTCGAACTCCTCAAATGAGTTGTCTCGTGATCCGGTACGGCTTCTATAAGCAGACCTCTTTGCAAAATTCTCCCTGAGGTGAGTCCACTGTTCCTCAGATAAGGCTGCACATGGAGCACACTGGTTTACATTAGCCCCTTGTGCACAAGGGTCTTGACCTTTACACTTGGCTCTACAGCCAAAGCAAGAACCATGAGAGTCAAACTGGGGCATGAAATGTCCACATTTGCCCCGTTTTTGGTAAGGGGGAGTCTTAACCATCTTACCAGAAGTGTCTATACAGTGTTATAAAACAACTGACACAAAAATATACTGTATACCCACAGTAAAATAGCTGTAACAATTCACCAAAGTGAGAGCTACAAGAAAGCCAACTTGATAAGATGGCTTCCAACAAAAAATGAGGAAGAGCTCTATCGAGCATCTGATAGGTTCCCTAGGTCATGTGGCCAAGCCAGCAGGTGTGTGTATACCCGCACCGGTACTATATCACCGGCATTCCCCGTAACCAGTGTTCCGGATAGCCCGGTCTATCTGAATTTCACGGGTAATAAGTTTTCAACTTTTACTCCGGTTGGAAGCTTCCCGTGGTCAACCACCAGTAAAGCATATTGTTACAATAGGTAGGACTATTGTAGCGTAATAAAATGACAATTACTGCATTGGTCCAAGCTTATGAAGTCACAATGTTGGACAATTGCAACCAAGACTCACCAGTTTATTTATCATTTCCAAATGTTATAACTCCTGTTCTTTGTGTAAATTTAATAGGGCATCCTCAACAGAAATTTATGAAGCCCGAAGTTTACAAGAACAAAATATAATATCTAAAGGTCTTTCCTCTGTCTATCATTTTCTTTGTGTCCCTTTATCCTCCCAGTGTCTACAGTGCTGCAAAAGAGCATGTGGAGGCAGACTGCAGAAATGTTTTAAGTCTGGCAGTCTCTGGGTGCAAATCCACAGGTAGACTACATCTTGAAGGAGGGTTGCAATCTACCCTTCAAGATGAGCCCCCCTCTGACAAGGTCACCTCTGATCATAAGCAGATATGCAAATCCCATCAAGAACCACTGCTTGAGGTTTGCATTCCGTATTAGAGAAATAGGCAGTAGACCAGGTTATGGTTCAATCTTCTCTAACCTACAACAGGTTCTTTCTAGTTCCAAAACCAAACAAGTGGAGGCCTATCTTGGATCTGTGCACCTTGCACTTGTATCTAATGCTGGTGTTCCACTGGAGCCGACCCTACAGCCGACCCTACGACTCTAGGGTTGGCTGCAAAAGTCGGGGACACAAATCCACAAAAAAGGGCGGGAAAAATCTGGGTCGGTTTCACCTCCCCGACGGGACTTGATACATCCAGGCTTGTCTGTATCTAGAGGCTGTCCTGCCTTGAGGTCAGGATGTTTTCTACAGGACTGGTCTGGAAATGACCAGGACAAGCCCTGAACAGACAAACTGAAGCAGGTCCCGACAAGCCATACTGACAGACAGGACTGGAGAAACATACAGAACCCCAGACTTGCAGTCGGTATTGTCATTACACTATTTTGGGGAAAAAGAGGATCAAGTGTCGACCAATAAACAAATCTGAAACTAGGTCAAGGCTGAATATTTGGATCCCATAATGTGACCTAAATGTTCTACTTTACTGTTTTGTTATTTTAATTATAGTTTTCAGGTTTTTGCTTTAATATTATATAAGAAATAAAATCAATGTATGTCTGCTTCAATTTATGAACGAAAAAGTCATGTTAAATATAAAATTGTCATTAAAAATGTTATATCCTGTGGAAAGAAGCAGAGAGAGATGTGCTTCTAACAATATCTTATGTGACAATGAAACCCTCTTGCTTGTTGCTGCCTTTTATACTCCAATTTCGAGCTTTTGGGAAAGATCCTGCTGTAGTAAGAGTCACATGATGGGATCCAAACATCTACTATTGACCTAGTTTTCTGATTTGTTGATTGGTCGACACTTGATCCTCTTTTTTCCCAAAAATTGCTTATGGGTTTTTACAGTGAGAAGAAATATCTTGCGATTGGATCCAAATAGTTTAACCTTTTTTTTTAATTGCTCTGGTGAAATATGCCGAGAATTTGTTTATTATGTGACTAAATAAACCACTTTTTAAGGTTTCTCAATTATTTAAAGCATAAATGTGGACCTTTGCTATCTCTTAACTTCAAAATTATAATCACTTGCACTGGTTTTTTATTTTGGGCTGTCGGGGTATTGTTTTCACCCATGGTGGGTGGGTGGGCGGTGGGTAAAAGTTTGTCCGGGCTGTATCTCAGAAACCTTAAGGTGTAGGAAGTTAATACTTGGTAGAGACATTGGTTAGGAGGTGTAGGTGTGCAATGTCATGGTCTGACCTTGATTTGACCTTGCCGTAGTGACCTTGAGTTTGAAAATCTTGTCCGAGCTATATCTCAGAAACCGTAAGGTGTAGGAAGTTGATACTTGGTAGGGACATTGGTTAGGGGGTGTAGGTGTGCGACGTCATGGTCTGACCTTGATTTGACCTTGCCGTAGTGACCTTGACCTATAAAATTTTGTCCGGGCTATATCTCGGAAACTGTAAGGTGTAGGAAGTTGATACTTGGTAGGGACATTGGTTAGGGGGTGTAGGTGTGCAACGTCATGGTGTGACCTTGATTTGACCTTTGACCTGGCTGTGGTGACCTTGACCTATAAAATCTTGTTCTGGCTATATCTCTGAAACCGTGAGGTGTAGGAAGTTGATACTTGGTAGGAACATTAGTTAGGGGTTGTAGGTGTGCAGCGTCATAGTATGACCTTGATATGGCCTTTTACCTTGCCGTAGTGACCTTGACCTATAAAATCTTGTCCGGGCTATATCTTGGAATCCGTAAGGTGTAGGAAGTTGATACTTGGTAAGGACATTGGTTAGGGGGTGTAGGTGTGCAACGTCTTGGTGTGACCTTGATTTGACCTTTGACCTTGCCATAGTGACCTTGACCTATAAAATCTTGTCCAGGTTATATCTTGGAAACCGTAAGGTGTAGGAAGTTGATACTTGGTAGGGACATTAGTTAGGGGGTGTAGGTATGCCTCGTCATGGTGTGACCTAGATTTGACCTATGACCTTGCTGCAGTGACCTTGACCTATACAATCTTGTCCTGGCGATATCTCAGAAACTGTAAGGTGCAGAAAGTTGATATTTGACAGGGATATTGGTGGGGGATTGTAGGTGTGCAACGTCATGGTGTGACCTTGATTTGACCTTTCACCACGCTGTAGTGACCTTGACCTTTAAATTCTTGTCCAGGCTTTATCTTGGATTCCATAAGATGTAGAAGGTTGACACTTGGTAGGGGCATTGGTTAGGGGTGTATGTAAATGTATGTGTACTTCATGGTGTGACCAAAGTGTGTTCAGCTGCCATATTTAAGACATCTTTCTCTTATGACAAGGACATATGGATTGCTGCAACTGATTATTATATGCACTTTTACATAATTATGCTATTTCCATTGACAGTTATTCTCCAATTAATAAATTTTACAGCTTCATATTTTTAGGTTACTGATTAATGCTGTCATCTTGCTATTGAATTGTCTTGTTTAGTACTTTATCTTTACATACATTTTCTTTCTCTTAGATGTTATTTTCTCTACTTAAACATTATTTGGACCTTTATATAAGTGACACTGCGCTGAAAGTATTCTGGCCTTTATACTGTTTCACTACTTCTATATGTCATGGTGTTGAAAATTATTTCCCCAGGCTGTGGGGTACGGGCATCTCTGATGCTATTTTGTCATTCCTGACATAATTTTTTTGTCATATTTTCACCTCACATCATGCTGCAGATGGACTGCAAATGAGCAGTACTTAAGTTGCAAAAGTCAAGCTGACAACAAGTAAAGGACAAGCCTGGAAGGGTTACAGACAAGCCTGGAAGTAATAAGACAAGGCGTGAAGTGACTAGGACAAGCCTGTTGCCAGAGGGCGGAGCCTAGGTCGGGAACAAAAGTCGGGGAGGGTCGGGGAATATCAAACATGTTTGATATTTTGCCAACTCTCCCCGACAGGCCTGGAAACTACAATTGACCCTAACCGACTATGTAAACATTGTTCCTGACCTTCCAAAAAATGCTTAGTTACTGACAGGTCGGCTCCAGTGGAACACCAGCATTAAGACAGAAACCTTCAAGATGAAATCACCAGAGACTATAAGACTCTCCCTTCAATTGGGACTTTAGCGATGCTTATTTTTACATCGAGGAAATATTGACGTTAAAAAAAATTTTTTTTAACCTTGACTTAAAAGATATTGAACTTGAAATTGAAATATTTTGGATAAAAACTTTAAAAAAAAGACTTGGGTCAAAAAAAGGACAAGTACTCTTCCTGGAATTCAGCAAGGATGGCTCAGCAGACCTGGGGGATGAATTTATGGTGGTGGTTCGGCCAACCAGGCAGTCATACTGCAAGGTTACTCCTGTTGCCAGGTGTCTTGGCATTATTGCCAGTTTCAATCCAACTTCTAAGGGCTTCCTGAAATTGGTGGCTGATTTCTTGATGCAGTGGTGTATGTGTTCTTCGATGAGGTAAAAAAAGGCAGGTGGTATCCTGACAAATTCCGGTAGCCTGGGATGTCAGTCTGTATTAAGTCGGCCAGGAGGTTGCTGTGGCATCCTTTTTCTTGCCTTTGAAGTGTCCAGGGCATGACCCAGGAGTTTGGTGGCTTTCTTCTCCTGGGTGGTGGCTGTTGCCAGTCCAGTCGGAGTGGGTCGGGAAAATGCTCCAGTCCTGCTGGTTTGTCAGTACATCTTGTCTGGGCTTGATACGGCTCATTTGTTTACGGCTTTTCCTGGTAGTTTCCATCTAGTCGTGGAGAAAAGGATCGCGATCCCAAGTCAGATTGGGAGGTAGATCTAAACAAACCAGAAAGTACCACGTCCTGTCGAGATGAAACAGACCCAAAATTTTTGCGCACTTTTTTCTGGATTTTGGTCTCCAATTCCCGTGGAACACCCCCATAAGGGATTTGCGAAGCATTTGTAAGTTTCTAAGTGTTGACGCTACACTTTTTGGTGACAAATGCTATGGTCAGTAATTGATTAGGTTACTGTAAGTCTCAACTATGTGGGCTCAACACAACCAGTGTTGCTAAAGTTCAGAATGCTCTTTACCGCACTGTTTATAGACTGGACAAAATGAGTCATGTTACACCATATCTAGACAAACTCCACTGGCTTCCCCTTTTAAATTGTATCCTTTGTAAATATAATCACCTTACTTTAAAGGTTGTTGATTTCTCGCAGTGGCGCTACTTGCCATCTTTAATCAAAATCAAGCAGTATTAGGCTTCCAGTGTCAGATCCCATCAGACCATCTCCAGTTTCCAGGTTTGGCAAACCCACCACCATCATCCCTGGCAGGTACTAACTGGGTTTATAATCTCCGCCTGGTTTTGGACTGTCCTTTTTTTGGATTTCAGTGCATTGAAGAATCTTTATCAATTTTGTCCTATGTAAATGTTGGTGTTATTACCTATTATATTATAGAGATTTATATTGGTGTAGAAGTGCATGAGGAAATCTTGGGGAGCTGAAATGAGTTCATAATATTGAATATTTGGAAAAAAAGAAAGTCAGATGAAAGAGATCAGGGTTGAGGTCAAATCCTTTTGAAAGGATTCAGATTCAAATCAAAATCCTTTGAAATTTTTCAAATCCAAATCCTCTCCTTTTCAAAAGGTTTTAAATACAAATCCTTTTCCAGTTTATAACTTTTTTCATGTCTTACATACATTTAGACTATACTGACAAGGAGGTACAAGCTTTATTTAGCACTGATACTAGTATATCAGAACTGTACTTTGTATCTTTCTGAAGTAAAGTATGAACTGTGGGATGCTTGCTCTGAGAAGAAAACATAAAATTTTAGAAGGAATATGATTACCGGTAAGTCAAAATATAGCTGCATTGTTGTTCATTTATGTGGGTGCTATTTTTGAGATATTTTTCTTTATTAGTCTTGTTTAAGACTTTCAAGGGGCCATGGTGGCAGAGTGGTACCACTCTTGCCTCCCACCTCTGAGGCTGGGGTTAAGTTCCCGGCACCGCCTCAAGTGGGAAAGCTGGTAGTTGCTTGCTGTTAGTCGGCAGTTTACATTACAGAACCCCAACAAACTGTATGTACTGGTTACCTCTGCCCTTCCAACTACCCGTCGTGATATGACCTGTACAGTGTTGAAAGCGACGTAAAACCCCAAATAAATAAATAAAGACTTTCACAGATATAAACTGTCAGAGCATATTGTCCAGAAAAGGGAGTTATTCTACACCTTTTAAACTGTGATAATGGAGGTATGAAGAAAAAAATAAATTGAAAACAATTGTCAATAATCATAAAAAGTATTTGGATGTCTGAAAAGGATTTTGAGCAAAAAAAAATGATTTAAATCCAATTCCAAAACCACATCCTTTTTTAACAAAAGGAATAGAAATTCTTTCAAATCCTTTGAAAAAAGGATTTAAATTAGTGTTTCACTTGGGGCGTACAGGCGCATCAGGAGTCAGTCCTCCAAGGCAGGGTTAGTTTTTGTCCTACCTTAACAGGCAAGTTTGGGCACCAGTCTAAAGGTGTACAAAATGACATCACAAGAACCTTGATTGTACTGTGGTGTACTTTACTCAGTTGCTAGGGGTAACAGACAAACAAAATGATGTAATTGGCTCCTTTCCTAGAAGTCTGTAGTTTGGATTTCTAGGTTCCTCACTTTGAATTTGTCAACCAAACGAGAGACATGGAAAAAATATTTTACTTTATTTGATTCTATTGTTTTTTAGTTTGTTTTAAGTCTTAAGTTGTAAGATAGTGTACATAAAATGGAAGACGGTCATTTAGTTGTAATGTTTTATGGAGATTGAAATGGACACTATCATTGTATTGTGACATGGAACTCTTGTGTTTGAGGCTGAACTTAAACTGATTGGAGAGATTTTGTGGTCATCGTGTTGGCAACAGGCTCAGTCTTTTGGACTCTGAGGGACGGTCTAACCTATATTTTTCTGCGCAAGCCTTCATTTAGCCTTCTAGCCAGAATTCTCAGCCTGTTATCGACCTGGTAGAGCACTGAATCTCGAGCTTATTTATATTTCCAGTACCTAAACATTGACTTGATTGCCACTAGGTGGCCAGTGTTACAAAAATGCCGAATGTTAACAAAAAATTCTGTAAAAAATGCGAGACCAGACATGTCCCACCCACTGGAAGAAACTGCAAGCTAGCTGTGGAAGAGGAACCAGTAAATACCAATGGACTTGTACGAGATGCTGCCGTAACCCAAGCAGGTGAAGGGCTGCCTGACGGACAGCAGTTGCAGTGGAAAATCCTGGAACAGCTGGAGAAAGTCAACAAAAGATTGGACAAAGTGGAGGGCAAGGTGGCAGCTGCTGATCACACACAGGACTCCCTTGAGTTAAGTAATTCAAAGTTTAGTACACCTAGTGTTAATTCTACTGTCAAGAAATGTAAAAGAAAAGTACAAATATCAAGTGATTCGTCCTCTGATAGTGATTCTCCCAGTCTAGAGGTGTTAAGGTCTCCCCAATTGCAAAGAAAGGTTGACAGAAGAATCAGGGAACTAGAGCATAGTTCACAGTGTTCAGGTAGGGATGCATGTAAACAAAAATCAAAACGTGGAGGTAATGTAGAAGTTTCTGTCAAAGCAAAAGTAGCATAGCGTCATGAACCAATTCTAGGTGGTATTAGCAGACAAAGGGTAAATTATGACCAATTGTCCCTGACCCAATGGGTCCATGGTTTCTGTCAAAATATTTTAGATGAACCCTCAACAAAACGTAGAAATGTGATGGTGGCTTATATGGGGGAGTTAATGGAAGACGCCACAGATTTCTCGTGGCAGGGAGCCAAGGCAGCTCATGCTGTCTTGCTCTGCGAGATGGAGCGTGGCAAGACCACATGGGAAGATCAAAGTAGAATAGACCGTATACGTAGAGCTTATGCTCAGAAGCACGTGGGTTCGAGCAAAACAAGTTGGCAAAAAACTGGGGAACAAACCAGAAAACCCTGGTTTTGTAAAAACTTTCAGACTGGTATGTGTGCTTCAGGTAAAGACCATGAAACTAATGGTAAGCTACACCGTCACATTTGTGCTTTTTGTCTTTCTATGGGAAAACAACTGCAACATGCAGAAAAAGATTGTATACATAAAAAAGGTAGCTCAAAAAACGAGCTAGGGGCTGCCAGTCACTAGGGCTGGGCAGCTGTACCAAAAATCAGGATAATACTACAACAAAGTCTCCCAGTAGAAACATCACAAAGTGTGGTAGATTTGCTTGTACTGATAGTCATGAAATGGTCAAAAATCAAAGTTATGGCATGATGGGTGGTTCAAATGGTGACAAATTTTACAAAAGTAGAGTCATATATAACTCTAAAGTCAGCAAAGCAGTGGTAGAGGCGAGTCTAGCCTGTAAAGGCAAGAGGTTCAAACCTCTGACTGGAAAAACGTTGGTCAAATCCAGAATTTTTGCATCAAAGAACAAATCCTCCTCTGCCACAACTAAAAGTGATCAAGGTACTGTAGTTACTGTTGATAGTACTGTTGTTTCCATACCTGAAGATACAAACAATTTGTTGCCCCAGAGACAGGGTGTGCTTGACAAATCGATAGGGGGGCGTCAGGAAAGTAGTCCAAGGCGTCGAGTCTGTGTGAACACTGCTTCTGCGTCGTCTGTCGATACGAGTCACCAATTAAACTTGCAAACATGTCCTGTATATGATATAAACCTGGCAGGTATTGAAGATAAATTTACTAGTGCCATTTACAATGCTGGCATTCAAGGGGTGAAGTGTCAAGAGCGAAATAATTGTGCATTATTCAAACAATGGCAAAATCAATCAGACTTTCAGTTTGGCTTTATTCCCCTGGATGAACAAATTATGCCTGACACTAGTGTGGTTAACTGTTCAGATGGCTTGTCACCTTTTAACATCCATGCTCTCATTAGAGCCACGAACAAACCTAACTACATGGAAGCCAGGCTTCCAGTAAAGTCACAATTGAACGTATCTGAGTGGAAGTCCAGACTGACAAATTATTGGGACCAACAACTCTTGCAATTATTAGAATTCGGATTCCCCTTGGATTTCAATAGAAATTGTCCACTACGGTGTGAGGGTACAAATCACTCTTCTGCTATTGAACACCCGTCAGATGTTGACGCCTATATCAAGTAAGAAACCGAGTTTAATGCAATACTGGGTCCTTTTCAGCAAAATCCTATTGAAGGGGGGCATTGTTTGCCTTTTATGACCAGGCACAAACCAAACTCTGATAGGCGTCGTGTGATCATAGACCTCAGTTGGCCACAGGGGCCATCAGTCAATTCTGGTATTAATAAGAATACATACTTGGAAAGTCAATTTGACCTTACTTTCCCCTCGGTTGATGACATCACAAATGAGGTAAAACGCCTGGGCAGGGGGGCCCTCTTGTACAAGGTGGATGTTAGCCGAGCATTCAGACATGTGAAGGTGGACCCTGGGGACTATGACCTCTTAGGCCTTGAATGGGGTGGGACATACGTGGACACCTGCCTGCCGTTCGGGACACGGCACGGAAGCCAAATTTTTCAGCGTATAAGCGACGCTGTGCGTCATCTGATGCGTCAAGCTGGCTTCTCTATCATTGATTACATAGATGATTACATTGGGGTGGGCGTCACGAGCGTCGCGCAACGTTCTTTTGACCATCTATTGTCTTTAATGGAAAAACTAGGTCTGTCTGTCAGTAAAAGCAAGTTGGTCCCTCCAGCCACTAGAGTAGTCTGCTTGGGTGTCCTTATAGACACTGTGGCTGGTACAATTGCTATACCCCCAGAAAAATTGCGTCAGATCAATGACACAGTCAAGGAATGGCTTGAAAAGCATTCATGTACCAAGAGGCAGTTGCAGTCCATTTTGGGACTTCTGTTATATGTCCATAAGTGCGTTAAGCCGGCTAGAGTTTTTCTCAACAGGATGCTGGACATGTTGAGATCCAGCCAAAATGCTCAAAAAATAACCCTTACGTCAGATTTTCGACGTGATGTTCGCTGGTTTGCCAAATTTCTGCCAACCTACAATGGCATCAACTTTTATGATCATAGAACTATAGATCATGTTCTTGACCTCGATGCATGCCTCACAGGGCTGGGGGGTAGATTTGGAAATCTGGTGTATTTCCTTCCATTGCAACATGGCTATAAAGAATGTACAATTGTCCATCTAGAGATGGTAAACATATTATTAGCCCTCAGACTGTTTTGTAGTTATTGGGCGGGTCGCAAAGTGTTAGTTAGATGTGACAACAAGGCAGTTGTCTCTGTGCTCAGTAGTGGTCGCTCCAGAGATCCATTCCTTTCCGCTTGCACTCGGAATATCTGGTATTGCTCAGCCAAGCATGATATAGATGTCGACTATGTACACATCAGGGGGGCGCGACAATGAAGTGGCTGACCTTTTGTCTAGGTGGTCGGGTAGCCGGGCGGACTGGGGTCGTCTACTCCAACACATCCCAAATCCATGCTGGTTACAAGCAAACGAGCAAATGCTGGCATTTCATCCTGACCTCTAACTTTCCTGACGTTCCCTGGCTGTATTAAGGCTACAATGTATATAGGTTTAGATGCGTATTTGTGGTCACCTTGTGTAGGGTTCATGTCACGAATTAATGAGTTAATGCATATCTCCCTTGCAGGGGCCCATGTTATTACAGTCATTGTGCTGATAGATACTATACTTTGTTGTAGGTACTCAGCTGGTGGATCCGCTGGCTGGTAAAGCTATGTCACGCCTCCATCTGGCCTTCAGACCTAAGACCAGCAAGGCCTACAGTTCAATGTTTAGACTGTTCGTAGCCTTCTGCATCTACATGAAGGTTGCTCTGCATCACCTATCAGTGAAGGTGATCTTGGCCTTCCTGGAGTGCCTAGTGTGTAATAAAGTATCGCCTGCAGTCCTGGCTAATTATGTAGCTGCCATTAAAGCCAAATGTATATTGTATAATTTGTCATATCATGTGTGTGCAAATGTAAAAATAAAATACTTTTTGAAATCTGTAAAAATTACCAGGCCATTATGTGTCAAACCACATAACATAATTGATCTTAAGATGCTGAAAGCAATTATCTCTGAATGTCGTACTTTGCGTTGTGGACCTGTCTTCAAACCTATCTTCTTAACTGGCTTCTTTGGTTTCCTCAGGCTCTCAAACCTCTCACCTCATTCAGCTTTGACCTTTGACCCCTCCAGGCACCTTACGGGTTCAGATGTATTTTTTACCAGAAAACATGTAAAACTGCTCTTAAAATGGTCAAAAACCATACAGACTAGAGATAGGGTTGAAATACTTACTCTTCCAAAACTCACAGATCCTGACCTTTGCCCTAGGTCAGCTCTGAAAGTGTTGTTTGACCTCTATGATATGTCATCTTCCTCTTCACTGTTTCAAATATACACTATAAATGGTTGGGTTACCCTCATTGATTCTAGGGTTCGAAAGGTACTTTCAAAAATTAATGTCGCTCTGGGTCTGCACCCTAACCATTTCACAGTTTTCGTAGATCAGGAGCTACATTCGCATTTAATGCTCATGTCCCTATTCAGGATATAAAAAGGCAGGGAACTTGGACCTCTGAGTGTTTGGAAATACATACAGGCAGACCACTCCTCTGGTGAGGAGCTAGCCAATTCACTGGCTACGGTTATAAATGTTGAATATAGGTATAAATGTCTCACTACGGTTGGGCTTTGGTGGGTTTCAAATATTGTCATAGCTAGAAAAGCTGTGATGTTTTCATTGTGAACTTGTGGGCCTCCTTCTCTGTGGCAGTTTTCCTCGTCCAATTCTTGGGTCTTTTGGTCTTTGGTCATGTGGGGGTCAGGTTTGAACCCACATGTCGGGCAAGCATAACCTCACTGATAAAGGGGGGGGGGGGGATTCCTGCACAACTACTGCCTCACTTTAGGTGTCCCACAGGGCTGTTGATTTTACATGGTATTTTATGTATTTTTTATGTATTTTTTAATTGTATTCATTGTATTTTCTCTGGCTCCAGTATTTACTATGAACTGTAATGGACTCTAACTTTTGAGACTGGAGCCTTCATGTATTACTTGTAATTCTATTACATCTACTATTACTCTAGTCAGACTATGAACGCTAATGAACTGTAATTTTGGACTAGAGTCTGCATTTGTATAATTTTAATAGAAACTGTAAATAACTTTAGTTAGTTTTATATATTTACACATTGCATTACTATACAATATTAAGTATGTATTTTAATAAATATTACCCGCAACTGTGTCCTTACTGTCTTGGGGGGAGGGACTGTCACTTGGGGCATACAGGCGCATCAGGAGTCAGTCCTCCTCCAAGACAGGGTTAGTTTTTGTCCTACCTTAACAGGCAAGTTTGGGCACCAGTCTAAAGGTGTACAAAATGACATCACAAGAACCTTGATTGTACTGTGGTGTACTTTACTCAGTTGCTAGGGGTAACAGACAAACAAAATGATGTAATTGGCTCCTTTCCTAGAAGTCTGTAGTTTGGATTTCTAGGTTCCTCACTTTGAATTTGTCAACCAAACGAGACATGGAAAAAATATTTTACTTTCCCTCCCACCCTAGCCCCAGTATTTGGTTTTGTAAACTTTTGGGATGTTTGTGGTATTAAAGGTGGGTTTCAAATATTGTCATAGCTAGAAAAGCTGTGATGTTTTCATTGTGAACTTGTGGGCCTCCTTCTCTGTGGCAGTTTTCCTCGTCCAATTCTTTGGTCTTTTGGTCTTTGGTCATGTGGGGGTCAGGTTTGAACCCACATGTCGGGCAAGCATAACCTCACTGATAAAGGGGGGGGGGGGGGGGGGGGGGGGGGTTCCTGCACAACTACTGCCTCACTTTAGGTGTCCCACAGGGCTGTTGATTTTACATGGTATTTTATGTATTTTTTATGTATTTTTTAATTGTATTCATTGTATTTTCTCTGGCTCCAGTATTTACTATGAACTGTAATGGACTCTAACTTTTGAGACTGGAGCCTTCATGTATTACTTGTAATTCTATTACATCTACTATTACTCTAGTCAGACTATGAACGCTAGTGAACTGTAATTTTGGACTAGAGTCTGCATTTGTATAATTTTAATAGAAACTGTAAATAACTTTAGTTAGTTTTATATATTTACACATTGGATTACTATACAATATTAAGTATGTATTTTAATAAATATTACCCGCAACTGTGTCCTTACTGTCTTGGGGGGAGGGACTGCTCAATATAGCAAGCTTTGTCGGACCGGGTGGGTAGTGATTTTAACGGGCGGGTACCCGAGTACTCGCTCTGATGGGCGATAATAGGTGTTAGTACAAAAATCTCCACATTTATAAGCTTAACCCTTTCGCTACTATCTATATCGACTAGCAATCGACACTAATGTATATTATAAGGTACCATGTCTGTCGACCCAGGGTCAACGGCAATAATATTGATTTCTTCTTTCCCTTCAGTGTACTGTAATACGTTTTCTTTGGTTTATCAGTATTAAAACGATTGCTTAAGTAAAATATATGTAAGTTATGCTATATTTTCATAAATTTCAAGATTTTCACCTATTTTAACTATTTTTTGTAGATATTCCGTATTTATCACATATAGCTGCATATTGTTTACTCGTGGTTATATTTATTTGGGGAATTCCCTAGAGTTTCCCCATTGGACTTTCATCAATTGCTAAAGAAATATGCTGCAAAATACCGCAAATGAAGTGTGTAAGGTAGTGAGTTAATATTAAACTTTACAGGCGTTTCTGATGTGATATGACGTCATATGACTACAGTCCCACAGAATAATGATCCTTCAGTAGCGAAAGGAATAAAACTCAAACAAAACATAGGATCTAACTATTTTGCTTTTTTTTCATATCTGCCATCCTTTTTGTTTAACAAATGACACATTAATCGTGTATATTGGGATAATGTTTTTTGCTTCACTTGTTGGTGCATTCAAAACACGTATTCAATATAGCTCGAATGTAGTTTCGGAATTGTAACTTTACTTTTTTTTCAGATCTATAAGTCACATTTATTGATTCAACGTCATAAAATACTGTGTGAAAACATTGTACCTTTATTTATTTAAGGAATACATGACACTATGTGGCGAATATACAGCAATTTATGTTGTCAGAATTAGATCATTGTTTTAACATACTGACGATTTTCAAAGTGTTCCTGCATTTGACAATGCATAAACAACCAAAATAAAAGATAAATCTACTATGATAAATGGTGTATAAAGGTGAAAAAAACAATATTGTTGTACTTTTTGACTGAATAGTTTCCTTTTAAAGGGACTTTATTAAGTCGGGACATGTCGGGACTCAGTCGGCCAAGATGGGCGATATTGGAAGCACTTATGCTTTGATGAGGTTACTCGGGTACGTGATTTTGGATTCGGGTAGATATTCAGTGATCAGGTACCCGGATATTCGGATACCCATTGAGATCATTAATTTAAATCCTTCAAATCCAAATCCTTAAAGGATTTAAGTCCTTCAATCCTGACAAAGGATGTCACATGCTTCTGGTATATTTACTGCAGGTGACTGAGTATGTATCAAACTTTGCAAATGATTGCTTAGCTCTCACCTCTGTGGTGATGGGTTCAAACCAAGCCTGTGTTAAATACTGATGTTCATATATGGTCCTAACAATTAAAATGGAAGTAAAACCCAACTTTCACTTTAACAAATTTATTCAATTAGATTTGCAATGTATAACAAAAACATATACTAATTTTAATGACTGATGGAACAACAAGCTTACATTTATTGTATGTACATTATCAAACTGCTTTGATAACCTCAAAAACTTAAAGCAAATTTAAAGGCACCTTGTAACATATGAAATGCAAAAAAAAAGATGATGTACAATGAGTTTATAATGAAATTGATGCATATGAAAGTAACAAATATTTAATGAATGAAAATGAAAACATACACAAAAGTACTACATATATATCTTGACTTTATGTGTCCACATTCAAACATTTTATGCAGGACAGTTCATGATACATGGGGCATCATTTGGAACAAATGCGAGTAAATGGTTAAAACAGATTAAATGCACAAACTGCATCACACCTTTAGATAATATTGATTATAATCACCAATAAACATAGATTTGCAACTAAAGTAGTACATAGATGTTGCTACAGGTTGGGATTTTGTGCAAGTTATAAGTTTGCAGTTTCTGGGCTACTAGAAGCCTTAACCTGAATAACATTATTGTACTAGTTGGGCCAAAATCTTTCTTTATTCCTGAACATCTCTTAAAAAGTAGAAATTTTTTTTTTTAGAAACACTTGAAAATAGATACAAACATATTATTATTGCTTAAAATAGTGGTACTTGATACACTCTGGACTGAAATTCTGAACACTTACAGCAATAAATTTGTATAAGTTACAATTTATGTAGGTTTTCAACATTATAACTAATACAAAAAATCCCAACTTATACATGACATGTATATTACCTGTCCGTGTCTGTATCTTCAATACAACAAGGTACACTCTTCACAAGCCAGGGGCCGATTTCACGAACGGACTTAAGCCTGGTTTTGGGCTTAAGTTTAAGACTTTGGTCTTAAATTCTGTCAAAAATGTGCTAAGTCAGCGGGCTTAGACTTAGTGGATTTCACAAAGGGGCTAAGTCCATGGATTTGCTAAGTCAGTGGACTTAGACTTAAGTCTGGGAGGTAGTGGGCTTAAATTCTGTAAAGAGGACTTAAATATGGCTGCCATAAACTTTTCTCCACTTGACAATTTGAAAGGGCTGTAAAAAACAGTAGAATTTCACAGAACACCTTACTGAAGTAATCTTTGGGAAGTTTATGTGTGGCAACAAGGTTTTTCATTTCAAAACAGCACTTATCCTTAGATAAAATGTATTAAATGAAGGATATAAAAGGTCACATGACACAGAAAACCACTGTGGTTATATGATAAGCTTGGACTTAGCTAAGTCACCTTTGTGAAATCCATTTTAAGTCCCAGACCTAGTTAAGACCAAAGTCTTAGATTTAAGTCCCTGACTTAGCCAAAAAAGGGACTTAGTTTAAGTCCTTTAGTGAAATCGGCCCCAGATGTTTTAATTTCCCACTATTTTACCTGTGATCACAGTCCACTAACTAAAGCTGACTATAACCTTTAACTTACAAGAATTTATTTATTTTCTGAACATTTTATGTAACAATTAGAAGAGTTTTATAGCACAAAAACCATGTACACACTGAGTCTCTGAAAGGGCTTCAAACCCTGCATTATGACAGACAAGACTATATTACCACAAAGAAGTCTCTTTACAGTCAATGTGTCATGCACTCTTCTCAGACTAACATGCTGAGCTACACAACAGCACTTTGGCTGTCATTGGTAACTGGGGTTGTATTCACAAAACAGATTGGTGAAAGATGGAAACTTAGCCTGAGTTAATCCAAGACTTGAATTAAGACCATGGTTGGTACTTGCATGATGAGTTGATTTTTCTCTCAATTTTTAGATTAACATTAATTCAACCATTAAAATGGTTTCAATTCTGGACAAAATGTAGTTAAATCTTCTATACTTTATCCAAAAATCAACTTAACTTACACAATTTAAGCTAAGATTAGCCAAACCATTATCTGAACACCTTCAATCTGAGTTTTACTCAGCTTAATCTCTTTTTGTCAATACAATCCCAGCAGTGTATGAGATATGTAGTTATTCATTACACAATGAAGGTAACCATAGTATACCACAGATTTGCTTTGTCAAAACACTTTAGTATTACAAGCTTTTGTTCATGCAAAGTACTGACATAACAATAATACACAGGGAACTCACAGCCTGCTAATACAGTCCACACATTAGTAATAAGAAACTAATTACACTCCTCATTTACAGTAGAACTGCTTGTATTTACATATCTGTTGTCAAAACATGGTATTTGATTTATAAGGACAGCTCTGCATTCCCAAATATATAAATAATTCTAATAGTTTTATATAAATACGGTGTATACCTCTTCTTCTTTAAGAACTTTCTATTACATTAACAAGAAATCACTCTCCCAACATTTTGTGGATGATACAGGTTCCACTTCACCTATATTTACACATTTTCTCTTATTTTTGCAATGATATAGAATTCTGGGAATTATTACTTCATAAACAACAGAATTCACACTATTTATGCCTGAGAAATACCTTAATACAACTAAATTTATTATAACACAGAAAATAAACTGACTAAATACTTTTTTCAGGTTAAATAACATACATAAATTGTCTTCATAAACATATGTAGCAGCCAAAGTCTGTCATTTGCACAAACTTAAGCCCATACATAAACTCCTATAAAGTCAAATATCTGGATACATAGAAAAGTGGGACATACTTTATAACATTTGACCATGACAAGAATACTGGGCCACAGTCAATGTAAGGGTTTTAGTTCCTGTTGAACAAACAAGGTCATATTGGGACAGGCCCACAGCATTGTCACTTGTGGGAGTCAAACACACACTGAAGTGACAGCCTGTGATTAGATGCCAAACTTGTTAATCACATGGCTTCCTATAATCTAGGAAAAGAACACTGGGATGGTAGTGTTTTGCAGTTCAATAAGTATGTATTGTATAATAATTTAAAGATTTAGGGTCAGTGCACTGAGGTCAAATATTAGTCTTTGACCATGCATCTCCATACCAAGTCAGCAACATTTCTCTGACATATGTAAAACTGGAGAAGGTCACCGTCAAGATTACATACATGTTAAGGTCTGAGATTAACATTTTAACAGCTGACAAACTAGTACAGAGTTGACTGACACACAGGTAAAAAAGTTAATATGTCATTTAGTTCACTGTCACACAAGGTCAAAGGTTAAAGTTTTGCATATTCACTGACTCACATGGGCAAAGGTCACTGATACTCAAAGGATTATTTTTGTTTACTTTTTACTTTTAAGACATTTCTTCCAGTGGCAAACAAGGTCAAGGGTAAATGACACACAAGGTCAAAGGTTAACATTCTGCCAGCTCTGTGGTTCTATGTTATAGCATAGTACATATTCAGGGTAGCACTGATCAATATCAAATATCACAAAGATGTTAGGTCTGTCCATACGGTCTACACACGAGTCATACAGCTCTCCATGTGGTTTGGCGGGATTAAGAGGAGGGGGTCTTGTTAAGTCACGTTTTCCCGGAGTATACTGACCCACCATCACTCTCGCCATAAACATCCATCGCTTCTGACTGACCCGGGTAGGAGGACCAGTGTATTTGTCACTGTACTTGGCATGAGTGGCAAAATATGAGCCAATGCCAAACATCGTGGCATTTTTACCTGCCATGCGCCAGTCAAAGTTTTGTCTGAAGATGGATTGGACAGCAGATTCATCAGATGTCCCATGAAACAACTGCATCTCTGTGGTCGGTTTAGACTTGGAGGTCATAAACATCTTCTTGCTAAAAAGAAAATGTGGTCTGACTTTGTATATTAATTGTAATTAATGATCCCAGTGAAACCCTAATGAGGCAGTTTATAAACAGTTCTTTCTAGTGTTATGTCTGGTAGAATATCTGCAAACACGAAGCATAATACGAATCATTTATCAATATGGAAATAATTGACTTTATTTTCTTTCAAAATAATCCAGTATTTGATACACCTTGTAACAAGCCAGAGATTTTGAGAAGAGGTAAAAAATACTGAAATCCCATCACATTCAATAAACTCAGTTTTAAACAGAGAGATTCATGTTGAAGTGACCCATGCATATCTTTGGAGGCAAACATAGAGAAATGTAATGTTTATTTCTTGTTCTTAATCTCAAGTTTATTCATCAAAACACAACCATATACCTGTAAAATCTTTACATAAGTACAATTATTATTCTTGGTAATCTATGTCATATCTGTTTCCTAGCTGTCCGCTGTTTTGGAAATATTATCGTAAATTAATCTAAAATTTGTATCTTTTCATGAAAAGAAGAGTATAATTTGAAAAGTAGAGTCATGGGGGGGGGGGGGATTATTTGAGTAAAAAAGATGACACCTCATTCCAGGTTTAACATTCCTTTTGATACACTGTATAGGTCATATCATCATGGACAGTTTAATGGAAGGAGGAATTTAATCCTCTCTAGGAATATGTGTTCTAGAATCTTACAATAATGCCATGTGGTGAAGAACCCCTGACACGATTAAGAGCTATAATGTACTCTGATATTTTCACTTTGCCAAAGCTTCTACCCAACATATTATTGATCAAATTAACATTTGTACAAACAATTCAGACACTCTGATTAACAATACCTAGTATAACAAATACCCCTTTGACTGCAGAGCACTGTGACCATTTTAATTCAATGCCTGAACTAGATGGATAACTCTGATACATACCTATGATACTTGGACCACAAGAACGGGTTCTGCAGTCTGAAGATGTCCAGTATCTTCCGTCCAGACGGAAGTGAACTGATGAACTCAGAAGCCACCAGGTGGTGCTCTAAACAGGATGGATTCAGTGGAACCAGCTCAAAGTCACTGCACACATCCAGTGGCGTCCACTGGTCTGGCATCTCAATGGGGTAAGGCAGAGGCTTTCTGAGATGTGGTACAGTGCTGTCAGTGTGGAACAAAGTAATCTAATGTAATACATATACAAGTGCCTGAGTTATGGTATAACTGTACACCAACATAATCTTAACAGGTGTGAACAAGGAACCTGAAGGCAAGTTTTACAGAAGAAATTTTCAGACAATTTAACATTTTAAGGTGAAGCCTTTCTAAGACGTTGTATAGTGATGCAATGTTTTTGTATGCAAAAGATATTTAGGAAATCTAAATGCTAATGGTTTAACAGTGGAGCTGTCAGGCATCTGAAATTACATACTGTGTTAGAATCAATAACTTGAACATATTAACTGACATACATTAAACTTAATATCTGGGAGTCCAACCTTCAGTTAGTTATTCTAAACTTGTGAAACAGTTGCCCCTGATCCATACTGACCAATTTCCAGTCCTTCGTCCTGTGTCCACTCACCCATACTGAGGTCTTCTGACAACCATCCAGTCTTTTTAACTGTGTCCACTGACCCAAACTCAAGTTTTCTGACCAGTGTCCACTTTTTTACTGTGTCCACTCACCTATACTGAGGTCTTTTGACCAGTGTCCAGTCTCTTTTACTCAATTTACTGTGTTCACTCACCCATACTGAGACCTTCTGACCACTGTCCAGTCTTTATTACTGTGTCCACTCACCCATACTGAGGTCTTCTCATCAGTGTTCAGTCTTTCTTACTGAGTGCACTCACCCGTACTCAACCTTCTGACCAGTGTGAAACCTTTCCTACTCTGTCCCACTCACCCATACTGAGGTCTTCTGACCAGTGTCCAGGTTTTTCGGCTGTTCACACAGTCCATGGTCATTGAGTTGAAGTTGACCAGGAATACAGAAGGGAATGTAGAATTTGCAGTGTCCACCTCAAACCTGTATATTTCCTGTCCACCCAGATACTTGGCTTCCAGGACACACTGACTGGGCACTGGGCTGTCCTGTGTAAAGTATACAATGTAACCTCTACCATACAAACTTTTATCATCTAATTATTTGATGAAAATGGAGCCATGTTTTTTACCTTTACTAAAAGAGTACTTGTCATCATGAGGGGAATATAAAATATTGTATAATCCTATTATTTGACAACCATTCTATTTTATATATAATTCCATTGTTTCTTTAAGTCAGTTTTTCTTTGTAGTGGCTCTACAAATTAAATACATTTATGTTTCATGCACTCATGAATCTCACAATTAAATTTAAGTTCTGTACTCTGAATGTTCTCTTATTGTATTCTGTAACAAAGTCAAAGTTAGGGTTTTATGTCCCATTCACCAGCCAAATGTATTCTTTAACCAGTAAATAAGCATTCTAAATTGCCAGTTTTATAAGTATTTAAACATTTTATTATTACGTTCTAGTGTTGGTACTAAACTGAAGTATTATTTATAGCCAGGGTTGCAGCCTGGGTACAAGTTAATATACTCAATTATGAGTACATTAAAATATCTGAGTACAAGTATGAGTTTATTTTTCTTCAATGTACTTGAGTACAACTAGGAGTACTTTGAAAGTACCTAATTACATACATAAGAACATTTCTTGCTGGAAATTCTAACTTCCAAATGCATCACTTTACAAATAAAGTCAAGTTTATTGATCAAATATTTATGTTATTACTTTATAATATATTTAAAAGCTATTATTACTTTAATGATGCATTCATATTAACTTGGAAACATCAAATTATATCTCAGGTAAGCTATAAGTAGAGTATTGCAAGAGAAAAAGAACTTATTTACAATTATAAACAAAGCGTCCCAATGAGTATTAATGATTTTGTAGAAATGACTATCTTTCTGAGTTTAATGGTTTTTTTTCCATTTGTGCTAAAATGCAAGGTTTTGTAGATGAATATGTACTCTTTTTTTTTTTGTACTTTTTTTTAGCCTTTACACAGAAATTCAAGATGGCCGCCAAAAATGACGGGAAAACAATTTTGGGGAAAAATTGCCAGCACACTCTGCAGATACCCTGTGGGTCAAAAAATTTGTCGAAATCGCTCTATCTCGCACCATTTCCGAGATAAATGGATTTTTGCATTTTACGCAGAAATTGGAGATGTCCGCCAAAAATGGCGGGAATACAATTTTTGGGGAAAGACGCAAGTAGACTCTGCAGATACCCTGTGGGTCAAAAATTTTGTCGAAATCTCTCTATCTCGCACTCTTTCCGAGATAAATATGTTTGTGTGTTTTACACAGAAACTCAACATAGCTGCCAAAAATGGCGGGAAAACGATTTTTTGGGAAAACTCACCAGTAGACACTGCAGATACCCTGTAGGTCAAAATTTTCGTCAAAATCGCTCTATCTCACATCATTTCTGAAATAAAAAGGTTTTTCATTTTCAACGTTAAGAAAAATCGTGGTGTTTAGTTAATTGTTAATAAGTCGGCCATTTTGTATTGGATTACTGCCAAAAGTTAATGATTTCCAGACATCTGTTTATAACGAAACTTCTTGCCAAATTTCATATGAATGGGTAAAGCGCTTTAAAGTTATCATCCAGACAAGCACACCCCTTTGAGAAACATGTTTTTGGTCATGTGACTTCTCTAATTGGTTGAAATGTCATAACACCATATTCAAAAAATTTTCCCAGGGTAACTGCATGCATCTGCTAACTTTGAAGAGAATCTGCCCAGTGGTTGCCGAGCTATGAGCAATGGAAAATGTGGGAGATGGCGGAGCCGGCGGACCCACTCTCTCTCCCCTCTCCCCTAAATACAAGCAAGCATCCCGCAGGGATTTTAATGTTTATAATTATGCAAATTTATTGTGGAAAACTGGAAATAGCTCACTAATTTGTTGGACAGGATACTGAAATGGACACTTATATTAATATTGAAACTTAAGATCATTGCTGATCGATATTGAAATATTTTATGATAGTAACACTGTATTCTAGAGTACAAGTGTACTTCATAACAATACAATTAGAGTCTGATTACTGACCACTCCAAACACTTTCCACCGAGTGCCATCTTGCCAGTACCAGGTCCAGACAGTGTCTTGTGGCTTGACTTGTTCTGTTGGTGCTTGTATGTAAGAAGGTGTGCTCAGTCTACGCACCTACACATGAATGAACAACAGAACCTCCAGTATCCAAACATATTGAGATAGTAACATTTTGTTGGGATCATAGAAGGTTCATAAAATATGCTAGTTGTTTAGTGTAAAATTAAAGAAAGTAGTAAATACTAAACTTATGCCGCTCGCTTTATTGCAATCTGGCGGTGTATCCCTGAACATAGCAAACATGTAGAAGTAATAATAAAAGACATAGAGGCTGAAGATTCCTGACGTTATAAGCATTTTTAAGTTTGGCTGTCGTTTGATCTTGAAGGAGGGGTCCAAGGTCAAATTTGACCACATCAGAAGATTCATAGCCCATGATTTCCTAAACGTTGGTTTCACATTGCAAATTTCTAGGACCAATAATAAGCGAGTTATAAGCACTTTCAAATTTGGCTATCCTCATTTGACCTTGACGGAGGGGCCCAAGGTCAAATCGAACCACATCAGAAGATTCCTGGCCCACGATTTCCTATATGTTGGTTTCTTATTGCAAACCTCCAGGACCACTAATAAGTGAGTTATAAGCACTTTTACAATAATTTTTAAATTACAACTGATTTACTCAACAGTGAGAACATCAAAGTAGCTATTATTCTGCTATGCAATGAGCTACAGATCTGCAATTTTACTATGTTATAGCTGATCCAAATGTAGCTGAATAACATATTTAAACAAAATTCTCTAAATGCAATATTTTTCAAGTTACAAGTAAAATGAGGTCAAAGAAGGTTTTTGACTCCCCAGAGCACAATTTTGACTCCTAGACTTAAAATAGCTATTACTCGCTTGATTTTGACCCCAGGCCTACAAAAAAGATAGGGTGGTGAGACGTCATGCCCACCAATTCATGCACTAAATTATGTCTAAATATAAAATAAATCTGAAAGAAACTGTGCCCTACAGCTTGAACACAAGCAATAGTCAAAATTAGTCAAAATTTTTGACGTTTTTGACTCCCCAGAGCATAATTTTGACTCCTGGGCTACCAAAATAATAAGGTGGCCAGATCTCTGACATAGCAAGCGACTTGCAAAGTTTAAAAGAAATCCCAAAAGAAATGTGGTTGTAGGTTGAACACAAGAAAATCTCTGCGGACGATGACCGTGCATGATCCATAGTACCCCCGCTTTTCGGGGATACAATAATGGAGTGGAGATACTTTCACATAAATATACTAGAGTTGCTAATTCTGTTTAGTGGTTAGTCTGCCAAGTCATATTTAAAGGCATTGTGAACAAAGTGTCTGCTATCCAGCTTCTGGCTAGGGCTGAAGGTAGAACATGGTGAGGCCAATGTTGAACAATATTGACAAATTAATTGTCATATTTGTAATCCTTTAGACCCATATATATATGTATACATACATATCTGGCACTGTGGCCTAGTGGGTAACACACTTGCCTAGGAACACGGAGGACGTGGGTTCAGTCCCAGGTACAGGCAGATACATAGTAGCTCGGATGACCACTTAAAATGGCGGTCCTCTGTCAATGGGTTCTACCCCAGAGGCAGGTTAAAGAACCTCAAGGACGTTGATAAATGGTCATCCTTGAGCCTCTGTCTTTGAGTTAGGGGAATCTCAGTAATTTTAGAGTCCAACTGTACAGTTGGATGGGTCATATAGCAATTTGAGTCCTGTAGTACATGGAGATATTGCAACCAAGTATAAATACAAAAATGCATACAAAGGTTGTTAAAACTCAAACTATACCGTAACTTCCTAAAGCTCTAGGTTTGGTGCCATACTGATTCTGAACAGTCTTTGATTCACTGCCTAATTTAATACAATGATTACCTGTGACCTGACAAAATTATGATATTAAGCAATTCCCAAAAGGGGTTTCTGTCTACTACTGCAAGGCACAAAGTCATCAGAGTTACAAGTAGTGGACTGAGGCAGTCACCCATGCAAGTACTAACAAAGCCCATTGGTGCTTAACTTCAGTGAAGAGACAGATGCTCATCACGCTACGCCACAATTCATGAAAGTCCGAAGACAGAAAAAAAGTGATCTCTTGAAGTGCGAGCCTCGCTAGGGCTCAGGCTTAAAAATCCTTTGGATGTTTTAAAGTGTGCACAAGTAGTTACTGCCTGCTCTTTAGGAATGCTTTATAAATCACAGTATGTTCTCTCATTCTTCTGTTTGTTAGGGCAGGGACATAACTAAGCTGAGATGAGGCATACTTCTTTTCTAAATTAGAGAAGACCTGATACAAAATAAGATCTCATAATTTACTGATTGATTTAATAAATCTCACCTGAGCTTGGAACTTCATTATTTGACCATCTAGTAACATTCCCTCAGCATCACAAGACATGGCAGTGAAATCAACCATAGCCTGTACAGATATCACTGGACTGCCATCAGTCGTCAGGAGTTCAGTCTGATTCAACAAGGAATTAATGAGCAGAGAGCTTTATATAAAGCTACCAACTGATAAAATCAATACACCAGAGAGATATCCCATAAAATACTGTGGACATAGGATGCAGAGCCAAATTAGAATATGCACATTATACAGAAAATAACAAAATTCACTCAATGTAAAATCTGAAGTCAATTCTCACACATTTAAGAAAGAAAACTCAATAAACTCAAAGATAAACCATAACCGGCAATAATTACTTCAAAACTGAGGCTATACTTTAATTTACAACATTTGCTGAACAGCATGTATTTATTTACTTGGACCAATAATTTATTTTGGTCTCACAAATTTAAGACACATATGGAGTTAACCCCAAAATATTCATGGTATATATTGTTCCTCATGTTTTTCTCATCACAAAATACCACATTTACTTTTTAATGTAAATTGGATATTAACGGTATATATAACACGTACTATTCCTGATGCAAGTGTCTGCCGGTTGTGTGTTAATTACCTGTATAGCACCATAGAGATTTGCTGGATTACTGTAAGCCTTTTCAAGTTCCTCCCCCTGCTTCATTGATAACCACCCTATCTCTGCGTGTAGCACTTGCCACAAAAAGGGGAATGTATGGTGTACATCTGGACATTGTTTTGTACACGCGTTTCTGGTGGATTCCTCACAAATGTATTGCTCGTCTTTCCTCTTTACGTGTGTCACATGATAACTCATTTTTCATTTGATGTCTGGCTTCAGTGATCCACAAATTCCATTTTCAGTATTCTCTACAAGGGTTAATTCCTCATTTTGTATCCACCTGAACAAAGAGAAATATAACCTTCAATACAAGCCCAAGGATCAAAGATCAAAGTTTGGGTTTTACATCCCATTCAACTGCCAGGATCTTAATTCGGACAGGTCCTCAGCATTGCCACTTGTTGGTGTACAAGCCCAAGGAGATGTACACTTGAATAATATGGATGTGCACTTACTTTGAGTCTGTAACTGAGAGAATTTCAGTGATGATTCCCATTTGACCTTTTCCAATAAATTTAACAGAATCAGAAAATTTACTATAGTTAAAAGAATTAAACATACTAGTGGTAACATACTTAACGAAAGTGTTTGTCATTTTGTAATCAGGTCCAGTTGTATCAGTACCATATTCACTGCTTAAAATTTTCATGTGAATGAAGTGGTTGGAAAACCTTACTTAGCAATTCCCTGAGAGGCTGAGACCAATAGACTATTGAACTGTTTGATGTTCTGTGGAATACTTTTTTGTCAATTGAAACTGTGAATTACATCAGGTCTATACAAAACTTGTTGGCCCATTAAATGACACATACTGACACAACACTCACAGGCTACACATGGTTTAGCAACTGTCTAAAAATAAGCCGAGTATATGACTTCAATCATCATTGATACATTGCTCTGATTATACATGTACTTCTGATTTTTTTTATTTCAACCAAGTCCCAAGCTGTATTGAATTCCAAATAGGAAATTTGTATTCCTAGGACTTCTCACCTTGTTTCATATTGCAAACAAGAACTCCTAACAATGTGTGTTAAATACATGCAAACTGTATATAAAGTACATGAAAGTTCAAAATTCGCTCAAATAACTCTCATAACATTTCCAAGATAAACACAATTTCTATTTTATGTAAAAATTCAAGAAATCCACCAAAACTTCAGAAAGGTAATTTTTCTGATTTTTTGTATCCACAGACTTTACAACACTGGATCTCAAATTAACTCGAAATCACTCTATCTTGCAAACGAGGTAAGTGCTATTTTGTAAGAATCTATGAAAGATTTTGCCATGGTAACACTGAAAAAGTTTGTGTGTAGCTGAATAGATTTTTGCATGCGGCTACAAAATGATCTCATACAAGCCATTAGCTCATAACCCATTAGCTCATAACCCAATATACTAATTCAGCTAAGACTTTGAATGAGTGGTGGAAACAAATAATGAACATATTATGAAATATAATATATTTATTTATTCATCTATTTATTTTGGGTTTTACGTCGCTTTCAACACTGTATAGGTCATATCACGATGGGTAGTTTTATGGACAGAGAAAACCAGTACATACAGTTGGTCAAGGTTCTGTACTGTAAACTTCCAACCATCGGTACGTAATTACCAACTTTCCTATATAATGTTCAGGGCTTGAACCGCCGACCTCAGACATGGGAGGCGAGTGTGTTACCACTGTGGCCCCTGAAATATAAGACTGAAAATTGAGAAAGATATTGCATTTGTTACATACTCAAATTTATCAGGAGCATTAGGTACAGAGATATATATTATATAAATCATTCAAGTTTGAAAATTTTGACATTAAGTTTTTTCTAAACAATTTTTTCACAACTTCATTTTGAAGGATGTCACCTCCAGTTTTGACATAAGGAAACACAACTTTTTCTTGCAAACTTAGATGCACAAGGGTTATATCTATCAAAACTTTTTTGCAAAGAGATTCCTGTCATGGCATCAAGGTTTAAAGTCACATTATTTGAAAAAAATATTAAAACTATGAATACTCTCTTAATTTACTTCTGATATGTTTGTTTGGCAATTAGGTACTACATATCAACAGACTTAAACAATAGTTTATTAATGATTGGCTGTTGTGTTAAAAGACAACATAGTGATACAAATACAATGCTATAAATATAAAAGTCTTGAAGAGTTTAGATATGGTATCCTTGGCTCTACAAACTTATGTGTGCATTATGTACAGCCCAGGTAACCATGACCACACTATTTTACGTTTGTTGATTTTCACAATATCAAAGGTTTGCATATTTCCAAGGCAGCAGAAATCGCTAACTTAACCTTATTTATTACCAATAATAATGCTTTCCAAGACTAACAGTACAAAATAACATTACTATCTCTATGTTTTTATGGGTGAAAATAGAGCTCTTCTAATATGATAAATAAAGCATGCATTGGCCACATTAATAAATCCAATACCTGCTTTGTAAAATCACTTATAATTTTTCTGGTCTAATATATTTAAGCGAAAATCTTTCCACTTCGACTTGCTAGATTAATGTTCACAATAACATTTTTACATTTTGACAAAAGATTTTGTTTATAGCTGACATATGGTTGTTTTATGTTATTTCGATATATATATTAGTTTGATTTAAGTCCCATCAGCAATGTAAACAGGGTATATATCCTGACTTGGTTATTCATCATGAACCATCAGTTTTGTATGTTAATTAAAACCAGAACACAGTGGTGTCAGAAGTCAAAGTTGCAAAATGTCAGCAAATTAGTTCAACTATGGCAACTTCTAGTTGTACCTACTTTAAAATTTATGAAGTACTGGTACACTTAAGTTGCTATCCTGCATCAAATCCCCAGTTTGAGTGATTCAACAAGACACTGCTGCAAATCATTTGAGCATATTTAAAAGGAAACCAAACTACTTGGGGCAAGAAACCTCAGTTGCTTGCTCCAGCCATCTCTACCTCAGCCAATAAAACTGCAGGTTTTACTGCAAATCAAATTATGTTGGGACGTGAGGTTCTGGAACCCATTGATTTGATACTGGGAATTGATGACAAAGTTTAAGATAAAGAAACTCCTAGTGAGTATGTCAAAAAACCGGAAGAAAGACTGAAAAAGAGTCCATAAACAAGCTACAGACACTCTTGAGAAAATGGAATTATCAGTACAGGAGGAGTAACAGGTTTTTGCAATGCTGAACGCAGCTAGTCATCCAGATTTTTCCAATGCAAAAATATTCTGTACAATGGGTGATCAACTTAACCAGATCCCACTACTTACCCAACAGAGGTTTGCTGGTCAATGCATGAGTCAGCTGAGAAGGATGGAGCGTGGGCATGGGCCACCACAAGTTTCATTTTTCATGAGTCTCTGAATGTGAAGACTCAACCTGCGACTTCCAATCCTTTGGGATCCAAATCCTCACAGAGACAGAAAGTACCAAGGCTTCTCCTAAACAATTAATTATCCTTGATAGCCAAATACTGTCTAACTTGGTAAATGTTCCAATTTTTAAGATGATGGATGCCCAAAAAGAATCTGACTTATATTACGAAAAAGTATAGGTCTTAGGTAATCCTTCATTGCGGACATGGAGGTAATCATTCATAGCAGACCTGGAGGAGACAGTCAACCCGGTAAAACACCCATGTTTGTCAAGTCAGTTCTGGAAACCAACTCGAAAAGAGAAATCCACAAAGTTCATTGAATTTTCATAGGCCCAGGAATTCAAAATCACCCAAAAAGTACAGTTCCTCTGAGGAGGATGTACACTAGATGGATCCATATATGAGGACCATTACAGGTGATGAGCCCTGGAGGGACCAGGAAAAAGTAATCTCAGGCAAATGTGACCCAAGTCTGCTACAGAGGAGACTTGAACTGAAATGTATACAACTTCCACCAGTGATGAAGAAGCAGAAGAAGAGGGTCCAACAAGTCTCCATACTATCGGTTACCTACGCTTTACGAAGAATGCTCCTTACAGGAAGCGATGCATTTTTGAAGCTTGTACCACTGTAACCAAGAGGCTGAGAAATGATGTGGAGAGAGTGCATATTCCCTGGAGTGTTCTTAGACAATGTCTGGATATAGAAAAAGTGAAAAAAATGCCTAAAAATTGTTGGGTAAGCAGATCGGGGCTCATTCTCTCCAGAAAATGTTAAGGATAATTACGGAACAGAATTTCTATCCAGCTGCCAGTCGACTAAGGCCCTGTCGGGTACTGATCAGGAAAATATGAAGATGTTTGAACAGTTCATGAATGACTGGAGAGCAAATTTCTGTCTCGCTTCCCCATGAAATGGGCAGTCTCATTCACTGGAGAATGGTGGCAGGATTTATGAACTATTTGGGCTATCAAGATTCCACATCTTTTACCTCAACTGATCAGCAAGTTCCCTTAACAGGGATCTTGTATGGAGACGTGGTAGATGCACATTGTCATTTGCAAGAATTTTTGCAGAACAAAGAACAAAGTCTAGAGACTTATGAACTTAGAAAAATGATCTATAATTATGGATTGAAATTCCATCAAATGTGAACATGGAGCTTTATTTACATAATACTACTCTCCAAATGAAAACCCCTACCATACCCCAGCAGCCAGCTCTGCTTTGAGGTTGGAGTAATCCTGGTTTACTGCTGTTTGTGGTTTCAACCAAAGGTGTGCAATGAAGCCCGTGATGATTTGCTTGGTAGACTAGATCAAGAGTTGATGTTGCCTAATCTTGGTGCCTTGGACGAGATACGACTGGATTACTCAGGTGTGCGAGTCAGCCATCACTTCCAGCTGTGCACGTTGAGGCAACTCATTGGGATGTCTAGGTTTAGACACCTCCCCTTGGTTATTCACTGCTGGGACAGAGGAAACTTGTATGTCGCCTAGTTTGACTACCCTTATGTACTTGAACTGAAGCTCAATCCGACTCGATCCATCCATCTACACTGCTTTACATCAGGCTTGCAAGTGTTTGAAGCTTGGCAGAAAGTAATCCCAGGAATGCACTTTCCCCTAAGATAGTCTGGGGCAATTTTGGGACAAACTAGTTGAACAATATATTTGAAGCAATGGTTTTTGAGTTAGGAGTCCTTTACTCAAAGTAGCAAATATTGCTATAACTCACTTACCTTTAGGCCTAAAGTCCACAAAACCAACAAAATTTTCGAGGGCATGAAAATTCATTGGGGCAATTAATTTATAAAAAAATCTGTAGCTATAGTAGTTTTGAAGAAATCAGCGTGACACACTAACGCACACACGCACGCACACACACACACATGATGCATTTTATAATATCCCTCCCAGGCTAAAGGCCAACAGGAGATGACAAAAGGTATACCTTCATATAACACTGAATTAAGTTACCATGATTTAAAAAAGAACGCCCTGAAAACACAGGTAGAAAAGTATATGATGTATTGTGATAAAAATCCAAAGGAGCTTGTGAGTAGAATGAAAAAACGAAACCCAAAGAAAGAAGAGTGTGTGGTGTATCATTGTGTTGATAAGTTTAGTGAAATGGTGAGTGGGGGTGATATTAACTTAATATAGTAGCAAACTGTTCTTAGAAGGTATCATAAAGTAACCATAATCTCTGTTATTTACAGAATAAAACACTTCTTTCGGGGCAATATCGTGATTTATGAAGCCCTTGGCCAAGTGATATTGCCCTTGGGCCTATCAATAAAACTCCCCCAGCTTGTTGTTCTCAAATGCTGAATAACGTGATTATGTGACGTGACAATGACGTATCAAGTAAACACTATCTACATAGTTTGTTTACATTTTAAAGCAAAGAGGGCATCTGAGTAATATTTTTTGTCAGAAATGGGCAATATCATGTCATATTGCCCGCAAATACTGCAATGTGATTGGCTGAAACTCACTTGAGGTATAATAATGAACTTTATTGGTATGAAAGTTTCTTTCTGTTGGGAAAGTATTTTATTCTGTTTTAAGTTAAGAGCAGATTTTAGTTCAGTTAGATAACTCTGAAGTAAAGAGTTAAAGTTGCATTGTAGGGAAATGTATTTTCTTCTCTAGGAAGACTGTTTTTGTGCAGTATTTGAATTAGTTTCTGTCATGGAGACTTAACATTTAACAGTGATACTTAACTGTGTCGGGGAAGTGAGACCATAACCTAAGTGGAGTCTCAGTGATTTGTAGCCCTGTCTGCTGCTTAGAGATTCATGCACTGTGCTTTACTTCATGTCTGGATGTCAAACTGTCAAAACCAATTTTAAGTTATATTCATACTTTATTTTGTGTCAATTGTACGCTTCTGAACCGTAGTATACTATTATATCCCACAATTTAACTCTTTTTCAATATTTAACACAGCTTACTTGGCAAACAATTTGTCTGGTGTTCAAATATCTTGTTCAAATATCTCTGACATTGCTGCTGCTTATGGCATACCCTACTTAAGGCAGTTCTACTTACATTAAAGTTACTGTACTGGGATTTTCATCAATTTTTACATTAATTTTTGTGGTTGTTTTCTGAAATCTTAAAAATGTCAGAATAACATTACACTACCATAACACAAGGGGTGACCCACTTAAGGATGCAGCCAACTAAAGCCATAAGATAGTAATGAGGCATATTGATTGGATTATTGCAATGTTGATAGCACAAATGAGTATTAACAAGAATACAACTGTTTTTATTTTATAAATTTCAAATAAGCACCTAAATCTTAAGTTATATTTAAAGACATAATCTCATAAAGTATATAAAACAAGAAAATGTGGCAAATCTTCTTAGATTTGTTTTTAACAGAATTTTACATTTAGATATGAGAAAATATAAAAGGCATTTGTATGAATGATCATTAAGTCAATAACTGAGTATTTGCACTTTCATTAGGTAAATATGATGAACGAATTGTGATGAAATGTTCAATTATATATCCAACAGAACAAATCCTTGCAGATGGATTTTATATTGGTGATAACAAAATAAATGGTTTATTACTATATCGAAGAAATATTTTAGCTGTAACATTGGAAAATATAAAAATATAACTAGTTTGGACAAATTGGAAAGATATCACAACAAATTTAGGCAAATTTTATTTATTTGCGATACCAAATGATGTTGGTCAACAGATCGACTTAATGAGCACATCTATTTTAATTATGATCATCAAGTATAATATGTCAGAAAGGTCAAAGTTGGGTTTTACCTGACATTCAACTAATTAAATCTACAGTACTGCTCAGCTACCCAAGTTTGTTGCCTACCCATGTTCGTCACCTGTCTTAAAAACTGAAAAGGACAAGTAATATTGATACTGAAACAAGCAGAACAAGTGCTTATAATCCTGATGTATTACCCTACAAAGAAAGACAATTGCTAATAGGTTTAAATATTGTCAAAAAAAAATGCAGGCGACGAATTTGGGTAGGCGATAAACTTGGGTAGCTGAGCAGTAGTAGATACTTTTTATTTGTCCACTCTTGCAAGCAAAGTCTAAGGTTCGATAATAAATCAAATTTTAAAAATATTCTGGGGAGAGAATATGCTATAATAGTAATAATAATTTATTTTCCAAAGCAAACACGGGCGTTTATTGGTAGAATGCCACTAAACACAGTAAACTGTAAGTGACAAACTTGGGTACTAGTATAGTAGATGATTGTAATGTCGATATGGTCATCAAGTCAATTGGTCTGCATTGACAGCTTTACCGGACATTACAAACTTGATTTAAATTTGCATTTGAACAAGCACCCTTTTCTTGGATATATTCTACAAAAATACTCGTGCAATGCGTTACCTGCAGATTTATTTTTATATTTTCTTAAATAAACACTAAAATGATACCTCATCACAGAAATAAACCATCCAGTTTATCATAATACAAGTAATATAATATCTGTATACAAATTTTTGTTCGATAGATATATTTGATCATCTAGTAACAAATCTTTCATCTAGTTGATCCCAATGAAAGTGGTGGTACTAGGTGATCGACTTAATGATCAATCTTACAAATGGCAGTCTTTTTGTGCATTTTTAAAGCCAAGTCTGAACTTTCTGTTGAAAAAAAATCTCAAAAGTCTTGCAACAGTTTGTTAGTTTATTTGCTTTATGAAGTCGTATTTTTCAATACACTTTACTAATATTTTTGGGTTGAATTTAATTTTATTAAGTGACAACAATATCGCTCTTTATAAGTCTCCCTTAAGTGATCGACTTTACGATCATCCACTATACTACAGTATAGTGACTACACAGGTAGCAACTGTACGTACAGTAAGCAGTTCATATTCAGAACTACAACCCATCATCATCACCATACCTTATTCTCTACTGTATGTCATTTAAATAAGCACAACTTTGCAAATTCATCAGTTTCAGTGTTTATTTTAGTTTTAGTTTCGCTTCCTGGCAATAATAGTCGCCCATAACGGGTGCGTGCAAACGACAACACGTCAATGGCGAATATATGAATATTCATGATATACATAAATTAAAAATGTAAACATCCTGCTTTTATAACTAATGCGCATGCGCGAAAACGCGCGCGCAGCATTTAGTACGAAATCTTATAAATTTGTGAGTTTTAGTAGTTTTGATGACCTTGACTGTTACTCATGTAAACAAATTAATGTAAACAAACTACGTTTGTGACAGAGCAACCAGGAAGTTGAGAAAATTAATTTATACAAGGACTGTATTTAATGCATAAATATATTGTACGTAAGATACTTAAAATAGAGGAATAATTTATACATTACTTTTATTTACAGTATGAATTTTATGTAAATTATTTGCAGCAATTTTGACAGAATTATGTCCTATTTTCGCCCACAGTCAGCTACTGGTCCATGCCTTAACTTTGCACAACTGGACACAAAAACCTTATTTTTGCTTGTTTTAAGTACAGTTATGTGCATTTCTTTTTATCAAAACATAAATTGCCACAATCACAAGTTATAAATAAATTGATTTACTGAAATGAAGTCAAATTAATAAACTTAATTTCTAGAATCATTTTTAAGGGCGATAATAATATAATTTCTCAAAGAAATCAGTGCCCTAATTTTGTGTATGTTATTCCTCTACTTTTGGGTCAGCTATAACATAGTAAATTGGCAGACCTGTAAGTCATGGCATCGCTGAGGTTCGATTTACATGCTACTCGTGACCACAGCATCTCGTGACCAACAACTCGTACCCACAACTCATACACAAACATTTTATAACAATAAAATATATATATAAATATCAAAAAAAAATATTAATAAAGAAATATGAGATCACCCAATTAGGTGGGGTTTTCTAACAATATTTTATATTAAATAAATAGAAATGCTGCTTTAAGTCTGTTTAATTAAAGATCAAATACTTCAAATTCTCTGACTTCCGTGGGGGGTTTCCTAGTAATATTATGAAACAAAATATGCAAATTAGAAAACGTGAGGAGATAGAAGTTTGTGGTGTTTCCCTGCAATATTTTAAAATAAAAATATGCAAATTAGAAAATATGAGGTCATGGAATTCCATGGGGGTTTCCTAGAACTATAAAATAAATTATGCGAATTAGAAAACGTGAGGAGACAGAAGTCCATGGGGTTTCCTAGCAATATTAAAAAAAAATCTTGGGTACAAGTTGTTGGTCACGAGCTGCCGTGGTCACGAGATGCTCGTATCCCTCAGATTCTCACTGTTGAGTAAATTTATCGAGTGTAACTCCTAAATAGCTATTGCACGTAGAGAATTTTATTTAAATATGTTATTCAGCTACTTTTACGTACATTATATAATATAGTAAAATTGTAGACCCGTAGCTCATGGCATAGCTGAGTAAAAGCTACTTTCAGGTTGTCACTGTTGAGTAAATCAGTTGTAACTTGAAAACTATTGCATTTACAGTATTTTCTTTCAATATGTTATTCACCTACGTATCAGTTAGCTATAACATAGTGAAATTGCAGACCTGTAGCTCATTGCATATCTGAACAAAAACTACTTTCAGTTCTCAGTGCTGAGTAAATTAATTGTAACTCGAAAACTATTGCATTTGTAGTATTTTGTTTAAATATGTTTTCCACCTGCTCTTTACACCTTAACAGTTAACTTGGTACTTTACTCCTGAAAACTGTATGCAGGGCACAACTTTTGTGTCCTTTTCTTCTTTCACTTCTACTTTGAAACTCCAAACACAGTCAGCTGACACAGAGCCAATTTACATGCATTGATTGCTTGTATCAAATATGTTGTTCATCGACTTTTTACCTCAAAGCCCTTAAGGGCTGTCAGGTAATGCTTTCACCCACGGTGTCCAGATGGGCGGGTGGTGGCAGGAAAAGTTAGTCTGGGCTGTATCTCAGGAACCATCATGTGTAGGAACTTGATACTTGGTAGGGACATTTTGGGGGTGTAGGTGTGCAACATCATGGTTTCACATTGATTTGACCTTTGACCTTGCTGTAGTGACCTTGACCCTTAAATTCTTTTTCAGGCTATATCTCACAACTGGTATAGGAAGTTGATACTTGGAAGGTGTGATTGCTTAGCGGGTGTAGATGGGCAATGTCATGGTGTGACCTTGATTTGACCTTGCAATAGTGACCTTTAAAATCTTGTACAGGCCATGTCTCAGAAACTGTAAGGCGTAGGAAGGGACAGTAGTTGAAGGGTATAGGTGTACATCATCATGGTACATTTTCTCTCTCTTGAGGGGCCACGGTGGCAGAGTGGTAACACTCTCGCCTCCCACCTCTGAGGCCGGGGTTCGATCCCCGTCAAGGCCTTATGCAGGTAGTTGCTTGCTGTTGGTCGGCAGTTTACAGTACAGAACCCTAGCGAACTCTATGGACTGGTTTCCTCTGCCCTTCCAACTACCCGTCGTGATATGACCTGTACAGTGTTGAAAGCGACGTAAAACCCCAAATAATTTAATTAATTAATTAATTCTCTCTCTTGAACATTATTTTCTCTACTTGAGCATTATTTGGTACAGACATCCTCCGATGCTATTTTCGATATTCTGTGTCATGGCAAATTTTCAGAGGTGTAGCTATAATACTGAATATAGCTACTTTGACATTTTGCCAATGAGTAAGTCACTTGTAACTTCAAAAATATTCGATTTAGAGGTTTTTTATCAAGTATGTTTTCCTTATGGGGGTGTTCCACTGGACCTGACCTTACTGCCAACTCTACGACTCTATGGGTGGTTGTAAAAGTTGGGGACAAAAATCCACAAAAAATGGCCGGAAAAATCTGGGTTGGTTTCACCTCCCCAACAGGATGTGATTCATCCAGGCTTGTCTGGATCTAGAGGCCGACTTGACTTGGGGTCGGGATATTTTCCACAGGATTAGACTGGAAACTACCAGGATTAGCCCAAAACCCCTAACAGACAAGCTGTATCAAGTTTCGACAAGCTGTACTGACAAACAAACAGAACTGGAAAAATATACACAACCACCATGACTAGACTTGCAGTCGATATTGCCATTACTGTTGTTTGAACAGGATGTAGCATTTTTAATCAAAATTCTCTATTTTAAGTGGCTTTTTGGTCATATTTTGAAGCAGTAATACATTGATTTATTTCTTATATGATATTAAAACAAAAACCTAAAAGCAATACTTAAAGTATCAAAAATTTGAATTTGGATGTTCTGGTCACGTGATGGGATCCAAATATTTAGCCTTGACCTAGGTTTAGATTTGTTGATTGATCGACACCTGGGGCCGGTTTCATGAACAGACTTAAGCCTTAAGTCAGACTCAAAAGTTGAGACTTTGTCTCAAATTTTGGAATATTTTGCTGAGTCTGTGAACTCAGACTCAATGTATTTCACAAACAAGCTCAACTTGAGACCTGGGGCGGATTTCACGAAAGGTCTTAGCCCGGTCTCAGGCTCAAACTTGAGACTTTTGTCTCAAATTATTGGAACATTTTACTTGAGCCCATGGGCTCAGTCTTAATGGATTTCACAAAAGGTCTCAGTCTCAGCTTTGGCTGAGCCACTGGCTCAAATGTTGAGACTGGTTGAAAGTGGGCTTAAGTTTTGTAAACAAAGGCTCAAATATGGCCGCCATAATTCTTTCTTCACTTCAAAATTTGAAATGGCTGAAAATAGGGTATAAGTATATAAAACAACCCCCTGAAGTAGTCTTTGGGTGTTTTTACATGTTTACAAGGTTTCCCATTGCAAAATGGTATTTAACCAGAGATATTATGTGTCAAACAAGGAACACATTTGCCATCAGTAGAATATTTTGACTACAAAAAATGGTCACATGACACAGAAAACCACTGTGGTTATTTGATAAGCTTGGTCTCAACTGAGACCCCTTCTGTGAAAACCATTTGAGACAAAGACTTAGCTGAGCCAAAAGGCTCAGATTTGAGCCAGTGGCTCAGCCTGAGACTGGGCTAAGTCTGAGACCTTTCATGAAATCCGCCCCTGGCTCAGTCACAGGCTCAAATTTGAGGCCATGAAGGAGATGTCTCAAATTTGAGTCCAAGCTTTGATGCCAAAAAACACATACATAAAGTGATACAATTTGTTCCAAAATGAAATTGATAAATCTTGAAATCTTCTATTTTCATTTTATTTTGTAATTACAGCCACATATTCAATATTTACTAATAACAAAAGTCAATAGAATTGACATGCTTTATAGGCTATTATCAAGTGACAGGCCTCAAGTGTGTACTCAAAAGCCAGACTCAACCTCAGTTGAGTCTCAATCTTATGGATCACTTAGAATAATATATTATCATATAATTTCTTTGTATTATGAGTATTAAAGATATTTAAAAGGATAATAATCATGAAATATAACTTTTTTAACTAAAAATAAGCCCACAAAATATATGACATGAGATTAAAAAGTTGAGACCATAAATTGAGACTGGTCTCAGCTGATCCACCCTTTGTGAAATCCATTTGAGCCAAAAACTCAGCCGAGACAAAAGTCTCAGATTTGAGACCCTGACTCAGCCTCGAGTCTGGCTCAGTTTGAGACTTTTCATGAAACCGGCCCCAGATCCCTCTTTTTCCGTGAAATTGGTCTATTGAAATAAGCTGGGATTTTATTATTGTTTAACCAAATAAAAACAGTTTTTTCAGGTGTCTTTATATATTACAGCATACATGTGGACCTTTTCTATCAAATTATGATCACTAGCTCTGTTTTTGGTCATTCTTAGAATTTTTGGTCATATTTTTACCTCAAACCATGCTTGAAATGGAGTGCCAATGAGCACTACTTAAGTGACAAAAGACAAGCCGGTTTCATGATAGGACAACACTGGAAGTGATAAGGACAAGACTGGAAGTGATAAGACAAGACTGAAAGTGACTAGGACAAGTCGGTTTCCAGGTGGGCGGAGCCATGCTCTGGAACAAGAGTCGGGTCGGGTCTGTATAATATCAAACTTGTTTCATATTTTGCCAACCCACCCCGACAAGCCTGGAAAATATTACTGACCCTTGCCGACTATGTAAACATTGCTGCCAACCCTCGAAAAATCTTTAGTTACTGACAGGTTGGCTCCAGTCCAGTGGAACACCCCCATTAGGGTACAAAGGACTACTCCTGTAGGACCTCTGAAAATTTAGACTTTTCCAAATTTCATCTGCCATCTTGAATTTTTTGGAAATGGAAAATGATGTTAGCTTAAAAAACCATACTAGATATTCTTGTACATTTGGGGATTTTTATTGTGATTTTGTTGAGAGGAAGCTTCCAGTTTTGATTTCACGCGTTTCGCTTCCTGTCAGTGGCCTGTTTGATTGGAGTGTACTAAAACGCAAAGTCTCGGAATCAGAATGGTTTTCTATTGGCCAACCGATCTACACATTTTTGATACCGACCCATCCCTACTTAATATAAGGCCTATCAAAATAATTTTTTGCAGTTACCATCTATATCTGTGGGAAAATATTTTGACAGGTATGAATTGACATTTATCAAGGTCACTTGATCAAAAACAATGTAAACATTATAAAATAACAAGAGATAGAGGCAGATTTAGTTATATAATGGTCTTAGAGACTGCTGTCTACCTGACTTGTTGTCATTATAAAATGACAACACATGGAGGTAGATTTAGTTATATAATGGTACCAGAGACTGCTATCCACCCTGACCTGTTGTCATTATAAAATAACAATGCATGGAGGTAGGTTCAGTTATATAATGGTCTTACAGACTGCTGTTCACCCTGACTTGTTGTCATTATAAAATAACAACGCATGGAGGTAGATTTATTTATATAATGGTCTTACAGACTGCTGTCCTCCCTGACTTGTTGTCATTATAAAATAACAATGCATGGAAGTAGATTTAGTTATATAATGGTCTTACAGACTGCTATCTACCCTGACCTGTTGTCATTATAAAATGACAACGCATGGAAGTAGATTTAGTTGTATAATGGTCTCACAGACTGTTGTCCACCCTGACCTGTTGTCATTGTAAAATGACAACACATGGAGGTAGATTTAGTTATATAATGCTTTTAGAGACTGCTGTCTACCCTGACTTGTTGTTATTATAAAATGACAATGCATGGAAGTAGATTTAGTTATATAATGGTACCAGAGACTGCTATCTACCCTGACCTGTTGTCATTATAAAATGGCAACGCATGGAAGTAGATTTAGTTATATAATGGTCTTACAGACTGCTATGTACCCTGACCTGTTGTCATTATAAAATAACAATGCATGGAGGTAGATTTAGTTAAATAATGGTCTTACAGACCGCTGTCCACCCTGACCTGTTGTCATTATAAAATGGCAACGCATGGAAGTAGATTTAGTTATATATTGGTCTAACTGACTGCTATCCTCCCTAAAATGACAACACATGGAGGTAGATTTAGCTATATAATGCTTTTAGAGACTGCCGTCTACCCTGACTTGTTGTCATTATAAAATGACAATGCATGGAAGTAGATTTAGTTATATAATGATACCAGAGACTGTTATCTACCCTGACCTGTTATCATTATAAAATAACAACGCATGGAGGTAGGTTTAGTTATATAATGGTCTTAGAGACTGCTGTCCACCCTGACCTGTTGTCATAAAAAATAACAATGCATGGAGGTAGATTTAGTTATATAAACCTTTTTCTGGTTGTATGTGTTTTTAATATCTACAAGTAGCCCTATCTCATGGCTGACTTGCCTGAAGTAGGGTCATCTAGGTAAGTAAAATTTTCTTCTACTGAATGACAATTGCACAAAACCATACCACAAATAAATTTTGAAATTATCAAGCTGACATTTGAGGGGTCCGTCAGACTGAGAGGTCTGGGTTTGATTCCCAGTGATGTGAATACAAGACATCATAGCTTAGTGACAGAGCGCTCAGTCTGTTTCATCTTTGTTGCAATGTTTTGACCATTTAAGACTTATCATTTTCAGTAATTTTGAAGAAAAAGCAATAAGTACATTTTCGCTCTAGCTTCAAAATAATAATTTTCACTGGAAAAGTAGGTTAAAAATTAGGTCACTTGTAAATTACAACTTTTACCAGTGTAAGATCTTTCTTCCTGTGTGGTTATTTCTCAGATTGCATAAAACATATAAAACGCATATTCACACCCTTTCAGTGTGTTTATAACTTCAGAAGTTGAACAACAACTGGTGAAAATGCGAGACATCTGAAGTTCACTTAGGCTTATTTGAACAGCAGAACTTTTAGTGTGTGTATTTATGAATAATGCCCTGGATCTGCCCTGAATGCCCTTTTCTGTTCAAACGAATATATATTGACTCAAGAGCAACTTTCTAATGATTTTAACCTTGAAATGAAAATAGATAACCAATTACAGTGATTTTAATCAGCAGTAATGCATATTTATAACACACTTGTGGGTACCCACATTCAGGTGATCTCACCACAAATTTACTTAATCTACCTCCATGCATTTTCATTTTATAATGCCCAACAGGTTAAAGTAGATCTCTAGGACCTTTACATAACTAATTCTACCTCTATGCATTGCCATTTTATACTGACAACAGGTCAGGGTAGATATCAGTCTGTAAGACCATTATGTAGCTAAACCTACCTCCATGTGTTGCCATTTTACAATTCTAATTCTAATTCTAATAGCACTTTTATAGCGCTTAATCTCCATCAAAAGACAGACTCTAAGGCGCATCACACAAAAACATTGTTCAATATTCAAAAACCAGAGACAATGCCAACAGGTCAGGGTAGACAGTAGTCTCTGGTACCATTATATAACTAAATCTATCTCCATGCATTGCTATTTTTTAACGACAACAGGTCAGGGTAGATAGCAGTCTGTGGTACCATTATATAACTAAATCTACTTCCATGCATTGTCATTTTATAATGACAACAAGTCAGGGTGGACAGCAGTCTGTAAGACCATTATATAACTAAATCTACTTCCATGCATTGTCATATTATTATGACAACAGGTCAGGGTACATAGTAGTCTGTAAGACCATTATATAGCTAAATCTACCTCCATGCATTGTCATTTTATAATGACAACAGGTCAGGGTGGACAGCAGTCTGTAAGACCATTATATAACTAAATTGACCTCCATGCGTTGTCATTTTATAATGACAACAGGTCAGGGTAGATAGCAGTCTCTGGGACCATTATATAACTAAATTGACCTCCATGCGTTGTCATTTTATAATGACAACAGGTCAGGGTAGACAGCAGTCTCTGGGACCATTATATAACTAAATCTACCTCCATGCATTGTTATTTTATAATGACAACAGGTTTGGGTGGACAGCAGTCTCTGGTACCATTATATAACTAAATCTACCTCCATGTGTTATTTTTTATGACAACAGGTTTGGGTGGACAGCAGTCTGTAAGACCATTATATAACTAAATCTACCTCCATGCATTGTTATTTTATAATGACAACAGGTTTGGGTGGACAGCAGTCTCTAAGACCATTATGTAACTAAATCTACCAAATTCCCAGCCCATGATTTCCTATATGTTGGCTTCACATACCACACCTCTAGGAACAAGAATAAGTGAGTTATATGTGTTTTTAATTTTGGCTATCCTCGTCTGACCTTGAAGGAGGGGCCAAAGGTCAAATGCAACCACATCAAAAGACTTCTAGCCCATGATTTTCTATTGGTTGGTTTCACATTGTAAACCTATAGGACCAATAATAAGTGAGTTATAAGCACTTTTAAGTTTGGTATACTCGTTTGACCTTGAAGGAGGGGTCTAAGGTCAAATCTGACCACATCAAAAGATTCCCAGCCCATGATTTCCTATAAGTTGGTTTGAAATTGCAAACCTCTAGGACCAATAATAAGCGAGTTATAAGCACTTTAAAGTTTGGCTATCCTCGTTTGACCTTGAAAGAGGGGCCCAAGGTTAAATCTGACCACATCAAAAGATTCCCAGCCCATGATTTCCTATAAGTTGGTTTGACATTGCAAACCTCTGTAGGACCAATAATAAGGGAGTTATAAGCACTTTTAAGTTTGGCTGTCCTCGTTTGACCTTGAAAGAGGGGTCCAAGGTCAAATCTGACCACATCAGAAGATTCCTAGCCCATGATTTTCTATAGGTTGGCTTCAAATACCAAGCGTCTAGGACCAATAATAAGGGACATATAAGCACTTTTGATGACTGACAAAGAAATGCCTGTGGCAGCCATCTTGTTTTTCAAAATGAGGCTAAAACTATCCCCAATCAAGATTTTGTAATGAGGAACATATCCTGTGAATTTGAGATCTCTACCTATAATACCCTTTGCTCTAGAGGAAAAAAAACCAGAAAACAAATGCAGAAGTGATAGTTGTCACGGATAAAGTTCACTTTATACCAAATATATCTGTTTTATTCTACTATGAGTGTGATCACAGAAAGTGAAAGCCACAGCACCTTGACTACTGCAGTTTCCATGATTGACATACAGTCAGACACCATGGATAATAAGGGAGAAAGCACTCCTTATCCTAGAGAAAAGATTTCAGATGAACATATACCTTATCACATGTAGAAAATGTGACAAATATTATGTTGGTGAAACTGGATGCCCGTTCAGGAAAATAATCTATGAACATTGACTGTCTGTATCTAAACCTTAGGATTCCAGAATCACCCCAGTCTCTAAACACTTCACAGAACAGGGCCATTCTGTAAAGGATATGCAGTTCTCCCTTCTGGAATGGTGTTCCCTTAAATACCACGAAGCCATTACTGATCACACAAAGATGAGAGAGAAATGGTGGAAGTGGAATATTGGGGCAATACATCCAATTGGCATTAACCAATTTATTTAATTGAGGGTTCATTTTGGTGTCCATTCACACTCAGGACACTCTTGTTTTTATTTTTTATTTTTATCCTTTGCTCTAGAGGACCAACAAAACTCCTTGCTGAAAGTCGAAAAAACGCCTGTGGCAGCCATCTTGTTTTTCAAAATGAGGCAAAAATTATTCTCAGACAAGATTTTATAGTTATGAATATATCCTTGAAATTTCAGAAGGCTAGCTATAATTTTTTTTTTTGTTAGAGGGGTAACGGTGAAATCTCTTTACACACTACGGCCACGGCGGTTGCGTAACAAAGCAAAATCCATAGTATCCACCAGATGCTATCCGGTGGCTACAATGACAACAAATTAGGGTAGACAGCAGTCTGTAAGACCAGTATATACCCAAATCTATGTCCATGCCATATCATGCTATCATGACAATAGGTCAGAGTACAAGACAATCGATAATACCATTATATCTCTAATTATATCCCCAGACGAGTCGGGCTTAACTGGTTTTATGTCCGCCATGCCGCCACCACTGCCCACCATTTTGGAAGGTCTGAAATATCTTTTAAGTGAACAAGTACAAAAGATTTAAGCATATAATCCAAAACAAAAGGCAAACATAACCAACAAATTGAGCGCTTTATCACTAAGCTATGATGTTTTTAGGAAGGACATCACTGGGGATCAAACCCAGGGCTCCCAGTATGTTGGAATATGCTACCCGGCATTACATGTTGTTGCAAAATATTGTTTAAAAGTAGCATCAGAGATGCCTGTAGCCCACAGCCTGGGGAAATAGTTTTCATCACCACAAGATATATAGAAATAGTAAAATAGTATAAAGATTGGGAGCAGTGTCAGTTTCATAAAGGTCCAAATAATATTTAAGTAGAGAAAATGTATATAAAGATAAAGTATTAAAACAAGCAATTCAGTAGCAAAATGACAGTATTAATCAGTAAACTAAAAATTATGAAGTTGTAAAATTTATTAATTAGGGAATAGATTTGTTAAATATAGCTTTTATAAGCTACAAGCTTACCATGTGGAACTGAATGCCATCTCGTGAGGCTGCAGGCATTGGCCAATGTCCAAGAACAATGGACGAATAATAGTGGTCCGATGCCTCAGTATTGCAGATGAACCCCGTAGTGAAATACCGCAAATTGTCCCTTCTTTTCTCATTGAAATTAACCAGTACCCCATCAGCTGTAATACAGCGGGGAAGCAGGGAGGGACTCTCTAAATTTTGGGGCACATGTAAGAAAACATATCGATATATTCCCAGATGATATTTCACTCAGATGAGACATACTTTGAAAGCTACAGTGCTTGAAAGTGGCAAAAAGTGCATAAATTGGGTCTCTGTGGGCAATTTTCAGACCCTACAGCCTTTAAATTTTTCACAGACAAGGATTACATATAAAATTGCAAATTTAATAATTTAAGTACATTAAATTTTTATAAGTTAATACCCTATCCAATGGACAATTGCTAATCCGGTCGGTGCAGACCGGCCCGCCAAATGTCAGAAAAGACATCCTGTATCACCACTGGCTGGCCGGTCCCAGTAATGTGCATTCCCCAGATGGCGCCTCGTACTTCCTTCCTGTCTAGACAACATTACGTCATAGCATCTTTTTCATTGTCTAAACCTCTAAGACCCCTAGTAAGCTGATAGCGGGGTCGGTTGGGAGGGTCTTGTGTGTTCATTGGATAGGGTATTAACTTATGAAAATTTAATTTACTTATTTATGTGCAATTTTATTGCGTTAATACTTCTTATCCAATGGACAATTGCTGAATAACTATCACTTGGTTGACAGGTAAGTTACTAGGGACTTGAAGGAACTCACTAGTATGAACAGGACAAAATCCTGGGCCAGTTTAACACATGGTCAGACACCTTCAGGCCCTTGGGTCGGCCAGTCACCCGGTTACCGGGGGTATACCAGTGTTGCTCCCTCCCTATTTTGACAGACCTGCTCTGAGGTAGGGGAAGAGAGGGATGAGTTCAGTCCCAAAAATAAACCTCCCAAAGGAAGCACGGCTTGGCTTTTTTTTTGTAAATGTAAATGTGGGTCTGCTGAGCAGCCACTACTGGGCCCAAATGGTAGAGCTCTGGTCAGCCCACACCACATCCTTCAGATAGAATTACATGAAGGTGTTGTGAGACTTCCAGTGGCAGGGTGACAGTATTTGCTCCAAGGAGACCCTTGACTGAAAGGCCTTGGAAGCAGCCCTCATGGGCCTTGACCTGATGTAGTGTGGGTCTCTTGATCACAGTTTGTTTGATCCAGGAGGAGATGGTGGCAGTTGAGATGTCCTTGTCGAAGCCTTTCTTAAAGGGGACAAAAACTAACTCTTGGTTCTGCATGAGGTCGGAAGTCCTGTCCAAATAGTAGCATAAGTTCTGACTGGACAGAGGGACCTGCAGGACCTAAGTGACTTATCCAGAGTAGTGGCTAGGGCTGGTATAACCACTGGGGCCACACTGTCTGGACCCTCTTTGGCCAGCTGGTTCTTGGAAAAAAAGCTGGGTGAGGGGTACAAGGAAACCTTTGACCAATCTGACTGATGTCTGATGTTTTTGTTTGCCAAGCATGGATCTCACTCCTGCATTTACCCGAACCCAGAGCCAAGAGGAAAAACAGTCTTGAAGGTCAAATGCTTCATCGAGGCCTCTTTAATGGGTTCAAAGGAAGCCTTGTCAGCTGGTGCAGTACCAGAGACAGGTTTCTGGAGGGAATGCCCCTACTCCCTTTGGGTCTGTCTCTGTGGAAGCTATACTGGAGACGAGTGAGGTTTTCACCTTAGCTGACATTAATGGGTGAATCCCTAGTTTGTCAGTGATAGCTGATCTGTAACCATCAATGGTACTTGGCTGTAACTTCCTGTCCTGAAACAGGTGCAATAGGAAGTCAGCTATTGACTTTACAGGGGGTGCCTTGAAGTCCACCTGGTTACTGAGGCACCACTTTGTAAAAAATGGTCCACTTGCCTCATAGACTGATCTGGTTGACCCTCTTTGAAGAGCCTCAATTCTGGCTGCACCGGCCTCAGAGAAGCCCTGCTCTTTGATAGCTGAGGCTCTAGGAGCCAAGCATATAGATTTAGATTTGTCAGATTCCTGTGTGGAGTCTGATTGAAGGGCTGTGTTACAAGGTTGGGCAGTCTGGGCAGACTCCGAGGGATCCGGCTTGACATGGCCACTAGACCCCAGAACCAAGGCATGTTTGGCCACCCTGGGGAGTCAGAATGACTCTGTGGCAAGGGTGGTCCTGCAACTTCTCCAACACTTTGCCCAATATGGCTACAGGTGGGAAGGCATACATATCCAGAACCTCCCATGGCAGGCTGAGCACATCTACTGCCCATGCCAGGGGGTCCGGTACTGGTGACACAAACTGAGGCAACTTGTTGTTAAACCTCGTGGCAAAAAGGTCTATCTTGGCCAGTGCCACCTGCTGCATATTGTATGAAAAACTTCTAGAAGGAGAGACCACTCTGTCTGGATGGCCTGGCCTAGCCTTGATAGCTTATCTGTTACCACATTCAGCTGGTCTGGGATGTGTCGGGCTTTGAGAGTTACTTGTTTCCTGGTGCACCAGGTCAGGATCCTCCACAGAAGGGCACACAGTGGGCCTGACCTCTTGCCTCCTTCCTTGTCTATGTATGACATCACCATGGTGTTGTCGGTGTTACCAGAACTATCTTGTCCAAAAGGACCGCTTTCAGTTCTAGGTAATTTACATGCAGCTTGCTTTCTGGAAGGGACGAAGCTCCTCTTGCAGTGTGATCGTTTAAGTGAGCGCCCCACCCTTCTTTTGATGCATCTGTACAAAGTTGCAGAGCATATTTACTGGGTGTAATGGTTGACCTTGAAGCGCATGCAAGGACTTGGGGATAGGAATGACCTTTTCTAGTGATTCCGGTACCCTCCAGCTGTTTTGAGATGCCATTGAATGGGCCTCATGTGCAGTAGGCCAAGGTGAACTTGCTTCTCTGTGGCTGTTAGCAGACCTATTAAGGACATGAACTGCTGGACCGGAAAGGCCGGTCGGGAGATTAGATCCTGTATTTTCTGCTGAAGGGTCTGCCACCAGTCCGGTGTCGGGTGGACCCAGCCACATCTGAGGTCAAAACCGGTAACCTACGAAGTCGAAGACTTGTTTGGGTTCCAGCTCTGATATCTCCATTTTCACCAGCCAACCTAGTTTCTGACAAATTCTTACTAGTTCCTGAATATGCTGGAGACAAACTTGGTGGGATCTGCCTCTCACCAAGCAGTTGTCTAGGTACTGGTGGATCCTTATACCCCTGTGTGGGGCCATCAGTTTCACCTTGTTAGCACCGTAAACTCCATGGGAGCTGTGGACAGTCCAAATGGCAGTGCCTTGAACTGATATGACCTGCCTTGGATGTGAAATCTCATGTAATTCCTGGACTGTTCCTGCATTGGTATATGGAAGTAGGTATCCTTGAAACTGTTGAGGTAACCCACTGCCCTTGCTGCAGGGAGGTTCTGATGATTTCCATTTGGGATTTCTCCACCTTGAGAAATTGGTTCCGTTTGCTCAGGTCTAGTGTAGTAGTGCACCAGTTGTTAGGTTTGTGAACCAAAGGTAACCGGTTGAAAAGAGACCAGATTTGATTTTGACCAGTTCTACTGCATATTTCTTCATAAGAGCCTGTAACGCCTCCATCTGGTAACAGTTCCTGAGGGGATATTTAAGACCTTCGGACTGGCATCAAGTGCTTCTCAAGTTTTCCATGACTTGTGTAATCTTATCCCTATGGTCAGATCTAGTACAACAGCTGGGACATTGGAGACCAGTTATACCCTTGCGGCTGCCCGTTAACAATATGTGCAAGAGTTCACATCTAAAGTCTGTCTGGTCTGAGGTTCTATTGACTTTCTGATTGAAGTCTGGTGACTGGAAAACTTGCACAGTCTCATTGCTCCCGGTCAGCTGTAATGCCTAAACTGGACTATTAACAAAGTTATTGTCCCTTATAGGGTGGAATGACCCTTGGCAGCTCATGATGTGCAGTGAGATGCCCTGCTTAGTGTTTCTCTGTAACCAGGGTATCCAGAGGTCAACAGGTCAGACTGATAGGTTACTTCATTGCTATCTTCTCTCTCTCAGCCCAGTAGGCTGGCTTTTCTCTGTGACTAATGTCTTCAGGGGAGTAGAGGTAACCCCTTATTGCTCCTCTGGCAGCCTGGTAGACCCCTTGTTTCTCTGTAACCAATGGGTTCAGGCAGCACCTGGCCTGTATGAGCCAATCCTTATATTTTGTGTGTGTGTGTGTGTGTGTAACCGGCCAACTTTTTCCTTTATAACCGGCCAAATATCTCTCTGTAACCAGCAAAACTGGCAGGCTGGTGTTACCAATGAATTTAGGCAGCTACTGACCTGTATCATAGGCCAGCAGACCCCTAGACAGATGTGCTGGTCCAGTTATCTGGGATTTCTCTGTAACCAACCACCACAGATAGTGGCCGGAATCAGTTCAGCTAATGTATTTGTGTATTTGGCTTCAAGCCTGTCCTGAGGGGGCCACGGTGGCAGAGTGGTAACACTCTCACCTCCCACCTCTGAGGCCGGGGTTCGGTTCCCGGCACAGCCTCAAGTGGGAAAGCTGATAGTTGCTTGCCGTTGGTCGGCAGTTTACAGTACAGAACCCTAACGAACTGTATGTGCTGGTTTCCTCTGCCCTTCCAACTGCCCGTCGTGATATGACCTGTACAGTGTTGAAAGCGACGTAAAACCCCAAATAAATAAATCAAGCCTGTCCTGTAGATTATTCCTAGTGGGAGCAAGTGGACCTGGTACCAGGTCGGTAGGCTCTGTAACCAGCTGGTTGAAGCAATTTCTCTGTAGAAAACTTCCTGTCCACCTACCCCAGAAACAAAACAGAGTTGAATGGACTAGGTCGGTAGACTCTGTAACCGGTTGGGTGGAGCAGTCCCCAACCCCCAAGGCAGACAAACAAGTGTGGGGACCATTTTATTATACCGGTATATATATGTAAGTTACCATAAAATATAAATACAAACTAATACTAATCATATTTACAGATCTACTAAAATGAATATATAAAAAGTCCTTGTTGTAAATATAATGCAATAATAAATAATTAAATACTGATAAGGCTGCACAGAGAAGTTATTGTGATGAAGCAGCCCAGATATAGTCAAGCTTTACATTCATTTACAATGAGGTTTGACATGCAAACCTAAACACTGAAGTTGACCTACTGACCTCTGGGGTGACCTTGAAACCCGGCAGAAGGGGAGGCTTTGCAATTTACTGGACAAGGATGTATTTAAGCCACAAATCTGATACATAGCCAATTTCAACTAAGGTCACTAAGGTCAAACCAAAGCCACCCTAAACTGCTGAAGAGGAAGGGAGCCCCAGAGTTTACATTAAAATAACTAATATTTGTAAGAATTAATCAGATCTTCGTACAATCTTGGAAAAAACCTGACACAATATAACATAAAGAAGCACCCTTGCTACTGAATATTTTTACTTGGGGAGGGAGGGCGGGAGATTTTTTGCAAATTTCACCAGGATGGAGCCAGCATTTTTGGATTTGATTGAAGAAAGAATCACCCCCCACCTCAGGAAGTCAATCACCAACTTCAGGAAGCCACTGGAAGTCGGCTTGAAACGGCTACTTCTCCCTGGTACTTTAGGCTTTAGTCGATGCAGATTACATAACATGTTGAGAAGCCATCAGAGGGAAGCAGACAGACCACCCACTCCAGCTGACAACATACAACCACCACAGGGGGACCAGGAGGAACAGGGACATCAAGAGAACTTCAGAAACCCATCGAGGGAGGCCAAACATCAATGAGACCTACTAAAAGACTATTTTAATCACGTGGGGGCGCTGGCTAGGCAGGAGGAAGACAGAGTTTAAGAAGACTGAGGGGAGAAGACTGAGGGGAGAACATGCTGTCATATATCAGTCCTTTTCAGGACTACCCAAATAATCCAAGAACTTTTATTTAGCAATGTGCTGCACAAAAAATAACCCCAATTTTCCAACAATTTAATTCAAATTCAATTTCACCAAAAATATTCCCCATCACAAATACCAATCCATCCCACACTCAGTTGAAAAAAGTTAAATATATCACTTACAGATTCAAACCCAGGACCTCACTTAACAAAGTTGACATCCCACCCCAACATGACCTGGCTTAATTCTCTGAAGAAATAATTTACAAAGTGGTATTGCAAAAAAAAGTTTCCAAATAAATAACTGGAAATATTTCCTGCAAAGAAACCACAAGAATTTAAAAAAATGCTAGGAAATTTGCTAAACAAAATTATACAAGCTTTGCAGTCCCAATATTTTTTTTTTTTTTTTTAGTTTATCAATCCATTGTCACTCACATTTTGGTAAATTTTGTTAGGCCTCACATTTTTTGGTGCATCAGTGTGGATGTGGCTTTTTATTTAAAGTGGGGTTTTGGGAGACAGGGACGTGGGTTTGAGTCTGGATATTGGTTTATGAGGGACGTGGGTTTGAGTCCACATTTTTGTTTTTGGGGGATGTGGGTTTGAGTCTACAACTTTGTTTTTTGGGGGTTGTGGGTTTGAATCCACATCTTTTTTGGGGGTGTTGTGGGTTGAGTCCACATCTTTGTTTGGTGGGGGGAGTTTGTTTTAAATTTTGTTTTGTTTTGGTGGTGGTTTTACTTTGATTTCTTAGGGGATTATTTTTCTTAAGGGGAATTTTTTTTTCTTTTTGTTTTGTGGTGGAAGTTTATTTATATTTGTTTAACATTCACACTTTCATTCACACAATTTTTTTTCGTGTACTGTGGGGAGGTGTAAGTGTTGGACGGTGTGCATTTTATGTTTTGGGGCACAAATATGTAGGTCGTTAATTGTTTTTGGACGATTCGGGTGGCCCTGAAAAGGGCCGGGTTTGTTGCGACTTGTGCGGGCTAATCTGCTGATTTGGGCTGACTTTGACTCTGCTGGCTGGACTGGCTGGGAGGTCTTAAATGTTCATGATGAGTGGAAGATGGCACTGGTGACGGTGCTGGTTGAAGTTGAGAGGGTGAAAATGGCTGTGGTGTCTCCATCTGTTGATACAAAAGCACACTGGGAATAGCTGTGAAGAGACTGGATAATCCAGAAGTGTTGTGCTGACTCTCCTCCTGTTGTGAAGGTGCAACTGAAGGTGGGTTGAAAATCATATGTCTGGAAGTCCCAGACTGTTGGTCATCCACAACAACATAAGAAGTAGGCTGTGCTGACGATGATGAAAGCCCTGATGGTTGCTGTACTTTCGCAATCACTGTAACAGGCTGTCCTGTGGTAGTCTGTTGAGGCTGCACAACTGAAATGGAGACTGGTTGATTTTCCGGGATGGTCAGTACGTATTCCCATCCTGCTGTGGACTGTGATGCTTCTGGAACTTGATATGTGGTGACCTCTTGACTTGTGGTGACCTGTCTCTTGCGTTCTTCGGCCTTGTACTGTATTCACTGAGAAGCTTCACTGTGTCATTCCTGAAGGTTAAAAAGTCCCTTTCTTCAAGATTTTCAATCTCAGAGTGGAGATAGTTGCAGAACGACTGTCTTGGACTTGGAGTGGGGTTCTGACGTGCACCCAGAAATGTGGAAATCATCGACCTCATCTGCTGGAACTGATCTAAGACTGGATCTGCAGACGTGGTGGCAGTCGCGACTGGAGGCTGTCGTCGCTTGGGACTGGTGCTTGACGGCTGATGAGTAACATCTGATGTCATGCTGATTTCCATCTCAGATTCGGTGTCCCTGTATCTGGAAGCTGCTAGCGGCTCCCAAAGTACTTCCTTCTTCTGCTTGTCTTTGAAACTGTTGTTGGTCTTGTCACACAGTTCCTCATGCTGTTTAACGAACTCAGACCCACTTATACCCACAGACTTTGAAGCCCGTAAGAAGCAAAAATATTGCCGGCCTGTCTGTTACAGTTCCCGCCTTGTCTGTTAGTGTTACAGGCCTGTCGGTTATTGCTTACGGCTTGTCTGTTTCAGTTTACGGCCTGTTGGTTACAAATTTTCCCGACTCTAGGACCCAGTCTGTTAAAGTTACCGACCGGCCTGTAAACTTTACAGGCCTGTCGGGAACACTTACAGACAGGCTGATTAAAGTTACTGACTGTACTGTAACACTTCCCGCACGGTCGGTGAGTCATCACGTACAGTCTGGAAGTCCATATTTCGGACAAGCCGGATACTTGTTACAGACAGGCCTGTTTGATTAACTGACAAGCCAGGAAGTGTAACCGACAGGCTGTTAAGTTAACTGACAGGCCTGTTGCTATGGGGCTGAAATTAGGGTCAGATACAAGGGTCGGCAATGGTCGTAGAAATATCAAACATGTTTGATATTTCACCAACTCTCCCCGACAGGCCGGTAACTTGCAACCGACCCTATCTGAGCAAGTAAACAATGGTCCCGACTCTCCAAAAATGCAAAGTTACCAGCCTGTCAGTTCCAGTGGAAACAGTGCATGAACAAAAAAGATGCTATGCCGTCACGCTGTCTAGACAGACAGTACAATACACTACCTAGCGAATGCACACTCATGACTGGTCCTGCAGGGTGGCTTTTTCTATCGTTTATGACAACGCATGGAGGTAGATTAGTTATATTATAATGGTCTTACAGACTACTGTCCACCCTGACCGGTTGTCATTATAAAATGACAATTCATGGAGGTAGATTTTGTTATATAAAGGTCCTAGAGACTGCTATCTATCCTGACTTGTTGTCATTATAAAATGACAATGCATGGAGGTAGTTTTAGTTATATAATGGTCTTACAGACTAATGCTCACCCTGACAGGTAGTCATTAGAAAATGACAACGCATGGAGGTAGATTTAGTTATAATGGTCTTACAGACTGCTGTGCACCCTGACAGGTTGTCATTATAAAATGACAACGCAAGGAGGTAGATTTTATTATATCATGGTCCTAGGGATTGCTATCTACCCTGATATGTTGTCATTTTAAAATTACAATGCATGAGGTAGATGTAGTCATATAATGGTCCTAGAGATTTCTACCCTGACCTGTGGTCATTATAAAATGACAATACATGGAGGTAGATTAGTTATGTAATGGTCTTACAGACAGCTGTGTCCTGACTTGTCAATATGAAATGACAATGCATGAGGTAGATTTAGTTATATAAAAGTCCCAGAGACTAATATCTACCATGACCTGTTGTCATTATAAAATGACAACGCATGGATGTAGATTTAGTTATAAAATGGTCTTGGAAAATGTTATTTATCCTGACCTGTTGTCATCATAAAATAAAAATGCATGGAGGTAGATTAGTTATATAATGGTCTTACAGACTGCCATCTAACCTTACCTATTGGCATTATAAAATGACAACGCATGGAGGTAGATTATATCATGGTCCTATAGACTGCTATCTACCCTAACTTGTTGTCATTATAAAATGACAACACACAGAGGTAGATTTAGTTATATAATGCTCCTAGAGAATGCTATCTAGGCTGACTTGTTGCCATTATAAAATAACAATGCATGGAATTCGATTTAGTTAAAAAAAGGTCCTAGAAACTGTTATCTACCCTGACCTGTTGTCATTATCAACCCATGAAAATGGATTTAGTTATGTAATGGTCCTACAGACTGCTGTCCACCCTGACAGGTTGTCATTACAAAATAACAACACATGGAGGGAGACTTGGTTATATAATGGTCCTACAGACTGCTGTCTACCCTGAATTGTTTTCATTATAAACTGACAACACATTAAGGTAGATTTAGTTATATCATGGTCTTAGAGTCTGCTATCTACCCTGATTTGTCATTACAAAATATAAAAATAGCATCAGAGATGCCCGTACCCCACAGTCTGGGGAAATAGTTTTCAACACCATGAGATATAGAAATAGTGAAACAGTACACAGATTGGGATACTTTCAGAGCAGTGTCAGTATCCAAATAATGTTTAAGTAGAAAAAATAACATCTAAGAGAAAGAAACTGCATGTAAAGATTAACTATTAAAACAGGACAATTCAGTTAACTAAAAATTATGAGGCTTTAAGACTTCTCCCATTTTGATATTCATTTGTATGGTTGAATTATGGCTTGCAAGTTTTGAATATTACCCATACATACAGATATGGCTACACATGCTTTTAAGTGGAGTTGGGGCAAAACCGGTGGCTCACTTGATGCAATACCATTGTACCTTGTTACAATGGAAGTTGCAAAAGTAAAACAGTTAATGAATTCTAATATGACTTTAACAGTGCTTAATCTACATCAAAAGACACCAAAATAGTATTAGATATCCCTGTAGAGAGATAAAATAGCATCTGATATGCAAGATCAAAGGTCAAATCCAGGTCACACCATGACGTTGCACACATATAACCCCCGACCAATGTCCCTACCAAATATCAACTTCCAACCACCTTATGGTTTCCGAAATATAGCCCAGACAAGGCATTATAGGTCAAGGTCACTACAGCAAGGTCAAAGGTCAAATCAAGGTCACGTCATGACGTTGCACACCTACAACCCCTAACTAATGTCCCTACCAAGTACCAACTTCCTACACCGTACAGTTTCCTAGAAATAGCCTGGACAAGTTTTCATAGGTCAAGGTCACTATGGCAAGGTCAAAGGTCAAATCAAGGTCAGACCATGACGTTGCACACCTACACCCCCTAACCAAAGTCCCTACCAAATATCAACTTCCTACACCTTACGGTTGCCGAGATATAGCCCGGACAAGATTTTATAGGTCAAGGTCACTATGGCAAGGTCAAATCAAGATCACACCATGACGTTGCACACCCACACCCCCTAATCAATGTTCCTACCAAGTATCAACTTCCTACACCTTACAAGATATAGCCCAGACAAGATTTTATTAGTCAAGGTCACTATGTCAAGATCAAAGTTAAAATCAAGGTCACAGCATGACGTTGCACACCTACAACTCCCAACCAATGACCCTACCAAGTATCAACTGCTTATACCTTACTCTTTCTGAGATATAGCTTGGACAAGATTTCATAGGTCAAGGTCACTATGGCAAGGTCAAAGGTCAATTCAAGTCACACTATGACATTGTACACCCACAGCCACTAACCAATGCCCACACCAAGTATCAACTACCTACACCTTACGGTTTCCAAGATATCTCCCGGACAAGATTTCATAGGTCAAGGCCACTAGGGCAAGGTCAAAGGTCAATTCAAGGTTACATCATGACGTTGCATACCTATACCCCCTAACCAATGTCCCTACCAAGTATCAACTTCCTACACCTTACAGTTTCCGAGATATAGCCTTGACAAGATTTTCAAACTCAAGATCACTGTGGCAAGGTCAAAGGTCAAATCAAGGTCACACAACAACGTTGCACACCCACACCCCATAACCAATGTCCCTACCAAGTATCAACTTCCTAAACCTTACGGTTTCCGAGATATAGCCCGGACAAGATTTTATAGGTCAAGGTCACTACTGCAAGGTCAAATCAAGGTCTCTGTGGCAAGGTCAAAGGTCAAATCAAGGTCACACTATGGCGTTGCACACCTACATCCCCTAACCAATGTCCCTACCAAGTATCAACTTCCTACACCTTACGGTTTCTGATATACAGCCCAGACAAACTTTCTCTTGCTGCGCAGCCACCCACCCATCCGGACAATATGGGTGAAAACAATACCTGACAGCCCTTAAGGGCAGTGGGGTAAAAGCGAAACAGACTGAGCGCTCTGTCACTAAGCTATGATGTCTTGCAATCACATCACTGGGAATCAAACCCAGACCTCTCAGTCTGTATGACCCCACAAATTTTAGTTTGATAATTTCAAAAGATATTTGTTGTATGGTATTGTGCAAATAGTCATTCAACAGAAGAAAATAGCATCAGAGATGCCCGTACCCCACAGCCTGGGGAAATAGTTTTCAACATCATGATATAGAAGTTGTGAAACAGTAAAAAGATCAGGATACTTTCAGAGCAGTGTCACTTATATAAAGGTCTAAATAATGTTTAAGCAGAGACAATAATGTCTAAGAGAAAGAAAATGGATGTAAAGATTAAGTACTTAAACAAGACAATTCAACAGCAAGATGACAGCTGTAAAATTTATTAACTGGAGGATAGATGTCAATGGAAATAGCACAATTATGACACTAGTCTTTGTAAATTTGTCAGTAAGGTTAACTACACTAACCCCAGCAGTATCCTGTGTAAACTGGACAGTAAGGCAAGGTACATGGACCCCCACACTATCCTGTGTAAATGAAACAGCACCCTCTGTAATCTGGACGGTAAGGTGAGGTACACTAACCCCGGCAGTACCCTATGTAAACTGGACAGTAAGGTGAGGTACACCAACTCCGGCAGTACCCTGTGTAAACTGGACAGCAAGATGAGGTACACTAAGCCCTGCGGTACTTTCTCTAATCTTGACAGTAATGCGAGGCTGAGTGAGGAGGATTCTGAGGCTGGGCTTGTAGATGTGCAACATCATGGTGTGATCTAGATTTGACCTTGCTGTATTGACCATAAGTTTTAAAATCTTGAATTCCGTAAGATGTAGAAGGGACATTGGTTAGGGGGTGTAGGTGTGATTCATAGTGTGACCTTAGCTTTGGCTCTGCCAAAGTGTGTTCACCTGCCATATTTGAGACACGTTTCTCTTACGCCAAAGACAGATAGATGTCATGGGTTATATTTAACTGGGCGCAACTGACCTTTGACCCCTGCACAACTGTACAGACAGGGTGATGGGATTGATATATATCATGTTTATGTATGGTACAGCATGCTGCTTTCATAAGTGGGTGAGTACCTTTCAGTTACTTTATTACAACTACTTTAGCACTTTATCAGTACTTGTAATAATTTAATAATAATAATTTAACTATATGTAATATATTACAGTTGTTTGTAGTATAACATATTGTTTCTATGCATTTTTTTGTATCTGTATTAACTCAAGAACTCTCCTATAGCACTTGACAGTCCTCAGAAGTCTACCCACCATGGACCTCAGGGCTGCATTCAAGCATTTGTTGGGATTATGTAAGTACGTTTTTATGCAATAAAATTGGTTAATTTTATTGTAATTGTAATTTTTATTAATAACTAGATTGGGCCAACTCGGCGCCAACATATCCCCAGACAGGTCATCACTCACGCCACAGGTTTTGATCGGGAATTTTTAAAAACATAATTACCCATTATTATATGAACTTCAGCACATCAATCTACTCTGTTTATATCTTCCAAGGAAGATGGTGTATCCCCAGACGCCGAATACATAACTCAAATTATATTTTCAATCTTCCTGCAATGATAACTCTAAACCTATTTTCAAAGTATTTAAATGATTGATGATTGAATGTCCATTCTAAAATAATAATCCCAAAAGAGCATATCTGTTTCTATATTTGTTGACAAATAAAATATTATTTTTAACTCAACTCATCATACTTTTCAATCTTCCTTCAAAGTATTTAAATGATTGATGATTCAATGTCCATTCTAAAATTCATAATCCCAAAAGCGCATATCTGTTTCTATATTTGTTCACAAATAAAATATTATTTAAAAAAAAATTATTTATATTATTATTTTATTATATTAGTTTTAGAATTTGCAAATTGTTTTCAGTTATTCATTTCCTCTATACCTATATATGTGGTCCATATATATGCAACCTAAATATGTGACACAATCTCAGTTCTGACTCCCCTTTGTGTTATATGTAATGAAGCCCACCACCTCCCACCCCCACCCCTCTCCCCTTCTCCACACCTCTCTCACTATTACACAAGATCTGCAACCCCATTGAGTTCTTTGTTTCTCATCTGATATCATTAAATACCTTTGTTTATTTAGTGTCACTCAATATAGCTGGAGGTCCCAGAGGTGGGTGGGGGGAATCCGGGTGGGGGATGTGGGTTGAGCATAAATGGTAAACAAACAATCTATATAAAAGGGGTACTCAAATACAAAAAGAATTGAGAATTTTAAGTATGTGATTATCAACTGAAATGAGTTCATAACTGTAGGAGCTGTGCCAAAATTAACTGAGGCAAGTTGAATAAAACTGGGCTAGTTGAGGGTTAAAAATCCCCTAGTTTTACTACATAAGGATATAATTTCATTAATATTGGGACTTAAAGCTCACTTAAAGTGTCCATTTTGTCTACTTCAATATGTTTCACCAGTTTCATTTTAAAAAGTGAAAAACTCAGCAAGCAGAGGTGGGTGGGGGGAATCCGGGTGGGGGATGTGGGTTGGGACTTAGTTTAGTTTATTAGTTTATTATAGTGACATGTATTATGTTGACAAGGATTATACAAAAACTATTGAAGTAATACCCAGCCCTATATGGGCTTATAAGTCACTTTAAATAGAGAGTTAATAACAAACAGAGCAAACATATTTTGAGGTAAGATACAGTAAATAAAGACAGCAATTCAATACATAAAAATTAACAATATAATTTACTTTTTCTTTCTTGCCACAAATCAAAAATAAAATTAATAACCATATTGACATTCATATGAGTTAATACCCTTGATAATTGATCTATTAATAATTCAGATTTATCTATATTTAAAGTTTTGAAATATTTCATACGAATCAGCTCTAAAGCTGGACAAACACAAACAAAATGTATCTCATCTTCTACATCTTTTTTACACAGTTTACATGTTCTCTCAAAGAGATGGAGTGCTACAGCAAAAATGGTAAACAAACAATCTATATAAAAGGGGTACTCAAATACAAAAAGAATTGAGAATTTTAAGTATGTGATTATCAACTGAAATGAGTTCATAACTGTAGGAGCTGTGTCAAAATTAACTGAGGCAAGTTGAATAAAACTGGGCTAGTTGAGGGTTAAAAATCCCCTAGTTTTACTACATACGGATATAATTTCATTAATATTGGGACTTAAAGCTCACTTAAAGTGTCCATTTTGTCTACTTGAATATGTTTAACCGGCGTTTAACCAGTTTCATTTTAAAAAGTTAAAAACTCAGCAAGCAGAGGTATAACACACAAAAATAAGTTCTTAAAAGACTAAGATAGCCATAACATTATTAATATTCAAAATTTAAATAGACAGGCATTTCCTTTTAAAAATTCAAAGATTTCAGCTCTATAACCCACATAGTTTGACAGTTACTGGGCTTTAAAGTGGCATAATGTCCATAAATTGGGTTTCTGTGGGCATTTTACAATTGTTAAAGAGACCTTAGCAATTAAACTACAGATCTGAAACTTTTTGGGGGACATACATAACAAACAAAAATTATATATAATACAGTTTAAGACTTGTCACACTAAGCATTTCCAAATAACAGGGCAAAATACGGAAAAAATGTCCAAAAAGGCACTTGGGCGAGTGTCTATGGCCCTCATACACAGGTTAAATGTCTACTAAAAACCTTGATTTTTGCCATATGTAAAAAGGACATAATAATGCATTCCCAGATGGGATTTCAGCTCCATCAATCACATAGTTTAACAGTCACAGGGCTTAAAGGTGGTAAAAAGTCCAAATATTGGGTCTCTGTGGGCCTTTTAGAGATCTCGATGTGGCTTTCAAATTAAAGCTTCAGACTTAAAATTTGTTACATACTAAGATTACACATAGAATATGTATCTAATAAAGTTTGAAACTTCTCAGACTTACCATTTCCAAGTTACAGAGCAAAATATGTGAAAAATGTCTTAAAAGGGTCACTCAGGTGGGTGTTTAAGGTCCTCATACACAGGTTAAATGTCTACTTGAAGCCTTGATTTTTGGCACATGTAAAAAGAACATAATAATGTATTCCCAGATGAGATTTCAGCTCTATCAGTCACATAGTTTAACAGTCAAAGGCCTTAAAATTGGCAAAAAGTCCAAATACTGGGTCTTTATAGGGCCTTCTAGAGACCTAAATGTGGCCTTCAAATTAAAGCTTCAGACTTAAAATTTGTCACATACTAAGATTACACATAGAATATGCATCTAATACAGTTTGAAACTTCTTAGACTTACCATTTCCAAGTTACAGGGCAAAATATGTGAAAAATGTCTAAAAATGGTCACTCGGGTGGGGATTTATGGTCCTCATACACAGGTTAAATGTCTTCTTAAAGCCTTAATTTTTGGCACATATATAAATAACATACTAATATCTTCCCAGATAGGATTTGAGCTCTATCAGTCACATAGTTTGACAGTCACAGGGCTTAAAAGTAGCAAAAAGTCCAAATATTGGGTCTTTGGGAGCCTTTTAGAGACCTCAATTTGACCTTCAAAATTAAAGCTTCAGACTTAAAATCTGTTACATACTAAGATTACACACAGAATATATATCTAATACAGTTTGAAACTTCTCAGACTTACCATTTCCAAGTTACAGGGAAAAAGATGTGAAAAATGTCTTATAAGGGTCACTCGGGTGGGTGTTTATGGTCCTGATACACAGGTTAACTGTCTATTAAAGGCCTAAATGTTGGGGCACATATAAGAAAACACATAGATATATTCCCAGATGATATTTAACTTAGATGAGAGACATAGTTTTAAAGCTACAGTGCTTGAAAGTGGCAAAAAGTGCATAAATTGGGTCTCTGTGGGCACTTTTGAGACCTTAAGTCGACCCCTTTGGGTAAACCTACAGCCCTAAAATTTTCTACAGACAAGGATTACATATCAAAGTTATACCTAGCACAGTTTGAGACTCATCAGAATTACCACTTCCAAATTATAGGGCAAAATATGTGAAAAGTATAGCAAAAAATCCCTAAGTGGGGGTATTTATGGGCCTCAAAGACAATTTTCTCCTCAACTTAAAGTCGTGATTTTCGGCACATGTACTAAGAACATAATAATGTGTTGTCAGGTAAAATTTCAGCCAGCTGAGCATCATAGTTTGTGACCTACAGGGCTCTAAGTGGCCAAAAGTCCAATTTCTGACCTTAAGGTGGCCATAAGTTCTTTTTTACTGGGAGTTTAAGGTCACCTTAAAATAGGGATCTTCCTTTGGGCACCCTTAACATGTGTACCAAGTTTGAAAAAAAAATATTAATTTGTTTTTGAGTTATCGCGTCCACAAGGAAATTTCTACGGCGGCGGCGGCGCGACAGACCTGAATCCAATATATCCCCGACTTTCGTCTGGGGATATAATTACATAATCCCAACAGGGAGAGTCCCACCCTCCTCCCCTCTACCATCTTCTGAGGGTTAGGGTCAAAATTTTTAAGAATGACAACTTACAGAAGATCTATAAACTCCAGCAGGTGCCCGCTGGGGTTTACGTGTGTACTTTCAGTAAAAAAAAAATGGCGAGACACATTGTCTGTGTCCTTGACCGAACGGTAGGTCACGTAAGCATTTGTTGGGATTATGTAAGTATGTTTTTATGCAATAAAAAAATTAATTAATTAATGCTGTTTTTATTTGTCAATTTTTTAAAATTTCACTTCAAAATCACATCTAAGCCTTAATGGCTGGCTGCTATGATTTTTTTTGTTACTGTTATCTGGATTGATAAAAAAAACTACATTTCTTTACTTTGAAGGAAATATATTTTGTCTCTTCCGATAAAAGGCAAATTTCTTTGTTCAGTAGTTGTTTTGACTGTTTCACCTGTGAAACTATATGCAGAAGACGAGTTAAAAATTCGACAAAAAGGACTGAAATCTCGTGTGAATACCGAATTCTGGCGTGAATTACTGTTAGCTGGATGTATTAAATAAAATAAACTCACTTTTATGTCTTTCTTACCTAGTTCTATGAGGAAATATGTACGTCGTCGCTTTCGATAATTGACAAATTTCTTTGGTCAGTAGGTGTTTCGACTGTTTCGCCTGTGACACTATATGCAGAAGACAAGCTAAAAATTTGACCAAAAGCACTGAAATCCCCAAATGCTCGCATGAAGTACTGTTAGCTGGATATATCAAATAAAATAAACTCCCTTTTATGCTTTTCTCACAGATTTCTATGAGGAGATATGTACGTTGTCGCTTCCGATAATAGACAAATTTCTTCGGTCAGTTTTGTGTGTTTCGCCTCGTATAGTGACATAGCATACACGTTGGCGAGTTGGTTTTGCGACAACTCGTCCCAGAGTGTGTACTAGGGATGGGTCGGTATGAAAAATATGAACATCAGGAGGTCGCCAATGCAAAACCGTCCAATATTTTAAGTTTTCCTTTTATATGAGTTGACAAGCGATATTGAGGTTATAAAGTAGCGTAACCAAAACATGGCAGTTCTGCTCAATGTATCGCTATAAAAGTCTGCAAATGGACAAAAATATGGGCTAAAAGCTTATAATTTCTTCAGATGTGGGGTATATTTCTAATATTTTAACTCTTCCTTCCATTATATGTGTTGGCAAGCTAAATTGCGGTTTTAAAATCTCGTCACGGTATTTCACTAAAATGCTCTCGATTCCGGGCCTACCGACCCATCCCTAGTGTGTACAAACTCGCGAAATCGCACTCAAGAGTGAACACTGTTACTGCCCATATTAAAGAGAATTCTATGGGGCTCAGTGTACCTACCCTTACTGTCTACACAGGAACTGCAGAGGTTCGTGTACCTCATCTTACTGCCCAGTTACATAGGGTACTGCTGGGACCAGTGTACCTCACCTTACTGTCCAGATTACAGAGTGTACTGCCAGATCAGTGTACCCTACCTCACCGTCCAGTTTACACAGGGTACTGCCGGGTTAGTGTACCGTAGCTCACTTTTCAGTTTACACTGGGTACTGCTGGGGTCAGTGTACCTCACCTTACTTTCCAATTTACACAGGGTATTGCCGGGGTCAGTATAGCTCACCTTACTCTCGAGTTTACTCAAGGGACTGCCTGGGTCAGTGTACCTTAACTTACCATCCAGTTTACATAGGGTACTGCTGAGGTCGGTGTACCTCACTTTACTGTCCAGATTACACAGGGTACTGCAGGCTCAGTATACCTTACCTCATCTTCTAGTTTATACAGGCTACTGTGGAGGTCAGTATAGCTCATCTTACTGTCCAGTTTACCCAGGTACTGTGGGGGTCAGTGTAACTAACCTTAGTGTCCACATTACAGAGGGTACTGTGGGGCTCAGTGTACCTCATCTTGCTGTCCAATTTACACAGGTACTACAGGGGTTCATTATACCTCACCTTACTGTCCAGCTTACATAAGGTACTGTGGGGCTCAGTGTACCTCACCTTTCTGTCCAGTTTTTACAGGGTACTGCTGGGATTAGTGTACCTCACCTTACTCTCCAGTTTACACAGGGTACTGCCAGGGTTACTGTACCTCACCTTACTGTCGAGATTAAACAGGGTATTGCTGGGGTCAGTGTACCTCACCTTACTGTCCAGATCACAGAGGGTACTGCTGGGGTCAGTGTACCTCACCTTACTGTCCAGATCACAGAGGGTACTGCTGGGGTCAGTGTACCTCACCTTACTCTCCAGTTCACGCAGGGTACTGCCAGGGTTAGTGTACCTCACCTTACTGTCGAGATTAAACAGGGTATTGCTGGGGTCAGTGTACCTCACCTTACTGTCCAGATTACACAGGGTACTGTTTGCTCAGTGTACCTTACCTTACTGGTCACTTTACATAGGTTACTTTTGGGGTCAGTGTATCTAACCTCACTGTCCAGTTTACACAGGGTTAGTGTGCCTTACCTTACTGTCCAATTTTCACAGGGTAATGTGGGGGTCAGTATGCCTCACCTTACTGTCTAGTTTACATAGGGTACTGCTGGGATTAGTGTACTTCACCTTACTGTCGAGATTAAACAGGGTATTGCTGAGGTCAGTGTACCTCACCTTAATGTCCAGATCACAGAGAGTACTGCTGGGGTCAGTGTACCTCACCTTACTCTCCAGTTTACACAGGGTACTGCCAGGGTTAGTGTACCTCACCTTACTGTCGAGATTAAAAAGGGTATTGCTGGGGTCAGTGTACCTCACCTTACTGTCCAGATTACAGATGGTACTGCTGGGATTAGTATACCTCACCTTACTCTTCAGTTTACACAGGGTACTGCCAGGGTTAGTGTACCTCACCTTACTCTCCAGTTCACACAGGGTACTGCCAGGGTTAGTGTACCTCACCTTACTGTCCAGATTACAGAGGGTACTGCTGGGCTCACTGTACCTTACTTCACTGGTCAGTTTACACAGGGTACTGCTGGGGTCAGTGTACCTTACCTTACTTTCCAATTTACACAGGGTACTGCAGGGGTCAGTAGAACTCACCTTACTCTCGAGTTTACTCGGGGGACTGCCTGGGTCAGTGTACCTTAACTTACCATCCAGTTTACATAGGGTACTGCCAAGGTCAGTGTACCTCACTTTACTGTCCAGATTACAGAGGGTACTGCAGGACTCAGTGTACCTTATGTCACTAGCCAGTTTACGTCACCTTACTTTCCAGTTTAAACAGGGTACTGCCAGGTTAGTGTACCTTACCTCACTATTCAGTTTACACAGGGTACTGCTGGGGTCAGTGTACCTCACCTTACTTTCCCATTTACACAGGGTACTGCAGGGGTCAGTATTGCTCACCTTAATCTCGAGTTTACTCAGGGGACTGCCTGGGTCAGAGGTGTTCCACTGCAGCCGACCAACCGGTAACTATGCATTTTTGGAGAGTCGGGACCAATGTTTACATGATTGGTTAGGGTCGGTTGTAAGTTCCCGGTCTGTCGGGAGAGTCAGTGAAATATCAAACATGTTTGATATTTCTACGACCGTTACCGCCCCTTGTATCCGACCCTAAATTCATTCACCTAGCAACAGGCCTGTCGGTTACACTTCAAGGCTTGTCTGTACCCCTTCCAGACTTGTCACTTGCACACCCGTTGTAACATGAAGCCGGCTTGTCTTTTGAAACTTAAGAAACTTTCCAGCTTATTTCAGGAAAGAAATTTTTGGGCAAAAAGAGGATGAAGTATCGACCAATCAACAAATCTAAAACTAGGTCACCAGTAAATATTTGGATCCCATCACGTGACCAGAACTATGGGGTGTTTACCTTCACGTCCAGAAAAAGGTGCTTTCTCAGAGGCTTGAAATTATTTGGTATAAATGTGTAGGAAAATTGCTCAGAGGGATGGAATTTTGAAGGGGTCCCAGAAGCTTGAAATTTCTCATTAAATATTAAAGCAAAAACCTGAATTGAGGTAAAAAAAAATTGTCAAGAATGACAAAGAAACAATGTAAGTGATCATAGTTTTGAATTAACAGATAGTGAAGCTGCTCATGTATGCTTTAAACAACTGAGAAACCTAAAAAAGGGCTTATTAAGTCACATAAAATACAAATTCTCGGCATATTTCACCAGAGCAATTTTTAAACAAGAGGGTCAGAGATGCCCCAAAAGGCGAGTTGCGCAGGAAATATTGACGGACAGACAAATGGACAAACGAACAGACGGAAGTACACCAATTTTGAAAGCAACCTAGCTATGAGGATCTATCTCCCTGTCAAGTTTGAATTAGATTGGACAAAGCATTTTTGAGGAAGAGTCCGGAAATGAAAATATTGACCCACAGACAAACGGACGGACAAAGTTACACCAATTTCAAAAGCAACCTGGTTACTATGGTGATCTATGTCCCTGTCAAGTTTGAATGCGATTGGACAAAGTGTTTTCGAGTTAGAGTCTGGTTTATCTCCCACCCGGCTCGCCAGTGGGAGATTATAATTTGCACCATGTGTGTGCGTCTGTGCGTGGGTCACGCAGTTTTCACTGAAAGTACTACAGTTACACATTTTTGGTAAATTACTTGTCCTAATGAGTTTTTACGCTCTTCAATATTTTTGGGGTTTGGTGAACTTTGGCCTACTTCTGAGTGAGTAATAGCACTTTTACCTAATATAATTATATGACTTATAACTCTCAAAATATTGCATTTAGAGTATTTTGTTCAGCTACTTTCCCCACCGCTACAACATGGTCAGTAGTTTGGAAGTGTAACTCCATAGCTAAGTGAGTAATTTTCATACTTTTAAATGTAAAATACATTTTTATGAAGAAAAATGTATATACTTACCATATGGCTTGGCGTTCGGTGACTGCCACATACACCGTACATAGAATTTGAAATATGAGGGGAGACCCTCTTTAAACCTATATACTTGCTACCTTTGACCCCTGGTGACCTAATTCACTCTGCCATGCACAGTAATACAGAAATAGTTCATTCTTTTTGTGAATAAACATAAATACTGGAAAAAGGTCTTTTAAAAGCGGGGCAGGTGGGAGGGTGATTTGCTGTTTTCATATGGTAAGTATATGCATTTGCCTTCATAAAAATGTATTTTACATTTAAAAATATGAAATTTTATTTCATAAAAATGTAATATACACTACCATATGAAAACACTTGGGTTGAATGCCCACATGGAAGGATGGTGGGAAAAAGACAGACTGAGGAAAGAGTATCCTATGCAAAGGGGAAAAATTTCAATTTTCGACACTTTTGGCGGCCATCTTGGTTTTTAGCGGAAAATGAAAAGTGTGAATATCTCGAAAACCCTAAGAGATAGAGCGATTTTGAGCGAATTTTTGACCCACAGGGTAGTACAAGAGTTTCTTATGCAAAGGGGAAAAATTTCAATTTCGCCACTTTTGGCTGCCATCCTGGATTTAGCGGAAAATAAAAAAGTGTGAATATCTCGAAAACCGTACAAAATAGAGCGATTTCGAGCGAATTTTTTACCTGCCAGGTAGTACAAGAGTATCCTATGCAAAGGGGAAATATTTCAATTTTCGCCTCTTTTGACGGCCATCTTGGATTTTTGCAGAAAATGAAAAAGTATGAATATCTCAAAAACCGTAAGAGATTGAGCGATTTCGAGCGAATTTTTGACCCACAGGGTAGTACAAGAGTATCCCATGTGAAGGGGAAAAATTTCAATTTTTGCCACTTTTGGCGGCCATCTTGGATATTAGCGGAAATAAAAAAGTGTGAATATCTCGAAAACCGTGCGAGATAGGGCGATTTGGAGCGAACTTTTTGACCCACAGGGTAGTACAAGAGTGTCCTATGCAAAGGGGAAAAATTTCAGTTTTCGACACTTTTGGCGGCCATCTTGGATTTTAGCGGAAAATAAAATGTTGAAAATATCTTCGAAATGGTAAGAGATAGAGCGATTTCGAGCAAATTTTTCACCTGCAGGGTAGTACAACAGTATTCTTTGCCTAGGGGAAAAATTTCAGTTTTCGCCACTTTTGGCGGCCATCTTGGATGTTAGCGGAAAATGAAAAATTGTGAATATCTCGGAAAAGTTATTTGTTCCCCTTTAATGCTCGGCGGGAGATACACACCGCGGCAGTGGTCTTGTTTGTTCATAAATTGAAGCAGACATACATTGATTTTACTTTTTAAGTATGTGAAAGCAAAAACATGGAAACTATTATTAAAATAACAAAAAAAAAATAACTAAATTTGGACATTTTGGTGACGTGATGGAATCCAAATATTCAGCCTTGACCTAGTTTAAGAATTGTTTATTGGTCGACACTTGATCCTCATTTTTGCCAAAAATTCATCAAAAACTGTAATGACAATACCAACTGCAAGTCTGGTCGTGGGGTTCTGTATGCTACTCCAGTCCTGTCTGTTTGTCAGTATGACTTGTCGGGACCTGCTACGGCTTTTCTGTTAGGGGTTTAAGGCTTGTCGTATAGTTCTACAACTGGCCGTGCAATAATTGTCTCCGACCCTACATCTTGTCTGGGTAGTCACCACGTCCTGTCTGTAACTGCACCGTCCCGTCAGGGATTTCATAACTGACTCAGCATTTTCGTGCCCTTTTTTACACGACCCAACAACTTTCACAACCGGCCCTAGAGTCGTAGGGTCGGTTATAGGGTCAGCTCCAGTGAAACCCCTCCATTAACTTACCATCCAGTTTACATAGGGTACTGACGAGGTCAGTGTACCTCACTTTACTGTCCAGATTACAGAGGGTACTGCAGGGCTCAGTGTACCTTACGTCACTGGCCAGTTTATAAAGGTACTTCTGGGGTTGGTGTACCTCACCTTTTTTTCCAGTTTACACAGGGTCCTGCCAGGGTGAGTGTACCTTACCTACTGTCCAGTTTACATAGGGTACTGCTGGGATCAGTGTACCTCACCTTACTGTCCAGATTACAGAGGGTAATGCGAGTTCAGTGTACCTTATCTCACTGTTCAGTTTACACAGGGTAGTGTTGGGGGGTCAGTATACCTAGCCTTTCTGTCCAATTTACACAGGGTACTGCAGGGATCAGTATAGCTCACCTTACTCGCCAGTTTACACAGGGGACTGCCTGGTTCAGTGTACCTTACTGTACTGTCCAGTTTGCATAGGGTACTGCCGGGGTCAGTGTACCTCACTTTACTGTCCAGATTACAGAGGGTACTATGAGGTCAGTGTACCTAACCTCAATGTCCAGTTTACACAGGGTAGTGTTGGGGGGTCCGTATACCTCACCTTACAGCCCAGTTTACATAGGGTACTGCCGAGGTGAGTGTACCTCACCTTACTGTCCAGATTACAGAGGGTACTGTGGGCTCAGTATACCTTACCTCATTTTCTAGTTTACACAGGCTACTGTGGAGGTCAGTATAGCTCATCTTACTGTCCAGTTTACACAGGTACTGTGGGGGTCAGTGTACCTCATCTTGCTGTCCAATTTACACAGGTACTACAGGGGTTCATTATACCTCACCTTACTGTCCAGCTTACATAAGGTACTGTGGGGCTCAGTGTACCTCACCTTTCTGTCCAGTTTTTACAGGGTACTGCTGGGATTAGTGTACCTCACCTTACTCTCCAGTTTACACAGGGTACTGCCAGGGTTACTGTACCTCACCTTACTGTCGAGATTAAACAGGGTATTGCTGGGGTCAGTGTACCTCACCTTACTGACCAGATCACAGAGGGTACTGCTGGGGTCAGTGTACCTCACCTTACTCTCCAGTTCACGCAGGGTACTGCCAGGGTTAGTGTACTTCACCTTACTGTCAAGATTAAACAGGGTATTGCTGGGGTCAGTGTACCTCACCTTACTGTCCAGATTACACAGGGTACTGTTTGCTCAGTGTACCTTACCTTACTGGTCACTTTACATAGGTTACTTTTGGGGTCAGTGTATCTAACCTCACTGTCCAGTTTACACAGGGTTAGTGTGCCTTACCTTACTGTCCAATTTTCACAGGGTAATGTGGGGGTCAGTATGCCTCACCTTACTGTCTAGTTTACACAGGGTACTGCTGGGATTAGTGTACTTCACCTTACTGTCCAGATCACAGAGAGTACTGCTGGGGTCAGTGTACCTCACCTTAGTGTCCAGATTAGAGGGTACTGTGGGGCTCAGTGTACCTCATCTTACTGTCCAATTTACACAGGTACTACAGGGGTTCATTATACCTCACCTTACTGTCCAGCTTACATAAGGTACTGTGGGGGTCAGTGTACCTCACCTTACTCTTCAGTTTACACAGGGTACCGCCAGGGTTAGTGTACCTCACCTTACTGTCCAGATTAAACAGTGTATTGCTGGGGTCAGTGTACCGTACCTTACTCTCCAGTTCACACCGGGTACTGCCAGGGTTAGTGTACCTCACTTTACTCTCCAGTTTACACCGGGTACTGTCAGGGTTAGTGTACCTCACCTTACTGCCCAGATTAAAAAGGATTCTGTGGGGCTCAGTGTACCTTACCTTTCTGCCCAGATTACACAGGGTCAATAGGCTCAGTGTACCTAACCTTACTGTCCAGTTTACACAGGGTAATGCTGGGATTAGTGTATCTCGCCTTACTGTCCAGATTACACGGGGCACTGCGGTCAGTGTACCTTACCTCACTGTCCAGTTTATACAGGCTACTGTGGCCAGTATAGCTCACCTAACAGTCCAGTTTACACAGGTACTTTGGGGGTCATTGTACCTCACTTTACTGTTAAGTTTACACAGGGTACTGTGGGGCTCAGTGTACCTCATCTTACTGTCCAATTTACACAGGGTACTGAACGGGGTACCATGGGAGTCCATGTACCTCACCTTTCTGTCCAGTTTACACAGGGTACTGTGGGGCTCAGTGTACCTCACCTTACTGTCCAGATTACATAGGGTACCATGGGGGTCAGTGTTCCTCTCCTTACTGTCCAGATTACAGAGGGTACTGTGGGATGATTCACGTCCTTGTTATGGAAACTTCTGTCAATTTCCGATGAAGTTGTATGGGGCAGGCCCCTTGGTGTACCCAGGATGGAAGGGGAGGCTGCAGGGAGTGGATTTCGAAATGTAGAGGGTCAGGGGTAGGTAGAAAATCCTATAGTGGTGGTGGACCAATTCACACCCACCCCTAAATTTATCCAAAACCAGCACAATTACACAATAAATTACTTACGTATATCATCAATTTGTAGTGGTCGGACCGGTTCTGAAAATAAAAACCCGTCTCCGGGGCTTCGAAACCGAACGAAATCCGGTATTTTGAAAGTGTGCAGAGATATGGTAAAAAGTTTGATGCGAGCGTACATGAGCTACATCCTCAATAGGAAATATGCATTCGCGAGATATTTTGAAGTTTGTAAACCTCATTACCATGAATATAAAGCGGAAATTAGTCCAAAGCTTACAGACTTATCACTGCGCTTTTCGCTGACGCCCGCTACTTTGGACTAAGCGGAAATGTAAGTTATTTTTTCAAATATACATATTCTTTGTTGTTTTGACAAAATATTAACCAGTAGAAAGCCTAATATAATGACGTTTTCAATAACCGGGACTTAAATATTCTTTGCGGATTTCGTCATTTCTACCTAAACGAAACGAAATGCAGTATACCGGTTTACCGTTCACACCACTATCAATTTGATAATTATCTATGATGTGGTAAACATCTTTTCCATGAAAAAGTACAAATGTTTGAGAAAATTGAGGGTGGGCGTGAATAGGTCCGATTGGGGGGGGGGGGGGTGTTATCCAGGGTGGGTGTCCAAAAGGTGCCTGTGTATAGGGTTTGCATTCTTTCCATGGGGTGGGGGATTCAGCCCCATGGTGGGCGATCGGTGTCCCTAAATGACGAAGACGGACGAAAACTACCCATTTCTGACGAAAATGGCATTTTGAAATGCCCATTTTACTTACAAACATTTACAAACCCTGACTGGACAAATAACAACTCAGAATCTGGCAATCATGTGATGAAACTAGTAGCTGGATGGAAGCCACAGCAGCTGTTGGACCTCGTCGATATGCTGCATAGCCTCACGCAGCAGCAATTTGGGGAAGTGGTAAAGGTTTTTGCAGGAAGGGGTGAGTTTGCCTTGGCAGAGAAGTACCTGCAGTACAACATGGACCACCAGGTTTGGGCATCCAAGTCCAGGGATGCACAGCAGAGACATGTAAAAAAATTTATTGAGGCGCGAAAACCTGCACCTACCCCAGGGACTGCCCGGTCAACAGATGGAAAGCTCCTCATAAACGTTAAGAAAACTGCTGGGAAAAAACCCCATCAGAAGCAAAGACCAAAGGCCAATCGCACAAGGACAATATCTCAAAGTAATAATTGTTATTGTACAAATAAACATTTATTAAATATATCTGTTGTCACCTGTTGTTGTTGTTTAATAAAACCAAGCAACATTCAACAATTTCTCACTGCATTGGTGGCCTGTTGCCTTCAACAATTTTGCTGTTACTACTTCAGTTGGACATATCTCCCTTATGCCTTGCTGGATTTTCATGAAACAAAAGCCAAAATGTGCGTTTTAAAATTAGCTTTCCAGCAATATATAGTTTTGCATATCTATCTGCAGTAATGACAGAATTATTTATCAAAAACTAAGTCGTTTTCGTCAGAAATGGGTAGTTTTCGTCATTTAGGGGGGGGGGGGGTGACCCGTGGGCGATAATCAATTATACAAGCACAAGATGAGTTATGGATAAAGCTGCCAAAGTATGATCACCAAAAATAGCAATCAGGTGAAAAGGAAAAATAAAAGAAGTGTAGCTTAAAATACCATATTATGCATGCCGATACAGTATTATGATGTATGAATGTTAAAACACAGCTTTTCTTACCGCCAACAAGAAGTAACCATTGCGCATGTCCTAATTAATATTAAATCTTTGAATATGCATGAGAATAAAATCGCTATTGACGTGTTGTAGTTGTCCCTAGCCCGCCTAGGGTATCCACACAGTTGTCAATCGACTACGAGAAAATGTGGGCTTCCGGGGACTCACACGAACGAGTATAAGACACATTTTACAAAAAATCAAATAAATTCTGTAACTGTAAGTGTGGACAATGTTTTAGTAGGGCAAAGCCTGAAATATACAATAAATTAATGAATGTATATTTGACAAACAGTCATACTTTAAAATATTTTGTTGAATTCGAATTATATAATTTTTAAAAAGTCTGTATGAATACCAGTTCAATGTGTGCTTAACATTCTACGAATACTAGCACTAAGTGTGATTTGCAGTATTGTTTTGCAGTTTGAAATACCTATTTTTGTGAACATACTGGACTTTCTGATGGAAAAAATACTTAATTCATAATACTTAAAAATAACAATAATAATTAAAATTAATAATTAATGCTAACTTGACAAAAATGACTATTTTGTTAACTTTTTTTTTTTTTTTTGGGGGGGGGGGGGGGCTATAGCAAGCACTTACCGGCCATGAAAAATATATAATTAGTTCAGTAATGGTCTCATACTTTCAAAGCCTCTATTTGGGTGCATTTTTAGTTATGACCCGATTTTGGAATAAAAATTTATAATTAAAAATATGAACGGGGACGTTTAGTTTAATTTGAGATGTTGTTGTAGGCACTGTAATGTAAATGAAGTGTGAATGTATCTACCAAGAGCAGTGACATGACAATACTGCTATGGGAATCGAACCCATGGACATTCTCTTCATTTGTAAGTTTGATGACCTAATTATGTGTTTGTAGGTTTATCTGCTGCCGACCTTAATTTTTTCATTGTGTAATTTAAAATTTTTTTATGTGCCGACTTGCCAACCTGCCAACCTTTACTTTTTAACCATGTGCCGACCTGCCGACCTACCAATTATTATGTAACTGTATATATAAACAATTGCTATAGATATATAACCCTTATGCCTGAACTACTTTTCACTAAAGACAGAACTACTTTCATGTACTTTAGGGAGGGTAATTCTGCAATTTCTAATTCTACATACCTAAGGTATTTCCTTGCTAGGTATTATTTGCAATTTTTGAAAAAGAAAATGACCTCTTTCATAAGATATGGATTTTTTGGCGAAATTTACTTTACAGTATTTTCCTGTGTATATGCATTTATATTCAATACATATTTTAAATTCAAACCACCAAAATATTAGTTTCTGGTGAAAATTGGCAGCTTTTACAGCCTAACAGACTTTTTCTTGAGCAATCTGTAGCATTAAGTTAAAAAATTTTACTTATTGGACAGGTATTCAAAGAGAATGAGGACCTCATTTTTTGGTATTCGGGGACACATGGAACAAGTATTCAGACTCTTCTACATTTCCTTCTCGTACATAAGATTACTGGCCGTAATAAAACAAATTTTGTCTGCCATATAAAAAGCCCATATAAATACACTAACACAGCAGAAAATACCTTCAAAAGTTAAGGTATTTTGTTTTCTATAACCAAATAACTGAAATTTCGTCTATTTCTTTTATACTTGTTCGACCGAGGTCCCGGAAGCCCGCATTGGACTGGGGGCGTTTGACGACTGTGATCCATGAACCTCCGTGCTCCATGCTCCGACCTAATTTCCTCCTACCTCATTTGCTCCGACTTCAATATGTCCACAATGTCCTCTTCCAAAACTTTTATAACAAGAACATTTTTTTAAAAGTGTACTAGTTTGCAGTATTGTTTTTCGTTGTTTTGATATTAATGATACCATGACTTTGTACTGTGAGCTTTGTTTTCAAAAATATGCAGGGGCCGATTTCACGAACGGACTTAAGCCTGTTTTTGGGCTTAAGTTTAAGACTTTGGTCTTAAATTCTGTCAAAAATGTGCTAAGTCAGCGGGCTTAGACTTAGCGGATTTCACAAAGGGGCTAAGTCCATGGATTTGCTAAGTCAGTGGACTTAGATTTAAGTCTGTGAGGTAGTGGGCTTAAATTTTGTAAAGAGGACTTAAATATGGCCGCCATAAACTTTTCTCCACTTCAAAATTTGAAAGGGCTGTAAAAAAGATATAATTACACAGAACACCTTACTGAAGTAGTCTTTGGGAAGTTTATGTGTGGCAACAAGGTTTTCCATTTCAAAACAGCACTTATCCTCAGATACAATACATTAAATGAAGGATATAAAAGGTCACATGACACAGAAAACCACTGTGGTTATATGATGAGCTTGGACTTAGCTAAGTCACCTTTGTGAAATCCATTTTAAGTCCCAGACCTAGTTAAGACCAAAGTCTTAGATTTAAGTCCCTGACTTAGCCAAAAAAGGGACTTAGTTTAAGTCCTTTAGTGAAATCGGCCCCAGGAGATCTAGCTAATAATATAATATGATTTATACACCAAATCTGGAAATTAAACGGATATGAAAGAGATTCTGCAAATTCATTATGCATACCTCATACTGATCAGGCTTTATTATAACACATCAAAAATAAAAGTATTGTGCAAACTGAGATAATGTAAGATATGTTGTTTTTTTACATAAAAGGGAAGAGCATTGTGATTATACTAATGCACAAAGGTATGGCAAACTTCATACAAAAAAAAAAAAAAAAAAAAAAAAAAAAAACTGAATATGCACTTACTTTTGCAGAATTAGAATTAAGTTTGTACTTTTCTTCTCAAATCCAGTGGACCTCTATGATATATAAAGTTACTTCCATAACTCTTTTCCATCACAATTTCTTAGCTTTAAACAGGTTTACCATTTTTCCTTCTAGTTTATCAAACTAAGTGTTTTCAATGATTATTCTTTTCATTCTCAGGAACTACCTTATCCATATATTTTACTTTGCTGTTTTGACAATCTTGAACACCTTCGTTCTATTGATTGGATGAGACAAAAATACCATCATTGTTCATTTCTTAGTTTGACGATTAGTTCATAGTTTTTGGTATGGCAAAAATACCACTGATAATTTTGTGAAATAAATTAATCCAAATGACTATGTCTTGATTTTAACTAAATATAACACCTCGATCAAAACATGCACATTAAGACAGATACACAGAGTATAATATGTGAATAGAGAATAAGCCCTATTTCATAAAAAACACAAAATCAAAAAGCCTATAATAAGCACTTTTGAAAATTGTGATGTAATAATCATATTACATCATCACATCAGTACATCACGTCAGATTACATCACAATTTGTGTACCAGTTCACATTGTCTCCTTGACGAAGGGTGGTGATTAGTTTATAAATAATAAACATAGGAATAAAAACTAAGACTTTTATTGTGTCAAATAAAATCAATATATTATTTATAATATTGGTAAACAACAAATATAATGAATAAAACATTCCTATCATATTAAAATAATAATATGTTAATGTTAACCCTGTGTTATATTCTATGCTAGTTAAATATAATGGCTGACTTAACAATATATAACTATCTTGTTACCATCATATTACCAAATGTGAACAAACCTGGTGACTTACAAAGTCAGTGCACTTAATTTTATTAATCTAAACAATTTGAATCTATGAAGAGCAATCACTTGAGAAGAGCAATCATGTGTGGAACAACCCATGAAATTTTAAATTAGTAATTTAAACCTGTTAAGAGTGTTACCACTATAGTAGTCTGTTACCTGCATGCACAACCACCTTTTTATGTCCTAAGATAGCCATGAAACTGTAAAGAGCAACCACTCCTTATTCCTTTGCTTGAGAGTCATTGATTAGTTAATTAGTGCATTATATTGTCTTTGTGTTTTAATGAAGTGGAGTATGTGCTTTTTCTATAAGATTACTAGCTCACTGTTAGGCTGTATCACAACTTTCCTAAAAAGTAAATTCACTGCTCCTTCCCATTTGCTTGCCTCACCATATAAATAAATTAGACTTTCAAAGACTATAAGAGATGTTGGCAGCTCACTCCTGTGTTCAGTCCATAACACCAACAATCAGGAGTTTATTTAATTAATTTAGTCATTTGAGTTTTAATGTTGCATTCAACACATTGTATAGGTCATATCACAACGTTTAGTTTTATGGGCAGAGGAAACCAGTATATACAGTTGGTCAAGGTTCTGTACTGTAAACTACCAACCATCAGTATGCAAGTACCAACTTTCTCACATAAGGTCCGGGGTTTCAACCGTTGACCTCAGAGGTGGGAGGTGAGTGTTACTATGTAGCTTGTGCTGGTTAAAGCATGGCAAAACTCTAAAAGACCAAGTTTCAATAGCCCAGACGACTACAAACCAGGGCATTTGCAGGAAGAACAGCAACTTGCTGAGTAATAAACTGTCTACTTCACAAAAGGTCGCGCATTGTGAGGAAGCAGACAAGTTTTCTGAAAAAAAGTATGCATCAAACTACACACCCAGGCTTTGACAGTGTCAGCATGCAGATGAAGAAGAATACTGAGAATATTGAGAGGAAAATGAGAGGAGAGTTTTTTGACATTATGCCTTAGAACCAAAAGCAATAAATTCAATTTTATGAGGGTTGTCTTTCAATTTACTGAGAGCCATCCTTGTTGTACATCTTGAAGGCAGACATTGAGCTTAGTAAGAGAATCTTGTGAGATAAATGGACATTTAATTAGGTGTCATTTGCATAAAAATGGAATTTTATATCAGGATGAAGACCAACAATTTTTCTTAGTGGAGTTGTATAAAGTGAGAACAACAGTGGATCTGACACAGATCCTCACCTACCTGTCGGGATATTTAGTAAACTAATGCATCTAACAGTTGTTGTAAAGAACCTTGGTGTCTTTTTTATGATACTTTTTCCTTTGCTGATCATGTCCACAATATTTATAAGACTTGCTTCATTCAAATGCGTGCATGATCTCAGGCAGGTCAGACAATATCTGTCTGATAAGGGTGCTATCCTGGCAGCAAATGCCCAGGTGAGTAGTTGTCTGGACTACTGTAACTCTCTTTTAAGGAGTCTGTCCAGTTTTAACCTGTGCAAACTAAAGTGTATTCAAAACAAAATCGCTAAGGATTGTCACAAACTGCAATAGATACTCACTGGAATTTCCCATTCTCAAACTATATTGGTTGCCAGTTGACTTTTGCTGAATTTTAAAAACTGCCACCTCTTTTGTCTATTGATTGTGCCACAAGATATAACTGTCCAGATAAAGTTTCCTGGAGATTACTCAATTTATTTATTTGGATTTTACGTCGCTTTCAAAATTGTACAGGTCATATCACAATGGATAGTTGGAAGGGCAGAGGAAATAAGTACATACAGTTGGTCCAGGTTCTGTACTGTAAACTGCCGACCAACGGCAAGCAACTACCAGCTTTCCCACTTGAGGCCGTGCCAGGAACTGAACCCCGGCCTCAGAGGCGGGAGGTGAGAGTGTTACCACTCTGCCACCTGAAGATTACTCAATGTTACCCATCTGTACGCAAATCAAAAAAACTCTTCAGTTACATTTTTGGATTTGATGCTCCCACAGTTTGGAATGATTTACCTGATGATATATATTCATTCTGCCTCTACTCTTGTCCTGTTTAGGAAAAAGTTAAAATATTATCTCTTTGAATAAGCTAGCTTTTCCATCTTCACATATAAACTAACCGACATCTCCATGGTTTCGACCTGGCTATGTCTATATATCGAATGATGATTACTGGACCTGGTGTTGGACCTTAGAGTCTACCATGCCAGAGATTAAGCGCTACAAAAGTACAACATAGAATAGAGTAGAATCCTTGGAGGACTCCATAGCTGAGTTTGCTTAGTTCATATAGTGTTGATCCTATGTTAATGGGCTAATAATGATTACTCAGGTAGGAGACAAGTCACTTGAAGAATACGGTTTGAATATAATTAAATGAGGATTTGAAATAGCTGAGGTGAGTATTGGGGTCAATAGTGTCAAAAGCTGCTGACACGTCAAGCAACACCAGAACAGTGGGTTCACCTTGTGCCAGAGAGATTGCCTCATTTTTTATTAACATCTCTTCTTTAATTAAACGATGGTCCTGATCTCATTTTTGAAGGTAAATCGACAATGACTGTAATATCAGTTCAAATAAAGTAATGATCAATCAGAGACTTTTAAGTAATATAACTCTAAAACGAAATGTAAGTTAAGAAGATATAAATGTACTTATAACCCTAATTGAAAGTTATTACTAATGCTTACAAATTCAATTTGTACACAGCTGACTCTGTGTAAGTAAAAACCCTAATATCCATATGTAAGAACTCATTTCTATTAATACCTAAAATTCAACATTTTCTGGTTTTGTGACGTCAGATTTGGTTCTAGTTAACTTAAGTTATATGTATATGGTATATAATTCTGAGAGAAGTTTTACAAAGGCCACTGTGAGAGACATTGGGGCATGAGGCAAAATATCTCCTGTGTTTAAGGATGTGGGCATGTGAACTGAACCTTGAAACATACCCAGGTAAAAAAGGTTGATTTTCAGTAAACATACACACATTTACTTCGAAATATTAATGAATATTTACAGTTTTCTTAAGATCTTATATTGTCATAGTTTTCATTTTTTCAGACACACCAATATCTCTTTGCACAAACTACTTTAAACTTGAGTTTGCAGTATTAAATATCACGGATACCAGCTTGTTAGCATAGTTGTGAAGGGGGGAGAGGATTATGAGAATTTTATGTCAAACATATTACTGTTGTTTCACGTTAAGTCCATAGTTTATTTTCCATGTAATACAGTCACATAGAAAAAATTGTGTGTGGTAAACTTTAACACAAGTTTTAAGTATATAGTTTTATGCAATCCAAAGACAAAGTTGGAAAACTTTGGACTTTCCCACCCGGCTGATCCAAATGCTATTCCTTTACCCATTGTGTATATTACAAATTATGCAAATTTTTGGTTGTTTAGTATTAGTTTTAAATAAATTACTATTGATTATAAGGTATTATAATTTAAACACATCTATATACTTATATTTAAATTCCGTAATAAAGAAACAGTATTCATGCAATACATGATACACCTGATTTGATCTCGATTAAAATTATTTTCAGTGTGGAAAATGTTTATTAAGCGAAAGAGCGACCGCAATTGAACTCAATTGACCTTACATCCCATGTAAATAGAGCCAGTCGTCTGCTAGAAGTTTGTGGACTGCCTTGAAGTTCATTTTCTAAGGGGAACGATGAAGTTTAGCCAGTGTGCTGTAATCTAAAACAATGTCACAGATAAACTAACATTTAATATTGTTCTGATTTGTTCTTTGGATATCTTTATAACTTCCTTTATCATCAAATATTTTGTAAAAGGATATAAAATCAGTTTTTGTTTTTTCAACAAATTAGGTTTATTGTATTGTATCCAGACTGGAGTAAGCATTCCAGGATGGGAATCTCCAAGATGAATGCTACTGCAGTTATAATTGGGAGTTTACTGTGTATTTTTGTGTTTACTGCAGCAGAGCGGGTAAGATTATCCATTTGTCAAAGTAGATTAGTGTAGTGCATTAAAGAAATTAATTTTGGTGTCAAAATAAAAGGTCATGTTTAACACAGTGGTTCACCAAAATATGCAAGAAATATGAATATTCTGATTAGAAGTCGTATTTAATAGTATATAAAATGAAATTGTTACAAAATAAGTTTCTCTCATGCACATTGTAATATGTTCCTTAACTGGTATATGTGTTTCTGATTTAATGGTGGGTATACTTAAAATTTATCTCTTGATTGTGGAGTTCACTGAGATCTATCCCAATAAAACATATAAACTTTATAAAGTATACACAGTCAAATCCTATTGTGTATAACTCGATCTTATTTATAGAATTCCCTTTTCAGAAATAGTTAATATCAGATAATTGGTAGACCCTTTCTATAGAAATTTATCCAGAAATCTGTGATCCTGATTAATGTGAACTATTTTTATGGTCTAGATATTTGACTAAACATGGTTCAACTGTATTTTAATCAAATTCGAGGAATTTTCATTTACAATTTAGTCACATATGGGATTCCCCTTTAAATAGAAGAAAATATTGCATCTGTACGGTCCCTTTGATTGCAGTTCTTTTCACTGGAATTTCTGGTTGATTAGAACTGTTTTATTGGTCTCTAGCAATTCAACATTATGGGGTTCAACAGTAAGCTGAGTTGAAGTAGAATACTTCTTAGCTGCACATAATTATATATAAGACACTAAACACAATGTGTGTTAAATTGTCTTGCCAAAGTTAATCTTGTTGGAGCAATGTCTGCCTGCAGTTTTTGATACTGTAAAATTCAGTTGAAATTGTTGTGATTGAAGGAGTGATTGATTTTGGAGATCTTCCAGTGTTTAGTAATACTGTACAATGTACATGCTGGGTTCTTTCACTGTATCTTTGTTGTTAATTAAGTTGTCATTTTATGATTAATGCTCATATCATCCCCTATATAAATTTGAGTAATTTTATTTACAAAATATGAGTTTTTCTGCTTTTTTATTCCAGAATCTGCTAAATTTAATTAAGCCACAAAATGCACAAATAGGATTGACTATTCAGTTTAATATGTTAATGTTGATGTGGTTTTGAATATTTAAAAAATACAAAACTATCACTAATACATTGTATATTCTTTCTATTTTCACAACTTCAATGTTTAATTGATGAATATACATGTTTTTTAACACTTTGAAAATAAAATTTTGGTATTGAATCACTAGACCCTTTTGGAAATAGTGCATATCTTTGTCGCAATTCAGAAATATTACTGCTGGTGTGTTTTGTGTTCTCAATGTATGGTATGAAAACAAATCACTTCTAAATGTTTAATAATAGCTTTGTTTTTAATGTGATATAGTTGTTGATGATTCGGTTATATTTTTGTGATAATTATATTAGTTGATGATCAGAGTTCCTTTTTACCAAAAGTTACAGTTTTTGTTATTCTGTTGTATATCTAAGCCATTTCAAATGTGTGTAAAGGTTAAGTACAGTTAATGAAAAACAGATCTATATAAAGAGTATGTGGGATATCAAAGGCAAACATTTACATGTGGCTTGAAAGGATTGATCTGGCATCCGGGTGCTATTTTTTATGATCTAAGTCATGAAAATTTGAAACTGCAGACATGGAGCTCAAATGGAGAATATATTTTATTTTTCACCATGTGTCACTTTTGATTGGCACCAAAACTATTAATTTATTACGGTTATGATTTTACTTATTAAATTTCTTTGTGAACATAATTATTAGAAGCAGGAAATGTAATTTATAAAATAACTCTCATATGCAATTAGCATCCCACACAATTTGTTGTTTTTCTTTTATTTGGTAGTGATTTAAATACTTTTAAAGAGTTTTAAATACAGTTTTTACTATTGTTTCTGAGGTATATATATATATATATATATATATATATATATATATATATATATATATATATATATATATATATAACATAAAAGAGTATTACCCAAATTAAACTAAATTTCATCTCAAAAGTAAAGATATTTCTAATACTTTGACAAACACATAACCCAAATTAAACTAAATTTCATCTCAAAAGTAAAAATATTTCTAATACTTTGACAAACACGTAAGAGGTAAAATAAATATGAGGCCTGTTAGTTTTCTCAGAGTTCTCCTATGTGAGAATATATTCTTTGTGTCAACTACAATCCAGCAAAATGCAATGGATTTCAATTAATTTTTTTCAATTTTTATTTTTAGGGGGATGATTTTGAATTTGTTGACGATTCCCCATTAGTAATAAAAGCAGAAACTACATTCCTTGATGATGAAGAGCTGAATGATGAGCCAGGTAATGTTATTCGGTTTCACACTTAATAGTTAACTGTTAATATAAGACATTTTCTATATCTTAAAAGTTTATGATCCATCTATATTGCCTAACAATAGTATATTAAGTGTAATAGATGGAAAATATTGTTTTATGACCATTGAAAAATGTCTGTTTGTATGCAAGTAACAATTATTGATTTGGCACTACTTGACTCCAATCATTTACTGTGACCACTTTTTGAGCATAGGGATAGTGAATGTTGGAAGAATAATAATAATGTTAAAACTGAGATTTAATTTCATGTAATAAGTACAGTGTAAGTACATTTTTGGTCTTTTCTCTTACTGTCAATGATATGTGCAGTTCCAGGTTGCACAGAAGTTTTTAGTGGTTACATTTATATACTGGTAGTTCAAGTGTCTGTTACATTGTTTGTTGTAGGTTCTGGTCCTGACATTGATGTAACAGTAGAGGGGAGTGGCACAGAGCCACCAGTCACACGTCCAATATATCCCCCAGAAGGGGATGGAAAAGGTAAGAACTACTCTGTTTTCAAAGAATACTCTGATTTTGAAGTTCCTATGCCAGATAATCATCACTGTTAGAAGTATGGCTTTTGACCGCTTTGATTGTGCTGTCATGAGCATGCTCTCATTGGGTATACAATCAGTCTTTTCAGTCTTAAAGATCAACTGAGAATAATTACTGCAATTGTAGAGGTCCATGTAAGCATATTCAGTATGTATAAAAACCCTTATAAATCAGTATTTCTTATGCAAGTATTCACAGTTGTCATATTTGTGTTATGACTAGTCTTTACAGTATTCTGACCTATCTGTTCAATGCTTCCGCTTATGTTGTGAACTCTTTTTGTTATATGACCACTCTTTCTATATAAATAGGGCTAGATCATAAGAGATTGGTCAAATGAGTCTATCAATCTGTTATGCTTTCTAAAGGTGATAGGAAATTCTTGTGAGTAAAAAATTGTAGTTGTGGCATTGTGAAAAAATTTCCCAATGCTAATCTTTTTGATCTTACATTTGATCCCGAAAGTGGAACAGGGGTATTTGATATCATTGGACTGATGTTGATTAAAAGTTAGGTGTTTATTTGAAATATAAATCCAATTATTGATGCTTTACAAGTTATAATTGACAAATCTTCAAAAAACTTATGGATGATATAATGGATTATGAAACACTCTGTGGTCTCTAAAATGCTGTTGAAAGAATGTACCGTATGTCATATATTAAATATTATATATCAGTTAGCAGTAAAGAATGGATGTGATTGTGTCAAGAAGATTTTAAAGAGGCTTTTTTTAAATTCCAAAAGAAAAAAATTGTTGAAAGAAGATTACCATGATGGTGATACCTTAAGTACTTTATGAATCATTACTGATATTGTACTACTGGGCTGGGATTCACAAAAGGTCTTAAGCAAAAAATTGTCATAACTTTAAGAGAAAAATCTTAATTGTGCAAGAATTTTGTCATAAAGTTAAGACTTTTTCTTGCTTAGACAAAATAGGATTCACAAAAGGTCTGTGACAAAAATTTGTCTTAGATTTTGTCATTACTCTAAGACCACTGCAGGGCAGACTTAAGTCATTTTTACCCCACAGCCCTTAAGGGCGGTCGGGGTATTGTTTTCACCCATGGTGTCTGGATGGGCGGGCGGGCGGCAGGAAATAGTTTGTCCGGGCTGTATCTCAGAAACCGTAAGATGTAGGAAGTTCATACTTGGCAGGGACATTGGTTGGGGGGTGTAGGTGTGCAACGTCATGGTCTGACCTTGATTTGACCTTTGACCTTACCGTAGTGACCTTGACCTTTAAAATCTTGTCCGGGCTATATCTCGGAAACTGTAAGGTGTAGGAAGTTGATACTTGGTAGGGACATCAGTTAGGGGGTGTGGGTGTGCAACGTCATGGTCTGACCTTGATTTGACCTTTGACCTTGCTGTAGTGACCTTGAGTTTGAAAATCTTGTCCGGGCTATATCTCGGCAACCATAAGGTGTAAGAAGTTGATACTTGGCAAGGACATTAGTTAGGGGCTGTAGGTATGCAACGTTATGGTCTGACCTTGATTTGACCTTTGACCTTACCGTAGTGACCTTGACCTTTAAAATCTTGTCCGGGCTATATCTCGGAAACTGTAAGGTGTAGGAAGTTGATACTTGGTAGGGACATTGGTTAGGGATGTAGGTGTGCAACGTCATGGTCTGACCTTGATTTTGACCTTTGACCTTGCTGTAGTGACCTTGACCTATAAAATCTTGTCCGGGCTATATCTCGGAAACGGTAGAGTGTAGGGAGTTGATACTTGGTAGGAACATTGGTTAGGAGTTGTAGGTGTGCAACATCATGGTCTGACCCTGATTTGACTTTTGACCTTGCCGTAGTGACCTTTACCTATAAAACCTTGTCCGGGCTATATCTCAGCAACTGTAAGGTGTAGAAAGTTGATACTTGGTAGGGACATTGGTTAGGGAGTGTAGATGTGCAACGTCATAGTGTAACCTTGGTTTGACCTCTGACCCTTGCCGTAGTGACCTTGACCTATAAAATCTTGTCTGGGCTATATTTCGGAAACTGTAAGGTGTAGGAAGCTTTTTTTTTTTTTTTTTTTTTTTTTTTTAATATAACAAAATATATTTACATGACAAAAAAAAAAATAAACTAAAACATCAAGAAAAACAAAGAAAAACATTTCAAATGGTATATAAGAAAGTACAGGTTACACATTGAATTACATCAGTTTACATAATTTAAGAAAAAAATATGTAGCAGTGGTAAACTATACAACTACATTATGTTCAATTGATTCACCTATTTTAGTTCACTCATAGCAAAGTAATACAACGGGTTAATTTACAATACCATAATACACCGAAAATACATTTTTTTTTTTCAAAATACATTCTTCATTTGTTGCCATTGTTTTAGAAATTTATCACTTTGGAATTCTAGAGAAGCAAGCAACTTTTGCTCATCATATATAGTTTTACATTTGATAAGTGCTCCATCAATACTAATATTGAAGCCTTTCCTGGAGCATGTATATATATAGCATTTTATAACCATTATTAATGTATTTATTGCCGCAGAATTTGAATTATGATGGATGTATCCCAAAAGAACATCCTCAGGACTGAACTGAATGTAAAATCCAGTTTTATTGAAAATTCTATTTTCCAATTGATGCCATAATTGGTTAGCTTTTGGGCAAGAAAAAAATAGATGAAGGAGAGTTTCCTCTGATGTGGATTTACATAGTAAGCATTTATTAGAGTCTGCCACACCCATTTTATGAAGAATTATCTGTGTTCCGAGTATTCTATGCATTATTCTGTACTGAAACCATTTAAAATATGGATCTTGTATAGTTTTAAAGCAAATTCTGAATAACTGTCTCCAAATATCGTCTTTGAAGTCCACTTTTAGATCATCATGCCATTTTTGCTTAAATATTAAGGTAAGATGTCTTTTATTTAAATTCTCATAAAAATACTTTGTGCCTTTGCCACCGGATAGAATAATTCTTATGGAGTTTAAAATACATGGCTGCAAAAAATTAAAGGAGTCTCTAGTTTTATGTTCCTTAATGAATTTATCGATTACAATTTTTAAACGATAGTAATCTAAAAAATTGATTCTTTGGATATTAAAAGCTCTTTGAATCTCTTGTTGAGATAGAACACAGCCATTATTATCCACTATATCACCCACCGTTATAATCCCTTTTTTAAACCAATCTGGAAAAAAAAGTGTATTTGATTAGATCATTGGATTGTACCAGAGTGGAGATGCCAGAATATCATCATTACTCTCAATGTTAGTTTTCTCACATAATTTTATATAGGAATGAAAAACATCATTCCAAAAAACATTTCCAGTCCTTTTAATCAATATTTTTGGCCAATCTGAACCAAACTTAAGAAGCTTATCAATTGGAGATATGGATTGTTCAAAAACTGGGATAAAAGCACTTTGTCCACCTCTAAACAGTCTGTATATCCAAGATAGTTTCAAAGCATGGATAAAGTTATCTAAATTTACCATTCTGAGTCCAGCATCTTGGTAATCCTGCATAATATATAAACGTTTTATTTTATCTGGCTTATTATTCCATATATAACTAAAAAACATTCCGTTTAATGTATTTATAAAACCTCTGTTTGGTAAAGGAATATTTGAAAAGAGATGAATGAACTGTGAAAGAATAAAAGTCTCTATTACTGTGATTTTACCTAAAGGAGTTAAAGTTCGTTTGTTCCAATTTAGTAAGAGTTTCCTTGCTTTTTCCAAGGCGCATGTATAATTCATAGATGGGATTTTTTCCAAGTCAACTGAAAACTGCAGTCCTAGTAGCTTAAAGCTGTTTGTTCCCCATTCTAATTTCGAGGTTACGTTTAGTTTATCTCTAGAATGCTTTTTCCTGCCGATCCATATCACTTTAGTTTTTGTAGTATTCATTTTCAACCCCGAGAATGAGCCAAAAATTTCGATTGTATTTAGTGCAGCTTTTAAGGATTGGTCAGATCCATTTAATATAAGGGTGGTATCATCAGCAAATTGGCAGAGTTTAATATTATGATTTGCAATGATTAATCCTTTTATTTCTTTGTTTTGGGTGATCATATAGGTCATTATTTGAGTACATAAAATGAATAAATATGCAGCTATTGGATCACCCTGCTTGCAGCCTCTTTCAATTTTAAAAAATTCAGACTTTACACCTGCTTGTATAACTGAAGCAGTTATATTTTTATTTAAAATTTTGATCCATTCTATGAATCCTTGGCCAAAACCAAGTTTTTCTAAAACATTAAACATAAAACTCCATGATATTGAATCAAAGGCCTTCTCAAAGTCTATCAGCATCAACAATCCATCTATTTTGTTTTTTTTCAGTGTAATTCATGATATCATAAATTAATCTTGTTACTTCACCTATATATCGGCCTTGCATAAAACCACACTGAGATTCCGAAATTAAATAATGAAGAACTGTTTTTAATCTATTTGCCACAACAGTGGATATTAATTTGTACAAGACACAAAGTAATGAAATTGGTCTCCAGTTCTTTACGAAATGACTTGGCTTATCTCCTTTTGGTATACAATTTATAATTGATTGTCGTAGTGTAACTGACAATGTCTTCTTTTGATAGGATAAGTTAAAAGCTTTTAAAATTAAAGATTTCAGTTTACACCAGAACACCTTAAAAAATTCGGATGGAAAACCATCTATGCCTGGCGTTTTGTTGTTTTTCATACTTTTTAATGCATTTCCCAGTTCTGTCAAAGTAACTGGTCCTTCTAATTGCAATGCTTGAGAATGGGTTAATTTTTTAATTTGGGATAGATCAATGACTTCAGAAAGTTTAGTAGTATCCAGCTCTGAATCTTTGTTTTTGAATAATTTGACATAATATTCCTTAACTTGGTGCAATATTTTTTTCTGTTCTGTTATTATTTCTCCATTATCACAGCAAATCTTTCTGATAGTTTTATCCACATAGTGTTTATGCTCAAGGGAACAAAAATATTGAGATGGCTTTTCACCAAATTGCAGCCATTGTAACCGTGAGCGTACAAAATTGCCTTTTAATTTTGATTCTCTTAGACTTTGTAATTTTTTCTTGAGATTATCAATTTCTAATGTTGAATTTTTTAAAGCTTCATCTTTTTCAAAAACGCCAATCTTATTAATTAGGTCTAATTCTAATGACCTTTCAGCTTTCCTCAGTGTTGATGCAAATTTTATAGTTTTAGCTCTAATTTTAAAAAGTATTATTTCAAGAAGGAGGTCTTCTTCAATTGTAAAAAATAAATCAAAATCAGAAGTAGAATTAAGAAAATCTAAGCTGTAAACTGGAACAGCATACTGTAATTTCACTTCCTGGATAGTATCGTTGACTAAATTCACATAGTCAGCATTTGTAAGCAAATCACAGTTCAGCTTCCATAATCCCTTACCTCTTTCAAATTTACTGATTTCCATATTTAACTCAAGAATTGAATGATCAGATCTATATCCTGGGAGAATGTTGCATTGACTAAGAAGGTCAGTAAAAGCATTAGAAACAATGAAATAGTCTAGGCGGGCTTGTTTTATCGGATTTTTGCGACGCCATGTGTATCTTCTCATATTAGGATGAAAGTGTCTAAAAGCATCTTTTAAGTTATGCAAATTTATTGTGTCTAGTAGAACCTCTCTTGATCTTGGATTGTTAATGCTGACATAATTTGAGCTATCCATCTCAGGACTCAACACTAAGTTGAAATCTCCGCACAATAGGAGATGATCCAAGGTATTTTCTTCAATTAACTACTGATATCTTGAAAAAAGGATGGTGTGTCTGTATTAGGAGCATATAAGTTTATAACTCGCAATGAGATTGAACCTATATTTATGTCCACATAGAGAAAGTTGCCATTATCATCAGATCCATGGTCTATTAGCTTATAAGCCTTATATTCAAAATTGTGTTGAAATAAGATGGCAACACCTCTTGAATTTGTCTTCTTGCCACTTATAAGACATTCACACTTTGACAGAGATCTAAGGCTGTTTATATCTTTAGAGATCAAATGTGTGTCTTGTAGACATATAATATTTGGCTTTTTTTGTTGCAGGTAGTTCAAAACATCCGCCCTTTTTGAGCTATCTCTTAAACCCTGACAATTTGCTGAGATTATTTTAATTTGATCACCTAACATTTTGAAAAAGTTTTGAAAATTTTAGCAGTCCCCATTCTTGCGAAGGATAGATAAATTTTTTCATAGAATTAAACATCAAACTTTGAGCTTTAAATGAGTGGATGAACAAAAGTTGTGCTTTTTTACTAAGATTATTCAAAATATATAAGTATATGACTTGTACAAGTATTGCCCTGGACAAAGAATTGGAGCATTTTGAGTGAACAACTTTACAACATTTATGTACAGCATAAACTATGTACAGATTTGATACAAGACAACAAGACAAACACAGCATGCTGAATATTCTATCGCTGGAAAATAAAAGGTTATTTAGAGAGGATATGTAGAGAAATCAAAAACAAATGTGTAGAACTAAATACATAGACGGAAAACATCAATGTAATATCAATTAAATTTCTTTTTAAATTACAATACCGTACTTTTTTAAAAGTTAAAAAAAATCCATTATGTATAATATACACAAAAATATAACGATTTTACACATACACAGGAGCAGAAAGATAATGAAACTACATAATCATACTTTATAGAATTTACAGTACTCTAACAATAGGTATTGACACAATCCTGATGTATTACAAATTTTAGGCCAAGTTATATACAAGGTGTAGGAAGCTGATACTTGGTGAGGACATTGGTTGTGGGTAGTAGGTGCGCAACGTCATGGTGTGACCTTGATTTGACCTTTGTACTTGCCGTAGTGAACTTGACCTATAATACCTGGTCTGGGCTATATCTTGAAAACCGTAAGAGGTGTAGGAAGTTGATACTTGGTAGGGACATTGGTTGAGGGTTTTAGGTTTGCCACGTCATGGTGTAACACTGATTGACCTTTGACCTTGCTGTATTGACCTTTAAAATCTTGTTACACCTTTGGGTCTGTCTGTTGATGCAGATTAAGCACTGTTAAAGTCGTATTAGAATTCATTAAGAATTTCCTTTTGCAAGTTCCCATTGTAACAGATGGAATTTCATCAAGTGAGCCAGTCTTTTCTCCAACACCACACATAAGCATTCATTGAATGTATTGCCACTTCTGTATGCATGGGTAATATTCAAATCATCCAAACCATAATTCGGCCATTTTTGGTTTACTGATAAATGCTGTCATTTTATTATTGAATTGTCTTGTTTTAAAACTTCATCTTTGTATAGATTTCTTTTCCTTAGATATTATTTTCTCTACTTAAACATTATTTGGACCTTAATATAACTTACACTGCTCTGAAAGTATCTTGAACTTTGTACTGTTACACTACTTCTATATCTCAAGGTGTTCAAAAATATTTCCCCAGGCTGTGGGGTACGGGCATCTCTGATGCTATTTTTAAAATATTCCATTGCATGTATTTACATTTTACCCTTTGTTATGAAAACAACATATATACTATGGGGATCTATACTTCCTGCAGAAGTAATTTCTGTGGATTGTAATAGAAATTTACACAATTTAATTACCTATAAATTTCCACATTTTACGTTCTTGAGGTAAAAATATTGTCATAAAAATGGCTGACTCACAATAAAACACAAATATTACTATTTTTACATAATTTTACAAAAAAAGTAACAAATCTGTTTTATAACTTTGAAGAGCATGTTTGCATTTACCAATGAAAAATGTTTTTGTTTTACTAAAAGACTTAAGACTTTTTGCACAAATTCTGTCTCAGCTAAGATTTTGCTAAGCACTTTTTGTGAATCCCCATTTAAGAGAAATCTTAGCTAAGACAAAAGTCATAACTTTAAGACTTATCTAAGCAAAAAAATTGCCTAAGACTTAAGACCTTTTGTGAATCCCGGCCCTGATTCCTCTTGTATTCCTCTTCTCTAAATTTGTATTTTGAAAGTATGTAAATATGGGGTTGTACGTCTTGTTATTTTTCTGTGTATATATGTACAGATTTCACTTATAAAAGGTCCTTTGTATAAAAGCTAGACAGAGTCATGATAAGTCAAATTGTCATTCTGGTTCACATTCTTTGGAGTCATCTTTTTATGGAGATAATTATAGACTTCATTCAAGAAAATTGGTAACATTATTTCAATGTCTGACCTTCATGGGTAGTTTACCTGGGTAATCTTCATCATTGGTCTTCATTAATTTGCTTTCAAGTTTTCAATCTTGTTACAAATTAGACTTGGACTACTGTATCAGTATTTACACAAATGAAATATGGAAAAAATATCTTCCAGAAACTGATCAACAGCATTTTCTAACATGGTGCAATTATTTCAGTTTGAACAAGCAACTATAGGTTAATTCAAATATAAAAAATAGATATATCTATTTTAAGATCATTATTGCCAGTGTAGATATGGCACATGGTCAGTTAAGAACAACAAACATAGGTTGGTTAATCAGTAAACAAACATGGTGATAATTCATCGTTAGAATGATAGAAGCTGTGTTTATATTGTATGAGTGACATGCAGTAATTCTTGTGCTTGGTGAAAACTTAGCCTCTTGCCTTAAAAGATACACTGAGGAGGTTTTAACTTTATGACTTTAAACACAGAATTAGTGGAAGTCAGTGGAAGGCCTTTTCTCTGAAAAATAGATTTTCTGGCTGACTTTTCTAATGGATAGCTGACAAATTACTAGAATCATGCATAGCCTTTCCAAGCTTTCAATGTTCTCAAGTATTATAATCAGTGATCAGTATAATGAGTCCATCAGCTGTTTATAGTTATCATTAAGAAAAAAAAATGTTTTAAAATTTTGGGCATACTAATCCATTGAAATGTCAGCAGAGAAAGCAAATAATCAAATTATCTGATAATCTAAATTATATGATTATATAATGTTTGTTTTATTACAAGTAGCACTTTAGGAAAACTTATAATCTGTGGAAATTAGTTCACCAGAAGATACTGTGATAATGATTTTATTTTTATGTCCATCATATAAGTGTGATTGTCAGTCCATGTAGAGTATAACTTGGGAGAAAATGTAATACCAAAATTTCCTTATATGGACATCAATTGCTTTTTACATTAAGATGAAAACTCATCCAAACTAACATTGCCCAGAGCATCTTCATGCATGGTTGCCAAATATTCACCTTATTTTAATAATTCTGTGAAACAAGTATCCAGTGTACTAAACAATGAAACTATAAACTAAACATTGTCCTGAATTAGAGAACCGTGTTGTGTTACAAGTGTAAAGGGTGTTGCACACAGGAACCGATCCTACGCGATACGATCAGACAAAATAAATAGCCCATGGTGTTTTATTGTAATGTATGCACACACACTCCGATCCTATCAGATAAGACACTGCAAGACACGACCCGACATTTCTAAATTAGAAAAGTTTCTAATTTTTGTCTGGTCGTAGGGAGGGGGAAAGGGGGGGTTCTCCATTTCTAGAGAACTATGTGTAATAAATGCCTTTGAAAACTAAAACAGACTGCATCAATGAAAGGCATAGTCTTACCCAAAGCTCATTTTTTTATATGGAGGTAAAAATACTGGTGGACACGGCCCTATCCAATATATACTCTTACATATTTTAGCTTTTAAAGTAATTTACTGATTATTCTGCCTCTCCTAAAACATGCAATACTTCATTATTACACCAGTTATTTATATTTTAAAAACATATTGTACATTTTTAAGTTCAGGTAAAGGCTATCCTGTATTTTATATAAATCCAACTTCCTCTTTCAATTGGTACAAGCAAAGTGGAAAAAGACTGTTGTAAAATATCAAAACAAACGGATCGTGTCGGATCCAGTGTGTTTTACCATGCCTGTCAACATCCAGGCAAACTGTCATTAATATGTCGGATCGTGTCTGGTCGTTTCCTGTGTGCAACAACCTTAACTTATGATAAACAATCAAGCAACTGATAATATGAATTATAGTAAAACAGGTAGATTTTGTCCATTTTTTTATGTCATCTTGTTTTATATGACGGTAAAGTGTAAGTGTACCTAATATTATACAATACTGGACCGTATTTTGCTGAGTATGATCATTTATACCCTGGTATTTGGTATATCTTTTAGTTAAACTATCCTTATACTATTTAAGATATTGAAATATACATTGATGATGACTTATGTAATGGTATATCTTTTAGTTAAACTATGCCTATACTATTTAAGATATTGAAAATATACATTAATGATGACTTATGTAATGGTATATCTTTTAGTCAAACTATCCTTATACTATTTTAAGATATTGAAAATATACATTAATATAAAGATTATAAACCAGTGAAAGTTACAAAATACAGTTTGGAATAATTCTCAGATTAAATAACAAGCAGATGGTTAGAGTGTTGTTGTTACTTTATTGATCAATTATATATATTTATATAATTATGTATTTATATAATTATAAAAGTACTTTTAGGAAATACTATGATTCTGGTGCCATCAGTATGGTAATCATTCCAAGAAAAAAGTGTACTTTGTGGCTGCTGTCTTAGATTTATAATACTGTAGTGCAGCAGCTTTCTGCAGTTTTGTACTGCAAACTGGTTTATATTGCGGATTGTTGTTTGTGTATATAGCAACTTGCAACCTTTTTCTCCATGCTTAGTGGATAAATTAGTCCAAGAATTAGTCATTGTATTTTATTGGACAAAACAATAATTTTGATCTTTTCAAATTAAGTGCTTTGTGGATGCTTGTGATGCCTTTATTTTGACAAATTTTTATGTTGTAAGTTAGGGAATTAAGATGTTAAGAACTGACCAAAAGACTAATACTTTAAAGATAAATCAACATTGGCAATAAGGTAACAGACATTTAGGTTTCAGTAAATTGAATATATGCACTTGAAATAACTGTAAGTACAGATTAGCATTTCTGTTGTTTAGAGTAAACATACCAGTAGAACATTATGTAAATGATATATGTTGAACCTTACCCTTTTGTATATCTCTGAAACTGAAGCTAACATAATTCTTTCATTTTAAATGCCTAGCTTGGTGTAATAACATGTAATCTAGGCACTTCATGATCTCACATTTTGTGGTTTGCCATTCCTGTTCATATGTGTACATGAATTTAAACTTCTCTAATATTGATATCAATAACTAGGTATTAGTACATTTTCAAAAGATAAATGATCTAATATTTAAATTTCTTGTATTTGTGGATTATACTCTGTGGTAACTTATAAAATACCTTTGAGTAACTTTACTAATATTTCAGCACCCACACAGACCAACAGAAGTGAAAACTTATTGCACCCATCCCCCACAATTAATTTGTGAAAACCTGAGTTAGCACAAAACAGAACATAGAAAACTGATTGACAGTCAGTTGTCATTGACAACACTCATTGTCACTTGTGCATTTGTGGTATTGTGCTGTACCATGTAGAGTGGAGGCAGTGGTTACCAAAGTGATTTTCCAAAGTTTTGAGTGCAGACTTTAAGCTTTCGTACCAATTTGGATTTCTAACTTGTGTAAATTTACTTTTGAATCTAAAGAAATCCACTTTATAGAACTTAAACCAGCTAAAAAATAAGTGCTGCCTGAAGAAGCATAACCCTTGACTGGTGATCTGGCTGCAGATATTTGAAAAACAAAATCCCTAAAAAAGTTCTCGAATCCCAAAGCACAGCTGGATCATCTTTGAGGAGGACTGAACCAGGGCAAGGCTGCCACCTTCTGTGAAAATAAGATCCAAATGCAATGAATAATTTATGAGTTATGGAGCAGATATTGTAGTCGGTCTCAATCCAGATCCAGAACATCTTTTAGGAGGACCAAGCCACAGAAAGATCCCACTTTGTCTGAATATATGACCCAGATCAAATATATAGCTTTTGACTTATACGCCCCTTCTTGAGGGCGAGGGTAAGATGTACCAGTTGTGGCGGGGAGCAGCAACCTTACACCTTCTGGTGTCATACACTGGTAATACTTGGTCAAAGAACAGAACACTATGCAGGTGTGAGGTCTTATGTTCCTGGACAGTTTTTCCCAGTATGCAAACTTTTCATTTGCTGGAGGATATTTTTCAAGCAAAAGAAGAAACAGTTGTGGACAATAGATTTGTCAATGTTTATCCTGTAAGTGATACACTAAATAAGCATGACTACTGTCATATAATACATTTATTCTTAGAAAAAACTTGTATAATCTTTGAAGAAAGTCTGGTTCCTGTATTTATTGAATGAATGTATTTGTCACAAATTCACACAATGCATCAAAGAACACTAGAGTCTCTTGTTTAAAAGTTTATAGGAATGATGCTGACACAAAAACATCCTGCATTCAGAGGTTGAATTGTGACTTTGTGTATATTCAGTTTTAAGGTTTCAAGAAAACATGGCCTGAGTGAAAGAAAAGTGAGATAAAAAGCCAACTGTCAAAGGAAATGCTGGAGTGAAGCTTTTTGTCCTCTGAAGGAATTTCAGTTTACATTTCAGTGTACACAGTTTTGAGTGTCTTTGCATATCTTTAACCTCTGAATTTGTACTGGAGATGAAACTGTATCTTGTTTAGAAACAGGGGAAACAAGGCACCCAGACTCAAACATAGTTTTTTGTGGGAGTCATATTGAAAGCAAATCTTGAAAAAGGTCAATACTTGGGAAAGATTTCAAAAGGTGTTAATGATCTTTTAAAACACCAAGACTGACACAGGATTGCACTTAGATTTGTATATTGCTCCTAAAACCCATTATTGTGTAAAATTAAAGGTACCACACTCCATACCAAGTACAGACATTAATATATGCTGAAGAGCAGGGCTCTGGTTTTCTGACATTTGCAATGCAGACAAATCATATTTTGAAGTATTCTTTTGAAGCATCAGTTTATTCAAGGAGTGGATGAGAATTGAAAAATGTAGCCCTCTGAAGTTTGAGATTTTTACTTTTATTAAATAATATGTACATGAACTTAAGTTGTTTCCTCTTGTGTAAAGGAAATATGTTTACCTCAAATAAAGACAAATTACTATGAATGAATTTTTTCAGAAAACAATACTGTAACAGTGGAGAAGCCTGTTAGAGACCAATATGTAACCAAATTATACACAGTGGGTTTAATAGTTGAAATGCATGAGACATTTTCCAAAAGATCAGGCAGACTCAGTCCCAATAATAAAGTTAAAACATGGACAGTGGCAAAATTTGGATTGTGATTCATTTAAAACATTTTACTTGCTGTTTCATCTCACAATATTCTTGCCTGAATGTGTTGAAGTAAGTTCCCAGGTGTTCTTTAGCTTTACTTTCTCCTGACAAATGTATTTTTTGTTCTGTGCTGATATAATTGGTGAGATTTGGGAAAAATCATCCAGTGTTTTTGGTGGAGAAAGAACAACTTAGAAAAGAGAGTATGATGAATGGATGAACTCTTTTATGATAAAACATTTCAGTGTCTGGGATGGTTTTTATGTTTGGTTAAATTTGGTATATGTACCATTTCATAATTATTCATATATTGTTTTTATTCCATACACACAACAGTGTTGGGAGTTTTTAGGCACGGTGCTTTGAGAAGACTTTTGTCAAATTAAAGACAGGTCAAAATAAATCGTCAGTATATCATGCCAGACAATCTTTTCATAAACTTCTTGCACTGGAGATTTATGATAAAAAGTATAAAAATTGTATCATTGTGGCACAATGGGTACTTGGGTTGGAGTTTTTCAAGATTGAAGCAAAACATCTTTTCTTCAGCTGCTGCAAAGACCTAAATTCCTAACATTATTGTTATTATTTTATTTGGGCTGTCTTTAAGTGTATTTGTATGAAATTAATATGTGCAAATTTGATATCTCTATACAACTTTATTCCGAGTTTTTTTAACACTTTAAAAGATCTCTTTATATCTTGAAATCTGTTAAGTAAAGCTGCCTGAATTTAAAACTGGAGTGTCTGTGTTTCACAGGTATTTTTCACTTTTGATGTTTCTGTCTGGCTAAAACTCTGTCTCACATTGGTCATTTTAAAGAGTCAAACCAGCTGACTGAGGCTTTCTGACCTCGTCATATGAAAAGCAAATTATCAAATTTGTTAAGGAAGCATTTGACATCATTAAATGCCATAATTAACCATATAAACGCCTTGGGGTGATGCATTTGTAAAAGGGGTGGAATGGGGGTGGAGGGGCTGCTATTTAAGATAAAAAATAAACACTCAAGTGTTTGGGAGTGTGATAACTCTTTATAACCAATATCTCGATTACCAGATTATGTATAATCGTGGGAGAACTTAAAATATTAGAAATAAACCTTAATAATGAAGAAATTATAAACTTTTATGATTTTTATCCATTATTTTTGTAGATTTTTTAAGACTTTTACAGTGATCTCTTTGAAGGAACTGCCATATTGTGTTGTTATGAGTTTGACTTCCTTGTTGGTGGGCCTACTTGATTGGGGATGTACTAAAACACATTTTTTCAGCATCTGGAATCAAAATGGTTTTTGCATTGGCAGGATATTGAAACAGAAGTATGCTGCAAGGGAAGGGAAGACTAGGGGGCGTTTAATGAGGAAGGGATTTTATTTGTATAATTATGGTATATCTGTTCCCTAACCATCTAAAGATTAAAAAATGAAGATGAATATCAAGTTACCTACAGTATGTGAAGTTTCTGTTGAGATTGCCTCTTCTAGCCTTTTATCATAGAATTCAGTGGTTTGAGGGTAAACTGCTATAAAATAGAGTGCATCCATTGGCCCTGTGATAAAAGTCTAGTATGTTGCTTTTAAGTTCAAGTATTTTTGTGATAAAATGCAATTTTGTATGCTAAACAGCTTTTGAAAAAAAAATCGTAAAATAGAGATCATGTGTGTTAAGGGCCCATCCTCTTAAATTTCAAGGTACTCCAGAATGATAGACTTGTTCCTTCTTGACAATAGTTGGCAGTGTGAAACTTCACAGATAGCTATAAATAGACAAGGTATTATTGAATAAACTTGTTAACAGTAACTTTAAATAGTGACTGAGCTCAATATGATATCACCATAATTAAAGTGATATAACTGAAAGTTAATAGGGAGAAAGACTTTCATTTTGACAAGGGGGATGCACTTATTATTCAGCATTTAGCATTTGCTGGAATAATTTATGATGATACAACATTATTCAGAATCCTCTTAACCTGTGAATTTTAAGGGGAACCTTAATCATTTCTTTAAAACCAACATATGGGCAAACTACTACCTTGACAGGTTAATTTCGGAAGATAAATTCTGTGCATATTCTATATATGATAGGCTATGTGTGAAATGTAACAAAATAGTTTCACAACATCCCATATTTGCACTGTCTTTCCAGGTCAGAAGATTTAAAAGCTTCCATTCTGCTCTGCACCATTTGAAATGTTCTTTTGTTGTAGGTTTCACATTGGGACATCTTTATATATTATTTGTATGCATGTTTCCATTGTCATTATTTCATACTCTTTCAAAGTCGGATACATTTTTTTTTTCTTGCTCTCAGATGTGCGTGTGGTACAGTTTGATCCTCCAAATAGGAGCAGATATTGTTAATTTCTGTATCATTTATGTTATGAATATTGCCTTTGTAAAATTTGAAGCATACTTCTTGTCTGTGCTGATGTTTGATTCTTCATAACCATGATAACTGTTGGACAAAGATATTTTCCTTTTCATGTTATTGTGTTAGAATAGCAAATGTGCACTAAGTTTCCATTTTGTAATAGCTTCTGAAATAGTCTGGAGATATTTGGCTCTTGTAAGCTCCTGCAGTGGCTATATTTATATAAGAGGAACAGAGTTCGGGACAGAATATAAATACCTCTTTCAAGCATCCAATCTTCTGGTACATAAATCCACTCAGGAATCAGATCAGCATTTCAAAGTATAATATACTGAAACACCAGTACATAATAATATGGCCCATGTTTTGAAGTCATGAAGTGAAAATGAAGTAAACCAGGTTTCCTGTTGTTAGCATTGCAGTACCCACCCAGAAATATAAGTTTTGCTGATAGATTTAGAAGGTATTATTGAAAGAAGAAAAAGAATGTTTTGAAAACAAAATTGACAAAATGCCAATATGATTTACAGATTTAAATCCAGAATGTGTTTCCTTAGAAAATTCTAACAATAAGAATAATGTTAATGAGTAATTGTGCAGTACTTTTTCACCTTTACTGTCCATTAGAATGAGTCGTCTATTCATTAATAGACCTAGATAGCACTCCCAGAGTACAGACCTCTGCCAAGGTCACTGATTCATTGAAAACGAGACCATTGAAGATTGGGATTTTTACATTTTTTGTATCTAAAGTGTGCATTAGATCAAATCAGTTTTATCAGGCCCTACCAACAGAAAACTTTCCATTATGGTAATTAAGAATAAAGTACATGTATCATGTTTCAAAGCTTTATTGTAATGCTTGGGAAAGTTAGTTAATATGGTTCTGCTTTTTTACATCAAAGCAATGACATTGGTAAAATTTATCATGGTGTATTATGTGGCTTAATATGATATTTCAATATCCATCAATATGGATTTTAGGCAAATTGAAGTTTGATATTGAAATCGCAGTTCAATACCAACATTAGTTGTAATACTTAAAAAAGTTCATGGCAGTGATTTTACAATAATTACATGATAGAGATACTTACATGGGGTCAGAGTCTAATTTTGGTCTTTCCCAATTCTTTTTAACAACTAATCTTACATTGTGAGATGTTGTTGACATTTCTCACATGTTTTGATGAGCTGGATTGAGACTCATAACCACATAACTGAAAACTAAGATGTCATTTGTCATTGTGATTAGTCACTAATTTCTGCTGCTTCGGGGATGAGACCCAAGCTATTATAACCACATAGTAGAAATTTACTCTACTATTTGTACATTGACTTGATTCGGTTAGAGTAAGAAATCTAAAATTCGCCACAAATCTTAAATTTGCCCCATGTTGAAATACTAATAAAATAAATTAATTAAGGTTAGATTTATTGACTGCACAGTAAATTAAGGCTTTTTGAACTGAAAAGTACCAATTTTAAGACAAAACATCATTTTCTTCATAAAATTAACTAAAATTTTAGAGGTGGCGAATTTTAGATTCCTGGCGAATTTTAGATATCTTACTCTCTAACTGACTCTAAGTATTTCAGATGTAATAACTCATTTATACCGTTCCATGTAGTTGTCATCATTTTCTTTATAAAATTAACTAAGGTTTTAGAGGTGGCGAATTTTAGATTCCTGGCGAATTTTAGATTTCTTACTCTCTAAGTATTACAGATGTAATGACTCATTCATACTGTTCCATGTAGTTGTGAGAACTCGTATTCTAATTTTGGTCTATGAGCTGCCCCGTAAATGAACCTTGTCTCTTGGGTAGACTTTCATCAAGTCCTTTTGTCTAAGGTATTATATGTGGACTGAATGACTTTTTTACCAGAATGTGGGGCTGACAACAGGGAACACCCCCTGGCTGAGACAAGTCTTTGTATTTCTCTACACAGAAGCTTTTTTTACTCATCATGTGGCTTCATAATGATTTTATGTATGTCAGATTTGCTGGAATAAGAAATACAAAGACTTGGAGCAAGTCTATCTCTTGGGTAGTATGTGTTTAAAAATAAGTCACCTCATATAGCCATCCAATACCCAGACCCACTTCAGCCCTCCTGTGTTTACATCTTAGTTTATCATGTGAGAGGTTGTGGTAGGTTTTCAAACATGTTAAAAACTTTGTTATGACCTGGAAACGCTGTCGATGCTGTGCCAAAAAACATCGTACCCAGATATAAATCTTGACTTATAAAACCTAATGAAGACTACCAAGATACGGAATATGTTAAGCCACAAACAAGTCCGGAGGAGTTAAATATTTTCAACTCACATGTAGCTAGTGAGGCTAGCACATAACTGTGTGAACTAGGTATAAGCCAAGTAATCACGAGCCAAGCTTAATGACGATCCCCCACAGATATATTGGACAGATAGTAGAGGTTTAACTTAATAAAATTAACTGGTTGATAGGCAGAGGACCCTTTGTGTATAGACTGTATACTGGATCCAGAGAAAGGCTTGTATAAATAGCATTCCAGGTGGAGGCAGTCTCTTAATGAGGAGTACAGTGATGGGGTGCAGACTGCTTAGTATCATACTGTCCTTCAGTAATCTGCCTCTTTCTCCTTAATTACTTAGCCCACTTATCTTATCACAAAACAGCAAAGAAGATGCTATTTTCTGTACTCAAAGGGCAATTCTGTAGCAATAAAAGTGGCAGTCTTCTATGTATTGTGAAGTTCTATTATATTGCTATTTGTAAAGAATGTAGAAAAAAACTGGGAAGTGTAGTTGTTACAACTTGTAAAATTTTGTGGTCAAACATCTGAAATTAACAAAACAAATGGCTACAAAAGATCAAAGAATTTTCTTTCAGTTTTGCTCATTCAGGTTTTTTTTTTGGTTTTCTGAAGTTGGAGTAATGATAAAAGGATTCTGATTTGGGACTCTTCCCTATACTAAATTTAAGGTTTATTTTTGGGACAACTTTTAAGCTTGAAATGATCCTGATAAAAACAGTAACCATATTAAAGCATAAATTGACAATATTTCAGATAACGTTTTGATTGCAATTGAAGGTTTTCTGTCATTTCCTCATAATACTGTTGTTATTATTGCACAAAACCAATTTTCCGACTATTTACTTGTGACACACTTATTAAAAGCTTATTACATACCAATGAAAATGAACCAGTGATCATTGTCTAGCATTACTTTTATGAAAACTAGTATTTTACTTATGTTAGAGCTTTTTATTTTTCTTCTTTTTACAGTGATGTACCGAGTTGTGATAAAAATTACCTCAGTGCAGTATGAATACGCACTTGGAGACAGAAGTAGTGCCGAGTTTTTGAGACTAGCAGACTCTGTCAAGAACGCAGTGGAATCTCTGTACAGAAACACTCCCGGTACTCAGACAGTGCGAGTTTTACAATTCAGGTAATCAGTTGTAATACACTGCCACTAAGTGACATCAATATGTATTACTCACAGAGATATTGTTAGAAATATATTTTTTTTCTTAATTTATGACAGTGTGAGTTACATTAATCAGGTAATCAATCATGTATGCATTATCATAATTATGTCACAAAGATTGTTATTCATCATAAGGGGTGTTTAACTGGGTCAAAAAGAATACATATTAGTTAACTAGTATTGTCATAAATATGGTTTTCTATCAATTTGCCGCAGTGCAATTTCTAACAGTTATCAGTCAAAAATATAGGTGATTTTGATTAAAAATTCCTATTGAGTAAATAAACAATCATATCAGGTCTCTTCCTCTGTCAGAATTTTCAATGTCTCTGTCCAGCTAAAATTGTGGGGCTCACTGCTTACATGTTGGACAGTTATCATCAGACCCTGGTTTCTAACTCCTCCTGCAGAGATGAGTTTGACATGTCACACTTTGATGTGTTGTTTTTTTAGTTTAGACAGAACTTTCAACTACAGTTCACCATGTACTAATATCAAAAAATGAACCTTGAAAAAAAGTTAGGAATGTTGCACTTATATTTAAAAAATGGTGTGAGAAGGGAGGGAAATATGATTCAAATACGTGTCAAATGTACGGCAATTGGCTACTGTTCAGAAACCATCATGCAATACAGACATTTTAACAACAAAGACCTCTTTATTGTTGTTTCATGGGGATTAAGTGGTCAAATTTATCATAACAGAACTTGAATAACATGCCTACTCAAGTATGTGTGAATATTTACTGTTAAAATATTTGTGACATAATAATATTTTTGACTTCTTGCATGTCAAACAACTAACATGTCAAACTCCACAGTTACCATTAAATACTTATTGCATTCTTTGTTTTATTTATAAAAAAAATACTGTTATGGATTTTGAAAAGGTATTGTCAAGTGTAAATAACATTGTAATTTATAAAAACATTATTGAATGACATTATGGAATAGATATATATCAGAAATCATTTTATTTTTCTATTGCTTATAGATAGCATACATTATATTTTAATCTGCATCTCTGTCAATTGTATTTAATTTGTCCTGCTCTAATTTAACCAGATAGCTATTGAAACCACTAGAAATATAAGATAAATCTAAGGTACAATTGGATTGAAAGTTTCCTTTCCATTTTGATGACATTAGTGTGGACTTTGTGTGTGGGGAATAAAGAAGCATATGGTCTATTGATGGCAGTAATTAGCAGTTGTTGAAATAGCCTCGTTCAAAAGTTTTAGACAGATCCAGATTTAAATTGAAAGCAGTAAGAATTGTGAAATTTGTCACAAAATTTTTTTACTTTACTTTGATTTTTAAAAAGAATTTGTGTGACAATTTTTTTAAGCAATGCAAAATTCACTGAATATTTATTTATTCTAGTCGTTTTTTACCCTACAGCCTTTAAGAGCTTTTCGGGTCTTGCATGAAATTTGTTCCTATGTAGAACAAGTTCATCAAAATTCTCACTAAACAATGGATAGAAACTATTTTATATTTCATTGTTGTTTAAATGATTTTTTTAAGAATTGTAATGTACAAATATCAATAACTTACAAAAATATGTTGAATATTATGTCAAATATTGGGGTTTTTGGCTTATAACCATTTCTATATATGCGCGATAGCATACAAGTGGGTAAAAGAAAGTAATTTCACTGGAACTTATTTCATGGGACCTCACCATAAACTGATCAGATAGATGTTGGCCCTCTTAAACTGAACAAATGGTGAAAAATGCTAATACCAGATGATACCTACAAGGCTACTAATCCTATAAACTTTGAAAATTCTTCAAAGTAGCAACATTGTTTCTGTTTGGATGAGATTATATGGTTTTCTGATCTGTGTAGGCAAGTATCAGATTGTTTGGTATTGTATTGCTGTTGGTGTCTAGTACTGTGTACAGGTCTTTACTGTAAAGATTTTGTAATGAAAACTGTCCTATACAATTTCCTGTCTGGAAGAACTTCTATTTCTACCCATTCAAATCTTGTATGAATGGATCTGTTACAGCCATATAATTTATACAAATATCCTAATTTTATTCTGATTCAGCCTCTGAGCCTAGTATCCTCCAGACTTTATTTAGCCAAGATATTTTTGCCCAAAATATGAATCATACAAGCACTTCTTTTTGCCAAGTGTGAAATGTATTAATAAATTGTATGGACTTTTAATTTTTTAAAGTTTAAGAAATTTAATGTCTGGGACTTTTTCATGTTTTATTCTTCTTGTCATTCAGTTTTTTCTTGACATTTATCAGCCTAAGTAGGGAAAAGCCATATTGTGTTTCTGTCTGATGACATGACACCAGTTTGTCTTCATAAATATGCAAACTCATTATAAATTCATTCATAAGTTTCTTTTATTCTGCTTATAAATTTCTGTGGCCAGTCACGGGAAAGAGAGGAAAAACGTCTTTTTTTAACAGTGTATTCTTTGAATATAAAGCTTTTCTTTAATTGTTTATTCTCAATATTTTTCAGAAGATAACTATAAAACCATTGTCTGATATATTTTTACTTGCCAACTTCTTACGATTTAAAAGGTCCATTTTTATGAATAAATATTTTTAAATAAAGTATCAAGATTAAAGTTAATAAGATAGGAAAGTGGTAGAAGTATAGTCAAGTTACCGCGTATTAAAACTCCCAAATTTAAAGGAATTAAATTTCAAAAATGATTCCGGTGGCGTACTATGACCCTCTGGTGGTGGCATTGAACCTTCACAATATACTAGACAGTAGACATGGAAGTGAATGTCAAAGTTCAATAAAAATTAGGCTTTCATTGCAATACTTATGTTTGCCTGCCAAATTTAAAAGGTGTGTAAAAGACAATTAAAATATAATGACACTGTATTAAAGTGTTCATGTTATTTGACAGATTATTTATTTAATTTAGTAGGGTTAAATATGTTTATTGAATATCATTTAAAAGTAACATATTGTTAGTTTTGTATAACTTGTCTATTGCATGAACACCCTGCAAGCTCAGATACTTGTAGTATACTTGATGAATCAATAATTTTTTTTAGTATTTTTTATAAAAATGCTTAAAGGGTGTGGTAAGTATATGAAAAGTTTTCTGAACTCTCTCTTTAAGTATTTCTGAATAACCTGGGTTATTTACATGTATGTAGTTTTGAAATCAATGAATGAAAGTTCTTTGCAAACAATGTTCAGTCATTGATATATTTTATAAATCTTGCGTAGATTGCTTTGAAATCCAAACATAAGTAAGAAACTAAGAACTACACCTATTGTTTTCACGTGTGTATGTGTCCTTATCTGTGTCTTTGTAAAAAAAAAATTGTAGTAAATATCCAAGACTGCCTGTCCTTGTCTGTGTCTGTATTTGTTGTTATCCGTGTCTGTGCAAGAGGAGAAGGTCCTAGGCCCTTTTTTTCATGGACACAGATGCTATATGACATAATATTGACGTCATAACTAGGTAGCATGGCCGACGTGGAGAAGCTGAGCAACAGAAAATAACTGGCAAGGACACTTGAAGGTTGTCAAATATCGGACATTATTATCTCCCGCTGTCCGTGCATCCGTCCGTCACGTTTTTCATTTAAGGTTTTTGTTAAACCTTAATATTTCATTCATTTATAAGGATATCTTCACCAAATTTACAGGAAATGTTTATGGCTATGAAAACCTGTCTCTGCAAAATTTTAGCCTCATTTGGAAAAACAAAATGGCCGCCATAGCTAATTGTTTGAAAATCATAACTCTAAATCTTGAAATATTCCAGCTAGCTTCATCAAATCTGCACAAAAGCTATATGGCTAGAAAAGCTAGCCTAATAGTAGTTTTGGCCTAGTTCAAAAAACAAAATGGCCGCCATATCACATGTTTAATGTCAAACAGGGTTATCCCATTAAAAAGGCCTTATATCTCCCCAAATATTGCTCCTAGAGGTTCGGAATGTGAAAACAACTTGTAGGAAGTCATGGGAATCTTTTCCAGGTGTTGAATTTGACCTTTGACCCCTACTTCAAGGTTAAATGAGGTCATCACACTAAAACATCTTTATTTCTCCCTTATTATTGGTGCTATGGCTTCAGAATATAAAGACAGACCATCAAAAGTTCTGGCCTTCAAATGTTTTGCCTGAGAAAAATGTTGGCCTTATTTTGAAAAACAAAATGGCCGCCATAGCCAATTATTTAAACATCATTAAGATGCTCTAAAACTTGAAATATTTCAGCTAGGTTCATCAAATATTAGAGCTGAAACGATTATTCGTACTAATCGATTAGTAGGTTATCAAAGCACTAGTCGACGCCAATATTATAAAATCGGTTGTTTTCTTGTGTATATCCCCACATAGCGCTTTTTACGCGATCTAGAGTTAAGACCTTAAAACGCATGAAATTAAAGTATCTTATATGCATTTTATTTTTAAAATATCAAAATAGTACATTATTAGCCAATTTACCGAATAATAGTGGTCAGACCGGTTCTGAAAATGAAAACCGGTTTTTGGGGCTTTGAAACCAAACGAAATCCGGGATTTTGAAAGTGTGCAGAGATATGGTAAAAAGTTTTACGCAAGTGTACATGAGGTACATTCTCAATAGGAAATATGCATTTGCAAGATATTTTGAAGTTTGTAAACTTCATTTACCATGAATATTAAGCTTAAATGTAAGTTATTTCACACCACTACTGAATAATCTGGTGAATTCTTTGCTTTTCAGCATCTCGCGATCCGCCATTTTGTTTGTTTACATCCGGAACACACATGTTTTCGGTATTTCTCATACATGCTAAATGTCAGAAACAATTAATCAGTTAGTCGACGGTTAATGCAAGCGACTACCCGGATACCAAATTCTGCTAATCAGCTCTATCAAATATGCGCAAAATATATATGGCTAGGAAAGTTAGCCTGATAGTAATTGTATCCACCGGAAGCATCCGGTGGATACTTTGGTTTAGCGTCCGCTACGCCGCCGCCGCCGCCGCGCGTAGAGAGATTTTCGGCGTTAACGCTCTAAGAGGAAAACAACAGCAGCTAGGTTCACCAAATTTGCAGGATATCTTTATTGGGGGGTAAGCTTCTCTGGGAAGGAAAATAGCCTCATTCTGAAAAACAAGATGGGCGCCACGGGCATTTCTTTGAAAATAATCTACATTTTTCTACTGGCTGTTCCTCATAGGTAGAAGGTTGAATCTCTTCATAGGTGATATGTATGACACATATACATGTCCTCTACAACCTTGCACACATTTGACCTTGAAGCTCCTAACTCAAGGTCATCCACGGAGTGCCGAAGTAACCCACATAGCGGACTTTAAAAGTGCCTATATCTCCCTTATTATTGGTCCTAGAGGTTTGCAATGTGAAGCCAACATATAGGAAATCATGTGCTGCGAATCTTCTGATGTGGTCAGATTTGACCTTGGACCCCTCCTTCAAGGTCAAACGAGGATAGCCAAACTTAAAAGTGCTTATAACTCGCTTATTATCGATCCTAGAGGTTTGGGATGGTAAACCAACATATAGGAAATCATGGGCTGGGAATCTTCTGGTGTGGTCAGATTTGACCTTGGACCCCTCCTTCAAGGTCAAACAAGGACAGCCAAACTTAAAAGTGCTTATAACTCGCTTATTATTGGTCCTAGAGGTTTGGGATGGTAAACCAACATATAGGAAATCATTGGCTGGGAATCTTCTGGCGTGGTCGGATTTGACCTCGGGGCCCCTCCTTCAAGGTCAAACGAGGACAGCCAAACTTAAAAGTGCTTATAACTCGCTTATTATTGGGTGTACAGGTTTGGGATGGTAAACCAGCATATAGGAATTCATGGGCTGGGAATCTTCTGGTGTTGTCGGATTTGACCTTGGGCCCCTCCTTCAAGGTCAAACGAGGATAGCCAAAGGTAAAAGTGCCCATAACTCACTTATTATTGGTCCTAGAGGTTTGGGATGGTAAACCAACATATAGAAAATCATGGGCTGGGAATCTTCTGGTGTGGTCGGATTTGACCTTGGGCCCCTCATTCAAGGTCAAACGAGGACAGCCAAACTTAAAAGTGCTTATAACTCGCTTATTATTGGTCCTAGAGGTTTGGGATGGTAAACCAACATATAGAAAATCATGGGCTGGGAATCTTCTGGTGTGGTCGGATTTGACCTTGGGCCCCTCCTTGAAGGTCAAATGAGGATAGCCAAAGGTAAAAGTGCTTATAACTCGCTTATTATTGGTCCTAGAGGTTTGGGATGGTAAACCAACCTATAGGAAATCATGGGCTGGGAATCTTCTGGTGTGGTCGGATTTGACCTTGGGCCCCTCGTTCAAGGTCAAATGAGGACAGCCAAACTTAAAAGTGCTTATAACTCACTTATTATTGGTCCTAGAGGTTTGGGATGGTAAACCAACATATAGGAAATCATGTGCTGGGAATCTTCTGGTGTGGTCGGATTTGACCTTGGGGCCCTCCTTCAAGGTCAAATGGGGACAGCCAAACTTAAAAGTGCTTAAAACTCGCTTATTATTGGTTTTAGAGGTTTGGAATGGTAAACCAACCTATAGTAAATCATGGGCTGGGAATCTTCTGGCGTGGTCGGATTTGACCTTGGGCCCCTCCTTCAAGGTCAAACGAGGACAGCCAAACTTAAAAGTGCTTATAACTCGCTTATTATTGGTCCTAGAGTTTTGGGATGGTAAACCAGCATATAGGAAATCATGGGTTGGGAATCTTCTGGTGTGGTCGGATTTGACCTTGGGCCCCTCCTTGAAGGTCAAATGAGGATAGCCAAAGGTAAAAGTGCTTATAACTCGCTTATTATTGGTCCTAGAGGTTTGGGATGGTAAACCAACCTATAGGAAATCATGGGCTGGGAATCTTCTGGTGTGGTCGGATTTGACCTTGAGCCCCTCGTTCAAGGTCAAATGAGGACAGCCAAACTTCAAAGTGCTTATAACTCACTTATTATTGGTCCTAGAGGTTTGGGATGGTAAACCAACATATAGGAAATCATGCGCTGGGAATCTTCTGGTGTGGTCAGATTTGACCTTGGGCCCCTCCTTGAAGGTCAAATGAGGACAGCCAAACTTAAAAGTGCTTATAACTCGCTTATTATTGGTTTTAGAGGCTTGGGATGGTAAACCAACCTATAGGAAATCATGGGCTGGGAATCTTCTGGCGTGGTCGGATTTGACCTTGGGCCCCTCCTTCAAGGTCAAACGAGGATAGCCAAAGGTTAAAGTGCCTATAACTCGCTTATTATTGGTCCTAGAGGTTTGGGATGGTAAACCAACATATAGAAAATCATGGGCTGGGAATCTTCTGGTGTGGTCGGATTTGACCTTGGGCTCCTCCTTGGAGGTCAAATGAGGAGGGCCAAACTTAAAAGTGCTTATAACTCACTTATTATTGGTCCTAGAGGTTTGGGATGGTAAACCAACATATAGGAAATCATGCGCTGGGAATCTTCTGGTGTGGTCGGATTTGACCTTGGGCCCCTCCTTGAAGGTCAAATGAGGACAGCCAAACTTAAAAGTGCTTATAACTCGCTTATTATTGGTCCTACAGGTTTTGGTGCATTGTCTTTACGGTGGATACAATTTGCATCGGTTCTCCGATGCGCTAGGTCTAGTTTAGTCTAGTTTCAAAAACAAAACGGCCGTCATATCACATGTTAAATTGGATTATCCTATTAAAAAGGCCTTATATCCCTTATCATTGCTACTATGGGTTCCAAATGTGAAAACAACTTATACGAAGTCAAGGCCTGAGACTATTTTCCAATTGCTGACTTTTACCTTTGACCCCTTCTTCAATGTCAAGTGGGGTTATCTTACTACAAAAACCTTGTGCCTCCTTTGGTTCTCCATTATTACTGATTCTAAGGTGGGAGATAACCGCTGCGGCAGTGGCCTTGTTTTCACTAGTGTAGTGCGTAAACAGACACAGAAACAGATATTGGACAGGGAGATGGACACGGAAACGATAGGTGTAGTTCTACACTTATTCAGTGAAACACTTAATTTGTTGAGAAAATGGTTATTCAAGAGATATTCTTTTAAAATCATCATTCTGTTTTTGTTAATTTTAAATGCATGTTCTTTAGATAAGTTATTGGGGTATTCTGTCATCTTATGGTATTATCTTCCTGCAAGATGTAAGTGCATACCTTGTTGAAGAAGATATTTCTGAATGTGTGATTAAGTTACACTGTACAAGTGATATTATTTAAGACTGACATCACTTGGCTGTTACCCACTGGGCTCAATGCTCCTATTGTTGAATTTCTGCACACTTTTAAAAAGACATACTTTAAACCACCTTTATGTGTAAGTTATTTATCTCTCTGAAATAGTTCCAAAAGTGGCATGTATGAATGGCTTTAAAAACCACAAAAATAATAATGACGATATTTAAATTAAATGTGAATGTCTGGAGAAATATTACTATTATAATAATTGGAATGTAGTGACTGTTTTACCCATAATGAATTGATTATGCTACATGTTACAGAAAACATATTATTTCAATACACAGGTGTAGTAAATAGGGGACTCTGCAGATTATTTTTGTTTCTTTTTCTATATTTGTGACTTTTTTGGTGTTGGAATCGCAATATATGTGAAGTCTATTGAACATTTTTGAATTTGTCAATTGGTGTCACTTTTCTTTTTGGTGTTGGAAAGTTTTTTGCATATCAGTTTTTCAACTCTGTATTCAGCACAGATTTAATATTTGTTGTGTGAAACACACATAACCACAGTGAAGAAGAAGACATTCCAATGTCCCCTTCATATATGTATCATGTGTATATTCACTCTGATAAATGTATAACATGTTGTTGTTTTTTATGTTGTGAATGTTTAAGCTTAATCTTGTGTGTCAAAACCTGTTGATGTAACCCAAGCTCTGGAGGCCCATAGGGAAATAAGGGGCCAGTTACACATAGCCAGAGGTGCCACGGATATACCCCATGGTTCCATATATCGTAACTGATAGGGATGCACAAGGGATGGGGGTGGTCATGTAAAAGATTTACGCAACTGACACGGATATTCCACGGATCTCCTACAGACGGCTACGGAACGCTACAGACATTTTTGCGGATGAAAAGATCGCCCCAAGGATTGGTCTTATGACTGATTTGTTAATCCGCAAACCCTTACCGTGTCAGTCCATAGCAGATCTGTGGCAGATCCGGTTAGATCTGTCGATGTTTTTACAGATATTTTTTGCCGCGGAAGCGTCAAGGATGTAAGGGATGCCACAAGGACATCCAGGATGGGTATACGGACAGTCACGGAAGAGCTACGGATGAGATACGGAAGAGCTACGGATATCAATTGCAGATAAGATCCGCAAAACCTTTATGGAAAAATCAAACAGTTTTTTTTCCCCGTGGCATCCCCACGGACATAGGGCATCTGTGGCGGAAGCCACAAGTACATTACGGAGGTTACGGATGGCCATACAGGCGGAAAAGAGGATCCGTAAATCACTCAACATTTTCCAAATAAGGAATCCTGCCACGATCCGGCGGTACATCCGGCTATGTGTAACTGGGGTCAAAGTATTTATTTCCAAAATATTCAGAGGTCAAAAACCATTAAAAATCCACTTCTCTCTTAGTTAAATCTGATGTGCTGAAATAATAAATATCCTAACATGCATTGCAAGTGCCACATAATTAACATGCATCAAAGCAAGAACACTGCAGTGAATATATCAGAGTTTCTAGAAGGTTCCACTGTCACACAGATGTACCCAGTAACACCTCATTAGCCAGCTTGGTTTGCTTATTCTTGTAGGTAACACCCATAAATATACCAAATGTCAAATCTAATACAATTTTTATTGTGGAATGAAAACTTTACCCTTAAGATTCATTCGTACAGAGATTAAGCCACTAACAAGGAACTGATTAGATAAGATTTGATGTTTTAAGAAAATAATGTTGTTATAATTAGGCATCATTAAGTAGTCTTGTTTTAAGTGAATATATATGATGAAAAAGTTTTGCCTATAAGGTTCTGTACATTGGTCTTGAGTATAAAGAAATAATGGAAGCTCACAAGTAATATTTGAGGGGTGAAGACATTCTAATGGGATAACCAAAAATGGACCAACTGTATTGAGAAACCGGGTACTGCCAAAGTTGTTAAAATGTTATTTATTTCTTTTAAACATTTTATGTAATCAGATTTGTTCACTTAATATTTTTGCATAATTTTTGCCTGATGTTCATTGACATTTGATATTTTATTAACTTTGAATATTTTTATTCCTCTGCTGTCATAAAAGCAAATACGTGCTAGAATAGGAACTCAATTAACCAGCTTTTCAGTTGAATATTTGATTTTAGGAATACCAAAGACAGTACTACTGTCCTGGTTTACTAATTCTTGTTGTTTTACACTCGGATACCCCTTCTATTTCTTCTACTCATTAAATAATGACTTTTGCGTATCTTCAGACCCAGCACAATGGACAATGCCGTGCAACCTCCCGTTCTGGTGACCATGGACTTGGAAACGGAGAACTACTACAACCGGTTCATGCTGCATAACATCCTGTATGCTCAGCTCAATGATGGCAGGCTTCAACAGTTTGAGGTGACTCCAGAACAGTTCTCCTTCAGACAGTCTGGAGGTAGGTAGATTTGTATTACAGCAGATCCTTGTGGAGCTATTGGAAGTAGAATTCCCAGTAGCTAGTATTAAATAATGGAGTGTTTGAGAGATTCTAACACTCTTCTTATTAGAGAGTTGATCCAGTTATTTAACTCAGTGAGCTAAATTAACAAAAGAATTCACAAAAGGCATAGTATAATATGGTTACTGCTATGGTCCAATAGCTCTATGAACTGTGAACTATAATTGTATTTCTAAGATACTTCTATTAAATTATTCAAAAGCTATAAAGGATAATAAGATAAGATTAATAAGATTACAAATCTCACCCTGTTGTTTTACTTGCATACTAACTTCTCATTCTGTTGCTTTTTATGGTGGGTGATTTTTGTGAAATGTGTTTTAGTGAATTATTTAAGATCAGAGTATTTCAGTTATATTTCCCTGTACAGTTAATTAAGTAGCCTGTGTTGACATATTTTCAAAAATATTTTTTTTTGGAAATATATTTCTTTGGTTTTCAAAAAGCTATATCTGTATCAGATTTTACTTTGATAACTTTTCATGTATTTTTTTGGTCAGTAACTGTATAAGTCGATTTAGTTTGTAACAAACTGGCCAAGTATAACTTAAATTGCATAAAAGGAGCTTTATATATGGCATAAAAGTTTTTAGTAGTTATCAATTCATGTCTAAATGTAGTTACAAAATCATGAATACAAAGAATTTGAAACATGGTACAAAGGTTGTTGACTGTGTACTTAATGCCTGAACTTTGTTAACAGAAAGCAGTCAGTCTCTAAAATTATAGAGACTTTATTTATAGTAGAATTCTTTTAAGTTTGAATATACATAGCAGTATTACCTTAGCTTTGTTAATTCAAATAATTAATCTTTTGAGAAACTAAGGAAATCTTAAAAATCAACAAATATATGGAGGTTTGCTTTGTATGATGTGTGCACAGTTACATTGCGGATGTGTGTGTGTGTGTGAAAAAAATTGTTTGGTTTCTATATTGACTTAAACTTTGCTCCCATTGCACTAAAAACTGTGCAGAGTGAGAAAAGAATATTCCACAGTATATGAAATTTGCCACAGTGGTATGCACCCTTTAAAAAGCATGATTAAATAATCACTAATTTGCACCGATTTTGAACCATTGGAAATCAAAGGCCTTAGTATACATCTGTAGTCAGACAAATCACAAAGATACCAAAAATACCAAAACAAAATTCTCACAGATCAAGGAAATAGAAGGGGATTGTCCTCAGACTCCTCACTGGTGAATTTTATGTATTGTGGCACCAAATTTTCATGTGTCTCACTCTATGTTTAACCCCAGCAGTTAGTGGCACAACTTTAATATTTGCAACAAGAATTAACTAGAATTATTTTTTCCAGTCTTTTGAAGTAACAAAAGTGCATTGAGTGTCTGGTATATAGAAGTAAGCCACAGAAACACAGCTAAATTGTCACAAATCATGGGAAAAACATATACAGGGAACTCTGGCATTCTTTTGGTCACAAGTTTTTGCACATATATAGACATACAGACACATCTAGATGATGTAGTGTGTTGTCAGCCATTGATAACGGTGATGTAACCTCCTTCACCTGATTACAGACTAGGTGGCCTGTGTTTTTATGGTGCAGTCCTTACTTTGAACTAAGGGCTATTGGTAATATATGTAGATACTTCACAGGTACTTTACACTGTTATAAAATCAAATTGGGCGTTAAAACAAACTGCGTTATTTAACCATGGCTTTATTTGTAATTGCTGGGAGTTTATACATGGGCTAGTTCAAAGTAACCAACCATGCTGAACAGAGTTATGAAACAAAACATGGGATGGAATTGTGCTTTATAGTTAAGTTGTTGTGGTAGCAATTAGTCCATCATTGTGTATCTGCATACCAAGATTCATTGGAGAAACATTCTGTTATTAATATATATACATAGATAACAGGAACCAGCCTCATTATACCATATTCCCCTGAAATATGGCCTGGATATTAATTATCTTCCAATGCAATTAGGCAAAAGGCTTCAGTTTCAATCAAAACACTGATTTGCAAAAATAAAACAATGCGATAAAATATAAATAAGCTACATATAACTTAATTTAGCCTGAGTGTGAACATAACTCAGGTTGGTACTTAATTTAGAAATTTATGTTTATTTTTGGTTTGGTAAACAATTTTTAAACTCTGCCTGAAATACTAGCCCCATTTCACATGGTAACTGAAGGACCTCCACAAAGACTCTACAAAAATAAGAAAAAAAACAATTGGAATGGATCACTATGTAATCCACACTGGACATTTCAAAAAGGATTAAGAAATTGAGCAAACCAACCACTTTGCAATTTCCGGTAACTGAAATATTGTCCAGGCTCACATGAAACCTGAGCAAAGAAATAGCTCCTGAACTCCAATAATGCTGTCAGCTTCAACATTTTTGAATGTTCAGCGTCAACCCTGTTAAATTTAAAAATAGCACATTTGTAGCAGGCTTTTTTTACCGGATTCAATAACGAGATATTTGGTGAAAAACTTTTGAATGACCAAATATATATTCAGTCTAGCTTAGTTTTTGGATTTTTTTATTTTTGTCAATTTAAAGCCCTGTCTAAGGGTGTACCAAGTACTTAACAACCTGGCCATATTTAGAAAAATATATATTTTACAAGTAATAACCTTTTGATGTGTAGGGAATTTGTATTATTACACATCTCTAGTTGTAACAAATCTACTCTTGACAAGATTATTTTTGACAACAAAAAATAATTGCTATCTTGTTTTATTCAGTTCTCAGTTTGAATATGAAGTCAGAAAAATATAGTTGTAAGCTTTTGTAGTTTTGAATATGAAATATGAAACTGTTGAGAAGAAAATAAATACAAAAGAAATCCTGTGGTATGCAAAATGTAAATCAGTAAAGAGATTTTCTTTTTCCGTTTTTTTTAGTTGTGTATGTTCTTTTCATATGTGTCATAACTTATCAGTACTTGTTCAGGTTATCAAACAAGGAGGTTTTTTTTTCATTGGACTAGTTATGAAAACATTTGGGAATAATATTCCACATCAGAGATGGAGAATAACTGTTCTGGTTTATTTCCCGCCTTTTTCACAGAAACATTTTAACTGTTAGTTTTTGTTTGCTTCTCAATAATTTCTGAATTTGTACCAAAGCAGTACCAATAGATATAGCATTAATATTGAACTTTAGTTATCTGCTATAATTAGTATGTGTCTAATTAAATAGAAAAACAAGTTGAAAGATGAAAGTTGTATTTACTGAAATCTTGTAAACTGTAAGAGGTTTTCTGGATGCATGACGAAACATACCCATCCAATAAAAGTTAGGAAGAATTCTTTAAAATTCATTTAATAATGGCTCATATTATCAACATTGATAGGAAGAGTAAAGACATATCCTCTCTCTCTAATGCCAATGGGTGATTTATCCCAATAAATGAAAAACTTATGCCCCTGTTCCACCAAAGGATTAAGCCCCAATTGGTCCTGGCACCTTTAATCCTGGAGAGTGGGTGCAAAAACATGAATAATTGGTGGGGCAATGGAATCAAGATCCAGTTAGGCGATTGTTCTCAAGAATACTCAGACCTCCTCAGACAACTCACGATGGTTCCCCGACTAAGAGGCGATTTATCCACAATTGTGATACGATTCAACACCGATCCTGTCTGGGACATACTGAATGGGTCACACACTGGTCTGAAACTTTCGTCAGACAGCTATGGCCGATATTTGTTTTTTCTTTTCCATGGTGGGCCTGTGATAGATCTGGGATTAAGTACAGACCTCCTGGGACTAAAACAAAGCCGACCTGCCATTAAGAGTCCCAGGAAGTCTCAGACAACATAAGATTGTGTAAATTTGGGTCTGAGGAGGTCTCAGGAAGCCTGAGAATGGAATATTTGTGGGTAGGGGTGACAGTGGATCAGTTACAGTTGTGAAAAACATCAAACATGTTTGATTTTTAAACCGCCCCAACAGATCCAAACAGACTCAAGCAGACTGTCTGGGACTCTACAGTTTTAGGAAACCGATTCCCAAAATACCTTAATCGGGAGCCTTAGTCGTGTGCTGGAACAGGGGCATTAGGGACAGACGGCATGAAAACCAGCTGGTAATAATACACTAACAGATACTGGAAGTGTGGTTAATGTAAACAAATATGTATTGAAAGTAAAAATAGGAAATATAGTTGAAAACAAATATTTGACCAAATATTAGGTTTTATTGGAGTTGATTGATGCTGGAATGCATATTAGCAATTTATTGGTGATAATCTTTTTTTATGGGAAGGGGTAAGGGGGGTGCTTATGAAGACATGAGACATTGACCATTCAGAGCAGGGACAGTACTATTCATAAATGTTCAGATTCAAGTTTATGTTACCGGTAATAGAGACTTGAAAGTTCATTTTATTAGAGAGAATTAATTTTTTCTTATAAAGAACACCTTAATAGAATATTATCCATCAAAAGAAACACTGGGTTTATGAAATTCTGTAATTTTCTTTTGTCAGATACTGAGTGACCTAATTTAGAGATATTTCCTGAAGCATCAGGAACTTTTATGATCCTTTTGTAAACTATCACTCAATTATACTTTTGTTTGTACTATATATTTCTAGTGTTTGTGGTGGTTTTTGGGGAATATTAATATGTACTTGATTGCATGTGTAAGAGACTAATGACATAGATACACAGTAAACAGTGGAGAATGGAAGAAGTGTACAGAAACCTCTTTACAGCTGGGTGTTTTTTATCAGTCAATATACACACAGTGTGTACATAAACTAAGTAAGATTTATTAGTGATTTTGGTACAAGTGAGAAAGTGTATCCGCCAGCCAGTACTTCATGTGATAACTGGTGAAAATGGCTAAATCCAAGGGGAGGTTATGACCCCTTTCTTGCCTCAACCCAGTAGGTATAGTCGGAAGCCATTAGAGGTGATCAGGGAGGATAACTGGCCCCTGTATAACCAAAACAAAATACATCTCTGAGGGTCTATAACTGGGTACAACACCTATACATAGTAGAAAGCTAAACATCCAGCCAGTGCAGTAAACATATAAAATTTACATTTGTACACATCACTGGTTTAATGCTTTACATGTAGTCAGAATAACTCAGTATTCAGTAATAACTCTGTACACTTATCAGTGTGTACACTCTCAGAATCATAATGTCCTCAGTATAAAGTGTTACACTTCCATCTGCAAATATGTTGGTTATTGGAACGAAGGCTTCTGCTCAAATGAACTTTTTCTGTCATTTAGTGAACTTTTATATTATCTGTTAGAAATATTTTCCATAACTAGAGGCTTAAGCATAATTGTTGTCATAAAACAGTGTATGTTGATACTGTATGTATTAATTTATATATTTTTAAACTCTTGTTAATAAATAAACATTTATTCCCACAACAGTTATAACTAATTTGAACTACTTTTAGATGTGACTATTGTTAATGCAGAAACATTAATTTAAACACATACTGTACAGCTGTATATTCCTGGGTTGAAGTACCCTGCAAGTGTCTTTCAAAAGCTTTGCTAAGGCAATCTTCATTGCTTCTTGTGCAGTCTAACTGTTGTGATAAAGCACAGTTCTGACCCAGTTGAAGTAATGAGTATCATTGAATGTAACATCAATCTTTGTGTAATTTCACTGAAAATGGGTATCCCCTTTGACAAGAACAAGATAATGCAGCAATTTTGTTTCCAATTTATCTCAAATTTGTTATAGCGACACTTTGTATCTTTAAAATAACTTTGAAATGAACTTAAATGCAAAATTTAATCAACTGTTATAAGTTTAAAAGTAAAATTAATATTTTTGTCTTTGTAAATGGAAAAAAATAACTTTTTCAGTATTTTAGTATTTCAAAAACCAGGTGGGAACTAAAATAATAGTTATATAATCCAGGTATACCAGAATAGTATTGATTACAAGGTTCAAGTGGTAATAGTTTAAAAGGTAAAACCCACTGATTGTGATATATGTAATTTCTCCAAAGTTGTTGAATTTCCAGCACATAGTGGTGTAGCTTCATTAATAACATGGATATATGTAGATTTACTTTTGCCCTTGAATGTTGAGGTTACATTTCACAATGCAGCAAGTATTTATCATCTGCAAAAACAGATTATATACAGCAGTGAGTCAGAAAGATGCATACTTCAGTGGAAACTATAATGATTGTTTTGGGCTAAAAATGTAATGTGTGTAATCTATACATGTTGTGTTTGCCAATGATAATAACTAAAACTTCTCTTGTCTTTTACAAGAAGAATGGTAGTATTTATATGGGAAAGTATAGCATCTACTGGGAGCGGTAATTTGTTGAAACCCACCACACTGGTAATTCTGTGGAAATGCTGGACATGATGTAAACTGGTAAATAAAAGCTTGGCATCTAATTTGTCTAATACATTAGCCTTGTTAAAGACAGAAAAGATCTTAAGTAGCAAAGATTTTCTATTCTTCTGACATATTGTAAACAAGATGCACTCAGAGAGAGCAAAACGCTCGACTCCATATAACCAGTCTCTTAAGTGATATAAAGTATTGTAAGGAAGACAATAAAATAAAACCAAACATGTAAATTAATCTTCATAGAAATATCAAGTAGAAAGCTAATGTCATTAAAAATACATTGAAAAGGGGACCTCTGAAAAAAAAGGAGAAAATAAAACAGAAATAATAGTTTAATAAAAATGATTACTATACCACCCCTCTCTTTATTATCTTTATGTGAATTTCAAAACATAAAATGAGAAGAAATATTTTTAATTAAAGACAGCAAGTATCACAAGCTAGGTTTGTGACCTCACAATGACAATTGTATTGTGACATCACTGAGTAATGACATAATCAGAAAGCAAAATATTGATTTTTAATGCTGGACGATAGGAGAGGGTTATTGTGATCAGTTTGTTTCTGTCTGTCGGTCTTTCTGTCTGTCTGTCTGTGCACCGTTTTGCCCTTATAACTCAAAAACTATAACATCAATCGAGCTCAAATTTGGTGGGCAGGTATTTCATGGGGTACAGATAGATTCTCCCAAATTTTGTGTAATTTGTTTGAAAATTAAAGTCACGAGACAGGTTTTTAAATTTTTAATTGGGCATATACAGTGAAACCCGCTTGTCTTCAAAAATCAATATCATGACAGGATTTCTTCCTCATGAATTTGCATCCAGACAGGTTTTTAAATTTTTAATTGGGCATATACAGTGAAACCCGCTTGTCTTCAAAAAATCAATATCATGATAGGATTTCTTCCTCATGAATTTGCATCCAGTCAGGTTTTTTCTGTGGTTGTGAGTGTAATGTGTAGAACTTGTAATCTCATGGTTGGGGTTCAATTCCAGTCATTTATACAGTTTTTTTTTTAAATTTCTGTTTTTAGGCTTTTTTTAAGAATTTCTTTTAAAGGTTTTTTAGGATCTTCTGATATGGTCAGATTTAATCTTGGGCCCCTTTTTCAAGGTCAAATGAGGATAGTCAAACTTAAAAGTGCTTATAACTTGCTTATTATTGGTCTTAGAGGTTTGTAATGTGAAACCAACATATAGGAAATCATGGGGTAGGAATCTTCTGATGTAGTCAGATTTGACTTTGGACCCTCCTTCAAGGTCAAATGAGGATAGCCAAAGTTAAAAGCATTTGTAACTCGCTCATTACTCAGGTGCTATAGGTTGGCAATGAGAAACCAAGCTATAAGACCGATAAGAAATCATGGGCTAGGAATCTTGAACCTCAATCTCTTAATTATTATTCCTTCTACGGGTTTGCTATGTTCGGGGATACACCGCCGGCTCACAATAATGAATAAAGCGAGCGCCATAATTCTAGTTAATAACTTAATAATATGAAATAATTAACGGTAAAACCCCCAGATGCAACATTTACTCCCTTATCAGCAACCCATGTTATATGGTAGCTTATTTGTTTTGATATCTTACTGTTACAAAGACAGGACAGCCTGAACTAGCTTTTATCTGGTGATAAATGGACTTGTTTAGAACTCATAGAGGTCCCTGGGTAAGTTTGTAAACTGATTACAGAATGGTGTGGATTTTGCTTAGAGTCATGTTACATTGGGCAAAGTGGTCAGGTGACCCATTCTGGCCTCATTTTGAAATTCACCTCTGAAGAACAATTGTTCTTAGAATTTTGCCCATTTTGTGCATTTTGCTATTTTTATAGTGTTTCTCTATAGTGGTGAGTTTCATGTACTGTAGAGAATTTCTCAGTCATCCTTTCTTATGTGTTTGAATTCTAAATAATACCTCAATATAATGTGCACTGATAGCGGACTCTTAAATTAATGTGGCACACATTTGGTCATAATGGTTGGTAAAGTACAAATAGTAGAGCACACACATGTATCACAATTGTGTTAATATATGTTGGAAATATGGGTGCGTAGCAACCTAATCGTTGCATATCTTATTTCATTGTTTCCCTGTGCGATTTGCTTGTTCTTACTATAAGTACAATCAAAGGAAATTAAGCTGTTATCTCACCTCAGAGTAATGCTTTATTGATAACAGCAATTAAATAAGTGAGGGTAAATGAAGGTCATACAGTTACCCATGAATGCCTTCAGTGAGAATAAATCTTTTCAGAGAATGTTTTAAAAGGCTTGCTCCCAGAACTAGACTACCAATATATGCAGACCTATTGCCATTTTTCACACCCATTTTCCTGTACTAGTTTTTTCTTCAGTCTGGATAGTCTGGCTCATTATGGTTCTGTCTATGTATTTTTCCATGTAAGAATTTTTAAGTTTTGTTTTTGTGCATTTTTTATCATGTGTGAAAAACACATACAAAATATATATGCCAGCGGTTACTCCCCCCTGGTAAGGAAAAAAAGAGAATTTAGAAAAGTTGGGTTATGAATTTATATAGAAACTGTATTTTGTTCAAATGTTTGCAGTGAATATGAACAAGAGTCATTTAAGTGCAGTTCTCTGCCATGTAGAGTAACATTTTTTGAGACATCTTTCTGCTAAAGTGGAAAAAGGAAAAATTTCTGTAACTTTTTTTAAATATTATACATCTTAGTGTTTTGTCTATATACTCTGTTTGTAAGACTTCTTTATTTGAACAAACTCTAAGTTGTTTGTATAGAACCACAAAGCTGACTGTATTTTATTACAAGTGTAAATATGTGGTGGAGGGAATCTTTGTACTCACTGTATGCTGTATATAAACTTTGTCACTGCATGTTTCTCTTTTCCAGTTGGGTGTGATGATTTTATTCTGGAGTGACAAGCTATTTGAAGCCCTTCTTTGACTTTGTTTATTTATAACTATATAATAAGAAACTAGATCACTCTTTATCCAAAACAATTTTATGCACACAGTTGATGTATTAAGATACCTTGTTATGTGTAAATTGTGTGAGATTTTCAGACTGCCCCAAGCTGGGTACAAATGTCATTTGCCCATTGGAAGCCTGCCCATTGCTGTGTGGCCATACTAAACACACTTCAAGTGAGTCTTGATCACCTGAAGGATACTTCCCATGTGTGTGGATCATGACATCCGGCAGACTGCAAAACCCTTTTCCTCATATGCAGTATACTGATAACGCCTGATCATGTGATATGTGGCTTCAATAAATTTTCAAGCAGTCATATAATCTGGTGTACTACTATTAATGGTTCTCATCAAAATAAAATTTAAATATTGAGCAACATAGTTGTTGATTTATGGTCATTTGAAGAATTATATCTAAGTTACCGTATTTATCCATATTAACGCCCCCTTCCTATTAGTCCCCCCCCCTCCTGTCTACCCTTGCAAAGTTCATATTTCAGGGTTTTACATCCCTCTCAACAGCCAGCACCTTTGCGATTCTGGGATTCCAAAAAAAGATGCGTTTTATATACTTCCCCAATCGAATACCGCTTACGAGAAATAAGGAAAGTCACAACAAAACGAAGCAATTATGATCACAAATGCAATGAAATCTTTAAAAATAAAAGATAAACTTTAAAATTTCTTCAAATTTAAGGTTTGTTTCCAGTATTTTAAGGTCTCTCGCCATTATATATGCTGGCAAGCGAGATCAAGGCTGTAAGTGTCCATTATCGCCCATTGCCACTGGATGCGAGAGTTGATTTTTATATAGGTAATAGTCGCCCCCCCTCTTGAAAAATGCATCCCCCCTGGGCGTTTATCCGAATAAATACGGTATGTTAAGTTAATTACCACAAAATATAAAAAACTGTTAATAGCCATGAGCTGTTGCCAGATGCTGTGACCTGCTTGCATGAAAAACATTTTCATACCTTACAGAATTTTTTTTTCATGTTGCAGATGTCACTCAACTACCATACGCCCAAAATGTTGGGACATACACAACCCGTAACTCACAGCAAATCAAATGTATTGTACTTTTCAGTGACTCAATTTTCTAAAAATCCTTACTGACCTTTGATAAAATGGCTAAATATGCAACTTCATGCTGGCATGTTTCAATGGGAAAATTGCTATGAAATCTTTCATCTACATTTTGTTTCAGTCTGGCATTTTCTGTGACTGCCCCATTTATTTTCTTGTACTAACATTTATTCTGGGCCACCCACCATCAGTCTTATGCCTGGCCAGTGTAGGATAACCGATATCCTTTACCATTTGCAATGCATTATTTATTATATTCACATTCAGTACAGATAAACATTTTTTACCCCACAGCCCTTAAGGGCTGTCGGGGTATTGTTTTCACACATGGTGTCTGGATGGGTGGGTAGGCGGGCGGGCGGTGGGAAAAGTTTGTCCGGCCTGTATCTCAGAAACTGTAAGGTGTAGGAAGTTGATACTTGGTAGGGACATTGGTTAGGGGGTCGTAGGTGTGCAGTGTCATGGTGTGACCTTGATTTGACATTTGACCTTGCCATAGTGACCTTGACCTTTAAAATTTTGTCCAGGAAATATCTCTGAAACTGTAAAGTGTAGGAAGTTGATAGTTGGTAGGGACATTGCTTAGGGGGTTGTAGGTGTGCATCATAGTTTTTAGTTTAGTGATTAATGCTGTCATCTTGCTATTGAATTGTCTTGTTTTAATACTTTATCTTTGCATACATTTTGTTTCTCTGAGATTTTATTTTCTCTACTTAAACATCATTTAGACCTTAATATAACTGACACTGCCCTGAAAGTATCCCGATGTTTGTACTGTTTCACTACTTCTATATCTCATGGTGTTGAAAACTATTTCCCCAGGCTGTGGGGTACGGGCATCTCTGATGCTATTTTCTTATCGATCCATTAAGTATTCTGATACAAAATCTCAGTTTCCACGAGTCAGCAGCTCCCTATTTTGCAACTATTTGCCCAGTACAGTAAGGGGGTGCTTCTAGTGGGCACAGAGTTTGTGGGTGCTGCAATGCCGAAAGCCCTTACAGAACTTAACCAAAAGTTCAGTTTTTCTTCATCCCAAGCTGAACTGGAGCTGATTTTGTTTTGGACAACATCTGGCAACAACCGTTGCCATAACAACACTTTTTCTGTTTTTTTTTAATTTGTAATTTTGTGGGTGCTCTACAGTTCAAACCTCTGCACAGATTTTTACCATATTTTCCAGAAATCTTTGGGCCAAGAGGAACTTGAGTTCATTTGGTTTTTTCCAACACCCGGAAGCAAATGTTGCCATGGGAACACTTTTTCTGGTCTTTGGACTTCTACATTTCAGGGGATCTACAGTCCAACTCATACATGGATCTTTACCAAACTTTCTCTTACAGTTAAGATGGTAGGCAATTTGCCCAATGTCTGGTGCTCTCCAGTTATACCTGCAGGCTGGGTTTCTGGCCTGCTGAGGCTGGCTATTTTCTATCAGTAGAAAACTACGATTGTTTTCTTATGGAATTGCATTTTCTATTGTGCCATGACATGACACATTCTTATATTTGACAAAAAATGACTTTCTCTCATAAAAATGTCACTTACCAAACAGTTAATTGACAGACACAAAAGAATGTTTGTTAGAAGAGCCAAAAGATTCTGTCACACCAAAATTAAGAAAAGACCATTCTTATGATGTGACTATTGCATATACTGATACAGTTTAAGTGAAATTCAGAGGGAGAAATTAATTTAAACATAGTTAAAAATTCCTTAAAAATGATGGACTTTACATGGTGTTAAGAGTGTGTATTTAGATATGTTGCTGAATATGTGAGCATGGGCATTACCACAGGAGGAATTGGGTATTATGTTTTAAAGGTTGTTTTATTCATGCCAGTATCATGTGGTGTTCAGTTGTAATCCCGACCTGTGTGATCACTATATTTGGTGTACTCAGCCCGATTTTGTATGTCACCACAGTGATCCCATTAGTTTTTTTTTTAGTTTTTTTTTGTCATTTGAAGAAATATTGAAGAGGAAAATTGCACCCTGAAATAGAAAATTGAAAAGTATTTCAGATCTGTAACATTCAAAAACAGAACACAATTGTACATTTAAAATTTTCAATTTGCAGCTGTTATGAAAATTATACCATTGACTCTTACGAACACAAGATGATATTTGTTAAGTAGTTATAAATTGTAGCTAATGTTTAAAGAAATCTGTATATATTTGTATCCACCGGAAGCATCCGGTGGATACTTTGGTTTAGCGTTCGCTACGCCGCCGCCGCCGCGCGTAGAGAGATTTTCGGCATTAACGCTCTAAGAGGAAAACAACAGCAGCTAGGTTCACCAAATTTGCAGGATATCTTCATTGGGGGGTAAGCTTCTCTGGGAAGGAAAATAGCCTCATTCTGAAAAACAAGATGGCCGCCATGGGCATTTCTTTGAAAATAATCTACATTTTTCTACTGGCTGTTCCTCATAGGTAGAAGGTTGAATCTCTTCATAGGTGATATGTATGATACATATACATGTCCTCTACAACCTTGCACACATTTGACCTTGAAGCTCCTAATTCAAGGTCATCCATGGAGTGCCGAAGTAACCCACATAGCGGACTTTAAAAGTGCCTATATCTCCCTTATTATTGGTCCTAGAGGTTTGCAATGTGAAGCCAACATATAGGAAATCATGTGCTGCGAATCTTCTGATGTGGTTAGATTTGACCTTGGACCCCTCCTTCAAGGTCAAACGAGGATAGCCAAACTTAAAAGTGCTTATAACTCGCTTATTATCGATCCTACAGGTTTGGGATGGTAAACCAACATATAGGAAATCATGGGCTTGGAATCTTCTGGCGTGGTTGGATTTGACCTTGGGCCCCTCCTTCAAGGTCAAATGAGGACAGCCAAGCTTAAAAGTGCTTATAACTCGCTTATTATTGGTCCTAGAGGTTTGGGATGGTAAACAAACATATAGGAAATCATGGGCTGGGAATCTTCTGGTGTGGACGGATTTGACCTTGGGCCCCTCATTCAAGGTCAAACGAGGACAGCCAAACTTAAAAGTGCTTATAACTCGCTTCTTATTGGTCCTAGAGGTTTGGGATGGTAAACCAGCATATAGAAAATCATGGTCTGGGAATCTTCTGGTGTGGTCGGATTTGACCTTGGGCCCCTCATTCAAGGTCAAACGAGGACAGCCAAACTTAAAAGTGCTTATAACTCGCTTATTATTGGTCCTACAGGTTTGGGATGGTAAACCAACATATAGGAAATCATGGGCTGGGAATCTTCTGGTGTGGTCGGATTTGACCTTGGGCCCCTCGTTCAAGGTCAAATGAGGACAGCCAAACTTAAAAGTGCTTATAACTCGCTTATTATTGGTCCTAGAGGTTTTGGATGGTAAACCAACCTATAGGAAGTCATGGGCTGGGAATCTTCTGGTGTGGTCGGATTTGACCTTGGGCCCCTCGTTCAAGGTCAAATAAGGACAGCCAAACTTAAAAATGCTTATAACTCGCTTATTATTGGTCCTAGAGATTTTGGTGCATTGTCTTTACGGTGGATACAATTTGCATCGGTTCTCCAATTCGCTAGGTCTAGTTTAATCCATCCTATAAAAGTGTCAATTATTCTGTGTCAAATATTAATGTATAATTTCAGAAATAACCCATTTTAAAAAGTAACTGACTTGGTTATTCTTCAAAAATAATTCTGTGAATCGTTTTTTTCCATGCCATTTCCAGGTAATCCTGTGAATCCTTGTCCAAAGGTTTTAGGAGGCACACCTGTAAAATTACCACATCTAGATGACAATTCAGCCAGCTTCATGTTAGGTCACACGTTTCCTTGCTCAGGTGTTATCGCTGTCTTTCACTATTATCGTGCTAATCCTACCGGAACAGTCTTTGTTGGTATTTGGAGACAGGTTACATCTGACACGTACCTGCTAAAACACAAGATTGAGCTGAGACCTGATAATGTAGGATTACACCGTGTTTTCTTCACTGAACCAATAGCAGTACATCAGGGAGATTTCATTGGAATTCACCACTCTAGAGTGGTCAGCCGTGGTGTGATACCTAGTACTTATTTGGGAGACTATCCGTATCCACAAGAAAAGCTGGTTCAAACAATAGTTGCTGATGTATTTGATGAAGATATTAGAATTGGTGAAACAATCAACCTCAGGAACAGGGAACAAGTTATCAGCTTAAAAGCATTTGCTATACAGTTCGAGTTAGATTATAGGAGGCAAATTCCAACCCCTACCAATGGTAATCTACTTATATTCACCTCTGAACTGTCTTAGTATCCACAAACACATACCAAGAAGATTATAACTCTTTGGCTTAAATATATTGCCCATTGTAAATTTACTGAATTAAAATAAAGGTAGTGATACATCACTACTGCCCGAAATTAAAGACAAAGTGTTGACTTAATTTAAGAAGTTACTGGTAGTTATATTCAGAAAACATGAAATATATATATCCATGATAGACGGGTTTTCGATATGACAACGTAAATGAATAATGCTGAATATCACAACCAACACAACCAATATTATCAGACATAAAACAACAAAATTATATCCTTAAATTCACCGGTTCAATGTGACTGCATGTTCATTCTAAAATATTGGGAAAATGCCATCCAAAAACGAAGCTGGCAGCCTGTATTTTAAATGATTGAAAATGTGAATATATCGAAAACCTGTACATTGGCTATAATGAGGGTGTCTGTGGATATTGAGACTATTGTAACTTGTTGTGTTATTTGATGTTCATTGCATTAGATATTTTAGGTGGATTTTGTATGTATAGTTATACAGAAATACTTTGTGTGTCCTTTGTTGTCCAGTTTGTTGCAGATTTTATCATTTGGATGCTGGAAATAAAAAAAATGGAGTAAATAGTTAACCAGCAGTGGTTATATGTTATCACTTACCGGTATATATTATATATGTTATAAGTTTGATGATTTATGTTTAAAGAAATTTATATGTTCTTTATTAATTAAATTTTTTTTTCAAGGTTCTTCCTGCACATTTCAATAGTAACAAATATTCAATATTTGAGTTAATGTGCCAAGACTCTTGGATATATAACATGACAGAATATATGTCATGACAGAACTTCAAATTTGACAGTGTTTCAAATTTTGTCAACAGAACTTCCAATCCTTGTGTTTCATTAGTTTGGAGGGATTAGAAGTCCTGTGGATAGAGTTTGAAATTATGTAGACAGAACTTCAAATCCTTTTGGTAAAACTGAGGGTGTTGCTCTGAGGTCCAGATATTAGATGGATTTGAAGTTCTGTCAACAGTTCAAATCCTATGAATGACATTGGGGGTATGGCTCTGAGGTCCAGATTTTAGGTTAATTTGAATATAATTTTCACCTCTTTTTTAGTTTAACAACTCGCACATTTCTTTCAATCAAGGAAGTTATGGTAGTGACATACCCTGGAAGTTAGCTTAAAAAAATCTTCCTTTGAAATTGCAATGTCATTTATGAACCGAAAATTGATACAATGCAAAAATAGTAAGGCACATGTAATTACAAGATTTTTATTTACAAGTACGGTTACATGTTCATATTAGTAGCTTTGTCAACAGAACTTTCAATTGCAAGTTGTGTCAAAATACTTGGACAGAATTTCAAATTTTGTAAATAGAATTTGAAATTCTTTCAAAATATCTTGACATAACTATTCAATTAGAATTTCTGCCAACAGAGCTTCCAGTTTGAAGTTCTATTGACAGAATTTGAAATTCTGGCAGATTTAAACTTTTGTTATGACATATACAGCAACCTTTTATAGCTGGAACCTGCAATATTTACAGGATTTCATTCTAATTATGATTAACTTTCAATTACACCAATAACAAAAGCAGCAAACCATTGCATTTTCTAATCTTGGTACCTAAAAGCCGATTTCTTGGGGTACTTGGTTGCCTAATGAGGTACTACCCCTACAAGTGGAAAATGCTCAGAGGGCCAGTTCTATTATGACCTTGGCTGTTAAATGGGATTTAATGCCAACTAACTTTGACTTTTATGAAAATTGGTTGCACTTTAAGCTTACACTGATTTTAGTTCTGAAGTCCACTGAATTTCAGGTTTATAGATGTTGTGTTATAGTTTTAACTATGTTTTTGTGTCTTAGATTTAAGGTCCAGTGTCATGTCTAACACATTAATAATTTAATATTTACAGTCATGTATGTTTTGATGTAAACAATTTCCTTAACCCACTGAGTTCTTTAAAGGTTTTTGTATTTTAGATATTTCTGTCTATGAATATAATCAGTCTGACTAGTATTCTTCAGAGAATATAATGCAATCTGATCCCCATTTTAATAAGTACCGTATTTATTGTAATAAACGCCCCGGGGCGATGCATTTTTCCAAAGGGGGGGCGACTATTACAGATAAATAAAATCATATCTCGAGTCCAGTGACAATGGGCGATAATGAACACTTGCTGCCTTGATCTCGCTTGCTGGCATGTATAATGGCGAGACAGCTTAAAATATTTAAAACAAACCTTAAATCTGAAGAAATTATGTAGTTTTATCTCCTATTATTGCAGATTTCAATGCGTCTGTGACCAAAACTGCCATGTTTTGTTTTTATTTTCTTTATTTCTCGTAAGCGATATTCACTTGGGAAGTACTAAAATGCACCATTTTTCGGAATCCCGGAATCGCAAAAGTGTTGGCTGTTGAGAGGCCCGAAATATAAACTTTGCAAAGGTAGAGAGGGGGGGGGGGGGGGGGGGGATTAATAGGGTGGGGGCGTTTATTACAAAAAATACGGTAAATATTTTGATTTGTTTTGTTTCAAGTAATACCTTTGTTGCATATTACTTGTGTATTAGCTCCATATCTGTTAGATAAGAATTAGACAACTATTCTACTTACTCTATGGTTCTATTAATTGTATCCACCGGATAGCATCCGGTGGATACTATGGATTTGACTTCGTTACGCCGGCGCCGCCGCAGTGTGTAGAGAGATTTCACCGTTACCGCTCTAACGAAAAAATATTATAGCTAGCCTTCTCAAATTTGCAGGATATATTCATAGCCATAAAATCTTGCCTGGGAATATTTTTGGCCTCATTTTGAAAAACAAGATGGCCGCCACGGGCGTTTTTCGACTTTAAACAAGGACTTTTGGTGGCCCTCTAGAGCAAAGGGTATTATAGGTAGAGATCTCAAATTCGCAGGATATGTTCCTCATTATAAAATCTTGACTGGGAATATTTTTGGCCTCATTTTGAAAAACAAGATGGCCGCCACAGGCGTTTCGTTGCAGTCATGAAAAGTGCTTATATCTCCCTTATTATTGCTCCTACAGGTTTGGGATGGTAAACCAACCTATAGGAAATCGTGGGCTGGGATTCTTTTGGTGTGGTCGGATTTGACCTTGGACCCCTCCTTCAAGGTCAAACGAGGATAGCCAAACTTAAAAGTGCTTATAACTCGCTTATTATTGGTCCTAGAGGTTTGGGATGGTAAACCAACCTATTGGAAATCATGGGCTGGGAATCTTTTGGTGTGGTCGGATTTGACCTTGGACCCCTCATTCAAGGTCAAACGAGCATAGCCAAACTTAAAAGTGCTTATAACTCGCTTATTATTGGTCGTAGAGGTTTAGGATGGTAAACCAACCTATAGGAAATCATGGGCCGGGAATCTTTTGGTGTGGTCGGATTTGTCCTTGGACCCCTCCTTCAAGGTCAAATGAGGATAGCCAAACTTAAAAGTGCTTATAACTCGCTTATTATTGGTCCTACAGGTTTGGGATGGTAAACCAAGATATAAGAAATCATGGGCTGGGAATCTTTTGGTGTGGTCGGATTTGACCTTGGACCCCTCCTTCAAGGTCAAACGAGCATAGCCAAACTTAAAAGTGCTTATAACTCACTTATTATTGGTCCTAGAGGTTTGGGATGGTAAACCAACCTATAGGAAATCATGGGCTGGGAATCTATTGGTGTGGTTGGATTTGACCTTGGACCCCTCCTTCAAGGTCAAACGAGGATAGCCAAACTTAAAAGTGCTTATAACTCGCTTATTATTGGTCCTAGAGGTTTGGGATGGTAAACCAACCTATAGGAAATCATGGGCCGGGAATCTTTTGGTGTGGTCGGATTTGACCTTGGATCCCTCCTTCAAGGTCAAACAAGCATAGCCAAACTTAAAAGTGTTTATAACTCGCTTATTATTGGTCGTAGAGGTTTGGGATGGTAAACCAACCTATAGGAAATCATGGGCCGGGAATCTTTTGGTGTGGTCGGATTTGACCTTGGACCCCTCCTTCAAGGTCAAACGAGGATAGCCAAACTTAAAAGTGCTTATAACTCGCTTATTATTGGTCCTAGAGGTTTGGGATGGTAAACCAACCTATAGGAAATCATGGGCCGGGAATCTTTTGGTGTGGTCGGATTTGACCTTGGACCCCTCCTTCAAGGTCAAACGGGGATAGCCAAACTTAAAAGTGCTTATAACTCGCTTATTATTGGTCCTATAGGAAATCATGGGCTGGGAATCTTTTGGTGTGGTCGGATTTGACCTTGGACCCCTCCTTCAAGGTCAAACGAGGACAGCCAAACTTAAAAGTGCTTATAACTCGCTTATTATTGGTCCTAGAGGTTTGGGATGGTAAACCAACCTATAGGAAATCATGGGCCGGGAATCTTTTGGTGTGGTCGGATTTGACCTTGGACCCCTCCTTCAAGGTCAAACGAGGACAGCCAAACTTAAAAGTGCTTATAACTCGCTTATTATTGGTCCTAGAGGTTTGGGATGGTAAACCAACCTGTAGGAAATCATGGGCTGTGAGTCTTTTGGTGTGGTCGGATTTGACCTTGGACCCCTCCTTCAAGGTCAAACGAGCACAGCCAAACTTAAATGTGCTTATAGCGCGCTTATTATTGGTCCTAGAGGTTTAGGATGGTAAACCAACCTATAGGAAATCATGGGCTGGAAATCTTTTGGTGTGGTCGCATTTGACCTTGGACCCCTCCTTCAAGGTCAAAAGAGCATAGCCAAACTTAAAAGTGCTTATAACTCGCTTATTATTGGTTTTAGAGGTTTGGGATGGTAAACCAACCTATAGGAAATCATGGGCTGGGAATCTTTTGGTGTGGTTGGATTTGACCTTGGCCCCTCCTTCAAGGTCAAACGAGCATAGCCAGACTTAAAAGTGCTTATAACTCGCTTATTATTGGTCGTAGAGGTTTAGGATGGTAAACCAACCTATAGGAAATCATGGGCTGGGAATCTTTTGGTGTGGTCGGATTTGACCTTGGGCCCCTCCTTCAAGGCCAAACGAGGATAGCCAGACTTAAAAGTGCTTATAACTCACTTATTATTGGTCCTAGAGGTTTGGGATGGTAAACCTACCTATAGGAAATCATGGGCTGGGAATCTTTTGGTGTGGTCGGATTTGACCTTGGACCCCTCCTTCAAGGTCAAACGGGGATAGCCAGACTTAAAAGTGCTTATAACTCGCTTATTATTGGTCCTAGAGGTTTGGGATGGTAAACCAACCTATAGGAAATCATGGGCTGGGAATCTTTTGGTGTGGTCGGATTTGACCTTGGACCCCTCCTTCAAGGTCAAACGGGGATAGCCAAACTTAAAAGTACTTATAACTCGCTTATTATTGGTCCTAGAGGTTTGGGATGGTAAACCAACCTATAGGAAATCATGGGCTGGGAATCTTTTGGTGTGGTCGGATTTGACCTTGGACCCCTCCTTCAAGGTCAAACGAGAATAGTACACAAAATCATGTGAAGGGAATCTATTGCTGTGGTCGGATTTGACCTTGGACCCTCCATCAAGGTCAAACAAGGATAGCCAAACTTAAAAGTGCTTATAACTCGCTTATTATTGGTCCTAGAGCTTTGGAATGGTAAACCAAAATCTAGGAAATCATGGGCTGGGAATCTTTTGGTGTGATCGGACTTTCAAGGTCAAATGAGGATTGCCAAAATTAGTGTTTATATCTTGCTTATTCGTATTCCTAGAGGTTTGCAGTGTCACACCAACCTATAGGAAATCATGGGCTAAGAATCTTTTGATATGGTCAGAATTCACCTTGGGCTTCTCCTTCAAGGTTAAGCGATGTTAGAATGGCTTTGGTGAGTTTTCTTCTGGTGGATACAATTTGCATCGGTTCTCCGATGCGCTAGGTCTAGTTCAATACTGCCTTCAATGTTTTCACAAACTGCTTCTGCTAAAGATTTTATCAGTTTTTTTCTTGCTATACTTTAATGTAGGAACAAACTAAAAGTTCATATTTATTCAAGCCCATGCAACAATCTCTGCTGTGGTTGCTGCTGTTATTCTTGTTGACCTCCTGTTGTCTGCGGACTATCCCTTCTTGGACACATGACTATGGTCCACATCCATTGGTGCTGTATAAATTTTTATGGTCATATCAAATCTCTATGATATGGAGTGCTATCTACTTGAATTGTTAATCCCAGGGGTTAATGTTTAAGAGTCATGTACACTAAATCTTTGATTTATGAATGTGTAGCCATTGTTTTAGAGATTACTGTATTTGGTTGGATGGTCTTCATAAAGATATTAAATCCAAAATATTGACCTAGATATATTAGCAGGGCTAGCCATTGATTACTGTACATTTATAATATGTAAATATTATATTAAACATTTCCTAACCATTCATTCATGCACAATGGGGTCAGTTAGTTTGCACTGCTTTCCTCCATCTCCTCAACTGCCTGACCTAATATGATCTATAGAATGTGTTAAAAGTGACATTAAACCCAAATCAATCAGCCTATTAATTGTACATCCATTCTGCATGTTTTGTCATAATATCTAGGCCATATTTAAACAGTTGTGTGTGTGTGTGTGTGTGTGTCTGTCATGGGCAGAGGAAGATACCCCTTTGCTGAAAAGGAAGTCATGAAGTACTTTTTTTATAAATTTCAAATAAGTAAGTAAGATGATTTATAATTGTTTGGATTAATATATGTAGCAAAAAATAAATGCAAGATATATTATAATTTATTTTTCGTAAAACCTGTGTTTCTTGTGTATATAATTATTGCCTTTTTCAGGTAAACATAATATAATTATTCGCTGTTACAGGTAAACCCATTTATCATAATTCAGTCAGACAACTGAAACACGAAAGCAACATTAGGATGAGTATATTGTTGAAAACAGTTTTTATTATTTGCAAACTGTATCTAAAATGAACTTTATTAAAAGTACCAGGGATGAGACAGTCCAAGAAATAAGATGGTGCATATAACCATCGTGATGACTGCAATTGTAAAGAATTTTTTCATTGAATTTCAGGACCTTGTCTCCTTTTTACATTTTTGCCAAACTAGTTTATTCTGACATCATTGATATTTTTTTTAAATTATGCAAATCTTCATGTGAAACTTTAGATGCATATTTGGCTGTTTTGAAATTATATTTTGAAGAGTGCTATATGGGCAGAATATATGAATATATTTCCACTTTTCAGTGCTATAAGTTGACTCTTTTTATGAGTGATAATGGCTCCTTGTTTTTGTTTAATGACACCATATAAAACACAGCAAACATGTGGTTATTAAGTTGAGACCTGGTAAATAAACCCTTATTTACTAGCCTCTGTCTCAAGTGGGCATTTCAAGTGCCTCTTCAAAGATCAGAAAGCTTCTTAAACATCAGTATAAAATCCTGTTCAAATTTGGGATTTTTCCAATTGCTTCTAAATTTGATGAAAATTGTTATAAATTGTGGTGATGAATCACAAGTCAGATCTTAAAAACCCTATATAAACTTTACTGAATAAGGTCATAAGAAAAATGCAATCGTTATTAGAGTTATTACATTGAGGTAGTTTTTGCCATTTTTTCAGGTCAGATTCCAGGTTAGAGTAAAAAATCTAAAAATTGCCACATATCTGAAATTCGCCACATGTGGAAATACTAATAAAATAAGTTAATTGAGGTGAGATTTGTTGAGTGTATAGTAAATTAAGGCTTTCTGAACTGAACATAGCAATTTTAAGACAAAACATCATTTTCTTTATAAAATTAACTAAAGGTTTTAGAGGTGGCCAATTTTAGATTCCTGGCGGATTTTAGATTTCTTACTCTATAATTACACTATCTATTGTGTAACCAAAGGCATTGTATATTTTCTTACTCTAGTTGTGATGACACTGTGTCTGAAAATGCAAAAATTCCTGTATATATTACAGTGATAATTGTAACAGTTGACCATCAACAAAGTGGAACATATTACAGACTACACAAAACAATGCAGTGCACATATTTTTGCGTCCATTTATCTGGAGCAATAAATGTACGATCACTGGTAATAGAGAATCAAACGTTATAGACAAAATATAGTCCGACAATTAGGTGTGTGAAAATCATATTTATAACAATGTTTAGGGATTAATAAATGAAACTGGTCTTTCTAATAGAAATAAAGGTCTCAGGTTCGTACCTGAGGTAGTGCTCGTCCATTATCCACAGGAAGTACTGTCCTTTTATAGAGGTCATAAAGTACTCACCCTCGGACTTTATTTCTACAATATATAAGAACGCTACATCAAATTTCTCTACAAATAACCAAACTTATTTATTTTACTTTGATAATTACCTTTAAAATTTATTGTGAAATTACTGGTGGACAAAATATTAGTGAACATATCTTTTAAACTGAAAATCATTGAGTTAGATTACTTTATCACAGGTTTATAAAAAGACATTCTCATGTGTAAGCATTGCACTTACAAACAAATATATTTTAACTTTTTAACTTGTGTTTCATTCACAAAATTTTGCATGCAAGTAATTTTTCAAGCTGGAAAACTTTAAAAGGTTAAACTATATCTAATTTTATGTTTTTCTTGTGGCGAACACAAACATCATTAGTCCTGTTATCTTCCTAACTTAACTTAATCTAATTATTACTCGCAATTTTAGCAAATTATATAAGATTTATAACTACATTATCACATAAATAACAAATACTGAATAAACAACAATGGGTGCACTATTTAGTGTATCCTTTGAAGTACAATGAGGAGAAAAAGATTTGTGAATGTTGTAAGCAGAAACAGCAAAGGTTAAAATCACTAGTTGATAATGTATCAAAATAAAAGCTGACTTTGTTTATTGATAGCTTCTAGTATGGTACAAAAAATAGAGATAAGCAGGTCAATAGTAATGTTTTGATATTTGATTATTTCTCTGTTCAAGTATCAATAGTACCATAAGGTCTACTACATTGAAGGCTATTTTGATATGTGACTACAGTTATAAGGACCCAGATGTTATCACTGACTGTGAATGTGTAAATGTTAATTGCCGTCACAAAAGTACTTGTTTAGTAAGGTTAGATAATCTAAATGTTACATATGCAAGTTTACTGACCAATCCTATTGTTTTTTGTTTAACTTTGTGTTTTACGTGTCTAAAGAATATATATATTATATTTTTGTATATTATCAGCCATAAGTTAGTATTTGTGTTAAAACAATTACATGATTAGTCTCAACCATTAGTTTGTATATAGTAGGACTAATTCTTAAGTTGTGTGGAATAGAATCGTAACTTTAAAAGTGGTATCATTGAGGTGCCTTTTCCCACTTAAAGATAAGAGTTATGTTTTGATGTTCCCAAAAACATCTGTAATTTTTAACTGAATTATCTGAAGGATTAAAAGATTCTTTTGTTTTCTCTGTGTGACTTGCTCAAATATTTTATTGTCATGAGTATTTGTTTTGTGGAAGTTCTTACTGTTAATAATGGCAACAAGTTCATATACTTTTTCATCTCAAGTTATTATAAAATTTAATCTTGACCTAAAACAAGGAATATGTGGGTGTTGCCATGGATTTCTATTTATATAATGTATTTTTTAAATCCCTGTGCACTCTGATAAACTGTTTCTTATATCTTGCAAGAAAACGGCAGTTTTAATACAAAAAGTGCCCACTGGAGTAAAAATTTGTAATCTGCTTCTTTCTTTCACTCTACTGGGGGCTATTTATATAACAATTTCCCAGACCTGAAACTCTTTAAGTACAAGAATAACATTACCTTTTACCAACTGTGTTTTCTATTAGACTAACATTTCATTCATTTTGGCTAATTTACTAAGTCAGCAATATATCTATGAGAACACTAATTTGTTCACTTCAACTAATATATTAAGATTTAGAACTGTAACTGTTGAATATAATTTGTATGTTTTATATGACACTTAAATCTCATTTTTGATACAATTTCAGATGCACCTGTTTCCCCATTGACTTGTAAGCCGGACCAATTCCGATGTAACGATGGGAGTTGTATATCTTCTGCTGAATACTGTGATGGAAACCCAGACTGCCCAGACAGATCCGATGAGTTTGAGTGCAGTATGTATTTACATCTTCTTTAATTCTGTGTAAAGATGATTTGAGTGAAGCTCCTCCTACAAATCGAGGAAAAAATAAGTGAAATTCATCAGTAGAGAACTTCACATACTGTTGTTAATTAGCAGAGTTTAAATGGAACCAAATGTAACTGGATGTTAGGTGGTAGTTGTATTCAGACATACAAATGGAAATTGTTCATTGTTGAACAAGAAACACAATCTATTGATTTTTCATGTTAGATTCATATGAAGATTTTGTTTCCTAAAAAATCTTATGATTCCCCATTTTCGTTTTTATTACTCCACAGCCCTTAAGGGCTGTCAGGGTATTGTCATTACTGCAACAGGTCAGACTAAACAGTAAAGCAGAAATTATAAAAGGGAGATTGGATAATTGCAAATTCTTTTAGCAATAAACATCTGCTAAAAATTTCCCTGTCAGACAGAAAATATGGTGAGTAAGATTACAGCACATGTCTGACCTTTGTGTAATAGTCAGACCTTGAGTTTTTTGGATGATTCTTTGATACCTCATTTTGATCAGCTAATCAGTGATCTATGGAAGACTAGCCTTTCCCATCACTTGAAAGGTGGCTCGGTGATGTAGTGCATTCACCTTCCACTAGTTGCTTACTGATGCCCGGTAATTGTATCGCCGAAAAGCGGGGATACTATGGATCATGTACGGTCATCAACCGCGCCTGCGTCCACAGAAATTTTCTTGTGTTCAACCTACAAGCCACATTTTTGGGGGGGATTTCTTTTAAACTTTGCAAGTGGCTTGCTATGGCAGAGATCTGGCCAACCTATTGTTTTGGTACACCAGGAGTCAAAATTATGCTCTGGGGAGTCAAAAACGTCAAATATTTTGACTATTGTTTGTGTTCAAGCTGTAGGGCAGTTTCTTTCAGATTTTATATTTAGTACATTAATTGGTGAATATGAGGTCTTGCCACCCTATCTCTTTTGTGGGTCTGGGGTCAAAATGAAGCGAGTAATAGCTATTTTAAGCCCAGGAATCAAAATTATGCTCTGGGGAGTTGAAAACATTAAAAATTTTTACTTGTAACTTGAAAACTATTGCATTTAGAGAATTTTATATAAATATGTTACTCGGCTACTTTGGGTCAGCTATAACATAGTAAAATTGCAGACTTGTAGTTCATTGCATAGCCGAGTAATAGCTACTTTGAAGTTCTCACTGTTGAGTAAATCAGTTGTAACTTGAAAACTATTGCAAAAGTGCTTATAACTCGCTTATTATTGGTCCTAGAGGTTTGACATGTGAAACTAACCTATAGGAAGTCATGGGCTTGGGAATGTTGTTGTGCGGTCAGATTTGACCTTGGGCCTCTCCTTCAAGGTCAAACGAGGATAGCCAAACTTGAAGTGCTTGTAACTCATTTATTATTGGTCCTAGAGGTTAGGGATGTGAAACTAACCTATAGGAAATCATGGGTTGGGCATCTTTTGATGTGGTCAGATTTGACCTCGGACCCCTCCTTCAAGGTCAAACCAGGACAGGAATCTTCAGCCTCTATGTCTTTTATTATTGCATCTACAGGTTTGCTATGTTCGGGGATACACCACTGGCTCACAATAAAGTGAGCGGCATAAGTCTAGTTTACACGGATGAATTTTCACCAGCTAGTATGTACTGGTTTCCTCTGCCCTTCAAACTACCTGTCGTGATGTAATGTATACAATGTGTTGAAAACAACTTCAACCCAAATAAATAAATAAATAAATAAAATCAAGTCATATGTAGATAGTTATCCAAGTCAAATGCATGGTTTACGTTCATTTCACAGCTCAAGTCATATCAAGACCGGCTTTCAGTTAATCCCAGATTTTCATTAGCTGGGTTCCAAGCCTTGAGCACAGGAGTGAGTTCCTGGTGCTGGTTTCATGAACAGACTTAAGCCTTGAGTCAGACTCAAAAGTTGAGACTTTGTCTCAAATTGTGGAAATATTTTGCTGAGTCTGTGATCTCAGACTCAATGCATTTCACAAACAAGCTCAACTTGAGACCTGGCTCTGTCACAGGCTCAAATTTGAGCCCATGAAGGAGGTGTCTCAAATTTGAGTCCAAGCTTTGATATCAAAAATCACATACATAAAGCGATACAATTTGTTCCAAAATGAAATTAATAAATCTTGAAATGTTCTATTTTCATTTTATTTTGTAATTACAGCCACATATTCAATATTTACTAATAACAAAAATCAATAGAATTGACATGCTTTATAGGCTATTATCAAGTGACAGGCCTCAAGGGTGGACTCAAAGCCAGACTCAATGACAGTTGAGTCTCAATCTTATGGATCACTTAGAATAATATATTATCATATAATTTCTTTGTATTATGTGTATTAAAGATATTTAAAATGATAATAATCGTGAAATATAACTTTTTAAACTAAAAATAAGCCCACTAAATATATGAAATGAGATTAAAAAGTTGAGACCATAACTTGAGACTGGTCTCAGCTGGTCCACCCTTTGTGAAATCCATTTGAGCCAAAAACTCAGCCGAGACAAAAGTCTCAGATTTGAGACCCTGACTCAGCCTTGAGTCTCACTCAATTTGAGACTTTTAACGAAACCGACCCCAGATGATTAAATGACAGATTTATTAATAACCACTTGATAGCCAGGGTGTCATGTAGATGGTTATAATGACGTGATTCTCAGAAGTCACATATGAGTCATGACTTATTTTGGAATGGTCTGCCATTTAACATCAAAGAGTGCAAACTAAAACGTAGACTCTTATATTTTAGGATAGACTGTCCTATAGCATTTAAATAGACCTTTGTTTTCTAGAGTTCCTTTGTAGGGGAAAGTGAATATCAGGGGCCGGTTTCATGAAAGGACTTAAGTCTGGTCTCAGGCTCAAATCTGAGACTTTGGGCTCAAATGTTGTAAATATTTTGCTGAGTCTGTGGACTCAGACTCAAAGCATTTCACAAACAGGCTCAACTTGAGATTTGGCTCAGTTATGGGCTCAATTTTGAGCCCACCAAGGAGGTGTCTCAAATTTTGAGTCCAAAGTTTGTCATCCAAATACTTGTGTATAAAGCAATATAATTTGCATGAAAATGAATTTGTTGAATCTTGAAATATTATATTTTTATTTTGCTTACTAATTACAACTACATATTCAATATTCATAATAAGAAAAGTCAATTGAATTGACATGCTTTTTTGATCGTTGTCAAGTGAATAGTTACAAGAGGGGACTCAAAGCTTGACTCGGTCTCAGTTGAGTCTCAAACAATTGGCTTGTTACCAATAATATTATATCAATTTTTTTCATGTGTTATCAGCGTTAATGCAATTTAAATCGATATTGACCATGAAATAAATGCACTTGCATAAAAAACAAGCCAAGGAAGTGTCTTAAATGAAATTTAAAAGTTGAGACTATGACTTGAGACCAGTCTCGGCTGATCCACCTTTTGTGAAATCCATTTGAGCCAAAAACTCAGCCGAGACAAAAGTCTCAGATTTGAGACCCAGACTCAGCCCAAAACTGGTCTCAAACTGAGACTTTTTATGAAACCGGCCCCAGGTCTCAATTGGGCATTTTACACTGAAAATGACCCCATCAACTCCAATTAAGTAGAAGTATTTTCTGCCCATTTTAGATTCAACTTAACAGGTAATAGGGTTTCACTGCTTGTATTTGAAATCTTGATGTTTCAGTCAAGCCTTTACAATCTCATTTTTAGGATATCAGTTAATGCACAGCATTAGAACATGAATACTTACAGGAGTCCTTGAATTGGTAAATTCATACAAATTCATAGACTGCCAAGGTAAATAATGAAGGAGATTAACACTAATGTAAAAAATATAGTGTACTTTTATGTTTTAATGTTTCACAACATGCAGTAATATATGCAACCATAGTGCACTCATATAGGGAACATGATATAATAACTGGTCAATCCCTGACCAGTGGACACTGCAGATTACTTGTACTTAAACAGTCACATGTTGTCAGCAAGATGCTTAATATACATGACTTTGAAAGCCTTAAAGTAGGAAGAAATACAATTACTACTGAATTTTGTGTTTTATCTCTTTACAGTTAATAGCTTGGCCCTGTTGTAACTGGTAGTTTATTACATTGATAAATATAAAAATACCTTTCTCGTAAATATAGAATATTCGCCAATATGCTGCAATCCACTAATATCCTTACAAAACTAGTAATTTTTCTCCCAATCTTCAAAGGTGAGTGATGTCATAAATGGAGCAGCTCAGTACAAGAATGTTGGTGGTACAACTTGTATTAATTGACTGAAAAATATATTCTCATGATTAATGGTTTATTATTCCCATTAGTTGTAGTAATATCACCTAACATTTAAAGAGATCATGTAGTTTTATATTCTGAACTTAAACCAAACCTTAGTTTCAGTTGAAGATTCCTTTTTGATAAAGTAAATCCTTATTAAGTTGTTTATCACAAGAAAAGTGTCTGTTAACTCGGAAGATTTTGTTCCTAATCTAAATTGCTAAATCAGTTTTGCAAAAATTGTACTCATAGCTCAAGATGCAAAGTGAATAAGAAAAGCATGGTCTTTTGAATCTCTGTTTTTACGTAGAAAAAGCGTAACAATAGATCTTTGTGTGAACAAAGAGGGTGGAGTAAAAATGCGAGAATAGCACATTCTTTAAGAGCAGGTGTTGAGGGAAGTACAGTAAATGGTTTAGAATCATGCGTTAAAATAAACTTAAGTAAGAAAATAGAAGTTTTCCACAGAGTTTGTCATACACTTCTGGCTATTCCATCAAATTTGAATCTTAAGCAACAACCAGCTGTCCCGCTTGAGGTAGGGCAAGAATTTGAAAACATTTGTCCCATAAAACGTCAATGTGCAAATAATGTTCCAAACTTCCAATAAAATACGGGGCTTTTGTTAGTAGTTACTTGTATATGTCCAACTGTACTAAGGGCCATCTGGATAAGGTTACTGATCTATTTGGTTGATATTTACAATTTCAAATATTGTCTTCTGCATCTGCTAAAATAGTGCCAGAATTTCATTGCAAATTTTAATTTCTTGAAAAAAAAAACCAGTAGTACATACATACCAATGAGCAGGTCTCATTTATACTGTCACTATTTGTGTACATTTCACTTTTAATAATTTTCCAAAGTACAACAACAATCCTTTATATATCCATATTTCCCATAAACATGAAAATAAATAGGAGCAACCTTTCAGGTTAGCAAAGATGAAACTTATTTCTGATGAAAATTCGTACATATAGAAGTTTTCAAGTAAATGATACATAGTTTTAGTTTGAATAAATCAAAGCATTAAATATCTTCTTCAGAGTTGGCTTTCACTCTAAGGTTATATGTGACTTAAAAAGAGATTTGTTCAGGAAATGTTTCATGTCAGTTATAATTACTTTCAACTCAAGAAATTCTGTTCCATATGTTTTAAAGTTTTCAGATATGATAGTTATAAAGTTAAACCATTTGAGGCCCATTAAAAAGGATCCACTTAGCTGGAATAGTGAATTTATTTTTGTAACAGTGAAAGAAACAAATCTTTTTCTTGTTTTTCAATAATTTGAAATCCTTTGCATTTTTTGAGTTGAATATGAAGTTTATATAGAACTACCGACATCATCCGCGAAAATGCCCATGCTGGCATTATTGCCCATCCTTGAAAACATGTGCCATATGCGTAAATGCCTACCCTTTCCCACAAAATTTCAAATCCAGATTGGTGAAGGATTTTTCTATCTATTTTACCTAATTTTCATCTTTTTAACTTTTTGAAAAGTGCGTAATTTTAAGCATGGCCAAAACATAAATATAACCACGTAATAAAAGTGGGAATTCCCCACACAGAGAAGTTTTAAGGGTTTTGAAAGGCTGAGCTGTGGCATCCAAAATGCGTTTGATTAGTTGTCAGTACGTGAGCAATACATTTACTGGTATTTTATAAAGACAAACACTGGGATTTAAAACATCGATTTTGAAATAAATAAAGTATTTTGTAATATTTTGAGGTCTGCTGTTTAATTGACTTATATTTGGTGATTTTTATCACGTTTATGGATGTTAACAAGTTTGATTTACATTCAGCTATATGCCCATGCTTGCATTATCGCCCATCCCCAACTTTTCCTGTCTTTTAAGTGAAGGGCCCAAGGGCGCTACTGCGGATGATTTGGTAATATGGTGAAGTTGTATAATATCGATCTAACCCATTGAAAACATGCATATAAATAAGGTTAGACATATAAATTATGTGTCACAGAAATTGAAAAAAAAAGTAATAATATTGGGTGAAAATTTGAAAGTTCAATTTACAAAGCTCACACGCTGATATGTCTCTCCAGTCAGGTCACTTATTCTGCATTGTGTTATTTTAGCTTGGTAAAATCAAACTACAAATATAATTACTCTAAATTGCAAATATAACAAGAGCACTCGGAGAGCACAGACCTCCACCAAGGGAGCACATGTCCTGAAAATGTCATCAAAATCCGACTATGACTGTTTGAGTTATCTGTCTTTAAAAATTACATTTCATGGATTTAGAAGATCCAACTAGTGATCCGGATCACTCCCAAAATTAAATCATTTCTTCCTTTTACCTTTTTAGATATATCCTGAAAATTTCTTCAAAATCCGTCCATAAGTTCTTGAGTTATCTGTCTTTAAAAATTACATTTCATGGATCCAGAAGATCCAGATAGTGATCCGGATCACTCCCAGAATTGAATCATTTCTTCCTTTTACCTTTTCAGATATATCCTGAAAATATCATCAAAATCCCTCCATAGGTTTTTGAGTAATCTTGTTCACAAACAAACTCACAAGCGCACAAAACCACAAACAAACCCAGGCGAAAACATAGCCTCCTTGGTGGAGGTAATTACTCTAAGTTAAAATAAATAAAGTCTGTTTTTCAAAGGACATCCTCTTTTGTGAGAAAATTCTTGATTTAAAACGGTACATTATTTTTAGAGGGAATCACCAACATATTTTGCACATTTTCATGTCATAATTGTTCAGGAGAACGTTAGTTTGGATGTTATATTTTATTTTATAACTTGCAGCCATCATCCGGTGTAGGGTGGGCGAGTGGGCTTGTGACAATCAAGAATGTATCCCAGATATCCTCAAGTGCAATGGAAACCCAGACTGCAGTGATGGATCTGATGAAAGAAACTGCCGTATGTAGACTATGTTTTATAATAGTTTTAAGATTTAAGACAAAACAAAACACCATACAGTTTAAAAGATAGAAGAAATGCAAAAGGTGATGTTATAAATAGAGTATAATAACTGCAGAGGCACATGAAGATTGTTCATCCAAAGCGCTTTTGAACATATTGTTTAAAGGGTATTCTATAAAACTATCTTCTATCCAGTAGTAAGGTAACACGTAAACCGGTATTCTGCTTTTTAGTTGCTGATATTTCATCAGAAACATGAAAACCCATAAATTTGACTCAATACCAGTGTATCACTTTTTGACTTTATATGGGATATAGATACATTTGATTATCCTTAAAATACATCACAAAGACATTTGCAGTTTAAATTATGGCCCATATATGCTTATTTGGTTGTTTCTTAGTGTGGGAAAACCAGTTTTGATTTTCTTGTGACCGGTCAAACCACTATTATATTATTGCAGCACAGTACACTCTTGTTTTTGTAGGAAAGTACAATAAATCTGTATTACATTATACATCAAACTCATAGTGGTCCTTATGATCACTTAAAATGGCGATCACTGGATACTATCTCCAGTGGCATGCTAAAGATCCCTGAGGATGCTGATAAATGGTTATCCCTGAGATTCTGCCTTACGGTTGCATCACTAAAGCTTGAACTGTAATTAGGCAGCCAGGATGGATCAAATAGTGCTTGAAATCATGCAGTAAAGGAAATATTGAATTGTGATTCTGTACAATAGAGGGATATAGCATTCAAAAGCGTGTATCTGTACAGAAGTTTTGATGGGTCAAAGGCCGGAAACCCAAAGGTGGTAACAGCATTCTAACATGACAATATTTACCTTGATTTATTATATCCCCAGACGAAAGTCGGGGATATATTGGTTTCACATCAGTCCCGCTGCCTCCGCCGCTGTAGGTTTTGACTTGTGTGCGTGATAACTCGACAAGGCTTCACGGATTTCATTCAAAGTAGGCACACACATGTTTTTCGGTCAGTAGAGGAACCCCATTTTAAGGTGACGTTAAACTCCCTACAATAAAGAAGTTATGGCAATGTTAAGGTAAAAATTTGACTTTTGGCCACTTAATGCCCTCTAGGTCACAAAAAGGCCTTAAATAAATGTTTAGTCTTTGTAACTCCCACCCAAGTGACGCTTTTTGACATTTTCACATATTTGGTCCTGTAACCTAGTAATGGTAAATCTGACAAGTCTCTAATTGTAGTAGATATAACTTTTACATGTATTCTTTGTGAAAAATTTTGAATCTGTAACTTTAATTTTAAGGTCACCGTAAAGTCTCTAAAATGCCTACAGACACCCAATTTATTGACTTTTTACCACCTTTAATCCCTGTAACTGTCGTACTGTGTGACTGATACAGCTGAAATCTCACCTGGGTATATATTAATATGTTCTTTTTTCATGTTCCAAAAACCAAGGCCTTAAGTCGACATTTAACCTGTATGTGAGGACCATGAACAATCTATCCAGATGATGTTTTTAAAAATTGACCAAAAAATTTAAAATTAAAAAATGGTTTGACCCCCAAAAATGAAAAATAGTTTATAATAATTGTCGATGACACAAAATACCCAGTGAATGCCTGTGGCGTGAGAGATGCCCTGTCTGGGGATATGTTGGCATTGAGTTGGCGCAATCTAGTTAAACAGCACGCTTTTTGACAATTTATTGCTTCAAATTTTAGTGGAAAAATAATTTGGTATATGATAGAAGAGTGTTGGGTGTGTGCAGAATTTTAGATGGCTTATTAACCAATCAGTATTACAGACACCTGTCATGTTAGAATGCAATACATTGGGCCTCTGATCTCCACAAAACAATACAAACAAGAGAAATTTTTTTATTTTATCATTTATTTTTGGAATGTGCTCACAAGTGGTGAATTTTGCATTTCTTTCCTAAATTAAATTTTAATATGACACGGCTGTGTCAGCGAATCTGATTGGCTAAGACATGAAAAATTCCTTTGTAAAACCCCGCATAACCTTGTGGGTTCCATTTTATCCCTCACAATACTGCTTCGCAAAAAGAAAGCTTGAAGTAACAGCCTGGATTTTTTCATAAAATAGACAAATAATGGTAAATATGATATTCAGGGATTCTTACATTTGAATATAGAATATACTGATATGAATGTGCTAATTATAAAGTTTAAAGACGTTTAAGAAAGAAAAGGGTTATCTTATTTTGTGGCTCTTCCAATAATTCAACTGCACCCTTTGATAAAAAAATCTTTATAGAATATTGTATATTTTTGTACAAAATAGCTTCAAAACTAATTTTTAGGTGGGTTGCGTGTAACCAACCCGCCTATTCGATTGATGTGTCCTTCGTCCGTCTGTCTGCCCGTCGGTCCGTCCACATTTTTCGGTTCCTTTCGAACTTGGTGTAATTCCGTTCGTTTTTTGTCCGTTTGTCTGTCCATCCATCTGTCTGTCCACATTTTCGTTTCCAGACTCTAACTCGAAAACGGTTTGACCAATCGAATTGAAACTCGACAGGGACATAGATCACCACCATAGCTAGGTTCCGTGCGAAATTGGTGTAATTCTGTCCATTCGTTTGTCCGTTATTTGTCCATTTGTCCATCCATCTGTCCGTCCACATTTTCGTTTCCAGACTCTAACTTGAAAACAGTTTGTCCAATCAAATTCAAACTTGACAGGGACATAGATCACCATCATAGGTAGGTTCCTTTCGAAATTAGTGTAATTCCGTCCGCTCGTTTGTTTGTCAACATTTCCATTTCCGGATGCTAACTCAAAAACGCTTTGTCCAATCGAATTCAAACTTGACAGGGAGATACATCACCATCATAGCTAAGTTGCTTTCAAAATTCCGTCCTTTCATTTGTCCATTTATAGCATAGATACAATTATGTAACCTAGATTGCAAGTTTTACGTTTCTTAGCACGTCTAACTCATTTACCTGAACTGGGTGACCTAACATTTCTTTCCTTGTTTCTAAATGTAATTACAGCAGTTGCTAACCTTATTGCTGCCTGCACAACCCGCCTTTTGGGGCATCTTTAACCCTCTTAAAATGTCATGTTAGAATAGAAATAGACAACTCCGAGCTCGGGGATATAGGAGATGTTACAAAGATGAGCACATTAGAATCACTTGGGCTCCGCCTTCATGATTCTAATATCGCTAATACCCCTTGCTCGTATTTGTCTATTTCTACAATAATGGTAACATAAAAACATACTATTCAAAGGTAACCTGAATGTAAAATCACCATTTATGATTCATTCTATGTCACATAGACTAGTTTTACTGTAATAACACCTATACTTAGTAGCTTTTAAAAATAAAAAAAACACTGGAAATAAGTGTTCACAAAGGGAATAATTTGCAGAGTTAAGTTTTACACTATAAGTGGTTCTTCTGAATACTTAAAATTCAAAGGAATATTTGACTTCGTATTTTATCACTAGAATGGGTTCTGTTGATGACTAGACTTTCCTCAAGGCCTTTTGTCTTAGATATTATATGACAAATTCAAGAGGAACATTTTTGCTAAAGTAAAAAATAGGCAGGCTTGGTTATGTGGCTTAACTTGTCAAATAAGATATGGGTGTCACGATTATAGCACTAAGAGAAAGAAGTTAAATAAAACTGTATATTACTCATTGAACGTAGTCTAACCTCACTTAATGGCCAGCTGGTTGTGGTTATGTTAAAAATCTCTTAATGTAGCATCCTTCAGTTTGTGTTTTGGTGAGTTTCTGCACTTGTACATCTGTTGACGACTGGTACCAGCTCTTCCACAAATACCTGTTTTTATTGTAAATTGAATTTCATAAGACAAGAGAAAACGTGCTAAAGCTCAGAGAGACACTGCTTATGATTATTATAAATCTATAAAATTTGGTTGAATGTTATGTTAATAATATATTGCAATAAAATTAATTTTAAATATATGAGCAACTGTCCGTAGGATTTACCGAAACAAAAGAATGGTTGCAAACAACATTTCATTCAAACCATTAAACAAAAATGCAACATAAATTAAGACAATATTGGAATGATCTGCCTGATGATGTTCTTTCAGCCAAATCTGTCTCTTCATTCAGGAAGAAATTGAAAACCTCTCTCTTTGCAAGAGCATAGCCACCCTAGTTTTCTGGTCTTGTCTCGGTCTTTCTCTTTGGTGCTGACCCCTGCAATGTTTCTGATTTAACAATTACGATCTCTGATTTCTGGCATTATTTACCTTAGAGTTTGTCATAAGATGGAGATTTAGAGCTATAAAAGAACTATTAGAATTGCGGAGGGAGTGTACAAAGCCATTTTCTATGTAAAATCCATACGGCTGAAAGTTTTGACATAATGAAAAATGATGTTGCATACATAAATCACTGACACGTAGCCGAGCAGAAAACAGGCATGGGTTTTAAAAAATATTGTTCACAACCTCTCTAAAGACATATGAGTAAATCCCCAAACAACCTTGCAATTAACATTAGTAAAAGTCTCTTGACATCCTCTTGCATACAAACTCAGTGTTTGTTTTAGAAGATCTTTTGCATCAGATCTGTGTATGGTTTACCTTGTGTTTTTTTTTGGCATTATCAATTAATTTGAAAGAAATAAACATTTAACAAGTGGCACGCTTTTTTCATATGTATAAAAAAAATAGATCTAATCTGGAACATTTTAGTGATATAAGATTTCAGTCTAATCGTGAAAAACAAGTAATTATCCCAGGCTTATGAAAACTATAGAGTTCTAGACCACACAATGTTAGTAATTACCACAATAACTTGATAATAATGCATGTATCAGCATTGCCAAAACACATTTCCCTTTTCTTTTAACTGTTATAATCAGTGTAGAACTTAATGTTGTGTGGTTTAACAACTGTATTGAGATAAGGGACTGTTATGAGTACAAATGTACTGCAAATAAGTACAAAGCAGCCTCTCTTAGTCTGTGTTTCCAGAATGGAGACACCTGATTGCTGATTGTTGGAGATCAGGGGTCATGGAAACACTAAAATATAAACACAGACAAAAATGCAAACTTATGTTTTCATGAAAAATATGACCAAATGCTTTCATTGTGCCACGTATATCACTTGTTTTATAGTAAACAAGGCCACTGCCGCAGCGGTTATCTCCCGCCTTAGAATCAGTAATAATTGAGAAATAAAGGAGATGGAAGGCTTTTGTAGTAGGATAACCCCACATGACATTGAAGCAGGGGTCAAAGGTCAAATTTAACAGCTGGAAAAGATTCCCAGCCCATGACTTCCTACAAGTTGTTTTCACATTCCAAACCTCTAGGAGCAATATTAGGGTAGATGTAAGGCCTTCTTAATAGGATAATTTATAATCTTCCGACCACGGCCTTCGGCCGCACGTGGGAGATAATTAAGTGACCCGGCACAGTGAAATGAAATTCTCATAAAATTCAGGTTATATCATACATCAGCTGATATTCTTGAGCAGTTTACCACTCCCCTTTTAAAATACCAATGCATTATTAAGCTGTCAACAAGTATCATTTCAGTTATTTGTGGTAAAATAAACTCTTAAACTTATAGCTTATATATGCATAGTAAAGTATATATATTATTGCCCAAACTTTATCAAGAAGACAGACTCTGAGCAAATGAAATCAGCTTGTGTTTATCAGTATAATGGACTGTAAAGGGGTTAGGGCTCTTTTATACAAGCTTAAACCTACAGGAAATACCGGCACACTGTATAAACAGATATTTTTTTTTGCTGTAGAATAATTTTATAATTTTGAAATTTGAAAAAAGTTAATAGAAATAAATGTTCATTTCTGGTGAGTTTCTAGTTAAGAGAATAATGAAGATTTTAAATAATAATTATTATGTTTTTTTACTGTGAAAGCTCACTTGTTAAAATAGTGTAAGTTAATGTGCAATGCAAAAATTTGCTTGTGCAGTATGTAGGCGTTTGGAACATGTAACAAAAAGTTCAAAAAAACATGTTCCCTGATATATCTCGTGAAACAAGAATAATATAATAAGACAAAACAGGGAACCAACTTAGTGTTTTGTGTGAATTTTGGCAGGATTAGTAAGGGAAAGTTAATTTTAAAATATTCTGATCTAAATTTCCAATCTTTTATAAACAATATAGTTATTAAATGATGTACTTATTTCCAGTACAACAGGACAATAGAAGTAAGCATTACCAGAATGGTGTTTTATGTTGATACCATATTCTGATTTATTCCATTTAATTAACATCTATGAATCATATGCATGCTTGCTTAATGCTCTTTTGTTATAATATATCAGTATTATGGTTTCCTTTAGGAAATATTTTCAAACCTCAGTTATGCTACATGAATCATTGATATCACTGGACAAAAACATGAATGTAATTATAGAGGGAGGTATGATTATGTCGGTAACAGACATTAGTTATGAACGAGCCTATTAATTTGAATTTTAAAAATTCAATTACTTTGGTAATGTGATGCAATTGCATGTCTAGTCAATGTACTTTACTGAATACCTCAATATTACATGTACTTTATAAATGGATAACCCATAATGAGAATTGAAGGAAATATTCAGGAAATACTGACCAAATTGCCATGCATTTCATCTCCAGGAGAAAATGACTAATCTAGGAACTCAATATGCTTAAGAATTGTCAAATTGCACAAATATTACTGGTACAAAACCTTGGGGTATCTATTGCTGTTATAAATACCTGTTTATCTTCATTTTACTCTTTACAGAACTGTTGCTGTTTTCAGTTGATAATAGGGATACTATCATGTTTTGACTGTCCCATTTATTTAGAAAATAAAAGGCAGATTGTAAAAGCTTTATTGTAATTTTGTTTATCGTTTACAGCATTCCACAAAACATATACCCCATATTTCTTGTTGACTTTAACAATATGACATCATACTTCATAACATCTATCAACTTGGAAACAAATCAGGTTTGTTTCATCTTACACAGGTTTTTCCTTATTTCATAAAAGTGTTGAAAACAACGCTTTTAATTCGTGATATTAATGTTTTCACTTAATAGAACACTGGAATTTTGTCCACCTATCAATGCTGGTCTTTTAATGTTACTGATCAGTATTGCTTTCATTCAAGTCTCTACCAGTCATGATATAAAATTCTGAATGTGTCTTCTACTTTTCAAACTGTAACTTGTTATACAAGCTACAGAAGATTTTAAAACTAGCCTTAAAACACTAATAAATGCAATCCATTCTTTGAAAATGTATAACAGCAAAGTGAGTATCTAATATTTTACTTACTTTTGTCTCTTCTGGGTGACCCAGGTTGTAGAAGGCCATCATGTATATTTCTGCATTTAATTTCTTTTCCATAAAAAATATTTAAATTGAAATACAACCAGTTTGTCTTTGGTTTTGTTTTTGGGTGGGTTGTGTGTAACCAACCTGCATATTAAATTGATGTGTCAGACATCTGTCAACATTTTGGTTTCTGGACTCTTTAAGTCGAACATGCTTCCGCCGATCAATTTGAAACTTAACAGGGTGATAGGACACCACCTAGGTTAGGTTACTTTTGAAGTAAATGGTTCCATTTTGAAAAACAAGATGGCTGACATGGCCAGGCTCTAAATCGAAGAGCCACAGGATATGATTCCTTTTTACAAACAAATAATAAACTTGAAATTTGCTGCCGAACCCCAAACCCTGACACTCATTATGCAACCCGCCTTTTGGAGCTACAACCCAAGTTTTCTTGTCATATTTTTGAACTTTTTATTTCTCCTTTCAACATACAATACACAAGTTGCCACAAAATTGATACTGTATGTGTATTGTATTGATACTGTATGTGTATATGTGTGAGTGCAGTCATGTAAAATATGATTAAAAGATCAAACATGATCTTTGCCAGTGTAAAATATTCCTTGATCTTTAATATTTTGAAAGTTTTAGTGAAGTCCAAACCCTCTGTACTCTGGAACTATTTATATTCGAGTACATGTAAATAGACATAGCAATGTCCTGATGATACACACTTAAATGTATACAGTTTTTATAGTTTACTTAACCATTTTATAAACAGATTGTGGTATATTTGTTTGGGTGAATTACAGTTCTATAAGAATGATTTCTTTGCAACACTGAGTTCAAGTGCAGAGGGACCAATTTAAGTGAAAATTTGTGGGCCATGTTGTGACTAGGATATCAACTTTCCTCTATCAAACAAGAGTCCAATAACTTATACACATATATAACTATAAATTAACTTTGTCTGCCTTTAAAGGTAACCAAATGATGATAAAGAGAGAGCTGATTTTTGAAACCTTGTTTCTCTTTCATTCTTATTTTCAATATATAGAAACCTTGTTTCTCTTTCATTCTTATTTTCAATATATTGTTGCCCTGGTGTCAAAACATATTTGTTAATGCAAGTTATTTTTTGAAGTTTTTGATATAAATCAGTTTCATTTCATTATTTTGATAATTGACAAACAAATTGATTATTACAAAATAAAAGTTTTAATTGTAGTACTTCGTGTGTTGATATTTTAACATTCCAGTTCTAAGACATTGGCTATAAAAAGGTTAATGGCCAAGTATGTGTCCAGTACTTGAAAATAATGGATTGTGCACGAGGTCAACACTCTATTATTTTCAAATATTTATGACATTTATGAGGCTATTAACTGATTGCATCCACCGGAAGCATCCGGTGGAAACTTTGCGTTTTAGCGTTCACTACACCGTCGCACGCATAGAGAGATTTTCGGCCTTAATGCTCTCAGAGGAAAACTACACTGTCTAGGTTCACCAAATTTGCAGGATATCTTCATTGGGGGTATGCTTCTCTGGGGCTTAAATTAGCCTCATTCTGAAAAACAAGATGGCTGCCTTGGGTATTTCTTTGAAAATTATCTACATTTTTCTTCTGGCTGTTTCTCATAAGTAGAAGGTTGAATCTCTTCATAGGTGATATGTATGACAGATATATATGTCCTCTACAACCTTGCAGATATTTGATCTTGAAGCTCTTAATTCAAGGTCATCCATGGAGTGCCGAAGTAACCCACATAGCGGACTTTAAAAGTGCCTATATCTCCCTTATTATTGATCCTAGAGGTTTGCAATGTGAAACCTAACTATAGGAAATCATGTGCTGCGAATCTTCTGATGTGGTCAGTTTCGACCTTGGGCCCCTCCTTCAAAGTCAAATGAGGATAGGCAAAGTTAAAAGTGCTTATAACTCGCTTATTATTGGTCTTAGAGGTTTGGGATGGTAAACCAACCTATTCGAAATCATGGACTGGGATGAACTGGGAATCTTCTGGTGTGGTCAGATTTGACCTTGGGCCCCTCCTTCAAGGTCAAATGAGGATAGCCAAACTTAAAAGTGCTTATAACTCACTTATTATTGGTTGTACAGGTTTGGGATGGTGAACCAACTTACAGGAAATTATGGGCTGGGAATCTTCTGGTGTGGTCAGATTTTATCTTTGACCCCTCCTTCAAGGTCAAACGAGGATAGCCAAACTTAAAATGCTTATAACTCACTTATTATTGGTCCTAGAGGTTTGGGATGGTAAACCAACCTATAGGAAATCATGGGCTTGGAATCTTTTGATGTGGTCAGATTTGACCTTGGACCCCTCCTTCAAGGTCAAACGAGGATAGCCAAACTTACAAGTGCTTATAACTCACTTTATATTGGTCGTACAGGTTTGGGATGGTAAACCAACTTACAGGAAATCATGGGCCGAGAATCTCTTGATGTGGCCAGATTTGACCTTGGACCCCGTCCTTCTAGGTCAAACAAGGATAGCCAAAATTGAAAGTGCTTAGAACTCACTTATTATTGGTCCTAGAGGTTTGGGATGGTAAACCAACTTATAGGAAGTCATGGGCTAGGAATCTTTTGGTGTGGTCAGATTTAACCTTGGACCCCTCCTTCAAGGTCAAACAAGGATAGCCAAACTTAAAAGTGCTTATAACTCACTTATTATTGGTTGTACAGGTTTGGGATGGTAAACCAACTTACAGGAAATCATGGGCCGAGAATCTTTTGATGTGGTCAGATTTGACCTTGGACCCCGTCCTTCTAGGTCAAACAAGGATACCCAAACTTAAAAGTGCTTATATCTCGCTTATTATTGGTCCTACAGGTTTGCAATATGAAACTAACCTACAAGAAATCATGGGCTGGGAATCTTTTGATGTGGTCAGATTTGACCTTGGGCCCTTTCTTTGAGGTCAAACGAGGATAGCAAAATCTAAAGCGCTTATAAATAGCTTTTTCTCAGTCCAGGAGGTTTGTAATGTGAAAGCATCCTATAGGAAATCATGCGCTAGGAATCTTTTGATGTGATCAGATTTGAGCTTCGGCCCCTCTTTCAAGTCAAATGAGGATATCCAAAATTAAAAGTGCTTATAACTCACTTATTTATGTTTCTAGAGGTTTGCAATGTCACACCAACCTATTGGAAATCATGGCTTCAAGGTTAAGTGATGGTTGATTGGCGAGTTTTCTTTCTGGTGTATACAGTTTGCATCGATTCTCCGATGCTCTACGTCTAGTTGCATTAAGCAAACATTTTGTTTACTTAGTGTCAGTACAAGTTGCTCCCATAAACACTTATGCCCCCTTTATCTTGGAAACGGTGTGAGGTAGAGGGATTTTGACGAATTTTTTGACACACAGGGTATCAGCAGAGTCTACTGGCGAGTTGTCCCAAAAATTGTTTTCCCACCAGTTTTGGCGGCCATCTTGAATTTCTGCATAGAATGCAAAAACCCATTTATCTTGATAATGGTGTGAGATAGAGCAATTTCGACGAAATTTTTTACCCACAGGATATCTGCTACTGAGTCTACTGGCATTTTTACTGAAAAGCATTTTCCTGCTATTTTTGACGCCCATCTTTAATTTCTGCATGAAACGCTGGAAGATTGTCATTTCTACAAAATCGTTAATACTCATTGGGATACTTTGTTTTTGCTATGCAAAAATACTTTCTTTTTCTCTTGTTGTTTTTGCTATGCAAAAAAGATGTCTTTTTCTCTTGCAAAGCAATGCTCTAGTTACTTTTCATTTCAATATTTCTGGCATGTATTTTGGGATTTTTAATGATCATATTAGTTGAAACAAAGTTACAGGATTTCTGTGGAAATGTGTAGAAAGGGCTTCCATATATGGTCATAACCACTGAGCAGAACAGTTGCCAATTAATGAAAGATATTGGATGCTTTTAACAAAATAAAAACTCATATGTGTAATTTAAATACTACTTAAAACTGTGTGACTGTGGTCTAAAATCAATTGAAATCAGCCTCGTGAATTTTAATGCTCTTTGTCTTTGTGGTGTTGTTACATTCACATCATTTCTGTAGTATATCATTTCACTCCTAATGAGGAGCAGACAAGGAAGTACTGGTTCCAACACGGTTTGTAATTGTATATTTCAATTTAATTAATACTAGTGCCACTTAAACCCATAGGTTTATAGAACAGGGGCCTGTAAATCGAAGCATTCGTAAAAATGTAAGCTAACCAATACTTAACGACAATATAATGACATATTAACTAAAGAATTCAGTGGGTAAATAGAAAGCACTCTTTATGTTTTCGTTACATTATGCTTTCGTTTGGTGACTATAGAGTAAATGTATGGCTGTATTTGGTTACTTGTGTGCTTGTGTGTAACAGTGTGCTATATCACAGTACCTTATTTGGTAGACACACAAGAGTGGGGTTTAAATACTTTAATCAATAACACAGAAAAAATCTGAAATACCACTTACATTCTGGTATAATGAGAAATTCAGACCACCTTAATAAAAGTATATAAACATTTTACCTAATCTATATTGAGAATACTGACATATATTAGAGATAAATTAACATAGCAACATAGATTAGGTTAAGGTGGCCTTAACATAGCTCGGCCCCATTTGTTGTTCAGTCTTTGTAAGTAGTGGGCAGGATGACATTGAGATTGAAACTTAAAGTAAAGGTAATTTTTGAGGAAATTTACTTTACCAACATAGATTTTGGGCCAAGCTAAGCATACATATAATTTGCTTATGGTAATAATAATTTAGATTTTCTAATTAAGTAGAGTGGGCAAAGGAGTAAATACTATGGAGAAATATCTAATAAGAAACCCCATTGTCATGTTGTTTACAAAATGGGCAGATTAAAGTGATGAGTATTTTTAATATGTATAAATGTAAATGAACTAGTAAAAGATGTAAACATAAAAGACGAGTGAAATGGTAAGATCTCCACTTAAAAAAAGATAGTCAAAACTTATAAAAAGAATTAGATAATCATTAAAAAAGTCTTAGCATCTTAAACCTGTGAGATACTATCTTAAGAAAAATGTGGTATACTATCTTAAGAAAATGTGGTATTTATCTAAAATTGATTTGGGATCCCAAGAATATGTTAGAAGAGATCCCCTTCAATTCATAAATGTTCACAGAAATGTATTATTCACTAGACCAAATCCAATGTAAATTACCATTTATATTCGCTTTAACTTTATGTACAATATTCAGAAACTTTGTTTTCTACAGCAATTGTAACTTCATATTTATTTGGAAGTAAAGAACAAATATTTTAATGCAACTAAAAGTTAACAACAGGGTCTGAGTTGTCGTTAAATTTGAGGGTTTTTTACGAAAAATTAACCAAGACTAAACTAACTAAGGGTTTGATTTACACGAGAGTTTGCTAACTTAGGGTTAACTTAGAGTTAACCAATTAGTTAGCAGAACGAAGGCTTTGATTTACAGGCCCCAGAATCTTAACCAACTAGGTTGTACAACTTCCCTCCAGTTCCTCAACCAGTTCTTGTGATATATCCAGTTTAACATTTTAAAAGCATTGTTACATATTAAATAAATCATTTCCAGTCTTCACGAATGAGAATATTAACACTGTAGATTAGTGTACATCAGCTGCCATATTTGTTTCAGTTGATAACTACTGTTTGTGACCATCAAAACATAGGTACCTAGATCCAGTTCAATTTCTGCAAAATAGTGACCCACCCCCATCCTGAAACACACCCCCTATGTATTTATAGGCTTATTTACTGATGTATTTTATCATCTGTAGCTCCCCCAGACTGCGCTGATGGAGAGTTCCGGTGTTCTGATGGCACATGCATTCTGCAGAGTCAGCGTTGTGATGGTGCTGCTCATTGTATTGGAGCTGAGGATGAATACGACTGTGGTGAGTTACACTGGCAATGCAACACTTCAGGCAATAAGTGACTTCATGGCCCATGCTTTGCTTCCTTAGCTGTGTGTTATTATATCCCTTTACTTTATAAATACTGCAAGCTTTGCCTTTTTTATAAGTACTAATTATTGCTTGGCATTACTTTTGGCTGCAAATCTAAACTACGAAAGCATATACGATATCTCAAACATATCATTTACATTTATATTATCTTTAAACAATTTCATATCATATATTTTGTGTAAAATATTAGATCTTTTCCTCTGAATATAACTAAGCAGCAAAATGTTGTGCTAAATTTGGCCTACTTGGCACAGCCAAATGTTTCTTCTTTCATAATTTGTGCACATAAAATATACAGTTGTAAAACTACAACAAAACTATATATGTGTATTGTTATAAAATGTAAAAAAATAAAATTTATGTAATTTATTTATGCAGATTTATGCATCCATTTTTGCTAAACATGATATGATGCTGGTATGGTTTTAAAACTTCCACATCAGGACATTTTGTTTTTGCTTAGCCCAAAGCTAAAAACATTTTCTAGTTTTGGAATAGTTTTTAGAAATTAAACCAAGCCAACATTTATATGCAAAATCATTAAAATTCTTTCAACTTTTATAACTGTGGAAATTATTTTGGATTTTAATAATTTAATACCATTACCTTTTGAAACTTCAAAAATATCTTTTTTTTCACCTTTATAGATTGATATAATTCCTTTTCACAACTTAACATCTAATATTCACCCGTGGACGGTGAATCGGACAGGACAGTGGAGTCGGACACCAATATAAATTGTACTAGATTTATTTTAAAAACATAAATACGTATGTGAACACATTCATACTTCTTGTGTTTTATGTTGTTGTTGTATGTCTCTGTTTCTTCTTAACACTGATATTCAATACAAATATATCTGATACTATTTATATTGGTGTCCGACTTCACTGTCCTGTCCGATTCACCGTCCACGGGTGTACAGCTGTTTCAGATCACTTCATTTTTATTTTCTCATCAGACTTTCCAAATTGCTGATTACAATAAGTTATAAGTCTGTCATAAAATCAAAAGCTCAGAAGATATTTAAAGGCTTTGTGACTTTCAATTTATTCTCATCACTTGGGGTTAGAAAGCCAATATGAGGGTGTACGATGTAATGACTGTTTCTAACTGATGAATTGAAGCAGGAAACAGCTGTTAATCCTAAACATGGGTATTTTACAGTTTAATCTGTAAAGTTTTTAACCTTTAACATTTTTTTGCCCATTTAAACCTTTAAAATTATATAGTTTTTGTTTAAAATACAATTATTTTCCAGAATATTTCAGAGACTGTATTGTCTTTCATTACAGTTTGTACCATGCCTGCAGTATTGTAATTCAAATGTAGAATTTTTAATACTTTTTGGTTATTTTTAATAAATTAGTTGGGAGGATTATAAAGGTATAAAATTGAAGAGATTCCAGAAATTAAGTGAGATATGGTCTCGGAAACTGACAAATTTTTTCACAAAGTGAAAGTATTTTCTTTCTAAAACAAATCTCAATGTTAGTTTTATTTGAATACCATTGAACAAGGCATTAAACAAGGTTACAATTTTAAATTCAATTTGAACTGGCTAAAGTTTTACATTAGTATTGTGAAGTTACCAAATAAAATGATAGAACAGGGTCACCTGGAATGTATAAGTATTACTGGATGAGGAAATCAAACTATTGGAAACAGCTATGCTGAGGTTATGCGGTATACATTAACTTTCACTTTGCCTTTCTGCACCAATGCTAACACTTGTTACAGTTTATCCTTCACCAGGCAACTCTGTTAAGTGGAATTATAATTTGGCAGAAAATCAATAAATGTACAGCCTCCATGAGGTATTATATATTTTTTGGCTCATATTGCTTGCATTTTATTGGAATCACTGTAAAATTGTTTTTTCTTTTGTGATATGTTTGTGAATTCCACTAAACAGGGTTGAATATCCTAATTCTTGTTTTGTTCATAGCCCAGTTTTTACCCTATCTGCTTATTTGGCTAAAGTTGATGGTTTTGGGATGGGGCGGGGAGGTCATTCAGTGCTGGAATTGATTCTCTGATTTCAGCCGTAGAGGCTTTATCCTGTGATATCATATCTGACTTAAATCTATATTCATCTACTATTATCAGTGGAACTTGAGTTGATAAAGCAAGAATATCCATGAACAAGTGATCACGTTATGAGACGTTAAAAATTATCAAATGAGGATATTTCAATATACACTTATTACATGCTACAGAACTCCCATAACTAGCCCTTACCCAATAAAACAGTAGGTGTATGGAGTGACCAGAGACACTTTCTTACCTCTCTTTTATCAGCCACCTTTCCTCCCTGTGGGGAGTTTGAGTTTGTTTGTGCCAATGGCCGCTGTCTGGACATCCGCCGCAGATGTAATGGCTACAATGAATGCGGAGACAATTCAGATGAAGATGGATGTGGTAGGGTCTTGTTTGAAGAATTCTTGCTGAGTACAGAATCCATGTTATACTGTTATCAAGAGGTTATAAGATCAAGCACTGGCTGCTGAAATAAATTTATAGTGATTGGTATATTTCTGAGCATATTTGGGTCACATTCGGATAATTTGGGTCACTCTTTTGTTTCTGTGGACAATGTTTACAGAATTATTTCTTTCTTGGCAAACTTTAGACAATTATTAGATTACACAACAGAAGCTTGAAATTTGTGTTAAAACTAGTGAAAATATGTACGATAAATTTTCTAAAGGTCTAGTTTTTGGTTATTATAACTGGGTTCACTGAATCGACATTTCAGAAACACTATGTTTGCCCATTATGTGTACTTTTTGGGTTTTCAAGATATTTTTTCTGGCATAAAAACCCCTGGAGTCAGCTTTTAAAGATTCAGGATATAGTTATTTATTACTTGAAGAATGATGATTAAGTCTTTGTTTCTTCAGCAGACCTGTGTTTTTTTATTCATTAACATCTCTGCTTAAACCATTTTCCTACCTTTTCATCCAATTGAAACTAATGTACTTAACCTTCTAAACATTTAATTTCTAACTTCTAAATTTTAAATCAATTACATTGTCAACATCTTCATTATTTGAGTGTTTTTTTGGTTGAGGAGTGACGCCATGTTAGAAGTGTTTTAATAGATATTTATGCGCTTATGTATATCATGCTTTTGCTATATTTTATAAACACCCTTGTAATGTGAGATTATTATGTGAATGGTAAATGTGTACACTGTACTGTGCTTATGTATTGTCATACTGTCCACATGTCTACGGAAGATTAGAATGTATTGTCATTTGAATGAAGAAAAATTAAGTTTAAAATAGTTGTCATCTTCATAACAAAGTTATTAAGGTCTTCATATGTATGTGGGGTTGCTTGACCTCCTCATGGGTTTCAAAGTAGAAGAAAGCTACTTATTTTTGGTTGTCAATTACCAAATTTACTTGTTATTCTTGTTCCTTGAATTTAACAAAAATATAACTCTGAGCAATATAATTTTCACAAGAGACTTAACTTTGGCTGTTGACTTTATCCACATGGTAGACATGATCTTTTGTATATTCTATATGCTGTATAAATATGTATATATTCATTGTTGCAATGTACTTTACAAGTGTTTTGGCCTCATCAGAGTTCTTTCTAGGCTTTCTTCTCATTTAGTCATATTACTATTGCATTTTTTTTTGCAAGAAGAAAATGATTATGTATTAACTAGTTATATTTTATGTAGAATATGTCAAATTCATGTTCATTTTGTCATACACATTTGCTGACGAAGTTTTAAAACTATGTTTAAACTTTATTTGGTGGTTATTTAACTCCTACTGGAAATGGTGGCTTAACCACAATGTAACCTAGAATGAACTCACCTCATGTACATATGTATTCTATATATATATAAACATATTTGTGTGCAATGCTTTTTGCCAGCTTCCTATGAATGCTTGTACTACCAGTTTAAATGTGACAACTATGTGTGTATTGATGCCCGGCTTAAGTGTGATGGCACAAATCACTGTGGGGACGGTTCAGATGAGAGACGCTGTGGAGGTGAGTAGCTCATTGGTTGCAACATTGTTTACACTCCCAAAATAAAAATAATCTGAACAGCCAAAATATGGCTTGATAGACTATGCAAGTGGTTCACAGTCTGTGACATAGTTCTATTTCAGAGAAGAGAAGAACTGTATCATCTAAACCACCCTAAATGTATGTTCAAAACCTGTTGTGCTATTGTTCAACTGTAGATCATTGAAGTTGGGGGAATTTATGGCACATTTAGTTCTTAGGATTGTAGGAGTAGATTTTAATTAGGACCGTGTGAAATATAAAGGAATTTTTTGGGATGTGAAAATGGCAACAGAACAATAAGTAGAATTTATCCTTGTCCATGTTCATGTACATCTTCAACTGAATGACTGCAAACAGTTGGTTATAATTTGCTTATATATTTCAAAATATTAACTTAGTCAAGTTTTGATGAAATACAGTACATGAATACCAGGAAGTCCGTTATACAGCAAAAGGTACAGTATGTTGCAACCAAAAAGACAAAAATATTAGCTCATGCCTTAATGGAGCAGTAATTGTGTAACAACAATATATGTGGTATATTGTAGGGAATTAACATATCCCAAAAAGCCTGATATAAATATGGCTGATTTTTGAACATGAGATTTGCAACAAAATATTTCTTCATTTCAGTTACTTCGACATCATTCCCTGTTTCCAAAACTGAGTTTTATTTTCTATACTAACACTCAAAAGCCATGCCTTGTGTTATGTTGAAAATTTGAGCTTTGTATTTTGCTAGTTGGCAATGCAAGCTACTCATTTTCCCCAAATCCTTTGATATGTTTGGTGCAAGGTACCAGTAATAAAACCTGATTCCCTAATTCATGCTGTTGTTCTGGCTTTGCTTCATTATTTTGTATAGCAAGTCTTGTGCAAACTGTTACAGCAGCAGTGCTTCCTAGTCAGAATTCAATCAAAATATTTCTTATAGAGCATAATAGATTTCAGCAGAAGATAATAAAACAGTTTTTTTATGTGTGTTTCAATTATTTTTACATTGCTCTTGGTTTAAGTTTTGTTCATTATATAAAATTTACAACTTTTTCAAATATACATATGATATTTTAATGTAGTTTGTGCATCATAATACCTTTAAAGTTTGTATTTGTATTAATTCAGTTGTATGTTAATTTATTAAATAAAAAAACTTTAAAGTGAAAACACTTTTATTTGTTTAGTTGATTAATTTTTCATCTTTCTCAATGTTAATCTTTATATTTATGTAAATTTGTGGTAATATAGTACAAATGTCATTTGTTTTCTTGTTTATTTAACATATGCAGTCTTTATTAACTATTTTTCTGATCAGGTTTATGTTGTAGTTCAGTTTTACTATGTCATTTAAATGTCAACACATAACATTACAGCACCATAATGCACCATACCTGATGAGCATAAAATCTAAAGTCACAACTCACAATTGCCTACAATCGCACAAAATAATCCACCTTTACAATACCATGGAATGAAAATGAGAAAAAAATTTCTTTTTTAAAGTTTTGATGCACTGTGTTCTGTTGATGAGATTGTACCATTTCCCGTTTGATGGGGTTCCTACCAGATCATGCTTAATTTTTACCCCACAGCCCTTGCTTGTTATGTTTACTGAGGAAATTTCATGAATTTTTTTCAATGTAAAACGAAAAGTTAACTGTATGACATATATGCTTTAATGTAACTTTCATATACTAGCAATCTTTTCCGAGTAGTACAAGTCTCTTCATTGACAAAAGCAGTATTAAAATTAATTCATAATAAGCGCTTGTTTTATTTGTATCCTCCGGAAGCATCCGGTGGATACTTTGGTTTAGCGTTCGCTACGCCGCCGCCGCGCGTAGAGAGATTTTCGGCGTTAACGCTCTAAGAGGAAAACAACAGCAGCTAGGTTCACCAAATTTGCAGGATATCTTCATTGGGGGGTAAGCTTCTCTGGGAAGGAAAATAGTCTCATTCCGAAAAACAAGATGGCCGCCACGGGCATTTCTTTGAAAATAATCTACATTTTTCTACTGGCTGTTGCTCATAGGTAGAAGGTTGAATCTCTTCATAGGTGATATGTATGACACATATACATGTCCTCTACAACCTTGCACACATTTGACCTTGAAGCTCCTAACTCAAAGTCATCCACGGAGTGCCGAAGTAACCCACATAGAGGACTTTAAAAGTGCCTATATCTCCCTTATTATTGGTTCTAGAGGTTTGCAATGTGAAGCCAACCTATAGGAAATCATGTGCTGCGAATCTTCTGATGTGGTCAGATTTGACCTTGGACCCCCCCTTCAAGGTCAAACAAGGATAGCCAAACTTAAAAGTGCTTAAAACTCGCTTATTATCGCTCCTAGAGGTTTGGGATGGTAAACCAACATATAGGAAATCATGGGCTGGGAATCTTCTGGCGTGGTCGGATTTGACCTTGGGCCCCTCCTTCAAGGTCAAACGAGGATAGCCAAACTTAAAAGTGCTTATAACTCGCTTATTATTGGTCTTAGAGGTTTGAGATGGTAAACCAACATATAGGAAATCATGGGCTGGGAATCTTCTGGCGTGGTTGGATTTGACCTTGGGCCCCTCCTTCAAGGTCAAACGAGGACAGCCAAACTTAAAAGTGCTTATAACTCGCTTATTATCGCTCCTAGAGGTTTGGGATGGTAAACCAACATATAGGAAATCATGGGCTGGGAATCTTCTGGCGTGGTCGGATTTGACCTTGGGCCCCTCCTTCAAGGTCAAACGAGGATAGCCAAACTTAAAAGTGCTTATAACTCGCTTATTATTGGTCTTAGAGGTTTGAGATGGTAAACCAACATATAGGAAATCATGGGCTGGGAATCTTCTGGCGTGGTTGGATTTGACCTTGGGCCCCTCCTTCAAGGTCAAACGAGGACAGCCAAACTTAAAAGTGCTTATAACTCGCTTATTATTGGTCCTAGAGGTTTGGGATGGTAAACCAGCATATAGGAAATCATGGGCTGAGAATCTTTGGTGTGGTCGGATTTGACCTTGGGCCCCTCCTTCAAGGTCAAACGAGGACAGCCAAAGGTAAAAGTGCCTATAACTCGCTTATTATTGGTCCTAGAGGTTTGGGATGGTAAACCAACATATAGAAAATCATGGGCTGGGAATCTTCTGGTGTGGTCGGATTTGACCTTGGGCCCCTCCTTGAAGGTCAAATGAGGACATCCAAACTTAAAAGCGCTTATAACTCGCTTATTATTGGTCCTAGATGTTTGGGATGGTAAACCAACATATAGGAAATCATGGGCTGGGAATCATCTGGTGTGGTGGGATTTGACCTTGGGCCCCTCCTTGAAGGTCAAATGAGGACAGCCAAACTTAAAAGTGCTTATAACTTGCTTATTATTGGTCGTAGAGGTTTTGGTGCATTGTCTTTACGGTGGATACAATTTGCATCGGTTTTCCGATGCGCTAGGTCTAGTTTTAACTTTGACTAAATTAAACGGATTGTGTTACCTGAAAGAGATAGCAGACCTCCTTTTACGGACTGCAACTAATGTTAGCTATGATGTATCATAAAGAATCTACATAAAAATAACATCTAATTAAGTGGACAACCCTACCATTTGAACAATGAAATTTGCACTAGAACAGACCCCATCATGCACACATACCTTACTATTATTTCTGAATTAAATCATGTTGATTTGGGGGTGGGGGTGGGTGGGGTAGTGTTTATCAGTAGAAAGTGTAGTGTCTGTGCACCTGAGTGTCTTTTACCACTTACTGTAGATGAGGTTACCCCATCACCAATCCCAACAACTCCTGCACCTGTAGATTGCAGAAACGATGAATTCAAGTGTGACAATTCGGGATGTATTCCACAATTCCGCAGATGTAATGGTTTTGACGACTGCGGAGATAATTCTGATGAATTCGACTGTGGTAGGGAGCATACATTTATCCATTTCCATGAGGCAGATATATTCACACTTTTACATACACCTCTTGCCCCATTACCCTTCTGATCCATCCTGAGTATATCTTTTTGTCTGAGATATTTTAATTTATCGAAGATAAAATATACTTATACTCTGAGAACTATATATGTGTACAGGTTCATCAGAAACAGTTATCTAGTCTTTTGTGTGGATAGTTTATGAAAATCTGCTATGTATGTCTTCTGGTAGATTACATGTAGCAAAGTAATTGTCTGGTATGGGGCATTTGAACCTTTATAATTTTTTGCCTATGTGTAACTGTGTTTTACAAACCCCATTTCTATTCATGCCATGTAAATGAAGACATCTAATTTTTAAACTTAGATTAAAAAAAATCATGACATATTTGATTGAGTGAATCTTTAGATGTGGAATGCACTTAAATAGTTGTGGTTGTTGTTACAAGAATAGTATTTAGAATGTTAATGCACCACCTCGCCACAATTCAAACTTGCACCAGATCCTCCAGTAGAATGTTTCCTTTTCTGTGAAAATTTATAATATTTAGAATTAAAATTAAGATGTGAAAGCTTACATTTTACTCCGTTTTATCAGTGGGAAAGTAATTTTTTTCAAAATCTTTGAGATACTTTGTGTGTATGTCTCTAAACAGCTAAATATTGAAAGCAGAATATCAGAAACACATCAATACTCTGTTGCTTTAGCTTATACTGACCAGACAAAGTTTGCCACACATTGTAATTTAACTCTCTGCCAATTCTTTTAAAATAAAAATTGCAATACGCAAAATGGTATGTTTGATCTATGGACACATTGTTATCTAACCTTTCATGACTTTTCACTTCGGGCAGACTTGGGTGAAAGTGAACTTTTGCAATGAAAGTTAAATATAATTAATACATTGTTATCGGCCAATCTCTCTAAGTTTTTGGTTAAGGGACTTTAATCATATTATTATCCTTATGCTTTCATTTTCTTGTTATTTATTCATATTTATTTGTGTATACAACATAAATAAATATAAATATAAAAATAGGTTTGCTGTTCTAGAAAACAAAGTTTAAAAATTTATATTTCACCAGCAAAAAAAAAAAAAAAAAAAAAAAAAAAACTCTACAGATAAAATTTGTAATCACCTATATGTACTCCAATAATCCAATCTAATCAGTGTTTTTGTTTCATTATACGACCAAATTACTTGTAGTATTATTTTGATTCTGAATATACAGACAGATAGATGTGGCCCAAAGTTTAAAAAGTATTAAATACCTGAAGTATTAAACAGTAAAAGTAATATTACAAATTAGTGTAACAGCAAGCTGGTAATTCAGAGTTATATTAGTGTCACATGACCCATTTCCTTCACAAGAAAGTAACCGGTAACCATTTGGGAGCCATGAAACATTAGTGGCATACTAGTGTGAAATATAAATTTTGCTTTGTCTGGAGTTTGAAGTAGCATAGTGTAATATTGGCTTGTTATTATAACTTTGATCCTGATAAAGTTTCATGTAGTCCTTTCTTAAATATTGGTCTTTAGCCTATTGTTACATTTGTGCTTGGTTTATGTTAGATTTTTCACTATAATTACTGCATTTTGTGTGACCCTTTTGACCTCATTTAGTTATGTTAGTTATATAAAGTTGTATTATTTGTGTGGAGCCTGGCTGGAGAACCCTTTGGGTGTGTAGTTTTAATAGTTTTTTTAAAAATTAAGTAATGATATAGTGGACATAGGCAACCAGGTTTCTCCCCCTTTTTCCTCATGTAATATGTCACCTTAGTTTGACACTATTTCCGAGTTTGACCTTTAACCCGACCTCTTTACCTTTGCTCATTCTTATACTATGTTCACTCAAGCAAAGTGCAAATCCAAAGATTATTGCTCAGATGTTTATTTATAGCTACATAAAATGATTGGTCTGAAAATGTTAAATCTTTGTTGAGATATAGGGTAGTATTGATTTACGGTCACAAATATGTTATCATGGAATCTTTAATTTAAAATTTAAATTCATCTGTTAAAGTGGTATCAGAATGAATGGACACATATCAGTTCAGGAATTGAAGTGAAACTTCGAGATCAAATTCAAATTTTTATTTATTTTTTATTTTAATTGTGCATATTGATTGATACTGAAACATCATTTCAAGCAAGAAAATGCAATATTTCACAGCCACTAATGCCTCATTTACCACCATATATAGAAGATATTTAAGAAAGACCATCAATCTAGCACAAGTCTGCTGTAGTAGAAATAAAATGCCTTGAAGATCTTAGAGTAAATCACCTGACAAAAAACTATAGAGAATCAAAATAGAGTTCTAAAATGCAGTACCATTTGGAAAATACTGCATCATGAGGAATTAGACATAATATTGACATGGCCATTTGTTAACTGGATATTGAAATCCAAGAACCCATATTGGTTGAAACTAAAATATCGACATGTATATTCCTCCTGTAACAAATATACTGGGGTACGTATGGTTTTAACGTGTGTTTTTTTTATTCCAGTAATTTGTAGGCTCCGATCTGTCAGCATTCAGTATTTATGAAAGCAAAAGCTGGCTAAATTTAAAAAGTCCGTGCTTTATGAGATTTATGGATAAAGTAAATTAATTTTTGAATTATTCAACCATTTCCAGGTTAAAGGCTTCTGTAAGATTTCTGATATGTGAAAATATGTTAAAGATGCATGCCATAACCTCACAAGATCTCTGTTTCATAGACGGCTTTTGATTGCTAATTTGTGAACTTGTATTTGTTTTGGGCAATATATCCTTGGGTTTGTTACTGAGGCTCAGTGGACAAAGTGACTCAGTTGTGTACAGTCTTTGAGATACCACCACTTATTTTCTTTAAAATATAGTCACAGAAAGTTTGCCCTTATGGTTCTGGAGATTTGCCTTTCCTGTCAGCAAAATGTAATGCTTCCTCCACTCACCCATCAAACTATAACCTAGACCAGTGCAGGTGAATACTTGCAGGTAAAACTGTGATAAGTCTAAGATATAAAATAATATGAGGCCCTTGGACAATCAAGGGGCACTGTTCACGAAAGGTTTTAAGCCCAGTTTTAGACTTGTACCTTTTGTTTAAAATTATGGCAGAGTTAAGCCTCAGAACTGGCTAAGACCTTTGATGATTATCACCCCAGACTTCCGATGACTAATCTCTAACAACTATTGGACAGCGGAACTCTGTTACATTTTTAAAGAGCACTTCTTTATTGCATTTAATTTGCAACAAAAGTACTTGTTGAAAAGTAGAGTCTTGGTGCTGTAGTGCTCTTAAGAAGGAACATAACATGACTTCTGGCAGGTGTATCATTTTCAAGAGATCCCAGTGGTGTAAATCATCAAGGCTGTACACACACATACATATATGTATACATATCCTTCTTATTCTACTTCACACCGGCCTCTGCTCTTTGCTCTGCGCCTCTAGGTCCCTCAGGTTCTTGCGAATCACACCAGATGACCTGCGACAATGGCCGCTGCATTGACCGCGGACTCGTATGTGATGAAGTCAATGACTGTGGTGATTTTTCAGACGAACGTGACTGTGGTGGTACGTCACACACTCACTCATATTTGGAGTGGTACACATTCTCACAAATCCATGATTTGGCAAGGGAGTTTTCTTTTTGCCAAACCGTTCATTTTTTGTTTTTTTTTTCTGTTTTCCCATCACATTAGAATAGGACAGCACATAACTATCATCACTAAATGTGATGCACAGGATTCTTTTGATTGTATTTGTCTTCTTATGTCGGCTATCTGTGGGTGTTTGTAATCTTATGTGCCTGTTCAGTATGTTGCAATCTGGTGTGATACAGAAATAAATGTTTATAAATATGTTGGTTATGAGTGTGTTTCCTATTTAAAATCTATGTGGGTGAAGATCAGCATCCAGTATGGCTGGTTTTGTCATGAGTGGTTGGTGTTAATTGTTTGGGTGTCTGGACATTTGTGTTGATTGAAACAGAAGTTTGTGTGGGAGATAGTGGCAATAAATGTCCTATGGTTGACAGATGCAGGACCCCCTGTGTCTATCAGACTTTTTCACTGACTGTGGCTAAATATTTATATATATTGTTCATATATATATATATGTATATACATATACATTATACATACAGTAAAACCAGTAAGATTGCAGAAAATTTGCAGCACTTCAGATATTTTGATATTAAGCATTAACCTATAGCCTGCATACATATCAATAACACTAGTTCACAGACAACTACAAATGCTAAAAGGACACTAGTTACTTCTGAAATTGGTACCAAAATTTTGGAAAAATCCAGAATTTCTAGATATATTAATCTGATATGAACTTGACAACCTTTTAATAATACTGCGACAAGTTACTAGCAGTATCTTCAATCTGATGGAAGAAGTGTGGCTTTTCTTATCTGCCATAAACATTCATGGGTAATGTGCTCTGTAATGGGCATGGGCAGTGTGACTTAATATTTCCAAAAGTTGGGGATGGGTGTTTTTTACAATGAAAACCAACCGGGTGTTCCGATAAAAATGACCCAAATATAGGTGCTCATGTTTTAGTACACACCAACTGGAAGTTAAGTGTAGTTGATGTAAACAAACTCTCCACCATAAAATGTGACATAACAGTTAAAATAACAAATTTTGTTGAAAGTGGATGTAAATAAATGAATTAGGCCAATTATTTGGTTTGGATTGTACCTTGACCTATAAGAAATTTATGGATAATAATGGGGGAACTTGTGAAAATGGGTGATAAAGAGCATGTTATATGTAGACTAAGAAGTGATAAATATGCTTCATGGTATAACTGCTTCATTACAATTTTTCAATTTTTAGACCCTAGTCCAAACTCACAGATGACTTTTTACCCAAAAGACTTTCATTTAATTCATTCAAGTAAGTAAATTATGAAACTGTATTCATGAACATTTCTAACTCTTGTTTGGTGAATACTGATTCCAAGAAAAAACTTTAGTGGAAAACCTCTCCTTACTCAGATCTAAGGTGACCTTAACCTAAGTATTGTTTGTGAATTTGGCCCCTGGGGCCAGTTTCACGAAGCCTCCTTTGGAAAGGACCTCCTTTAGTAAAAGAATTTTTTTTTCCTTTGGTAAGGCCACTTTAAATTTCAGTTTCACAAATGCTCCTTTAACTCTCCTTATCAAACATCCATGAAACTTAAGGAGGGAGCAAATGTCCTTTAAATTATTAAACATTCTTTGAAGGACACTTCCTTAAATTTAAGGTAGGTCCTTAGCTTCCTTGAAATTTGAGGGAAATTTCAAGGTCTCTATTATGGAACGAGGCTTTTTGAAAATGAAATTTTTTTAAAGAAGGGAGCAATTCAAGGAAGTCCTTTATCTTAAGGAGGCTTCGTGGAACCGGCCACTGATCTTTAAAGTTTCTTTTCCATTGAAATTTCCCCTGTTATCTGGGTATCCTAGTTAAATAGAAGTATTTTTATTTTTCTTGTCTCTGGTGGTGTTTGTGTGGTGTCAGTGTGCACAGCACATTTTGAGTACCTTGTTGTATAACTATTACATACATACGTGTATTTTAAAAACTCTGCAGAGTCTGTGGTGACATCTTCTAACACATGGTCCTGAAAGGTGGAAGTGTTTCTATCATAGACAGACAAATATGTGCTGCTTGACAGACAAACCTGGAAACTTGTTATACTGTCATGCACTCGTACATTCACATAAGACATGTCCCAGGATATGTTTTGTGAAACGTTAAACGTTTACACATATTTTTCTCTCGCATGTATATTTATCTAGTAGTTTTTCTTTTGGAAGCTGAATCTGAACAAGAAGAAGATGACAGGGTTTTTTTTCCATCAGTTTAATTTTATGTGTGACTATTTTGGACAGGTGACAACAGCGTATACAATTACTATGACTACTTGAAAGGTAATTATGGTTCTTATGGCAGGAGAGTCTGTAGCATTGTGTTTATCATGATTGTTATCTAAAACTCCCCACTCCTGAAATCATATATTAAGATCTCGTTTATACATGATATATATACATATAGCCTTACATTATTATATCCTTTTTAAATACCAGACAATGTATTTCTTTCATTTAAAACTCTATTGAAGTTTCACCCAATAAATTGTAGGATAAGACCATTTTACGTTTGAAAAAGTATATATTTTATATGTTATCATCTTATCATCTCCCATTTAACAATTGAAGCCAGTTATGTTGAATCCATTTTTTTTTTTTTCTTTTGTAGAATTTAATGTGTCGTTTCCTATTTGCTTTTTATGATGAAACCAACCAACAACCGCATAAACTGATTTTCCATTTACTTTCTTTCATCATGTTTGATTTTAAAAGTTGTTCCGTACGTTGACCGTGTTTTGACCAGAGAAAATCCAGAGTCAAAATTTGATTATAAAGTTATTTAAATCATATCAACTATTGCCCAGTTAATCACCTTGTTTACTTGTCAAAAAGTTAGATGATTTATTATTTTTTGGGTTAATCCCTCAGTTACTCTGATTCCCAAGTCTATAAAATATGTGTATTATATAAAACTGTTATCTGATGGTTTTATATAAATAGATAAAAGTTTATTTATTTACTCTTGTACATTGACATAAAAAAAGGTTTTACATATTGTCCCAAAATAACCCAGATTATGCCTGAAGAATTACACTTTATACTTTAGACTGTAAAAATGTGTTAATATATACAAGCTATATCTATGTATAAGGAAGCAAACTATTTTGGATTTTGAGTCAGTATAAACTCTATAACACTAACCTCTTCCAAAAACCCAGAAATATTTTTCAATTATTTGCAGTACAAATTGCACAAAAAAGACTTGATTTTTACTCTTTTTAGAATCATACTCATAAAATATATTTTGCTTTCATGAAGCAATGCTACGCATGTGAAAAGTATTACTGCAACCAGCTCAATACTCGGACGCAAAACAGACACAAACGTCCAATTATTAAATATATAATCAACAGTTCAACACATACAGACTAAAATTACTCTCCTTGGCAGAGGTTGTGAATATTCATTTTGAGTAAATATTTAGAAAATATTTAACCTAAGCCGATCCAAGTTGTAGAGTAAGAAATCTAAAATTCGCCAGGAATCTAAAATTCGCCACCTCTAAAACCTTAGTTAATTTTATGAAGAAAATGATGTTTTTGTCCAAAAATTGGTATTTTTCAGTTCAAAAAGCCTTAATTTACTATACAGTTAACAAATCTCACCACAATTCATTTATTTTATTAGTATTTTCACATGTGGCGAATTTCAGATATGTGGCGAATTTTAGATTTCTTACTCTAATATGCTTTGCATTAGATGAACAGATGAGAAGAATGTAAATGCAGGTTCCGTCTTTGAGGCACTATGATCATATCTTAGCTTTACTTCAACAAATTCCTATCCAGTATCCCTAATTAGGCTGTGATAGGCTACCTGGTTTCCTGAAAACAGTCAGAACTTGTTGAGAAACTTGAATGAAAAGTAGTGAAGTGGTAACTGAAAAACTGTTAAAATATAAACATTATTATTTGTGAGATTTGTTTATCTGGTATAAATTTTTCCCATAATTTTCCTTATTTATGCAGATATTGAAGCATCCCTTTAATATTTTATTTTTGATAAATTTGTGTACATCATATATAGTGGGTAAATTGTTTGGATGTGCGGATATGGATATATTGAATGTAAAAATACTTTAATATTGGCCAATATCGGGGGGTGATATAGTCTACCAAATGGTCTGAATTGGGGACACCGAAAATGTTTTGTTCTAGCATATCCTCAGTCACTAACAGGAAGCTAAATTTATTAAAACAAAACATAGCAGTTCTGATCAAAAACTTATTGAAAACTAGAAAAACCTGAGATAAAAAGTGTACAATTTCTTCAGATTTAGTCTTCATTTGAAATATTTGATGTGTAAGTTTATAGTTTTACTTAAAATGGTGATGATGTATGTCTTTAGACATCAATATCTACAGCCCTGTCCCAAAACAATAAATGTTCTCTTTTTCAATAAACAATGTACCCAGCAGTCGTTAGTGTTTGAATTGAAATGCAATTTCAATATCGATATCAAACATTAAGTCTTTTAATGCATGGAACTGATAAACTTCAACACTATTTTCAAAAATTCTTGATGGTGGGTGCAGAAAACGATATTGAAATTCACACTTTAGTTGCGATATTGAAATTTAGAAAGATATATCGATCAATATTGATCCCCCCCCCCCCCGTGTTTTCTTCACTCGTATTTCCAATTGGTTACAAACTAAGAATCTGGTTACCTTGATTTCATTCAGTTCTTGCCAAACAGATTCTTGGTCATATTTATCTCTGCAAATCATAGCCTTAATCCCTGGAAGTAGAACTGTGCAAAACAAAATTTTCTTCAAGTAAAAATTACTATCGGGGGCCTGTTCCATTCTCATTTATTATGCTGTGTGTATTTCCTGGTTGACTAAAAATATTTTTCTCACTTTCTTAAGTATCGACTAAGTAAGATTTAATGGTATTCTGATAAACTTGGTGGAATTTAGTTATATTTCAAAGATATTGACTTTAACTTCATTGTCTAACTGAGTATCATACTTTACTAGATGACGACTGTGGGCCAGATAATTACATGTGTGTATCAGGAAAATGTGTCAAGTGGAGCTACGTTTGTGATGGCATCATAGACTGCGATGATGGAACTGATGAGAAATTCTGTGGTAAGTCTGGAAAGAATAAATTCAAATGAAATTTTTTAACAGTACTGCTACTGCGTAATTCTCATTTATTTGTTTATTTTTAGCAATCTTTTCTATTGATCAGTTTAAGTTTTGTCATGTTTTGTTACTTTTTTCTTGTATTTTCTTTCCAATGAATGTAGCAAGTTGTAGATAGTTGGTTGTAAATCTTTCTATGTACCCATTAAAAAGTTTTATTTTAAGTTTTAAGTTGTATTCCTTTTTAATTACTATCATTTAATATAAAATAGATAGATTGTCTTGTAATCACAGTCCTTGGGGGATCTTTAAGTTATGAGTAAGAAAGTTAACTTTGTTCAAAGCTGAACATCTCTATAATTCCATTACAGTCAAATTTGTGAAATTACGTGTATAATAAAGTGAAAAATGTGGCATTTGTCACATTATGTGAAATTTGCCATCGGGGGAGGCACCCTTAAATCTAAATTTGTACCCTGCAGCCTTCAAGGGTTGTGTGGGTATTGTTTTCACCGATGGTGTCCGGATTGGGGGGTGGGTGGGATGAAAACCTTGTTCAGCTATATCTCGGATTTATTTATTGGTTGTTTTACGTCGCGTTCAACAGCCAGGGTCATATTGCGACAGGTAGTTTACAGGTGGAGGAAACCAGTGCATACTGCACTGTAAACCACCGGGCATCGGCAAGTAACTACCAACTTTCCAACATGAAGCGCCCGGCCCGAGATTCAAACCAGCGGCATCAGAGGTTGGAGGCGAGAACTCTAACCGCTACACCACCGAGCTATATCTCAGAAACTGTAACAAATAGGAAGGGACATTGGTTAGGGAGTGTAGTGTGCAGCATCGTGTCACACTGTTTGCTCTGAAAGTCTGCTGATCTTTGTACTGGGTCCCTCACTGGCAAATTTTACATACTATGACAAATATCACATTTTTTGCTCAATAAGTGCAAGTTGCTTTTCTTGTTCTGTCATTTGTGTTTTCTTTTGACTGACAAAAATCAATGAAGAAATGTTTAATAAGGAGTTTAGGAAAATCTAAAACATTAACTATATTACTGCATTAAAAATTGCACAACTCTATTTATAAGAAAAATTGTTTCAGATTTTTCTATGGTAAATCTTGCGTATGCAGAAGGTAGACCAGGTAAAAGCAAAGTGCAGCACTGAGATTGTTTTAAAAATTCTCTGCAATTCCTTAAAATATCTCATCCTCTACTTAAAACCAAAGCTCTGTTCTGGTATCAAGAGTAAATTCATTCAGTGAACTGTGTTGAGGTGAACTCAAGTTCAGTAATGTTGGAATATTTCTACATAAATTGAGAATTGTAGATAACGGGTTACCATGGAAATGCTCTCTTGACATTTATTTCTCATAAAAATGGAAAATCAAGGGGGTACCAGCAGTACTTAACACAGGAAAAGAAACAGCTTCTGGTATTTCCTATTTGGCAACAGTTTTGACATGGAGTCTGTGTAATATACTTGCACATTCTTACTGCATTTTATGAATGTTATGTAGCAGACACCAGTGTTTGACTTGAGTTGAGATATTTTGAAGGCATAAATCCTTGTGAGATATTGTATTTATTTTAGTGGATTTTTTTTCACATTTGACCAAAAAATATAACATAATTAACATAACATAATGTTTTACATCTAATTTGTTTATATTTGAAAATGAATTTACTTGTAATAAATTGTATTTACTAACTTAACATGTATTCACATTTCACAAAAATGTATTTCAGACCTTGGTATTTACAAAAATATGCATAGAATCTTAAAAAGAGATCTATCAAATAAAAGTAATAAGTTAGGTAAAACCATTTAGTTTGTAAGTTATGAAGCTTATTGTGTAAATTGTATCAGCAAAAACAGTTGTATGTTATGCTTGTCCATTATATTGAATATAATGCATCCTACTTCATTGGAAATCTTTTATATACATGAACATTTTCAATGATAGGGACCTACAAAACAAAATATCTGACCAGTATAAGATAATACAGAATCGAAAAATTTGCATGGTAAAGTATATAATAGGCAGACTTGCCCCAAATGAACAAATATAGTTCCTAGACCAGTGCCAAATGAACAAACTGAATAAAGTTGACAGATTGGTACAAAATTAACAAATGCAATTGGAATACCAGTCCCAGATCCAAAAGGTGCAGATGACGGACAAGTCCCAAATGAAGAAAATTAATATAGTTGATGGAATAGTGCCAAATCAACAAATGTAGGTAATGGGCAAACTTGTCCCAAATGAACATGGCCGAGTCATGGGAATAATTACAGACCTGTCCAAAATAAACATATTTAGTTGATAAGTACCGAAATCATCTGCACTTGCACCCATTTGCCCTTCACTGGAAAGACCAGAAAAGTTGGGGATGGGTGATAATGCCGGATTGAATAATACTGTAGCTTGGGTGAGATACAGTGAGACAGGCTACAAGTGATGCAAATACAACATAATTTAAAAAAAATGAAAAAAAAAACCAAACCAACACATCCAACAAAATTACAAAATATTGTCTTTTAATTTAATAACCCATGTCTGACATTGCAGTATTTGTCTTTATAAAATAAATTCTCAGTACATGATCTCTTGTACAAACTAGCAATCAAATGCATTTTACCTGCCACAGCTCAGCCAATTAAAACCCTTGAAACTTCTCTGTGTGGGTAATTCCCACTTATATTACATGGTTATATTTCCTTTTTGACCATGCTAAAAATTATACACCTGTAAATGTAAGCACATTAAAATTACTTCAAATATGAATTTAAAAGTCATTAAACAATCTGAACTTTGAGTTTTGTTGGCAAGGGTAAGGGTTTTTGCATATTTAAATGTTTTGGGGAATGGGCAATAATACAAAAACGGTCACTTCCACAGATGATTTTGGTGATTGGATTGAGGTGGTTTTTAGTGGTTGAACTTAAAGCTCTGACAACCTCTTAGGTATGTTAATGATCTCCCGCTGATGGTAGATGATGTCACCGTAGCTCTCATAGGTGTTTGTTATTTATTTTTAGGCAAAGATTGAAATCATTGGTAAGGCAGCTTCCAACTTGTCAGATTTCAGTAACCGTTACATAAAAACCTATCTGTTTTACTGATGACTTCTTCTAGTTCTCTAACTGTTGCCTTGTAGGGGTTTGTTTGGCTTGTTCATTTAGAAAAGTTTGTACATTACTGAACAGTGTTTCATATCTTACTCCCACTAGTAATCCCACACTTGTAATCTCTTATTTGTAAACAAGACTAATATCTGAGAAGATCCTTTAAAAAGGTTTATACTTGTGGTCTCTAGGAGTCATCATTGTTTAGCTTGTTATCTCTTAAAGCCTGGCGTAAAATAATTATTTTCCATTTTCCTTCAACAAATTTAGCTGTGTGTACTTTTTTCCCCTGAAATTCAGGTCGTAGAAACATGTTAAAGTAACCTTCAAGTGCTGAATATTTTGCAAAGTTAGGTTTCTACAATACATGTACAGTGCAGTAGTAAAGTCCATATTATGCAATGTAATCTACCCAAATACCACAAGCTTAATTTTTCTTATAGTGTTTAGACTATAACTAGGATGTATATGCTTTATAAATGCGGGTTATTAATGTCTGCTCTACACTAGAATGCTGTGTGAAACATTCATAAAGTTTGAAACAAATTACTGAAGCAATAGTGTATTATTGGTTCTTTCTATATAAAAAAAAAATAAGTGCCTGCCTGATTTTATGTCAATGATTGACACTGGAGAACTCTATTTTTGTCAGAAATTTTTAAGTGGTTTTAAAAATGTTTGATTTTATTTTTATGCATAACCTGATCATTGTGCATGATGGGAGAAATGTGAAACAAGTGAAAAGGGGAATTCGGACCCAGGTGTGTGTATATACAGGGGAATGTCTTGTAAACTGTCTGACTCCTTCACATTTGTGACATTTTGTGAAGAAATGTTTGTGTCATGACTTTTGTTGTGTTCTAAGAATTCTCTTTTACATGATATAAAAAATTAAACAGATCTCAAAGTTCAAAATATGAATCATTTTATATTCACAAGACTTTCCCGGTTATATTTATTATAGCCTGTATGTGTCAAACTGATGGAATATAATACACTTAAATTTGAACCCTCTTTACTAAACAGGAAAGCAATCACAAGGGAAATGCAGTAGAACCTCTATTATCCGACCTTCTTGGGAGAGTAAAAATTAGGTCGGATAATAGAAAGGTCGGATAATAGGAAGGATAAAATAACAGGCTTAGTGGGTTTGGGGTTGGATAATTGAAAATTCAGATAATAGAGGGTCGGATAATAGAGGTTATACTGTATGAAACTTCTGGACATTTTAACTGGAGCTCTGGGGGTATAAACTAATGATACATACTGGGCCCTCTCAGAATCTACCCAGGTGTAAAATGAAGGGGGGGGGGGGGTATAATCTGGGCTCTTACACCGGTCTGGTAAAGGTTGGGTAAATTGTTCAGAGTTTAATTCGTTGTCTATTTGGTTGGATTTTATGATTTTTGGAACATACAGACAATTAAGGTGTGTCTTATTGGTTTGAAATTTATTATCAGTTTGTGTCGTCATTGGTGTGTACAAGCCTTGGCTTTTGCTGTCAGAGACTGTACTTGACAGTGAGTTGTATTCACACAACTGTTCAACTGTTGCATCATATATATAATTTGGATATTTAACTCATTGTTCTGTTATGTCTATAGTGAATACTTGCTCATTTTTGCTTGAAACTGTAGCTTCAGACATGACTAAGTTGTTAAATACTCTATCCGTTTGTATAAATGTATATGAGACATTGATTTGTGTATTTTGATTGTTCTCACTCAGTTATTTTATGAATCAATTAAAATTGCTTCCTGTAATGTCAAAGGATCGGAAGAACTGGCTCTAGTAAAACCAGAACACTGTAATTACATGTTAACTTTCACTGGAAAAAGTCCCTCTTTGGACCTGATACTTATTTCTGTTTTGAGGTTAATTCTGCTGAACAGAATTCAGAATATATAGATCTGATAAGAATATTTCAGATTTGATATAACTATACCAATTCGCCTGCAACTTACTGGGTCAGTGCTTGTATCAAGGTACATGGTATTGCATAGTTAATATAACTTACACCTGTTAGTTATATTAAGAAAGGATTTTTTTCCTGTTTCATTGTGTCATAACAAAAAGCATTAAAATCTTCAAATTTAGTCTAATTAATGAAATTTTAGTCCTTTCATTTTGTTCACATGGAATTTCATTCTTCTGAGAAATATAAGTGTATATTGTTGTAGTATCTTCTTCATTGTCACATTTGTACAGAGTTTATCTTGCAGAAATGTATTGTTCATTTCTCTCTTGTTTCAGAACTCACTTCAGGCTCTGGATCCGGCTCAGGTGTTCTATTTCTGTTTCCAGAAGGTAAGACAATTAATAAATTTAATCAGTTCCATGTTGCTGAGATTGCAATGAAGTTTTTGGTATTTAACGATGTGGTAGTAGGCTCTTTAGAAGTAGAGAAACTGTTTGTTACACACTTTGCCTCATCGGTATGTAAGTGTACTTTCGAAACATTGTGGCCTCATCTTTGCATTTGATGCTCCAGAGATTTGGAATGATCTGCCTGACAATGTATTTTCAGCCACTTCTCAGTTCTTGTTCAGAAAGAAGTTAAAAACCTCTCTCTTTGTAAAAGCATACTCGGCCTAGATTCTGGCTTTGTCCCAGTCTTTCTCTGTGGTGCTGACCACTGCCATGACACCGGTTATATGATTATAGAGCTCTGCTTTTCTGTATTATGTGTCTGTCTTTAAGATAGAAGAGAATAAATGCTATAAAAGTACTGTTAGAACAACAATTGGAATTAATTAGGATTGAAACCAGTTTTAAAATCATAACATCACAGAATGCAGAGTTTCTGTATGTACAAGTGAAAGTTGGCCATGATTAGAGCCAAATCCTGTGAATATTTGATGTTCCAATTGAACAAATTCTGCTGTGTATAATATTAAAGTTCTTATGAAATTCCGAAAAATGTATCTTGTTTTCACCAATATTTTATTCTTTTTATACTAAATTCAATTTCAACATTTCACCATTCAATTTCATGACTCCAGAAATGCATATCAATAATAAAAAGAATAATTATGAAAAGAAGAAAAATAAAAATACAATGGAACAAAGCATACCAGACTAAGGTTTGATTTTTATGCATGGTGTTAAGGAAATTGTGCTACAGATGTTGAGGTTTTTTATAATTTTATTGTATGCTAACAGTAAGTAAAAGGCAATGTATAAGACCCTGTGTAATTTCTTAATCATTGTACCCATACAATGTATAAAAGTAGTATAAAAATCTAAGTTGAATGTTAAAATAGAAGGTATTTGTAGTTGTACAGTATTTTGTTTTATCGCCTTGTACTTAGTTTCAGTTATTTTAGGCATTTTTGTTGTAATGATATCCTGCTGAAAAGAAACCTTTGTTAAAATGCATTCTTCAATCTTAGAAAGAGTCATGTGATTACATGTAATTTTAACATTCATGGAAATTTCGAGTGGTCGGATAATTTATCAAGCGCTAACCAGACCTGATAGATAAAACTTCTTTTACATAAAATGAATATAACATATTGTGTGACATGGTTTTTCTTTTGAGTGTACAAAACCACAACCTAAGTAATTGTAGTTGTAAGAAAATATAAATTTATAGCTTTAAAGTTGCAAGAAATCCTTGACCAAAAGAACATTGGAAAATAAATTTGAACAAAATCAGAGCTACTCATTATAATATCAACAAATACAGCATTTAAATATTGTTAGTGTTCAAATTTTGTCAAGGCAAAATAATTTTGCAGTAGATGTAATACATACATTAACAGAATTTATTTTCTTCATTAGTGCTTTTCCAATATTAAAGTTTCCAGTGTTGATGTGATGTTGATTTGCAGTAAAATGAAAGGGTATTTGTTTTAAGGTGATTCATCAAATTTAAAGTCTGGTGAAGCACACACACAAAAACATTCATAATGAATTAGAAAAGCCGTCTTATTCATCCTGAAACTGGAGCATAGAGATAGTTTCACGTCTTAGGTTTTCTACAAAATCTTGTTGTGGGTTTTTAACAGGGTGTATCCAGTCATGGAAAACCTGGAAAAGTCATGGAATTCCATTATTTTTTTCCAGGCCCGGAAAAGTCATGGAAATTGATTCCAGATTTTGGAAAATTCATAGAAAGTCATGGAAATTAAAAGGCATCCTTTCGCGAAACGGCGTTGTTCCATTCTTTCATCCAGCATTTCAATACAAGGATACGTTTATGTAATCAGATCAAATTTTGGTGTCTTCCACATCTTCCTGTACTGTGACTGGAACCTTGTGAGTGGTTCTCGAAGACAAAACCCGCAGGAGCTCGTGGCCACAGCGGGAGCTCATGTCTCTTTCATGCCACAAAGCATGTAAACAATCCTTAATTTTAAAGCTTCGGTCATGGAGAAGTCATGGAAAATCTATTGAAATTTAGTGGATACACCCTGTTAAGAAATGTATAAAACCTGCAGTGAGGAGCAAAGTATGAGCTAAAAATAACACCACATATTTTTGGCATGTTCTCATTAAAAGAGAATGTTTTTCCTCATTACAACAACAAAAAATATCAAAGCAGACAAGTAGTTGTGATCTAAGTAGGCCATATAATATTTATGTTATTTATCTATATATTGATTGGCTGAAACACTATGTAATCAAAAAGTAAATATTGAATGTACAAAGTTTCAAAGAATATATTGTCTTCAATAATATTAAATAGTTGGTAAAATACGTAAGCAAATGGAAAGTTTACTTTGAGGTTTGGTTGAACATTCTTGCTGGCCCTCCCCATCTTCAGTCTTTATATAATAAGCTCTTTGAAATGAAGTTTAAATATTGTTTTAAATAAAATGAAATTTATTAACATGTCTGCATTTTTACCAAAAGCATATTATATCTCTGAGGTCGAGTGTAAATATGTTTATTGCTGCAGGTTTTTAGTGAGTATGGGTTTTTCAGTATGAAGCAGTTGTGTAAACATATAAGTGATGGAGTTCACCTGTACATCTGATCACCTCATTGAATCTGTCTGATGAACTGCTTCCTATCACTAGCCTGGCTTTCCCAGTATTCTATTACTAGCTCTCATTCTCTCATGTGGTACATTTTGAGGCACATTGCATAATATACAGCTTGACCAGCAATTATCATCATGGCCAAAATTATGGAAACCCCAACCAACAAGAAAATAATCATAGCCATAAACTATATATGTAGTGATTTTCTTTTATATTTCCACACTGCTTCAGGTTCAAGTTCACATTTAGGTTTTCCTCGTATACAATAAGTATTGCTTTTACAGTTTCTTCGGTACTTTGTGTTGACCCCGTTTGAACTTAAGTGTAGACAACTTAGAGACATATTAATATACAAGTTTGGTATTTAATCACTTCTATATCACCTTTGTAGTCATTGTATTCTATCTAACTCATGTCAGCATACAAGATTCACTGTGCTGTCTTTTACTATGACCCTAGCTGTGTAAAGCCCAAAGTGGAGAGGTCAAAGAGCATTTAAAATCAGTTATTCCTCAGTCAAAGGTGATGTTAAAGTAAAGGCCTTACCATATACATGGAAAGTGCCAGAAAATAAATAAATAAAATCTACATGTCAAAGCTGTATATAGAGGTTTAGAGAGGATTTCACTGTATGACACATGATATACAATACCTAGGCAGCCAGTTGTTTTTTTTGTTCATCTAGATAACACCTATAAATATGCCAAGAAGGAAATTTAATGGGATTTTTATCCTGGGACATAAAGGGACATAAAACCCCAAATTTTGACTTTAAACAAACATATAATGTATGCCTCAGGAAGGCTAGGAAGATACAGCAAACAGTATATGTTATTTTTCAAACAACAACCAAGCTGTAGGAATTCTTGATTATTATAATTAATAATCTTATTCCTTTATCCATCATTCAGTTAATGTAGAGGAACAAAGAATGATATACACAGTAAAAGAGATGTTGAGACATTAGTTCCCAAACTGTATCTCACTTAATGGCCTATAAACCATTAACTGGGTCTTACCAGTGACTACAGCAAGGTACATGAATTATACAGCAGTATATTATATTCCTAACACCATGCATTCATTTAAACTTGCTCCCTCATTCTTATAGGCTACCCTAGAGATTATGAGTTGACTATCTTTTAAAATGTTGAAATTAAGTTTATATTGGTACACAAGTATATCAGGCATGAAGTACAGAAGTGTGATAAACTGTGTTTTAAACAAGATGTTTTATTTCTGCTTGGAAAATATTTCAGAAATTTGCCGTACTTAAAGTATGGAACATGAAAAAAGTATTTTGTGTAAAAAGTTATTGGACTAAATGCAAGGAAATAGCAGAAGAGAATTAAATAAACATGAAAGTTCATTTTTATGATATAATTTTGTTTTAGATGATGTGTCTGGCATGTCTGGTTCAGGTGAATACTCAGGAGATTCTAGCGGAGGTATGATTAATAAAACCACACAATAAATGATAAGATCCAACAGACGGATCAAGTCTCACATTTTTTTTTTACTTTATTCCACAAGCACTTTTCAATTTTGTGAATATGATTAATTAACAAGAGCACTTAGAGAGCAAAGACTTCTGCCAACGCATGTAATAACAAGTAAATGGAAAAATCCAGATATTTTTTATATGCAGACGGTGATCCAGATCAGTCACAAAATTTAATGGGATCTAAGTTCGACCAACACCTGGAGTTATCCTCCTGCAAACAAACATATAAACAAACAGCCATGAAAATGATACTTTCTTGGTGGAGGTAACAATGTCATGTGATAAAAATAATTGTAACAGAGGGATTAAATTAACCATTATTTCGTGGTACTAGAAAACATGTTTCTAAATTGTTAGAACTATATGCACAGTACTATAGAAGATTAGTTCATTGAGAAAGTATTAAAATGATGCACAGCTCAACCAAATGACTTGGAGGTGCAGGTCTTAGTAAGATTATTTTCAAAAGGAATTCCACTTCAACTAATGAACTAGAAGTGGATTTGTTTTTGGTTCCTTATCAATCATATTTCAAGCCATCCCTGCACAAGGCTGGGTGAATTTTGACAAAGATATTTGTGCAATTTGGAGGACACAATTCATTCTTGGGCAATTTCTAGGATTTCTGTTGGACAAGTCAGCTACATTAAAAGGAAATAGCAGTAAGAAATTCCTAGGGAATGTTTGGTTATTTTATCAGCTGTATATATATATATTTGGTTCAGTGGCCTAGAACATTATAATCCATCCAAGTTCCCAGTTCCATTCCCAGGTTTCTCAGAAAACACCTCACTGAAAGCCTGGTCTGTGATATAACCTTTTTTTCGTCCCATTTGCATATGTGTTAGACTGTGGTACGTATGATAAAGCTTGATAATTGATCTCAGAACAAAACATTGAATACTGTGTTTAAACCATGGCCTTAATTCTTAATTATTTTTTCAAAAAGGCCTTATCTTGTGTAGACACTGGAAGCTTGAGGTCTAGAAGAAGTTTACTTGTAGCTTCCTTGGTACTCAATGTTGTGACTGGTGTAACGAACTTTATCACAGTGTGATAAGGTGCACTTACCCACTTTATAACTGTAAGTTTGTTGGTTTTTTTTCTGAGAAAAAAGTTGAATTCTTGTTGCCCTTACTTTTGATTGCTTTAAAATAACTTTCTTTGTCTATTTGAGTTGCCTGAATGATAACTTTCAGACATTTTTTGGACATAGGAAACCTCTTGCAGCTTGAATTAGTAACAGCTCACAGTCTTGAAGTGGTTAGCCAGAGTTTATCTCCAGTAGTTTTAAGTATTTTTTGTGGTTTCTGGAGATATATTTTCAGACCTGTAGCCCACACCTTAGGGAACATTTAAATAAACAAAGAGAAAAGGGGCAAAAAGTTAAATGACTTTGTAATCAGATAGAGTAAAAAATCAGTATTTGTAAAACACGCCTACTTCTGATTAATTTTTACAAGATGAAGTATATTTAGTCTGAGTGATAAGGAATGACATTATCTGTCTGAAAGATGTGTAGAAAGAAATATCTGCTATTTCTGGGAAGTTTTAGTACTTCTTCAAGTTTTATCCTTTGTTATATTGCTTGACCCCTTTTCTGACCCTGGATACTGAAATTGGTTGACTGTTCTGTCGCTGTTGTGCCAAAGAGTCCCCTTAGTAAACACAGATTAAGTGAGATTAAGTGCCATAAAAGTCCTTTCAGAATTATATGAAACAATTAGCTCATATTTTTATCTTCATCATAAATTCCAATTTTCCTGTTGAAATTTATCGCATTGCTAGACAGTTATTTCTTGAAGAGGCTTCACTGCAAACATTAGTCAAGCTATTTTAGTGTCTTTGGATGCTAACCCAAATAGAGGACATGGATTGTGAAACAAATGTATATCTGTTATAAAAACAGGTCACTTTTCTTGGCTATCAGGTTTTCTGCATAAATCAACAAATCTAGAGGATGTCAGATGATCTTATGTTACTTTTTATGATCGATTTAAAATCAGCATTTCTGCCTAATACAGAACAGAAAACATGAAGACAGCTTGGGACTGGTTTCACTCTGTGTGTCAGTGTTTGTAATTAGGCTAATTAAAGACTACCCTTGTTTTCACTTTACATCAACACATGTCAAGTCTTTTTTGATTGTTGACTTTTATTTGTATCCGCCAGTAATTCTCTGAAATACTTGAGTCTTTATTAAGTACAGGTGCATTGAATTGTTTGAATATTTAAGCCTGTTGATCTTCAATACAGGGTCTAAACTGTTAATATTCCAGTTTGGTATAAAATAATGATCATTAAAATATTGACACATTTTAATAAATTTTCATGACAAATGTCCATTAAACACATGTAACAATGTGACATTATTATCCCCTGAAGTTAAAAAACCTTTCTTTTCAACCTGTTTCTTCAGTCATAATTTTAAACTTTTCATTTAAAATAAATTTTTAGAGATATGTGATTGAAGTGGCTATTAAGTTACACAATATGTGTAACATTTCAGAAAAAAAGTCACACACCTAGACTGACAAATATTGAAGGATTTTTTTCTCTACTTCTTACTTTCAATCCAGTGGTTCAACACTAAATAACCTGTACTCTTTGTAATCTTTTTAGTAACGTTTTGGTTCACATGGTTCAGTCACCAGTGCTTTGCCTAATAATTTACAAGGCTTCAACTCAAAAGTTATTCTTGCACTTGTTTTGTGTAATTTACTGTAAATTCTTCTGATTAAAAGATGTTTCAAACAAAAGTACATATTTTCAATGACAGAAATAACAAGTCTTAAATCATTTAGAGGTGTTTTAATAACTTGGTATTTCAATATAGAGATAAATTTGGTACCTTACATCAGCCAAACTACTGTATATGCCGTTCTGTTTGGTTACAGTTTCCTACCACACTATGTATTTGCTTAGCTTGCCAAATTTACCTTGTCTAGCTTACATTTATAATACATATTGGATTATCTTTGTGTATATTAAGTCAGCCTTTATGTAGGTTTATTATTATTCATTCTGCTGCATCAGATAATTTGTAATGTTTATTTATGCAGGTTACTTTTGATATCTGCCCTGTTTACATATGTTTCATCTTTTTGTATTTAAGATTTAAAGGGTAATCAGGAATACATGTATTTTAGTACAGACATGACATTGAGAATTATTCTTCCAAATACCTGAACATGTTAATTGATAAAAATGACACAATCAGTTGAGTTAGATCTGTAGTTCCAGTGTCATGGTATCAGAGGCATTTTATTAATGAACAAAAAGAAAATAAAATAAGAACTTTTATATTTGTCAGTATATAAAGGGGGTGGGAAAGCTTGAAATTTTGGAAACACACTATTTTGCTGAAAGTAACTATTAATTATCTCGGCCGTGGTCGGGAGATTATAAAACGCCTTCTGTACGTGCGTGCATGTGTCTGTGCGTCTGTCCGTCCGTTCATCACGTTTTTGCATAAACCTTAAAATCTCATTAATTTATGAAGATATCACCAAATTTGCATGGAATATTTATGGGTATGAAAACCTGTCTCTGAAAAATTTTAGCCTAATCTTGAAAAACAAAATGGCCGCCATAGCTATTTGTTTTAAAATCGCAAAGGTGCTCTAAATCTTGAAAGGTTCCAGCTAGCTTCATCAAATTTGCACAAAAGCTATATGGCTAGAAAAGCTAGTCAGAGAATAATTTTGACCTAGTTCTAAAAGGAAAATGGCCGCCATATCACATGTTTAATGTTCAACAGGGTTTTTCTATTAAAAAGGCCTTATATCTCCCCTTATATTGCTCTTAGACATTCAGAATGTGAAAACAACTTGTAGGAAGTCATGGGAACTTTTCCAGGTGTTGAATTTGACCTTTGACCCCTGCTTCAAGATTAAATTGGGTCGTCTCACTAAAATGTCCTTATTTCTCCCTTATTATTGGTGCTATGGCTTCAGAATATAAAGACAGACCATCAAAGGTCTTGGCCTTCAAATGTTTTGCTTGAGAAAAATTTTGGCCTTATTTTGAAAAACAAAATGGCCGCCATAGCTAATTATTTAAAAATCATTAAGATGCTCTAAAACTTGAAATATTGCAGCTAGGTTCATCAAATATGCGCAAAATATATATGGCTGAGAAAGTTAGCCTGATAGTAATTTGGCCTAGTTTTGAAAACAAAATGGCCGTCATATCGCATGTTAAATGGGATTATCCTACTTAAAAGGCCTTATATCTCCCTTATCATTGCTACTAGGTGTTCCAAATGTGAAAACAACTTAAAGGAAGTCAAGGCCTGCGACTCTTTTCCAGTTGCTGACTTTTACCTTTGACCCCTTCTTCAATGTCAAGTGGGGTTATCTTACTACAAAGGCCTTATATCTCCTTTAGTTCTCCATTATTACTGATTCTAAGGCGGGAGATAACCGCTGCGGCAGTGGCCTTGTTATTATCTAGACTTGCTTGTGAGTCTTTATAAGGCTTTTCTCATTTATGTTTTCAAACAGTGAATGGGTGCATTATATGACAGTCCCAACTTTACACTTTCCCTCTTTTTGAGAGCAATTTTCTCATGGAATCATTATTCACTAAGGAAGGAACTTGCACTGAGTTTGCTTCTTATCTTGTTCTAGTTTTTGGAGACTTTTAAACTTTAATTATATTAAATGGAAGCAGCATTTTTGGTTTTGATAAGCTTTTACTTCCTGTATTTAAGTGGTAGTTTTGACACTGGAAATGCAAAAAATGTTTTTTTTTTTCAAATATACCAGTGGTTGAAACAGTTTACTATTGGCAGAATACAAGTTCAATCAATTTAATACCATTTGAATTTTGGGCTTTAGTGTATCAAACTCAAAACCAGGACTATTGTGTAAGAATGCTTAATTCATGCATACAGTTAATTTTTTTTCCATGAATAGCTGTTATTAATACACATTAAATTATTAAAGTATGGCCTGAAATCTTTTAAGGCTGCGTGAATTTAAAAAAGTTGCATATATGAATGTTGTGATGTACATGTATATTTTTATGAATAAATCCTTTAACATTTATAAATGACTTGTATATCACCTTTCTACACACGATTTGTTGTATTTATTTTTTAACTATCCTTTGTATCAATATATATTATATATATATGTATACCATATTTATACATAGCATATATTATTTCAGTAAAATGCTTGGTGACCACTTTGCAAACAGAGTGTTTTGGATGTCTGGTAAATAGGTTTTATATGTTTTACATAATTATATCTTTATAATTTCAAAAAATTAATTTCATTTTTTTGTGTGTAGCTCATAGATCTTGCCCTTTCATTTCATAAACATTTTTGTGTAATCACACAAGAAAATTTTCTTAGATATTTGATTTTGTACCTTTATATTAAGTTATATAAATATTTTATTTAGACTTCTGTTGTTTCATCAAATGAATGTAGTGTGTATGTATATAAAAACCCAACTGTTTAAGTTGCTTTATTGGTATTAATATCAGTGATACAAGTTTTATATCTTTATATTATTATAATAATGTGTAGTGTGTGTATATGCAAATAGTTCAGCTGATATGTATAATAGAAATTAGTATTTGTATATAAATTTATGAATAAGTCTTTGTTTTTTAGACAATTCTGGTACGTCATCATTTTACTCTGGAGGTAAGTTTTACTGCCTCATGTGTTGGATCATTGTAACTGTTGTTACTAATCAACATATACTATGTTTTTGTTCAATAGAAAGTAGTATATATCATATACCTTAATGTAAATTAGTTTCAAGGTTACTAATATTTTTAAGTTTTTGAGTTATTGTGGTTTTTAAATATAATCAATGGTATATACATGGTTTTAGAACCTATCTTATGTTTTAAAACATTTTTTTGTTGTTATCGATTTTTAGTTTCAATTTTTCGCCATATATCGCATAGGAGTTGGTGTGATATTATCATTGTTTGGAATGTTCACCAATACATATATGGGTTAGGCCTTAAAATAATCACTGACAGGCCATAAATCACAGCAAATTGTTAATTGGTAGATTGGAAGTTGGTTTTAATTTTTCAGTACCTGTTGTTGATTTCCAAAACCAACCAATATCCAGTTGCAATCAGTTTCCAATAACTTAATAAAATGTCATTGAAGCCTACAGTTTCATGAAGTTGGTAAATTTATGCAATCAAGCAAGACTAAAAGTGTAATAGCCAGCCTGTTATAATCCGAAACAATGTATTTTATTGAAACCTTGAAAGAAATCAAACCACTGCTGTGTATTTTGAATACTGACAGAAACAACAGGTTTTGAATATATATCATTAGTTGTTGGGTTTTATTGATAGAACAAACCAAAAACTGGATAAATCATCTGTTCACCATCTCTTCATCTCTCACCAGTTTTATGTTCAGCTTTGGTGGTCATACTGTCACAAGTAAATAACTTTCATTTCACCTTGGAATTCCAAATTTTTGCTGATTTGATAAATTTATTTGTTTGTTTATGCCGTACTAACACAACTAATACCCATAATATGTCTTAATTTTGAAGATACAGTGTATCTATGGTACAATTCTGAGTTATGTTTACATACATAGGGAGTTCTGGTGGACATTCTGGTTCAGGATCGGACATTCTCTTTGGTTCAGGGCAGATTGACTTGACTTCTGGATCATCTTCTGGAATGTTTGAATCTGGATCAGGAAGCTCGGAGTTTCACATGTCTGGAACTTCTGGAGATGAGTTTATTGATTTTTCTGGGATATCCTTGTCAGGTGACACAGTATCAGGGAGAATAGATGGTCATTCTGGAAGTGGACGGGACAATACTAAATCTCTATTTTATCCAGAATCTGGATCAGGATTAGATGGGTTTGAGCATTTCCCATCAGGATCTGGGATTGCCTCGGGTGAGAAGGATTGGACATCCCAATTTAGTGGTCACTTGGATAACTCTGGGGATTTTGATGGTTCTGGATATACATTATTATCATCAGGATCAGGTAGTTCGGTTACAGTGACTGAAACAGGATTAGGGGAGAATTCAGGCAATGAACTGTCTACAGAATACTTACCTGTGTATCCTGTTGTAGGAGGTAGTAAATTTCATGAAAATATCGCTGGCAGTGGTGACACAAGAGGAGAAAGTGGAGGCAGTGGAATATATTCATCAGGAGAAAACCCTGCTCAGTTTGGCTATAGTGGCTTTGATGAAGAGAATAGTGGTCATTCAGGTTCAGGAAATATTGACATATATGCAAGTGGAGAACATGTCAGATTGTATAGTGGATTAGGTTCAAGTTCTGAAGGCAGTGGAGAAATATCATTATTCTCTAACTCTGGCGAAAGTACATTTGATTTGACAATGTCTTCAGGAGAGTCAGGATATTCAGGAAGCGGCCATTTTATGGAATCTGGAATGGGAAGTGGTGATGTTTACATCTTTTCAGGAGGAGAATCAGGCACAGAGACTTCGTCAGGTGAAACCGTCTCTGGATCTCTGGATTATTCAGGAGTAATTTTGTCTGGAGAAAATTCTGGAAACTATGTCACATGCGGTAGTCATGGTAACTCAGGAACTTTCTCATCTGGTGAATATCTGACTTCTACAGAGGCAGCAGCATCACAAGAAATAGAAAATACAGGTTCAGGACGTGCATTCTCAAGAGTACGTAGGGCATCACCCGTCCTAGAAAGAAATGATTCAGAGGTTCCCTACTCAGAGTTTGATGTTATATATTCAGGCAAGACTAGTTGATATATAGCTACTAGAATAGTTGTATATGTAATTTATTAATTCACAATACTAAATACATTCTATTAACCAAACATTTAAGAAAACAATTTTATGTCTGCCACTTTTTTAGTTGAACTAACATTTTACTACCAGCATTAATTACATTTATCTTTTAATTTAATTTTGCATTGAATTTCTGGCCATATTTGTTTTTCCTGGTTTTTTCTGGTTTTTTTTTGTCTTTTGTGATGAACGATTCTTTATCTGAAAGGTTTATTTTTTATTGATATTTGAAAGTAAAAACACAAATTTGACCGTAATAAGAAATGTATTTGATTGAGCAGTTATCCCAGTTTACGAACAAAGAAATTATATGTTGATTTAAAGCTTAATTTTAACTTTTGTGTCAATGATTAGTAATATATTCATTACAATGTTTCATAGTCTGTTGTGATCATTGGGATTTTTGTACATATTTCCATATCTCCAATTCCTAGTGTAGTCTTGGGTTTGTTATTTATTTTTCTAAAAGTGTTCAAGACTTTGTAGTCTTATTTTTATTTCAGGTTCTGGAACAGACCAGTATTTTCCCATGGCTACAACAACTCCAGCAGGTAAGTATTGAAATCACTGCTTTTATACTTTCAATAAATGTATTTGATTTATTTATGATAGTGATTTAATAACAGTATATACTGTTGTTAGAAAATAATTGGTGAGACATACACTTCTCACCCAACAATCAAAATGTTTTAAATTTATTCCATATATTACTTGACCTTAGTTACTGTGTGTATATGTTGGAACTTTAAATATAAATTGCGTTTTTTGTTTACTGCTATTATAAAGTTTGTCATGTTAAGGCATTTAGTGTCATTTTGTGTTTGCTGGATAATGTAATGTCCTCTATGTAGAGAAATTCAAACTAAGATAACTGAGAATGTACACTTAATTAGCATGGTGAATAAGCTTTAAATAGGTAGAACCAGTTTAAGCTGAAACTAGGCATAAATAGAATCAGTTTTGATGTTCAAAAATCAGAAAATGCTTTTGTGGATAAATTTTGAAGTTGGTGAAAATTAAAAAAAAAACGTGGATATTGTAGGTTCCAGTTATACAGAGTAAAGGGACTTAAGTGAAATGTGTATGTGGATGTAACCTTATACATGTGTACTTGCAGTACCTGGTGGCTCAGGGATAGAAACCACTGCAAGTGGAGATAGAGAAACAGTTTCTTCTGGTAATGAAGGTCTTGAGTCTGGTGAACCGGATAATGAATCTACAGAAGATTCAGAATCAGGTGAAATTGTAGATCCAACAGCTTCTTCAGGTGATGGAACTGAGGAATCTGTAACCATAGAAATAAGTGGTGACTCAGGCCTAGAAATAGAAGTAGAAACTAGTCTTGAAGAAAGTGGATCAGGTGAAAGTGGTAATTCAGACCAGGAAAAAGTAAGTACTGATGATGAAGACAGTGGTATAACTGAAGAAGTACCCTCTGGGAGTAGTGGGGAGGAGAGTGGATCTGATGTACAAGAAGAAAACATTGGAGAGACAGACATTACAGATGCAACTACAGGTGATATGGATCTCAGCGGAGAATTGAGTGGTGAAGGAGATACTGATGGGGAGTTAAGTGGAGAATTAGACTTAGATAGTGAAAGCAGTGGTGAAATAGATATTGCAATTGAAAACAGTGGTGAAATAGATATTACCAATGAAAATAGTGGGGAAATAGATATTACCAATGAAAATAGTGGTGAAATAGATATTATAGATGAAAACAGTGGTGAAATAGATATTACCAATGAAAATAGTGGTGAAATAGATATTATAGATGAAAACAGTGGTGAAATAGATATTACCAATGAAAATAGTGGTGAAATAGATATTATAGATGAAAACAGTGGTGAAATAGATATAACTAATGAGCATAGTGGTGAAACAGACATTGCAGGTGAAAGCAGTGGTGAAATAGATATTACCAATGAAAATAGTGGTGAAATAGATGTTACAGGTGAAAACAGTGGTGAAATAGATATTACAAATGCAAACAGTGGTGACTTTGATCTCAGTGGTGACATGGACTTGACAAGTGGTGAAATAGACATCACAGGTGAAATTAGTGGTGAAACTGATATTAGTGGTGACTTTGGTAACAGTGGAGAATCCAGTGGTGAAAGTAGTGGTGACATTGACATAACAAGTGAAAACAGTGGTGAAATTGACATAACAACAAGTGAAAACAGCGGTGATTTGGGAGAAGAAATGTGTGGTACATCAGGACTGGAGGAGGGTCACAGTGGCAGCTCTGATGAAGAAGAGCTGGTGACCATAGGACCAGACTTTGAAGAGACGGATGATGAAATGTCTGGGGAATCTGGTGTTGTCCCAACAGGTGAAAATTCAGGACATGTGACTATTGAAGGTAAGCATATGCATTAGGAATAACAACCTCCAAATCAGGGTATACTAGTGGGTAGTGCTGTCACGAAACTCGCTACTTCCAATACTATCGTTTGCTAGGTCTATTATGAGCGATAATCGGATGCATTTTTTTCAAATCTGATTGCAAAGGTATTGGCATATTTATACAATAAAGATAGAATATCTTTTAAAAGTGAAGGATTATTCAGCATTTTAAAATATATTTTCGGCATTTTGACAACACAGTCAGTACAAATCTAGTCACATGACCTGTCAGGAAAGCATTAAACCATTGCTTGAATGTAGTTTCGGAATTGCATCTTTATTTTTTCACACTTGGTATGTCAATTTAATTGACGTAAAGCTTTCAAATAATCTTTAAAAACACTGTAGTTCTGTTTATTTGAGACATACATGATATTATATAGCCATTATGCAGCACTTTATAAAGTCGGAATCAGATAATTATTTTAGTATACTGACAGTTTTCAAAGTGTTCCTATGTTTGACAATGCATAAACAACCGAAATAAAAGGACAAATATGACCCTAAAATAATGTATTCGGGTGAGAAACAATATATTATTTTACATTTTAATTAAATAGTTTCGTTTTGAGATGAGTTTATAAAGTCGACATATGTCAGTACTTGGTCGGCGATATTCGATGTTAATTTGCACTAGCGAGTGACAGCACTACTAGTGGGTACATTGTTTATCGATATTGGCTATATTTATTGTTTTGGAACAGGGTTACTGATATCGATGCCTGAAGATGTATATCAATATCGCCATTTTAAGTAAAACTGTCAACTTACACTAGAAACATTTGAAATAAAGCCTAAATCTGAATAAATTGTACACTTTTATGTCACATTTTTGTAGTTTTCAATGCGTTTTTGATGAAAACTGCTGTGTTTTGTTTTGGTAAATTTCACTTCCTGTTAGTGGTTGGGGATATGCTAAAACAAAAACGTTTTCATTATACCGGATTTGGTCTATTTGGTAGACAATATAACCCCCTGATATCGGCCAATATTGAAATATTTTTACATTCAGTATTGAGAACAATTTACTCACTATGGTATGTACAAAAAGTTGCCCTGGTTCGTGGTTATAAACCACAAAGACAAAGTATACTATGGTTTGGAGGGTGTCATTTCTATTCTTACATGGCAAACTATTTTAATGTGATTAATTTTTGCATATTTTACAGTGAAACAGGGCTGTTTTATCCATTATTCTTTGCAGAAGGTTATTATTGGAAGCACCACCATGTCAACAGGATTTTTAAAATTGCTACTAGCCAATCAGAATTATTAACATGGTGGTGTCATGTTAGAATGTGGTGCTATCAGAATGAACCTTAGAGCACTAGTTTTCCCATTAGAGATAAATTAGGGCCTACATTTACTGTACAGTTGTTTCATAGGGCCTACTATAGCCTAAAATAATAAAAATTTATTTGCTTTAAAATATACATGCATTGCCTCAATTTTACAAAATTATATGTGAAAAACTTGACATTTGTTTTTTGGATGTTTTGATAAATGTAGAAATGCTGATTAAAAGTATCTTAAAATTCTGTACTTTCCTTAATTTATCATTCTGTGCCAAAATCATTTTCACCTGTATTGCTTGCATGTCTAATGTAATAGCAAGGTTGATTCATTTTTATTTTGAAATTTTGCTTCATATATATGTACTTGTAACCCACTTTTCTGACTTGTAGAACCAGGCTCTGGAGAATTATCAGGAGGAGTATTTGTTCCTGTGGTACCTGAAGTTGAAACCTCAGGTAAGTTTTGGTGACGACTACCCCTCCCCTCTCAATAAAAAAAATATATATATATATCGAAACAGGTTTTATTGGCTTGACATACTAGACTTCATTCTATGTATATAGTTAGTGCAATTTGCAAAGGCCAGGTTAGTTTGTAAGCAGTAGCTATTGTATGAAATATGACACTTAACTGTAATTTTGTCACAATTTTTTCACTTTACTGCTCTGTCTCATTTATCAAAACTGTTTAAGTCTGACAGTAACCTATGAACTAAAACTCTCATAACTGCAAGTAATGAGTTGTTTCAGGAATTGATCTCATTCCTTTAAGAATGAGATAGCTTCCAGGTTTAATGTATGATTTAGCGTTCACTACACCGCCGCTGCGCATAGAGAGATTTTCGGCGTTAACGCTCTAAGAAGAAAACTACACCAGCTAGGTTCACCAAATTTGCAGGATATCTTCATTGGGGGATAAGCTTCTCAGGGACTGAAAATAGCCTCATTCTGAAAAACAAGATGGCTGCCGTGGGCATTTCTTTGAAAATAATCAACATTTTTCTACTGGCTGTTTCTCATAGGTAGAAGGTTGAATCTCTTCATAGGTGATATGTATAACAGATATACATATCCTCTACAACTTTGCACACATTTGACCTTGAAGCTCTTAATTCAAGGTCTTATACGGAGTGCCGAAGTAACCCACATAGCGGACTTTAAAAGTGCCTATATCTCCCTTATTATTGGTCCTAGAGGTTTGCCATGTGAAACCAATCATGTGCTGCGAATCTTCTTATGTGGTCAGATTTGACCTTGGACTCCTCCTTCAAGGTCAAACGAGGATAGCCAAAGTTAAAAGTGCTTATAACTCGCTTATTATCGGTCCTAGAGGTTTGGGATGGTAAAGCAACATATAGAAAATCATGGGCTGGGAATCTTCTAGTGTGGTCGGATTGGACCTTGGGTCCCTCCATCAAGGTCAAACGAGGATAGCCAAATGTAAAAGTGCTTATAACTCGCTTATTATTGGTCCTAGAGATTTGGGATGGTAAAGCAACATACAGAAAATCATGGGCTGGGAATCTTTTTGTGTGGTCAGATTTGACCTTGGGCCCCTCGTTCAAGGTCAAACGAGGATAGTCAAACTTAAAATTGCTTATACCTCGCTTATTATTGGTCCTAGAGGTTTGGGATGGTAAACCAACATACAGGAAATCATGGGATGGGAATCTTCTGGTGTGGACGGATTTGACCTTGGGCCCCTCCTTCAAGGTCAAATGAGGATAGCCAAACTTAAAATTGCTTATAACTCGCTTATTATTGGTCCTAGAGGTTTGGGATGGTAAATCAACCCATAGGAAATCATGGACTGGGAATCTTTTGGTGTGGTCGGATTTGACCTTGGCCCCCTCCTTCAAGGTCAAACGAGGATAGCCAAAGTTAAAATTGCTTATAACTCACTTATTATTGGTCCTAGAGGTTTGGGATGATAAACCAACCTATAGGAAATCATGGGCTGGGAATCTTGGAATCTTTGGTTTGGTCAGATTTGACCTTGGGCCCCTTGTTCAAGGTTAAACGAGGATAGCCAAACTTAAAATTGCTTATAACCAGCTTATTATTGTATCCACCAGAAGCATCCGGTGGATACTTTGGTTTAGCATTCGCTACGCCGCCGCCACCGCCGCACGTAAAGAGATTTTCGGCGTTAACGCTCTAAGAGGAAAACAACAGCAGCTAGGTTCACCAAATTTGCGGGATATCTTCATTGGGGGGTAAGCTTCTCTGGGAAGGAAAATAGCCTCATTCTGAAAAACAAGATGGCCGCCACGGGCATTTCTTTGAAAATAATCTACATTTTTCTACTGGCTGTTCCTCATAGGTAGAAGGTTGAATCTCTTCATAGGTGATATGTATGACACATATACATGTCCTCTACAACCTTGCACACATTTGACCTTGAAGCTCCTAACTCAAGGTCATCCACGGAGTGCCGAAGTAACCCACATAGCGGACTTTAAAAGTGCCTATATCTCCCTTATTATTGGTCCTAGAGGTTTGCAATGTGAAGCCAACCTATAGGATATCATGTGCTGCGAATCTTCTGATGTGGTCAGATTTGACCTTGGACCCCTCCTTCAAGGTCAAACGAGGATAGCCAAACTTAAAAGTGCTTATAACTCGCTTATTATTGATCCTAGAGGTTTGGGATGGTAAACTAACATATAGGAAATCATGGGCTGGGAATCTTCTGGTGTGGTCAGATTTGACCTTGGGCCCCTCCTTCAAGGTCAAACGAGGACAGCCAAACTTAAAAGTGCTTATAACCTGCTTATTATTGGTCCTAGAGGTTTGGGATGGTAAACCAGCATATAGGAAATCATGGGCTGGGAATCTTCTGGTGTGGTCGGATTTGACCTTGGGCCCCTCCTTCAAGGTCAAACGAGGATAGCCAAAGGTAAAAGTGCCTATAACTCACTTATTATTGGTCCTAGAGGTTTGGGTGGTAAATCAACATATAGAAAATCATGGGCTGGGAATCTTCTGGTGTGGTCGGATTTGACCTTGGGTCCCTCCTTCAAGGTCAAATGAGGACAACCAAACTTAAAAGTGCTTATAACTCGCTTATTATTGGTTTTAGAGGTTTGGGATGGTAAACCAACCTATAGGAAATCATGGGCTAGGAATCTTCTGGCATAGTCGGATTTGACCTTGGGCCCCTCGTTCGAGGTCAAATGAGGATAGCCAAACTTAAAAGTGCTTATAACTGGCTTATTATTGATCCCAGTGGTTTGGGATGGTAAACCAACATACAGGAAATCATGGGCGGGGAATCTTCTGGCATGGTCGGATTTGACCTTGGGCCCCTCCTTCAAGGTCAAACGAGGACAGCCAAACTTAAAAGTGCTTATAACTCGCTTATTATTGGTCCTAGATGTTTGGGATGGTAAACCAACATACAGGAAATCATGCGCTGGGAATCTTCTGGCGTGGTCGGATTTGACCTTGGGCCCCTCCTTAAAGGTCAAATGAGGACAGCCAAACTTAAAAGTGCTTAGAACTCGCTTATTATTGGTCCTAGAGGTTTTGGTGCATTGTCTTTACGGTGGATACAATTTGCATCGGTTCTCCGATGCGCTAGGTCTAGTTGGTTCTAGAGGTTTGGGATGGTAAACCAACCTATAGGAAATCATGGCTGGGAATCTTTTGGTGTGGTGGGATTTGACCTTGGGCCACTCCTTCAAGGTCGAACGAGGATAGCCAAAGTTTAAAGTGCTTATAACTCGCTTATAACTAACAACTTTGCATCGGTTCTCCGATGCGTAGGTCTAGTTGATTGTGAGACATAAGTTTCCAATAGAAGTTCAACATAACAGTTTAAATCTGTTAAGTTAACTTTGAATGGGCTGGAATACACTTATACTTATCTGGATCTCTAGGTAACAGTAACTTGCAATAGAAAGGGGTTGTTACGGATCTAGTCTTACATCCTGCTTTTCAGAATTCAACTCAAAAAGAGTTACATTGTATTTATTTAGTAAGAAAAATTGTTCTTCCAAGTTTAGTCTATTTCAGACTAATGCTTGGCACCGTATCATATCAGATAACCTCAACATGGCACACAATTGAAGATGGAAAATTTATTAACATTTGGTTATCATTGGGAAAATACTCATGCACTTTCACATACCAAATAAGGTAGTAGAGGTAATGACAGCAAAAAATAATATAGCTTTGGTACTTTCCGTGTTCAAATTTTGCCAAGTTGGGCTGCTGATTTTTTGTAGATTCTACAATTCTAAAATGTTTGTTCTTTTGACTTTGTCAGTAAAATACTTTTGTAACCTACTCTTGTGTCATGCGTACTTTATTGAAACGAGATCCACAAAACTACACTTTACAATTGAAAATAAGGTTTTTGTGTCCAAGTTGTCCCAAGTTCGCCTGGGAGCAAGAAGAAGAAGTAAACTATAAACAGACTATTTAACCAATTAGGATCCATGGTACAAAGTTTGGCTGTCTTTTAGAGCCTCCCTTATAGCAATGATTCCCAAAGGGTAAGATTGCAGCTGCCAAAAGATACCTTTAAAAATAAAATTTGCAATTTTAAAGAGACTGCATTGATTAGTCTTTAGCACAGTATTTTGGAGTGAAAGACATTGTTTTGTGACTTTAGGTTCAGGGGGTTCAGGGTCCACAGTTCTGGTGACTGAAGAATCTGGTTCTGGTTCAGTCAGTGTTCAGCCAACACTATTCCCAGGTCAGAAGAAGCCTTAATCCAATTTAACAGAGTTTTCTTCTGTTCTGATCAGAAAATAATTATTATTGTACCTTAAACATGTTAAAAAGCCTTGCCAAGCGATGCATCAGCAGAAGCTCTGACCTAAATAATAAGTTGCCTTAAGTAAGTGGTAATTTTCGTATAAATGGAATTTCGAATTTAATGGAAATAATGATTATAGTATATTGGATGGATATTTAAATTTCAATTTTCATTATTTAAAAAATTTAACAATTTAGAAAATTGGGTCTACCATTGTCTTAGATTTATTTCATTCATGTGTGTCTTTCAGAAGCAACAGAACAGCCAACATTGGAAACCACACCCAAACCAGGTCAGTAGTTCATGCTCCTAGAAATAAGCATAATATTAAACAGGAGACAGTGTTTTCTTTCAGTTCTTTTTAGTTAATATAACATACAAAGATATGCAATAAAATTTAATTAAAATTAGAAATATTTATTGAAAACTGAAGGTAGAAAGTGTAAAATAACCACTTTTCGCGCATGAAAGTGACGGTTAATACACTATACATTTTCTCAGGACTAAATGTTGTGAAAATTCTGCTGTATTATTTGCTGCTGTAATTAGTTATCTAACAAGTGGTCATAATGGAAAAGAGTGGGAATACAACTATACCCATACTATACAGACAAACTCAAATTTGCTCCTGTTGTCGTCCTCAGTCTAAATGGTCAATGATGTAACCTGTTTTTCCAAACCCCGGAAAAGCTTATTTACATTGATTTCCACATTATAGTGGCTTATCTTGTAAAATAAGTAAATATGGTGAAATAAAAAATATTTAATATATTTGAACTGCATGATGTGAGGATCTGTTACCTTGTAATAATACAAGTGTTGTTTACAGTGGTTTGGTTTAATAATCTTAATATTGAAAGCATTCTTCCTGTATATATCTGTACAGGGTCTCTTGTGGCTAGGGACTCTTGTGGCTCAGTTGGTAGGGTGTTGGACTCATAATCCAAGGGTCGTGGGTTCGATCCCCGGTGATGCCGACTGTTTCATTTGGGATAACATCCCTGGGCAAGATGTTAACCTGGACTGTGCCTCTCTCCACCCAGGAGTAATGGGTACCTGGCTGCTAGTGGGTTCATAGTGTGAGCGCTGTATTGTGGCAGCTCCCTAGTATGTTCCCAGAGGGAACTGAGACAGATAACATGTGTGAATAGAGTTCTGAAACCCAGGCCAGGGTGTAAATGTAAAGTCGAGTGAGAGTATATATACTGATACTAGACTATAAACCACATTTACATTTACATTTACAGCAAATGATGTGACTCCCACTCAGACAGTCTGTGGGGAGGATCTGTTTGCCTGTGATAATGGACGTTGCATTTACAATGGATTTCGCTGTGATCGTATTGATGACTGTGGGGATGCCTCTGATGAACAGAATTGTGGTATGATATTTGCCTGTCAGATATAACTATGTAATAACCATCATAACGTATGTGTACCTGTGTTAGAAGCTTTAACGACCACTTTGGATTGCTGGTCTATTATGTACTCTTTACATTGTCACCCTGCTTCAAAAGTATGTTCATGTGTAAAACTATAAAAATGAAAAGGCCAAAGTTCAAATTGCAGAATTTTGTATTGCAGTATATGTCTGGAAAAATGCAGTAAATACATTATGCATTGTCTAGATATTTGTCTCATCACTTTCAGAGTAATTTTTAGTGTTAAATATAACAGGGTGTAAATTGTCAGTTTTCTTAAATTTTCAAAACAGAAACGCATAAAACTGGTATAAATACTATCCTAATATACATTTACTGGTTATCATAATTTATTTTATTCATCATACTCATTTATAGATTAATGTATTTTGCAAAATTAGAATGAGACACTTATCCTTCAGATAGATTCCCATATCATTGGTGCATTCCTCATTTCTCTGAAAATAATATACAGACAAGTCTCTATATGATTTATTCCTTTCCCAAATCCGTCACATGTGCTACATGTTTTCATGTTTCTTTTGTCTAATACTTCAAAATATTTGTTGACCTAATGATCTTCTATTAGGTCCAAATTGCAAACTTTGTATCTATACTGTATTGATTCATATAAACAATAACAGACAGATGCATGAAGACTTTATAGTACATGATACTGTATAATTAAATCAGCTGGGGTAAGTGCTGGTGTTATAAAGCATATTGCTGAATATGCGTAAAAAACTTGTATTGTGTTACGTTGTAAATTTGTGCTTTTATCTATCGATCTATTATTGTGCCATCAAAAGTCATACCCTCTTAAGTATGGCTATGGGTCGTAAAAAATATCCAATCGTATTTAAAACATGTATACACAATTCATCTTTGGTGAAACAGTGGAGCCTTTATTATCTGAACTGGTTGAAAGAACAACATTTTGTTGAAGTAATGAAAATGATTTTATAACAGAACCTGTAGGTTTTTAAAATCCAATCCATATTTGAAGTCTTTGTTTGATGATTTGAACTCTATGAAATTTTTAACGTCCTTCACCAACAGATTTTACACTAAAGTTATAAAGTGGAATAAGATTACATTTGATTTGGAAGAGTCACATTTTTTTATAGTAAGGGTTCTGCTGCATATGTAATCTGTATAAATCTCTGTACACGTGGCTGCCATCCTTCTGAATTCAAACCCCAGTGGAACTCTGTTTAGTAGAATACTCTCGTTAAAACAAGTCAATATCAGGTACTTATAAGGACCATTTGAATTAACCCTGCTATTTACAATTGCTAGTCAAGTATTAGTGGTTTTTCTGATCCTTGGTATTTTCAAATTAATAAGTTTTAACAGTTCATATACCCATTGGCTTATATTTTTAGATTTTATTGGTCTATAGTTTGATTCTTCTTAATTGAGTTCCACTGTATGTAAGACTTTACTGTCATCTTTTCCTTTATATGTGTGTACACACACTTGCTGTCATCCTCCTGTCTGTCTATCCTCTCTGCTCTTGCTTTCTGTCTGTCCCGTCTGTCCAGACTCCACTGACAGGTGTGTGGAGAGCGAGCTGCTGTTTGCCTGTGACAATGGACGCTGTGTCTATAGACTACTCGTGTGTGACGGGATTAATGACTGTGGGGATGACTCAGATGAACAGGATTGTGGTAAGTTGAGAGTATACTGAATATGTATTATATGTACTTCTATGTATAAACTATAAAGTAAATAACTTGACCATTGGTCACTTGATGGTAGATTTGCTCTTGAGGAGCCACTGGATGGACAAATGGACCCGATGAGCATGACTCAGGTTAGTGAAGAATATACAATCTATATAAAATCACAATTTAAAATATACACTGTGAAGATAGTAATGTTACATCAGTTAATGACAGTGTAAAATGATAGGTCACTGTGTCAATAGAAAACTGGTAGCAGTTTGGTAAGTTAAGGTAATTTACACTGTTTAAGTAAACACAAGAATAGTAAATATACATGGTATAATGTAAAGTGAGGGATTTTCTGTTGGTTGTCTTATCAGCAGAGAAACTGTGCAGTAATGGATTTATGATTCCAAAATAACCCAAAGGTGTTGCAGATACAGGATATTATCTTGTTAAGTTAACTGAAAAATTTAATTAATAACAGCTATGTAACTATTCATTTAACTAAACCCAAGACTTGCATGTATAAAGTAAAAGGCTGAAGTACAGTAAATATGTAGCCTTATCACAACAAATAATTTTGAGGTGTTGCAAACTCTGTTGAAGTGTCTTTATATATTTAAATTTTGCAATAGTATTGATCCATGTTAAAAATGATTTTGTTTCTGTATATTTAACAGACGATATGATCTGCCCACTGGACGAGTTTGTGTGCAACAATCTGCAGTGTGTGCCCTACTTCCTAGTGTGTAATGGTGTTGACGACTGTGGTGATGGAACAGATGAACAGAATTGTAATGGATTCATACGCAACAGAACATTTGGTATGGAACACTGTGTACAGGCTGGAAAGATGATATATTTACAGTAGCTAAGTGCTGACTTGTATTCTCTTAGTAAATTAAGGCTAATAAAAAAAAATAAGCATTTATTTTCTATATACAGATACTGTGAAGATTGTGTTTCTTTTGTATATATTTTCATTTGTTAGTCGGACATCTAATTTTAAAATATTAATAAGTTGAACATTCAAGAGTATTTATAAGAGTATTCAAGAGTATTAGGGTTGTGTTATGGGGTTGTGATATACTTAAACTTTGTGAAGATGTTGTGATGTGTTTGACAGTTGTATGTTATTATATTTTATTGATATAAACATAATATCCTTTGCAAATTTGTTCAAAAATATGCATTTATGATTATATATTTGTATCAGACATTACATTTGTGATTATATATAAAATGTAAAATACTATATCTCTTGTATGTACACTCTGTATATTGATGTTATAGTATCCGTTAAAAATAAAAGATATCCTTTTGTTTTGTTTTCTTCAGTAAACTACCATATCTGTTACTATATTTAAAAGATAAAAACCTCATTATCAATACTTTTCATATCATGTCTTGTACTTTTTAGCTTATGTAAAACATATCTGATCATATTTTCAATGAAAATGGAGAAGTTTAGGAGACCAGTTTGAGAAGTCGGTCTTCAGTTGAAAAAGACCACAGGGTGATGACCCAATAAGTCTGAGGATTGTTCCGTATGTACAATCCACTTGTGTTCAAGACACCCTATCTAGGAATGGTAATCACAATAGCAAAGATGAGCAAAAATATTTTTTATTTTCTTATCTGACCCGGACTTTCCCCACTATTTCTATTGATCACTTTGGAGGATACAGGTCTAACTGAATAACCAAAGCTGTCGAAATGGCTTCACATACCCAACTTTGTGTCTGACGATACGGGTTCCAGGTAACAACTATGTACTCCATTGTATAGAGGTGGTCTGTTTTCCAGAAAGTTTTGTCTTGGTATATATGGCTGGATGATACAGTGGGTATTTGTGGGTGTTTTTATGGACCAAATCTAAAAATATGAAATCTGACAGACGTGTTCCCTATATGGTCTGCCATTATGAAAATTTCCTTTTGAGTGTATAGTCTGTAGCCTGTGGGTTTGAAAGTGGTGCGTGTATAGTGTGGTGTTATGGAAGTGTTGAGTCAATTGCTTGCTGCTGTGGAAGTGTTGACTATATAGTGTGCTGTTATGGAACTGTTGTGTCTATAGTCTGCCATTATGGAAGTGTTGAATGTATGGTCTCCCATTCAGGAAATATTGAGTCAATAGTCTGTCGATTATGGAAGTTTTGACTGTATAATTTGTTGTATGGAAGTGTTGCGTCAATAGTCTACCATTATGGAAGTGTTGAGTTTATAATCTGTCATTATGGAAGTTTCCTGTTGTGTATATAAACTCCATTTTCTTTGTCATTTGCTTAAAATAGTGTGTAACTGTGTTTCATTAGTTGTTGTACACTTTATATCTACAGTTCTGAATGGTGAAGTTGTGAGTGTGTTTTGAAGTGTGCATGAATACTTTTTGGGATAAATATTAGGTTTTTTCCTGTGCTGTGGTATTCCTTTTGTTCCGAGTAGATCCATTATTCTCTCAGTAAGTTTATGTTCAGTTATAGTAGAGTATGAATATCAGATTTTGCAACAGTATGTGAACATTGTCACCATGGAAACTGGCCTTTTTGCTTTTGCATTGTGATCATTGTTATCAAATTTTGTGATGTTTTTAAACAAGATTAAGCCATTTATCAGACCTGTTGTAGATATTAAATTTTTCATTTTTGCTTCTTAATTTAAAGAAGTTGTCAAAGTGGACTGTTTCACATACTGAGGTGAATTTTCTGTGTGTAACTGTTTTCATTCTTTTTGTGAACATTGGTAAGACACTTTGCACTCTATTTTACCTTCTTCTCTCTGTCTGAATGTTGTGATTCTTTCTTTTCTATCTCTATTACTTTTATATGTATCTTGACTTTCTTCTAATTTAGTTTTAGTTTCAAATTAATGTGAAATTTAGTTTATATTTTGTAACTAAGCAATCATCCTTTTCATTAGCAATGAAATATGCAAATATTTGCCTTGGTGATTTATTTAAATGATTTCAAAATATAGAGTTCAGACAATATTTTTAGGTATAAAGTGTATCTATAATGTGAATTTGACATTTCTGTGAATTAACAATAAAAAGGCAAAATTTGTGTATTTCCCTAATGTTATCCTATGTTAAATGTTTAATTTCTTCAGGCAAGCTAAACTTCTCTGCTTAATTATGATATAAAATTTAAAGAGAATTGTAAATATTTGTAATCCCTATGTATTTGTAATCTCATTGTAATCTGTTTCTCTTCCCACCTTTATATTGAGAAGTTGCTGTAATTATTGGTGTATATTCTGTGACATCATTGCAGATATGTTTCATTTATTTTTTTCAATTGTTAAATTTTATCAAATAATCAACATCTGTTCGAGACCTTGAGGTAAAGTTAATGACTTGGAACAAAAAAACTGAATTATATTTAACAAAGCAATAATCAGTAGGAAAAGTGTAAGATGAGGTTCATAGTTCAACATTATATAGTTGCCCATATACATGTAATTTCAGGCTCAGGAGACATTGGTAAACATTTTTTGCACATATTTGAAAAGGTCTAATGGTAACAATAACAGTTATATTAATAGATTATGGAAGATTAGTCAATGTGTAGATGTGACCTTGTTAATGGTCACATGTTTACATGTACCACTTGCATCACAGATCCTCATCTGGTCAATGCTATAGCAGCTTCAACTTAATCAAACATGAATGTTTTTGTTGCAAAACCCAAAAAATTCTGCTCCTATGAATAAAATCTGCAAATTTCTGTTAAAAAAACATATTATCTATGGTTGATAAAATTTGAATATTGATGTCAGTTTAAAACAGACTTAAGTTATAACCCACTCATTATTAAGTGTCTAATATTTGCTGAATATATTGGATAAGTTACAGGTCTTGCTGTGATTATATTACTGTAAATATGAATGAGATCTCACTTTTGCAACAGAAGCACCAATGCACATATTGTTCATGCTGTGCCCCACCTGATGTACAAACTCCAATTGCTAGAATAGAACCGCTTTTATAAGACATACAATCCATCCCAACATTGGAAATGTGACCTTGAATAAGGTGTGACCTTGACTTCAATTTACGACCTTAAGGGGTCTTCATAATATTGCCATAGGGGTTAAAAGCAAGCTGTTTTCCTCTGGTTTGTACATGTTGTCAGACTATGGCATACAGAAATGGATTTCTTTGTAAACTGTTCACTAGCATGAATCCCGACAATTTGAAAAAAAAAAACAAAAAAAAAACAGCAGCATAATATGGATTCAAAAAGGTCAAGTATTTCCAGTGTTGTAGTGTGGATTTTGCCAATGATTTTATGTACAGTTAATTAAAACCCATTTGTATAAATTATGAAAATATAATGCAATTTACTCCAATGACCACTATATTCTACAATCTGTTGACTTGATGTTGCAGATTTATTTTGCAGTTTAATATTTTTATAATGTTGAGGCTTTCTTTAAGTGTGGATAGTCATGAAGACTTTGTTATTTTTTTCAGACTAGTGTAGTAATCAATTATATATGTGCCTAGATATTTACTGCTTTAATTTGCTTTATTGCATTTGCCTAAGATCATAAAAATAAGTCCTATCAATTAAACCAGAAAGACACTTATATTGTGTGGCATTACTAATACTCGGCTAGCAATGTTATAACTCCTGTAAACTATTGGACAGTTTCTTAACATACTACTCACTATCAAAATCACCCACCATGGATTGAAAACTTTCATTGCTTCCCCCGCATTCCTTGTAAATAAATGTTTGTTTAATGTTACTAATATGTGTCACTGGATACAATTTCAGCATTGTATGTTCATCTTTTATTTTCAAAGTTGTTCCACCACTTCCGAATTGTTTGATTGTGTTTGTTGTTCTCGGAATTTAAAGCAGTGAGAGAGGTGTTAACTGTGTGTTAAGGTGTGAATGACTCCACGTGCTTAGCTGCTTTTTTAAGTTACATTTAATGTAGTGTTATAATGTCATATACCTCATTCATATGTTTAGATATCACATTTACAAAAAAATATATATTGCAGCTATTATGAATGTGCTTGCCTTGAAAAGTGCTTCATGCATAAAAATATTTAGAAACAGGGCTTAAATATACAGAAAAGAAGTCCTTATCAAATCAATATTTTGCTTTGCACAGAATTTAAACAGAAATGGCTTTAGTTTCATATGTGTTAAAATAATTTGATTCATTAAAATCCTTTTGAAATGTAAAAGATGTTGATTCTTTTAATATTGCAGAGCAAAGTAAGTTTGATGTAGTTTCAAAGTGTTACAACTGTAAATTTTTTTTTTTAAATTTTCATCATTATTAAATATTTTTCCTGCATTGCCTTTATTGACAAAAGAGTAAATTGCTGAAATTTGAAATATTTGGAAAAAACTTTAAAAATTTGAGAAACTATACAAGATAAAATACATTAACATACCTGCAAGTTTTATGCTAATTCTGTGATGGTAAAAATATTGAAGAACATAAAAAATTGTTTGGCACAAATAGAAGACTTGAGAAAGTTGTATGCATTTTCACTATAGAGTGAGACATCAGTCAATCACTTCCAGCCGTATGATTATATTACAGTTATTTAACAATATTATTTGACACTTGAGTATAGTTGACACAAGTTCCAGTGACAGCACCAAATTTTTGAATTGTCTTGACTCATGCAATATTGCACAGCATGTGCACTCACCTACATGGTCACATCCTCGACCTTGTTCTTGCACCCACTGAGCCGAAGGTTGTTTCCAACGTACGAGTCGGTGGATTTTTTTCTGATCACGCCGTTGTTCATGGTCAGCTTGATTTTGCCAGTCCCACTGCACCCAAGTCAAACACAATCACCTTTCGAAGGTATCATAAGATAAACATGCAGAGTCTGATCTGTGATCTCGAAAAGTGTTCATTTGTTGCAAGTCCTGGCAGTACCGTTAGTGCACTTCATGACCAATACACAAGGGATCTGAGTAACTTGCTCGATAAACACGCTCCTCTGGTCACTCGTACCTTCACCAAAGGTGCTGCAGGTTGGCTATCAGACACGTACTTACAGGCCAAAGCAGTCAGGCGTCAATTTGAACGGTTCTGGCGGAAAGACAAGTCCCCACAAAATAGGGCTAGACTCCGTAAACAAATTGCTAGGTGCAACGCCATAATTACTAAGGATAAGACCAACTATTTCAGGAACCTCATTAGTGACAATGCTCACGATTCTAAGAAACTGTGGCAGATTCTACGCTCAGTCCTGCACTCTGTTCCTGAGAAGGTACTCCCTTCTCATGCCTCTCAGATATGCCTTGCCAATCGTTTTGTCACTTTTTTCTCAGATAAAATCAGAAAAATCAGGGACTCCTTTACTAACACTGACTCCTTCACTCTTCCTGCTCCTTCAGATGTACCCAAATTTGACCTTTTTAAAGCAGTTTCTGAGGATGAAGTACGGAAAGTAATTACCAAGTCACCTACCAAATCTTGCCTCCTCGATCCATGGCCTACTTTCCTAGTTAAAGAATGTTTGGATATTCTCCTCCCCTCAGTTACTAAACTTGTCAACTGTTCTCTAACTGAAGGTGCTGTCCCGGGTGGTTTAAAAAAGGCTATTGTCTCTCCTCTGATTAAAAAGTCTTCACTACCACCGGATGAATTAAAAAACTACCGACCTGTCTCTGGCTTGAGTTTCATCTCCAAACTTGTTGAGCGTGTAGTTGCTTCGCAGTTAAATGACCATGTTGCCTGTAACGGACTTGAAAATGTCAGTCAATCAGCCTATAAGCAAGGTCACTCGACCGAAACTGCACTACTGTCTATTAAAAATGAAGTCCACCTTGCTCTTGCTAGAGGTGAAGCTACTGCTGTTGTTCTCTTGGACCAATCAGCAGCATTTGACACCATTGATCATGGAACGCTTATTGAGTGTTTGAGTTCCTGGTTTGGTGTTGGAGGTGTGGTTCTGAACTGGTTCAAGTCGTACCTCTGTGACCGCTATCAGTGCATCAAGATTGGTTCTGTTTTATCCGATGCTAAAAGGCTATTGTACGGTGTGCCCCAGGGCTCTGTCCTGGGGCCGATCTTGTTCTCATTATACACTACCCCCCTCAGTAAAGTTATTCAAAATCATCCTGGCATATGTTTCCACTTTTATGCAGACGACACACAGTTATATGTTCATCTCACACATAACCATGCCACTCAGGCCTTTGATAGACTTAAAAACTGCTTGGATGATGTCAGAAAGTGGCTTTCTGCAAATAAGCTTAAACTAAATCCAGACAAGACAGAATTTATTCTGTTTGGCTCAAGAAATGTCCGCACAAAACTCAGGAAATTTTTCCCAGTTAATATACTTGGCAACCTCCTTTCACCTGTTGATGCAATTAAGAACTTAGGTGTCTGGTTTGACTCCGATTTTTCCTTCTCTTGCCATGTCAGGAATACCTGTAAGGCTAGTTTTGTTCATATCAGGGATTTAAAGCGACTCAGAGGATATCTTACACGTGAAGCTGCTCTTTTAGCTGCAAATGCCTTGGTGGGAAGTCGTCTTGACTACTGCAATTCCTTGTTCAGAGGTCTCTCTGCTCTAGACATTCGGAGGCTCCAATGTGTTCAGAACAGTCTTGCAAGAATTGTGGCTAATACCACCAAATACTCACATATCACTCCTGTAAGAAAGAGTCTTCATTGGCTGCCTGTCTTGCATCGCTCTGTTTTCAAGACAGCCCTGTTGGTGTACAAGTTTCTACATAGTGGCCATCCAAAATACTTTGAACCTTTCCTTAAACCCAGGCATAGTGTGTATAGAACACGCAGAAGTCAATCTGATGGTGTGCTGCTTGAGGTCCCACATTGTGCTTCAATATATAAGTCTAAAAAGCATTTTGGCCTTAGCTTTGCATACGATGCCCCAAGAATTTGGAATGATCTTCCTGATGATGTACGCTCAGCTAAATCTCTCTCCTCATTCAGAAAAAAGTTGAAGACTTACCTCTTTGAAAAAGCTTACCCACCCTAGATCACCCCTAGTTTTTCATTTTGTCTCTCCGTGGTGTCGACCCCTGCAATGTCCCTGATTTAACGATTACGATCTCTGATTTTGGCTTTCTGCGTCTTAGAGTCTATCATTAGATAGAGATTAAGCGCTATAAAAGTACTATTAGAATTAGAATTATAAATACTACACTAACCCCCCATTTGGTAAAATCAGCAAACCATTTCTTTGTGAATAAAGGTTTTGCCATTTTGCAATATGCATTTCCATACCTGGTTTTTACTTGAGATTTCTTCAGCTAATTATATCCTTGTATCTTTTTGTCTTTATAATAAAGCATATCTTTCCCTTTTATAATTATAGTAATATTTACGAGTGTGCTTTGTTAGACTCACTGCATTATGCATCTGAATGCTATTGACCTACATACCAGATATTCTATTCTGGTTACGTTTCACTGTAATGACCTTGGGTCTGACCTTTTGTTTCATTCTGTGACCATCTCTAGACTCATGTGATGCCAATGAACTCAAGTGTAACAGTGGAGAATGCATTCCCCTGAGTAGAAAGTGTGATCAGAGCCCAGACTGCCAAGACGGCTCTGATGAAATCGACTGTGGTAAGTGCAATAGCAACTTTGAACTGACATTGAATTAAATGTTGCTGTAATAGCGTAAATAAACTTTAAGTACAAGAAACACAGTTAAGAAATAATAAGTTTGTTGCACACAATACAATGGTATAATTATGTAGGAAGTTTTTCAGAAAATAAATATTGTTGAGATAAATTGACAGTTTTCAGTAGAACAAAAACCGGTAATAAATTGGCAATCTTGTATGACTAGTAAGCAAAAGAATAAGGAGTAGGGGAAGTTTAACAGAAATTTGATTTGAACCTGGTTATTATGTTAAGTTGACTATGGTTGCTACAACAATAATGAGTTGGGTAAATTTCTCTGACTATAGATCTGATATTGCATCAAGGTTTGTGTCTTACTGGACAAGTAAAAAAATGTAGACAAATTATACAAATTGGACAACATAATAAGGGAGTTACCATTGATAAGGTAAAAAGAAACATATTTTCTGACATTTAGTGATGAAAAGTGAAAACTGCCAATAGATAATAATTTTGATGCGTGGAAACAGAGCTTTAGTGTTTAAGATCCAGTATTGGTGTAACAATACTTCTGTGTTTGTATTGTAGCCTTTGAGCGCTGTCCTCCGAACCAGTTTCAGTGTGACAATGGCCGATGTCTGGATCCACAGAGACGCTGCAATAACTATGATGAATGTGGAGACGGGTCAGATGAGGCAAATTGTGAAGAACCAGGTATAATGATTGTGTAAATATATCTTCTTAGTTCCATCCTAAAGGCACATAAGCCCTTCTTAAATCTGTTTTCCTCGAAGGTGAATATGCATGAAATCTAGTTTAATGTGTAAAGTCAGTGCCGTAATAAGTTTACTGAAAATAAAGTATAAATTAATATGTATATGTTATCTTTCAACTTGTACATAACATATGTAAGTTCTAGATTGACCATTCATTCAAGACAGATCAATCCACTAATAAGCATACTTTATTTAACCTTCTATCCTCACAACCTCTGCTCTCCAAATATTTAACCTTAACCACATTGAAATAATGAAAAATATAAGCACCATTGCATTCTGAACACCTGTATAGAGCATGAACCCATGTTCGTTTAATTAAAGTCCTGTTAAATAAGTTTTGTTTCTATGTCTCCACCAGGAGGTTGTATTTTTTTGTGGATTCAAATATCTGTCTGTCTTTGTTCATGATTACTCCAAAAGTAATGAATGGATCTCGTTGAAATTTTTACCAGTCGGTAGGGTCTGACCAAAAGAAGAGGCTATTAAAGTTTGGAAAAGATCTAGATCATACTCTTGATACAAAAAAAATCCCGAAATTTCAGCATTTTGACTTTCTGGTTGACATTTCACCAAAATGAATTACGATTCTTCATGCAATTTTGACGTGGGTAGGACCTGGTGAAAGAATGATATGACTACATTTTGAGAAAGATCCGAATCATGTTCTAAATACCATCATGTTCTAAATGCACATTGTGAAAAACTTATTGATATTTATGGTATATAAGGCATAAACATTCATTTATCTGAAAGAAAAATCAACAGTTATAGTTCTAGCCATGTATTAGTATCTTTTTCGAGGACCTTATTTCACAGGCCGGGGATATTTGTTTAACACTATACTTGTCTTGTCTCATCAGCACTTCTAATACATTTTCAGAACAGAGGTTCAGCTCTATATTATTCCACATGGTATATAACAAATGCAATTGTATAACCAAAGACTTAAGGGGTGAAAGGTTCATTGATGTAATGATCCCATCGAGTCTGTCACTATAAACCATGGGTGTGGTTCTGTTCTAACACATACCTTTTGTTGTAATAGCTTATATGTCTTAAATACAAATACTTTAAATTAAACATTGTAACCAGTGTTTAATGGTAATATGCTCATGGTACATTAATACTACTCATTTCATTCATATGTAGTTATCTGTAGTTTCTATGGTCCTATGGTTAGGCTGTTTCCCTTTGACTTAGAAAATATATTCTGGGTCGTAGAAATTGTACCCTTGGAGAAGGTATTGCAAAGAGGCGTCCCTCTTCATATACTCACTATATGAAGATATACCTGCGACAGACTGGTATCTTGTCAGAAATAAATACCAACAGTGTAATCAGTCTCCTCATCATCATAGCATTATTGTAGGATACTTAAAATAGAGAAGTCAGAATTATAACTTTAAAGTCATTGTATATTAGCTACACAGAATCTTTATAGTTAAGGCCAAAATTATCCCCAGAGCAAGTGTGTCCCAAATTTTCCAAAACCGCTTATACAACAGTTTTACATCTCTTTGCTGATACTGAATCATTGTGGTACTTAATGAATGTAATATTGTTATAAATACTGCACAGTATTGAAAATACATCATCAGCATTTTAATGTTGTATTATCATCTTGAAAAATTGGTGGAGTCTTAGTCCCACTGTTAGACAATGGGTTCTTTTGGATGTTTGGAATATTACAGTCTTTGGTACTTACATTTGGTGATTGTTTAACATTTTGTGGTGGTCAGGAGAGTGTGGTCAGTCTGAGTTTGACTGTGGTAATGGAGTGTGTGTAGACCCAGGAAGGAAGTGTGATGGCTATGATGATTGTGGAAACAGGGCTGACGAAACTGGTTGTGGTATGCTGCTTATTTGTTTGAATGCTCGCTTTTTATACGGAAAAGTATGTACAATAGCAAATAATTATCTCAATGAAATTTACATTTGCCAATACCACATTTGTCACAAATGTGAAACAATAGTTCAAAAAATAAGAGCAAGTGAAATTGAAAAAAGTCTGAAGCAAGATGGCATCCTTTAGTATCTTGTCAGGGAGAGTTGTTTTGAAAACTGAATACAGGTTACATATCTTACAAAAAAAGTTAGGGGGAGCCGGTTTCAAAGTGTATGTTTGATTTTCTGGAAACAGATGATCCGCTAAGTTTTAAAAGATTGAAATAAATTACCAAAATATTTGGACAATTTATTTCCATTTTCCAGGTGTAATGTTATAATTTTTAAACTATTTCAACCACATGTGACCATATCAGAATATTGTTCCTTTCTGTGTGTATTATTAGTGTATATAATCCTGTGTGAAGTCTTGTTTCCTGTTACTAAGCAACCATCAATCAACCAAGTAACATCTCTAATTCTTGGACACTCAGAGCTTCTGATTTTTTTTACAAATCATTGAACTACAATTAGCAGTAGCCAATATCAGTAATTGCTGATCTCTCTGTAATAAAGAGTTACATATGAGCCTACCAACAAGTTAGGTAGATAATCTGGCAAAAAATTGTGATTCATCCATGTTATTAAAATGTAATGTTATTTGTAGAAATAAACAATATTTTATTACGCTACAATAGCTTACCATGTGGGACTTAATGCTGATCTCGGGTTGCCACACCCGGGGCCAACGTCTTAGAAAAAAAGATCGTTCTTGTTAGCCACTGGATATACTGGTAGTTGTCGTCACGTGATAACTTCTGACCAATCGTCCTACTTTCTTGTTGGCCACGATTGACTGGTAGCAGTTTGTAAATATACAGACATTTCTATTTATTTCTCAGTTCTTACTTATTGTTGGAGGCTAGTATTTGCATATTTCTTTAATTATATGCTATAGATCATTCTGTAAAATTCTGATTTTCCCACCTTAAGTATTTCTTGACTTTCGTGTGTTTTTAGCTTTCCTCAGTTCAGGCAATTCTATTGTACGTCTTTTTATTGCGTATAAAATGTCGACACATCAAGCAAATAAAGACAAACTGAGAGCTCAGAAATGCCGCCATTTCTGCTTTAGTTTTGATACACATAATTTCTGCCCTACCTGTAGGGAGGCTGGCAAGGGAGATGACCCCTGTGTCACCTTTGAAACCCCTTGTGAAATTTGCACGTCTTTCACAGATGAGCAATTACAGAAAATTCAAAACAGGAAGCGGTATTTGAAAAAGCAAAAAGCGGCAACTAGTTCCAAAGATGAACTAGATCTTTTGGGTGAAGGCGACGGGGATTCCTTCACTGGATCCAATGCAGACCTCGAGTGTGCTGCTGATAGCCTTTTTACCTCACCCCCCCGTCCACAACCTCTTGCCTTCAGCTCCCTGTCCTTGAAAACGCCAGCCAAGACTATTCCACCCACCCCTGGCACGGCTTTGCAAAATAAAATCCAGAAAAACATAGAGAAATCACTGGGTGATTCCTTAAATATACATTTACAACAGCAAATGGGTACCTTCCAGGCATCCATGTTGGAAGCTTTTCAGTCACTCCGAGAGGAGTTGGCTGCAAAACAGAAAGTCGAGGTAGAGTCCTCGCTTCTTGCTTCCAAACCTGGCTCGTCCAGTAATACTGCTGCCCCTCTGGATTTGCCACCTCCGAGATCTGGTACTAACATCCCAAGCGAGGCTATGGATGTGGACTACGGTCCAGCACTCCCTCCTCGTCTTGTATCTACTCAAGTTTCCTCGGAACAGTACGTTGCCCCCTCTGAAGGTCATCCCGAAGAGGTCTCGTACTCTCACAAAAAGCAAAGCCATAAGCAGCCAGTTGACCCGAGCTCTGCCTCGGACCAACTAAATGAGGATTCCGATGAACCTCGGATCCCTTCTTCTAGATCCAAAAAACACTCTGACAAGAGCAAACATAAATCAAGATCTAGATACGTGTCATTTTCCTCAGAGGAGGATCACTCCCCTGTAGCCAGACACAGGTCTTCCAAGCCCTCTAGGGCTCAGCCCTCAGGAGTAGCTTCTGATCAAGACCTCTCACAACATGATCCAGACCCCCCTTATTATAGGGAAGTAGCTTTGTCTGACATGCCCTCACAATACTCTGAAGAAGTGGACACCTTCAGGCGTATTCTGTCTCTCCCTGACCCCAGGGAATCTATGCCCAGGTCGTCCACCTCAGTGTTGGGTCTGGATGATGAAAAAGGCCGTCAAGAGCTCAGACCTAGAGGTCCTTCCTCTATCCTTCCACTTAGCTCAGTTATCAAGGACGCCTTTGATAAATTCCAACATGACTTTAAGGCTGCCAATTTATCTGAGGGAAAATATGTCAAGCCTCCTCCCTCAACTTCAAAGTGGTACAAGGTGGGACAGCCAACTTTTCAGGACAAAATTCAGGAGTTGAATACGGACTTTGCTAAGATCTGTATTACTCCTAGACCTTCTGGGTCCCCAGTAGCCAGAGTTCCCCTGCCAGTTCTCAAGGAGCTGGAACTTCAGGCTAGACAAAACATCTCTACCCTCAACTTCACCGCTGCATTTGCCAAAACCTCCTCTTCTTGCAATGCTTCATTGGAAAAATGCCAACATAGCATCAAGTCTACGGTCAAGAAGATAAAATCTCAGATTCAGAAAGGTGCCAATCCTGAGAAAGCGGCAAAGCGCGGATATGAGGAAGTAGCTGACTACTTAGATTTTTGGAACAAGACAGTACTTGTTCAACACAGGGCCCTCACTTGTCTCAGCAAATCTCTAGCCCATATTTTGCAGAGGGACTTGTACTCTATGGCTAATACCGGCTTGCTCAGGCGCGAAGCCGAGATGACTCTATTACATCCACAATTAGGAGAAACGAGACGTCGAGAACTCAGGAACTCGTCCTTTTGGGGCCCTTCCTTGTTCGAGTCTCAATTAGTGAAGGAAGGTGAGGACTTCCTTCTCAAAAAAGGCACCTCAAAAGATTCTCAGGGTTTTGCACCCTACCAGAATAAGCCCTTTCGTGGTCCCCACAAGAAAAGAGGCTCCTACAGGAAACGCCCCTATGGGGGCAATACCTCTCAAAGCAGTAACCAGTCCTTTCCCTCGGGAAGAGGAAAATCCAACTTCAGAGGCTCTAGGGGTCGTTTTCGACCCCACAATAGAGGAAGGGGGCGTGGAAACCCCCCTCCCCAATGACTCCTCCAAAGCCTCACTCAGTCCACCAGTAGGAGGTCGCCTCCGTTCTTTCAGGAGAGACTGGCTCACAAACAAATGTTCTCAAAACGTGTTAAACATTATCACCAATGGCTACGTTCTGCCATTCCGTTCAAAGCCAAACTTGATCAGATTTCCTCTGATTCTGTCAGAGTACAAGGCCCAGCAAAAAGACCAAGCCTTGGCTACTTGTATCCAGTCTCTCCTGTCAAAGAACGCTATCGAAAGGGTAGACGATGTAAAATCTCTCGGGTTTTACAGTCGCCTGTTCCTAGTACCCAAGCCTCACCAAAGGTGGAGGCCAGTCATAGACTTAAGCAGGCTCAATACTTTTCTACACGTAGAAAAGTTCAAAATGGAAACTCCAGAGTCCATCAGGACCTCCCTGATTCCAGGGGAGTGGGTATCGTCGATAGACCTGTCGGACGCCTACCTGCACATCCCCATCCACCCAAGCTCAAGGAAATACCTAAGGTTTTGCTACAAGGCTCAGGTGTTCCAGTTCACCTCCCTCCCGTTCGGACTAGCCACAGCCCCCCAGGTCTTTACAATGATCGTAAAGGAAGTGAAACTAATGGCCCTCTCAAGAGGACTCAGAATTCACCAATACCTGGACGACTGGCTGATCAGGTCCCAGTCTCAGGAGGAAGCCCAAGTGAACACTCAGGCAGTAGTAGAACTGACTCAGTCCTTGGGGTGGATAATAAATCAGGAAAAATCAGAACTGAAACCTACACAGGTGTTTTCGTTCGTGGGCTACGAATACCACCTAGATTCAGCCCTTGTAAAACCCACTCAAGAGAGATGGCTCAAACTTCAGGATTTGATCCTACGACTCAAGTCAAAACGTGTTTTGACTGCAAGATGTTTGATGTCTCTAATTGGGTTGCTAGCCTCAACGGAGAAAATGGTCCCGGAGGGACGCCTTCACATGAGGCCCTTTCAGTTTCACCTCAAGGAGCACTGGAGATATCCTCAGTCGCTGGACAACCTCCTTCCCTGGACAGAAGCCATTGCAGCCCACCTAGATTGGTGGCAAAATCCCTCCAATGTGATGAAAGGTGCAGACCTTCATCCCAAAGACCACAGTATCCAACTCTTTACCGACGCCTCAAACGAAGGTTGGGGCGCTCACTTAGACCAAAATTCTACAAAGGGTCTGTGGTCAGATCGGGAAAAAAGGCTACACATAAATGTCCTAGAATTGAAGGCGGTCTCCCTGGCCCTTCGAGACTTCAAGGACCAGTGCCAGAATCAAACAGTGTTGGTTGCGACGGACAACTCAACAGTGGTAGCCTACATCAACAAACAAGGAGGAACACACTCGGCAGAGATGTGTGCTCTCCTGTGGAAGATCATGACCTGGTGCCATCACTACCACATAACATTGAAAGCCAGGCACATTCCAGGGTGCCTGAATGTGATGGCCGACCTGCTATCCAGGTCAAACCAAGTGCAGTCAACAGAATGGTCTCTGCACCCACAGGTCTTCAAACAGATCTGCCAGAAGTGGTTCACACCTCATGTAGACTTATTTGCCACTCACCTGAACCACAAACTCCCTCTATACGTGTCTCCTATCCCAGACCCAAGGGCCTGGGACATAGATGCTCTGAACATAAACTGGACCAACCTCACGGCATATGCGTACCCTCCTACGGCTCTCCTTCACAAGGTGATCCAAAAGATCAGGCAATGCCAGTGCCTGATCATCGTAATAGCCCCAGGCTGGCCAGGGATGCCCTGGTTTTGGGACCTAGTGCAGCTCTCAACAGAGATCCCACTGCAACTCCCAGTGTCAACAACCCTACTCAAACAGTCCCACAAGCTGGTGTTCCACAACAACCCCCAGCACCTGAACCTCCACGCCTGGTGTCTAGGAGCGGACAACTCCAAGAACAAGGCTTCTCTGTGGAGGCGGCAGAGAGAATTGCTGCCCCTCAGCGGTCATCAACAAGGACTATCTACAAGTCAAAGTGGGCCCTATTTGAAAAATGGTGCAGAGAAAATTCGGTGGATTTCTCCACTCCATCTGTGAAACAAATCTCAGACTTCTTCATGTATCTGTACCAAGACTTAAACAGGCGCCCCTCGACCATTGATGGTTACAGGACTGCAATCGTTGACACTTTGGGCCCAACAGCCCAACATATTGCACACAATGCAGACCTTCATAGGTTACTCTCCAGTTTTCACAGGGATCGTCCTAAAAGTTCCAGAAACTTACCCAAGTGGAACCTTTCTGTTGTCCTTAACGAGCTCACCAAAGCACCATTTGAGCCCATGAAAGACACAGACCTCAAACATCTTACTTTAAAAACTGCTTTCTTGCTAGCCTTGGCCTCCGGCAAGCGCCGCAGCGAAATCCATGCCTGGGTCGCAAACAAAGTATCTAATCTAGGCCAATGGGAAAAGGTTGCCTTGTTCCCTTCTTCTGATTTCATAGCCAAAAACCAACTAGCAAGAGAAGGTTCTCAAAGTGTGTCTCCGGTGACTATCCCTGCTCTGACTACCATTGTAGATAGACAGTTTAAAGAAGACAGGACCCTGTGTCCCGTGCGGGCCCTGAGGTTTTATTTGGACCGAACTAAAGACCTGAGAGGGTCTCATTCTCTCCTTTTCATCTCCTTTAAGAAAGGACATACCTCAGACATCAGACCCGCTACACTCTCTTCATGGTTGAAACAAACCATTTTACTTTGTTACAAACAAGCAGATCAACAAGCCTTGAACTTGGTCCAAGTCAAAGCGCATGACATCCGGGCCTTCGCGGCCTCTAAGGCCTTTTACGGTGGGGTATCGGTGGACCAAATCATGCAAGCCTGTCACTGGAAAGCTCACAACACATTTACAAATTTTTACCTAAAAGACCTTACTTGGTCGGACACCGACAACAATTTGTACCTGGGACCCGTAGTGGCTGCACAACAAGTCCTAGATCCTTCCCCTCAGACCAGTTGTCCTCGGAAAGAAAAAAGGGGGGGGGGGGGGGGGGGGGGGGCACATCCGCTACAACCAAGTCTTCTGGAGTCTTTCCCAGGATCTAGGTATTCCTTTACCTTCAAGATGTTACGGGTAAGGTCATTTTATCCTTTAATTATCAAGTAATTTCTATTAAGGACTTATTTAGTTGTCATTAATCTCATATTCAGGTTGTAAAAATTTTATGAGATGCCCAACCACTGGGTTGGTCAGTCATACGTGAAGGGCCCTTTGGGACCCTCAGACCTCGGAGTGAGCACTGCTGCACTTCCGTCCTACAATAAAACATCTAGACAGTTTTAGCACTGTCTCTCATTTACTTAGGTTTTTGGCTCGTTACAGGCCCGGCCTTCGGGATCGGGGCACTGTAAATGGGACTCAGACTGGTATTTCTGGCACTATTTTATACTTTTAACTCAAAAAAATTACATATATTCCAGTCTCAGCTGTAATCCCACCACCGGGCGGTTGAATTCAGCATTAAGTCCCACATGGTAAGCTATTGTAGCGTAATAAAATTGGAAATTTTAATTACTTAAATGTAGCTTTTATAAGCTACAAGCTTACCATGTGGGACTTAGGAGAGTCCCACCCTGCCTCCCTGCTGTTTACAGCTGAGGGGTAGGTTTAATAAAAAATTTCAACGAGAAAGTAGGACGATTGGTCAGAAGTTATCACGTGACGACAACTACCAGTATATCCGGTGGCTAACAAGAACGATCTTTTTTTCTAAGACGTTGGCCCCGGGTGTGGCAACCCGAGATCAGCATTAAGTCCCACATGGTAAGGTTGTAGCTTATAAAAGCTACATTTAAGTAATTAAAATTTCCAATTTAAAGTTCTTGGTTTCTCAAAAGAGTGGGCCTGTTTTTTTTTGTTTTTTTTTGTGTGTGTGTGTGTGTGTACTCGAACACCTTGTCACACCCTCTGTAATAACCTGGTATTTTATGTGTATCCTATAATTCCTGTGTAAAACCATTAAAACAATTACTGTAACTAACTTGGCTTGCCTTTCTAACCCTCTGTCAAGATATTGGCTTGTGTGCGGTGGGAGAGTTCCAGTGTAACAATGGCAGATGTTTGGATTTGAGGAGGAAGTGCGATGGTTACGATGATTGTGAAGATAATTCAGACGAGGCTAACTGTGGTAGGTCTTACAGAGAAACAAGAAAAATACTTGACAGAGAGAACTAGTTCAAATACTTCAAGGTGGTTGTTTAGCTGGATGTATAAACCAGCGGTTTTTTGGGAGGTTAAAAATGGTCCCATTTGAAGAAATGCATCTCTGTGGGTGTTACAGGTGTGTGACATGGGGCCAAATTTGAGGCTAGGTATGTGTCATGCAATAACCGACCCCATTCTTTGTACTCATGTTTTAATGTGAACCAACTTAAGGTACAACTAAAGTAAATATGGCAGCTGATGTATACAAATTTATTGAATATAAAATGTCAATATCTGTGGAAATAAGGAAAACTATGCTTGAAATATATGTTAGATAGACAAATCTGCTTGAAGATCTAGTTGTACTCTTCTTATTTAATGGAAATTTGTAATGTTTTAACAGTTTTATGGGTACCCGATTCACTGGTTTGTCAATATGCACAACCTTTTATTTTCATAACCATGGCACTAGGTCACACAACTGATTTACTGCAGAAAAAATATTATATTATCTCCATGGTAACTTTGTATTTTCAGGTGGTTGTTTTCCCAATCAGCTTCAGTGTAACAACGGACGTTGTGTGGCTCTTGCCTTGAAATGTGACGGTCTGGATGATTGCGGTGATAACTCAGATGAGATTGATTGTGGTATGTCAGTGCATTTCTCCTGTATTATATCTACTGCAGTCTCGTCTATTTCATCTATCATTTTAGTTGTACCCACTCGCAGTAATATTTACTTTAACTGTGTTTATCTTTTATTTTACAATGTGTGCTCTTCCTGTGTGTGAGACATATCTACTCCTCTCTCTGTCTTAAATATGGATGTATTCAGTATTGTATATTCTTTATTTATAATTAACATTTCTTTGGTCTTTACAGTCTTTTATTTTATCCACACTACTTAAAACTTATTATTTATTCAAATTTTGATTAATTAGTTTACACGAAATTTTCAAGTGGTTAATTTTTTTTTTTAAATAGAAAGTCAAAGAGTATTATTGAAAGAGATAATTGAAAATATGTGTAAGCTAATTAATCAAAAATTTTAGAAAAAGACACTTTAGAGTAATTTGTATGTATCATTTTTGCCACATGCATAAAATTTATCACCAGAAAACTGGTTTTGGGATCTAAAACTGTTTTTTTTTTTTTTTCGAATTATGACAACTGTTAATTCTGGTTTTCATTGAATTTAACTGTGTAATTTTAAATGTGCTAAATGTCGTGGATGTGGCAGTGTTTGAGTTCTAGATTCTAGGTATAATTATTTAGAATGAGAGTAGCATTGGCTCTATAATCTTTTCATTTTAACTAGTCTTAGTTTTGTAGCATTGCACTTGTGATCATTTGTGACTGAAAATAATTAGACTTGTATGTTCATGTGCATCTTATTTGTTTCTAAATTGAATGCACTGGTATTTTTATCAGATCTTATTTCTCTTATGATTTTGCACTGCTGTTATTTAATCTTGTGACTTTATCAGTCTGAAATATCCTCATTAGAACTCATCTGTTGCGGTTCATTTTCAGACAAAGCTACAGTGAAAAGCTGTCACAAAATCTTTAGTTGTTAAACATGGTGAGAAATGTAGCCAGCAGACAAGAGAAAATAATTCCACAATATGTGGCCATTGTACTGTTATAACTAATTATGTCCAAAAATCCATTGCCGGCAGAAAGTCTACTTGTGTGTGATCCTTTTGAAATTTAAACCTTGAAGATAATATGTCCATTATTGGATGTTTCTAAATTTAAATTATAGATCCATGAGCTCTGATGGGGATTTTTCAAAGTAATACACATGTATTCACATATTTATAACTCATGCTGTCATGTTTAACCTTAACAGAATCACTACTTTAAACACGATACATATTACTATATACAAACAATACACTGTTTTTCATTTTCATGCTCAGGACATTTGTGAAGTAAGAATATCCAAAAAAAAAAAAAAAAAAAAAAAAGACAAGAGTGACTAAAATTCTGAAACTCTTTTCAAAATTTCTTCATGCCATAACTGATAACTGTCTAGTCTTTCTTTACTGAGATACATTTTTCCTAGATTAGTCTGAAGAGCCATAGTATCAGTGAATATTGATCCAAATGTATTAATATTACATAAAGTTCACTGAAAAACTTGGTGCAACAGAAAGAAGTTTTATATGATTTTGGCTATTGATGTGACAGGTATTATTAGGAAGTGTCCTCCAGGTGTGTTTCAGTGCAAAAACCACATGTGTATTGATATCTCCAATAAGTGCAATGGATTTAATGAGTGTGGAGACAATTCTGATGAAATAGACTGTGGTAAATATAGTTTAAATATTCACATTAATTAATTAATATTTATGGACTTCAATTAACACACTTTTGACTCGAATTAATTTTACACTTTCAATATAAAAAACAATGCTTAATAGTTATATGTTAATATAATAAGACATGATCAATCTCTAAGAGGTTTACTTAAGTAGTGTGTATATTTGACAAAAATGAGATGCAAATTAATCAAAGAAAAACTTGAATGCCTTTCCAGTCGCCTGACTATTTATTTTGTGCTTTTTTTCTCTAAATGTTAAAAGTATAAGTTTCATATTTGAGTGAGTTGAATAATATCTGACAGAGAATTTAGTTCTACTTTCCTAGACTACAGAAATTAATACTTAATGTCTCAAGTAAACTTATTAAATGACTAAATGGAGAATTAATTACTGAAAGGTCTTTCCCCTGACATGAATCATGGAGCAATATTCCCCATGAGTCTTGTATCTCAGATCAAGATTAATTATACAGAAGACTGTGTATAAGCAGATCCAGTGTAACGGGATTCAGATATAACTGGAACCAGTTTTGAGTCCCTATCATCAGGAAATACTGTTAAAGGCGATGTTAGTCACAACAAGACCCAAATCCTTTGGGTATTGCAGGTTTTAGTCCTACATTATACAAACAACAGATATGAGTAAGTTTTGTATCTCATGAGATTTACTCCATAAATATAAACCATGCAGACTCTAGTGTGTAATCTGGTATCAATGTTTTCCCCAAACCAGACAATGAGCATTGCCCAGCTGGACACTTACGCTGCACTAACGGCAGATGTGTGAGTCTCGGTGCCAGGTGTGACCAAGTGGATGACTGTGGTGATGGCTCTGACGAACTCAACTGTGGTACATGCCACTCACCCAATCTGTATTTCTTAAAATCTCTGAAATCATTAAACATGCAGTTCTACTCCACTGTTGGTTGTACTTGTATTCCATATATATATACAAATACCTTTGTTTATGCATTATAACCGTTCCTTAGTTTGAGTATTACCTTGTCAAGGTATAAATCCTAGCAAAAAACCTCTAGGTGTACCCTCATTACAATTATATTACTTTCAAATATATTATTAAAAATATGATGCAATATTCTTTATCAGAGGGACAAACATAATTAAGCGTCCCGCAAGGGACGCTTGTTTGTGTATGGGAGAGCTTCTGGCTCCGCCGGCTCCGCCGGCTCCGCATTTTGTTTTCCTTATAACTCTGTAACCGTTAGGCGGATTCTTTTCAAATTTGGCAGGTTTAGGCAGTAGCCTTGGGGAATTTTTTTGAATATGCTGCAGTGACATTTCAACCAATCAGAGAGGTCACATGACCAAAAATGTCTTTTTTTCGATGGGGAAGCTTGTCCGGATGATAACTTGAAAGGAATTTTATCAATTCACCTGAAACTTGGCAAATACATTCATTCTATTAAAATCTGGAAATCATTAGATTTTGGCATTGTTTGGTCAAGAAATGGCCGAGTAATTAATGATTAATTAATCATTACGAATTTTCCAAATAAGGAAAACACAAAAATGCTTATATCTCGAAAACCGTGCTAGATAGAGCGATTTCGACGAAATTTTTGACCCGCAGGGTATCTCTGCGGAGTAGTTTTCCCAATTTTCAAAAAATTATTGTCTCGCCCAAAATGGCGGCCATTTTGAATTTTCGAAATTTTCGCAAAAATTGCAAAACACAAAAATGCTTATATCTCAAAAACCGTGCTAGATAGAGCAATTTCGACAAAATTTTTGACCCGCAGGATATCTCTGCAGAGTAGTTATCCCAATTTTGAAAAAATTTTTGTCTCGCCAAAAATGGCGGCCATTTTGAATTTTCGAATTTTTCGCAAAAATTGCAAAACACAAAAATGCTTGTATCTCGAAAACCCTGCTAGATAGAGCGATTTCGACGAAATTTTTGACCCACAGGGTATATCTGCAGAGTAGCCATGCCAATTTTCAAAAAAATTTTGTCTCGCCAAAAATGGCGGCCATTTTGAATTTTCGAATTTTTCGCAAAAATTGCAAAACATAAAAATGCTTATATCTCAAAAACCCTGCTAGATAGAGCAATTTCGACGAAATTTTTGACCCGCAGGGTATATCTGCAGAGTAGCCATGCCAATTTTCAAACAAAAATTTTCTCGCAAAAAATGGCGGCCATTTTGAATTTTCGAATTTTTCGCAAAATTGCAAAACATAAAAATGCTTATATCTCAAAAACCGTGCTGGATAGAGCGATTTCGACGAAATTTTTGACCCACTGGGTATCTCTGCAGAGTACCCATGCCAATTTTCAAAAAAATTTTATCTTGCCAAAAATGGCGGCCATTTTGAATTTTCGAATTTTTGCGCAAAAATTGCAAAACACAAAAATGCTAATATTTCGAAAAGCGTGCTACATAGAGCGATTTCGATGAATTTTTTATCTTCAGGGTATCTCTGCAGAGCAGCTATCCCAAAGAGCTTTCACTTGGTGAAGTTTCAGACCCATAGCTAATTGCTCACCTACTCAAAAAGAGTAAATGCGAATTACCTCTAAAAGTATTGCAGATGGCCAATTTTTCTCAAATAACTCATTCACCTACTTTTGGAAGAGCTTTCATATGGTGAAGTTTCAGACCCATAGCCAATTACTCACCTACTCAAAATGAGTAAATGTGAATTATCTCTAAAAGTATTGCAGATAGCCAATTTTTCTCAAATAACTCCTTCACCTACTTTTGGGAGAGCTTTCACATGGTGAAGTTTCAGACCCATAGCTAATTATTTACCTACTCAAAATGAGTAAATGCTAATTATCTGTAAAAGTATTGCGGATACCCAATTTTTCTCAAATAACTCATTCATCTACTTGTGGGAGAGCTTTCACATGGTGAAGTTTCAGACCCATAGCTAATTACTCACCTACTCAAAATGAGTAAATGCGAATTATCTCTAAAAGTATTGCAGATAGCCAATTTTTCTCAAATAACTCATTCACCTACTTTTGGGAGAGCTTTCACTTGGTGAAGTTTCAGACCCATAGCTAATTACTCACCTACTCAAAATGAGTAAATGCGAATTATCTCTAAAAGTATTGCAGATAGCCAATTTTTCTCAAATAACTCATTCACCTACTTTTGGGAGAGCTTTCACTTGGTGAAGTTTCAGACCCATAGCTAATTACTCACCTACTCAAAATGAGTAAATGCGAATTATCTCTAAAAGTATTGCAGATAGCCAATTTTTGTCAAATTAATCATTCACCTACTTTTGGGAGAGCTTTCACTTGGTAAAGTTTCAGACCCATAGCTAATTACTCACCTACTCAAAATGAGTAAATGCGAATTATCTCTAAAAGTATTGCAGATAGCCAATTTTTCTCAAATAACTCATTCACCTACTTTTGGGAGAGCTTTCACATGGTGAAGTTTCAGACCCATAGCTAATTATTTACCTACTCAAAATGAGTAAATGCTAATTATCTGTAAAAGTATTGCGGATACCCAATTTTTCTCAAATAACTCATTCATCTACTTGTGGGAGAGCTTTCACATGGTGAAGTTTCAGACCCATAGCTAATTACTCACCTACTCGAAATGAGTAAATGCGAATTATCTCTAAAAGTATTGCAGATAGCCAATTTTTCTCAAATAACTCATTCACCTACTTTTGGGAGAGCTTTCACTTGGTGAAGTTTCAGACCCATAGCTAATTACTCACCTACTCAAAATGAGTAAATGCGAATTATCTCTAAAAGTATTGCAGATAGCCAATTTTTCTCAAATAACTCATTCACCTACTTTTGGGAGAGCTTTCACTTGGTGAAGTTTCAGACCCATAGCTAATTACTCACCTACTCAAAATGAGTAAATGCGAATTATCTCTAAAAGTATTGCAGATAGCCAGTTTTTCTCAAATTAATCATTCACCTACTTTTGGGAGAGCTTTCACTTGGTGAAGTTTCAGACCCATAGCTAATTACTCACCTACTCAAAATGAGTAAATGCGAATTATCTCTAAAAGTATTGCAGATAGCCAATTTTTCTCAAATAACTCATTCACCTACTTTTGGGAGAGCTTTCACTTGGTGAAGTTTCAGACCCATAGCTAATTACTCACCTACGCAAAATGAGTAAATGCGAATTATCTGTAAAAGTATTGCAGATAGCCAATTTTTGTCAAATTAATCATTCACCTACTTTTGGGAGAGCTTTCACTTGAAGTTTCCGACCCATAGCTAATTACTCACCTACTCAAAATGAGTAAATGCGAATTATCTCTAAAAGTATTGCAGATAGCCAATTTTTCTCAAATAACTCATTCACCTACTTTTGGGAGAGCTTTCACTCTGTGAAGTTTCAGACCCATAGCTATTTATTCACCTACTCAAAATGAGTAAATGCTAATTATCTGTAAAAGTATTGCGGAGACCCAATTTTTATCAAATACTCATTCATCTACTTGTGGGAGAGCTTTCACATGGTGAAGTTTCAGACCCATAGCTAATTACTCGCCTACTCAAAATGAGTAAGTGCGAATTATCTCTAAAAGTATTGCAGATAGCCAATTTTTCTCAAATAACTCATTCACCTACTTTTGGGAGAGCTTTCGCTTGGTGAAGTTTCAGACCCATAGATAATTATTCACCTACTCAAAATGAGTAAATGTGAATTATCTCTTAATAGTATTGCAGATAGCCAATTTTTCTCAAATAACTCATTCACCTACTTTTGGAAGACCTTTCACACACGAAAATGAAAAATTGTGAATATCTCGGAAAAGCTATTTCTTCTGCTTTAATGCTCGGCGGGAGATACACACCACGGCAGTGGTCTTGACAAAAAATTTTGTCTCCCCAAAAATGGTGGCCATTTTGAATTTTCAAAGTTTTTGCAAAACACAAAAATGCTTATATCTCGAAAACCGTGCTATATGGAGTGAACTCAACAAAATTTTTGACCTGCTGGGTATCTCTGCAGAGTAGCCATGCCAATTTTCAAAATATTTTTGTCTCGCCAAATATAGCGGACATTTTTAATTTTTTTATTTTTTGCAAAACACAAAAATGCTTATATCTTGAAAACCGTGCTAGATAGAGCAGACTGCGCTGACTTTGGTTGCCACAACAGTATAAGGCTAGAAACGAAGCATTTTCTTAATACTTTAGCACTCACCTTTATATCCTTTTCGGGACGCTTTGTTTTTGCTATGCAAAAACATTATCTTTTTTTTTGCGAGCGATCCTCTAGTTTACCTGTTAATTACCAATCACCTATTGATACTTTGTTGTATATACTATAGACTGAAAGATGAGACATCTTTCCAGTAATAGTGTCATAATTCTGCAATATATTCCAAAGTGTAATTCAAATGACATTTATACCATTATTTTGATGTTACTTACTAAATATAAAAACAAATTGATGTCAAGCTTTTACCAAGTGGATCTGCATGGCAAGATACATACAAGCTACAATACTAATTAATTACATTCATAAATATACTAAAACTTAGTCTAATTAAGTGGTCATAATATAACTGTTTTAATGTTATAAGATCACAAATTAACTAAGCTACTCATTTACAACCTTGCAATTTGTGACTGGCAGGTGTTGACGATTGTCCACCAGGATCTTTTCAGTGTAACAACAAAGTTTGTGTGGACACTCGGGCAAAGTGCAATGGTCAGGATGATTGTGGGGATGGTTCAGATGAGCTGGATTGTGGTACTTGCTTGATTTATACACAGGAATACATTAAATTGCTTTCTTCAAAGTATTACCGGTGCCGTGCTCAGTAACACCCATGGGCAATGAGACCAAATATTTGAAAAAGTTGGGGATGGACGTTTACGACAATGAAAATCAGCCAGGCGTTTCGGAAAAAAAACCCCGAATTTGGGGAAATCGCGTTTTAGCACACACCGACTGGAAGTAAAATATACGGTTGGTAAACAAATCTTGATGCAATAAAAGTTGACATATCTGCTAAACTAAGGAAAATGTTGTTGAAAGTGGATATAAATCAATCACATTACACCGATTATTGGGTTTATATGGAGAAAGTTTACCTCGAAATGACAAATTAGTAATTTATGAGCGATAGCGTAAGATTGTGGATGGGCGCTTTCAAAAGCATGAGCGTTACAGAGCGCGGCTACGGTATATGCACTGGCTAAGCCACACATACTGTCTCTTGACAAAATAGCCATAATTTGAAACCCAGTTTATCAGGGACTTTTTGTCTCTATACATAGCCTGAAGAAGCCACTGTATCAGGGGCTCATCTTTCTCAAAACGTGACCTGAGGTTCACAAACCATTGTTGTTCATCATGTCCAGATGGTGTATGGAGGGAGATGCCAGAAGTCTGTTATTTTGAGATATTTTTTGAAATTCTCTGGATAAACTTACTTCCAGTGTAAACAATGAGTATGCCTGTAAATTTTGAATTCGGATACTTGTTATTTGAAAGCCTTAATGGACAAACCCAAAGCATGGCACAATCATTACATTTTCTCACTTGTCTGTTATTGTAGGTTATGGTACTGATTCTCAGTATTTTTCATTAAAAAGCTTTTTCTCACATAAGAACCAACTACAACATCACAACTTCAGAAATTAAACCATACCAAGATAATTGTATGTTTAGATGTTTCTGGTTAAGCCATGTATTCCGATGTTTACACCCATTTGAATGGAGAAGACCAAACTGCCTTTTAGTTATGTTATATATTGGAAGGCCCCCTAATTTATCTCCGGTAGTTTGTAGACATAAAGTTGGAGTTCTCAGTAACATTGGATTTTCAAACACTTTAATTAATAACACACCTTTTACAATCCAATAAAGTTTGAAATAACAATTATAAAATAAGCCAGAAATAAGAATAATTGTTATCCACCCAATGAACTAGTGTGGAGAAATGTTGAAATAGTAATTCAGGTTCACTATATGGTCCCGCAAGTGTACAGGTGTTTTATCACTCTGCCAGGTGATGATGTTATCTGTCCTCCTGGGAGTTTGCAGTGTATCAATGGCTTGTGTATTACTGATGAGAAAGTATGTAATGGTCAGGATGATTGTGGGGATGGGTCAGATGAAATAGACTGTGGTAATTATACATTTACTCAGAAAAAAAAAACAGTATATAGATCAAAATACAATGCATATAACCATACAGTTTATAATCAAGTTTGGTCAGTATGCAGATGGCAGGCATCATGACATGTCATCACCAAGTAGACCCTGCCTATAGATATACTAGTGGGTACATTGTTTATACATACTGCTATATATTTTATTTTGGGCAGGGACAAACATACACTACAAATAGTTGACATTAGCCCTAAATCTGAAGAAATTGTACACGTTTATTTTGTATTTTTGTAGTTTTTAATATGATTTTGATCTGAACTGCCGTGTTTTTTTTTTTGATAAACTTCACTTGCTGTTAGCGTTTGGGTATAGGCTAGAACAAAATTTTTTTCAATATCACAGATTTGAACTGTTTAGTAGACATTAATACCCCCTGTGCCCTAATATCAAATGATATTGAAATATTTTTACAGCCAATATCAATGTCCACACAGCCAAATAATGTACCCGCTACACCAATTACCTTTCAAAGGTAAAATCTAATAATACAAATTGATACATTTAAGTACATACAGTTAGATAACAGAACATCCACTGTGACAAATTTCTGCTAGCAAATTTAAAACCTATAATTCAGCATGATAATTTTTTTTTTTTTTTTTATGCTTAGAATAGATGCTTTAATTTAAATCTTCATTATTTATTTTTTATTTATTTGATTTTTTTTCTGACTTTCATTTAGAGTAAGAAATCTAAAATTCGCCACATATCTGAAATTCGCCACATGTGAAAATACTAATAAAATAAATGAATTGTGAGATTTGTTGAATGTATAGTAAATTAAGGCTTTTTGAACTGAAAAATACCAATTTTTAGACAGAAACATCATTTTCTTCATAAAATTAACTAAGGTTTTAGAGGTGGCGAATTTTAGATTCCTGGCGAATTTTAGATTTCTTACTCTATATATTGCACCCTTTCCCGCACTTGCTTTACACCTCACTTTCAGTTATATACAGTGATGGTAGTGATATTTTTTCTCTTATACCATTAGCTCTTCCTACATCACAATATCCTTTGTAAATTGTAATCTATATTTTTATAATGTTATATCCAGTTACCTTTACACTTTTACCTGCTCAATTTTACACTTTTAACTTATGTAATTTGAACATTTTCTACAGTGTTACAGTTATGGATTTGAAGATTTACATTTTTTTCATAAAGTTTTTTAGATCCTAGATATTGAATTTCTATTTATTTTGAAACTTTCATCTATAGTTCACACATAACTTTTTAGACTAATTCTATTTTTTAGCTCATGTTAACCCCTGTTTTAGAGCAAATTATGATTCATATTTATGTACACCCCTGAATGTGTCATTAACAAATCTAACTCCTTTGTCTCTTTACCTCAACACTGGTACAGATTTTGGGGTGTGTCCGTCAGGCTTTTTCAAGTGTAGGAACAACAATTGTATTCCATCCCGAGAGAAATGTAATGGTCAAGACAACTGTGGAGATGCATCTGATGAAGTTAACTGTGGTATGTGTATTCCCCTTCTCCCATTTGTGCTTGTAACAATTCCATTCTACATCAAAATATAGCAGATAACTGTAGACATGCTAAAACCTATGGGTGATGTCTATGATGAACACAGTGCTAATGACAGAATTTTTTGCTTATGATTATGTGCTTAATATTCCTTGTATTTAATTGTACTGAGTAGTTCTGTATTTCTTAAATTTATATTCTCAGTATTAATCTACTTATAGTTTAGATATCTTTATCTCTATAGTTTTCATTGTATCAAGTAGTGAGTGCATCTGTGTTAAAGATATAGTAATGTAGGTGGTATCCAGAGTGACAAATGGACAATTAGAAAATTACTTTTATTGTTACCCAGGCTCCAGATCATTCTGATTTATGGTGCATGTGATATTGTGCATTGTGTTGATACATTTGTATGCTTTTATAAAATTTATTCCAGTTTGTAAATCAGTCTGTGCTTAAGCGTTCTATGGCTGAGCAATGGAATGCTGTACATAGTTTATATTTTTAGGGGGTATCTATTTATATTTTTGAGAGTGCCTATTAGCGGTTTCAACATTTAGGCTTGATCTATAAAATCTGATTTGAAAATGAAGCTAAATTATCTTACAAACCGCCAGCACTACTTCTTCATTTAACATAAATCAGGTGAAGAAAGATGGCCATTTTATCCCTTCTTTTATCAGTTAACATCCTGAATAAACCACATTAACTGTTATTAAAACCTCAATTATCCATCCAGGTGTGCATTTAAAAATGATCCTAATACCCTTTTTGTGATAACAACCACTTTTACACCTTCAGGTGGTGGTTCCATAGTCCTGACTTTGGTCCCAACTCTGGAAAAAATCGGCAATTTTGCATCCCGACCCTCGAGTTTGGTAACTTCAGCCCAACCTATCTTAATGCCATTTAGTCAAATCCTGGAGGTTTGGAGACACTACAGACAGATCCTATCTCCAATACAATGTATTACATTGCTGTTATTGCAAATCATATTAAAATTGTGTCAGTCGGGGACACTACCAAAAAGAGGAATTGGAGTCGCAAAATGTTTGCTATTGCAAGACTGTCAGTTTTATTGTTGACACATTGGGAGGATATGGGATATGAACCCAGCATGCCTTATCTACAATCCGTATAGTCATATTGAAATTGTACATATGAAAGTCTTTTTTGCACTTTTCTCCCCCGACTCTAGTTGATTTTAAAATCGGGGCCCCTGTCCCGACAGTTCTTCATCATGGAACCACCACTTAAATTTGAAAATTACCATTTGTACACCCCCAAATTTACAAAGAACCATTCTGATCCTGTCAACTCTGATCTATGCTGTGTTTGCTGTCTTCCACTCTATCCTATTCTGTCCTCACTTTAGCTACCTTTGTATTTGACCGAGGCTGATTGTATGTACATGTATACTGTAGTGTGATATGTGTTCCTGTGTGGACGCTTTAGCTTGCACTCTGGCCATTTTGTAGCTCTGATATCGTGTGAAGGGCCGGAAAGGTTTCAGTGTAACGATGGCGAGTGTATAAATGCTAATCAGAAATGTGATGGCAATATTGACTGTGAAGATGGCTCAGATGAAGCTGATTGTGGTGGGTTATGATGGAAACTTTTCTGATTAGCCTTATTTTTGCCATTTTTCTTTGACTGTACTCATACAACAGATCAGTAAGTATATTGCAAAAGGCTCAGCCTCTATCAAACTCTCTTTGCATTGATTTTAAAGTTCTAAGTTTGACAGAGGGGCAGGGTAATAGCTATCAGTCGTTTAATAAATTAACATAGTGTAACAGAGTCAAAGCTTCTTGCCATGATTTTGTGTCGTTCTTTACTGTTCTGTTTCAAGAGTACAGTTTCAGTGTTAGAAATAGCTTATTTTTGAAGTAAGTTCTCAGAATGGCTGTATCATTGTTTTATGTAGTGTATTTTCTTCTTTGTGAGTCAAATTTCATCTTCTTGTAAATAGAGTTTTTTCATGCCATCATAGTGATATAGATTCAATATGCTTTGTATCTGCCTATTATTGTTGTATGTTGTTGCACATTTATAACTATCTGTGACATGGCAGAATCCAGATGATAACTCGAGAAATGCTTAATGGATACGTGCATTTATTATGTGGATATATCAGGACTTTGTGGGGTATTTATAGTAGTCGGAAGCTCCCAATAACAAAGGTATTCCTTAGTGGATGGATGATAAGATGTTTGTTTTGATAAATCATCGGTAAGAGTGTGAGATCAGATGAAATTATTTTTTTCTGTTCAACAGAAACTTTTACTTAATCAAATATCCCACACTGACTGACAAGTCAGCTGACATTATGGCATCACTCTGTACGCATCAGCATAAACAACATCTCCTCCAAAAACTACAAGGCCCAGAGACATGCTGTTTTTTTTTAAAAGATACCTTATCTGTTGAGGATGAAAAAGTGTTAAAGGGATGCAGATCTGTTTGTTCGTCTGTTCCCCAGAGCCATTACAAGTGAGGTACTCCCCACCCAAAGTGTGAAAATTTCATAACTTTACCACAATTTCTCATTAAATATTGCAGGGATTTCACTTATCTTGCATATATGTACTAGGAAACAAGTAGATTCCCTTGTGTGAGCATCAGGCTCAGATCTTACTTAATTTATCCCCGAAAAGCGGCGATACTATGGATCATGCATGGTCATCGTCCGCAGTGATTTTCTTGTGTTCAACCTATAAGCCACATTTCTTTTTGGATTTCTTTTAAACTTTGCAAGTGGCTTGCTATGGCAGAGATCTGGCCTTATTGTTTTGGTTGCCCAGGAGTCAAAATTATGCTATGGGAGTCAAAAACGTCAAAAATTTTGACTATTGTTTTTGTTCAAACTGTAGGGCACAGTTTCCTTCAGATTTATTTTATATTTAGTGCATAAATTGGTGGGTATGAGATCTCGCCACTCTATCTTTTTTGTAGGCCTGGGGTCAAAATCAAGCAAGTAATAGCTATTTTAAGCCCAGGAGTCAAAATTATGCTCTGGGTAGTCGGAAACCTCAAAAACTTGAAAACTATTGCATTTAGAGAATTTTGTATAAATATGTTATTCAGTTACTTTTGGGTCAGTTATAACATAGTAAAATTGCAGACCTGTAGCCCCTTGTATAGCCGAGTAATAGCTACTTTAAGGTTCTCACAGTTGAGTAAATCAATTGTAACTTGAAAAGTATTGCACTTATAGAATGTTTTTTAAATATGTTATTCAGCCACTTTTGGGTCAGCTATAAGATAGTGAAATAGCAGACCTGTAGCTCATTGCATAGCTGAGCAATAGCTACTTTGAGATTCTCACTTTTGAGTAAATACTTGTAACTTGAAAACTTGCATTTACAGTATTTTCCTTAAATATGTTGTTCAACTACTTTTGGGTTATCTGTAACATAGTAAAATTGCAGACCTTTAGCTTATTGCATAGCTGAGCAATAGCTATTTGAGGTTCTCACTGTTGAGTAAATCAGTTGTAACTTGAAAACTGTTGCATTTAGACTATTTTCTCTGAAACTATTATTCACCTACTTTTGGGTCAGCTTTGACATAGTAAAATTACGGACTTGTAGCTCATTGCACAGCTGAGTATAGCAGTGGTAACTTTAAAACTATTGTATAAAAAGTATTTTGTTTTAAATTAATATGTTTTCACCTATTTTTTACACCTTAACAGTTGACTAATTACTTTACGTCAGGATTACCATTTTCAGGGCTCAACTTTGGTGTCCTTTTTTCATTCACTTCTACTCTTAAACTAAAAAAACACAGTCAATTGACACAGAGCCCGTTTGAGGGGACTGATTGCTTGTTACAAAAGTTTACATTCATTTGAAAAAACCCTAACTTTTTCAGTTTGGATAAATTTACATGGTTTGCCAAATTTCCATTCTTTCTAAGTATGATTAGTGTTAGAAGCAACCCCCATTTGAAACTGAACAGGTCTTACGAATACTTGCATATGTGTTACAATGGTATTGGGCTGTTAGCTTTAATAGGGGAAATACATAGAGTAGTGAGTTATATTAAATATCAGCTCCTGAACATAGGCTTGAACTACCACAATTATACTTGTTGGCAATTAAAATCCAGTTTGTAAAGTGTCTGTTTAGTTCCCATCACCACTGTACTAAAAGTATTAAAAGTTCGAAAAATGTATCACCCCCGGGGCGTTTATACAGAGAAATATGGTAAATTGCCCTTGAAATTGACTCCTGTCAAGTAGAATCTTTAAGGCCATCAAAATATTTCTAAATAACCAGAAACTCTACAGGAGTATTCAGACATCAACACATTGTTTCCATCAGAAGACTGTATAGTGCTATATGAATATTAATTGCAGAAAAATGCCCATCAGACCAGTTTCAGTGCCGCAATGGTCGATGTTTGGATGCTCGTAGGAAATGTAATGGTTATGATGAATGTGGGGATGGATCTGATGAAGCAGATTGTGGTATGTTAAGTTAACGTCGATACAGAAAATGTTCGTTTTGTTTCTTTATGGAGTCTATTGTATATATTTTAAATGTAATCTCTGGAAAATTTCAATCAGTTTATTGTCATATAGTTCAATGCAAGATAGTTTTTTTCCTAGTTTTTCATCCATTATATTCCTGATGTTTCTGTCCCAGTGAGATAGTTGCAGCATCAGTAAATCTCTTTGAATTATTTTTGTCTGTAAATTCTGAAAAAATTTGAACCCCTGAATCAGCTGAAAATTAATCATCAGATTTTGCTAAATAATTCAATAAAATATACAACTAGAACCTCCCATATACTATGATAAATGGTTATGTATCTACAAAGGTACAGCATTTTCTCATTTTGGGATCCCAGAGCTATTTTTAATTTTTTTAAAAGATTCAAGGTAAAGCGGAGAATATTTATAGTTGTGTTTATTTTGACATTACAGCAGTGACATGTGACCCTGATCGTGAGTTGACGTGTAACAATGGACAGTGCGTGGATATCAGGAGGAAGTGTGATGGCTATGATGACTGTGGTGACAATTCTGATGAGATTGGCTGCGGTACGTCACAGTGTCTTTTTATACTGAGTAACTTAAACATTACAGAAAATTGTAACAAATCTTCTGATTGGTTAAGTTACAAGTAGAATGTTTAATTAGAAATTTAACCAGTAATGCTAATGTATTTTTTTTTATTTATTTAGATAAGAACATTTTTGTTTTATGCATGATTTTTATTTTAGTTTGATACAGTAGTAAAATTAAAGTTAACCTTATCCCCAGGCAAAAGTCGGGGGGGATATATTGGATTCAGCTCCATTGTGCCACCACTGCTGTAGAAATTTTTTTGTCTACATGAGAACTCAAAACCAGATAGACAATTTTTACCCCACAGCCCTTAATGGCTGTTGGGGTATTGTGTTCACCCATGGTGTCCGGATGGGCGGGCGGGCGGTCGGGTGGGCGGGCGGCGGGAAATAGTTTGTCCGGGCTGTATCTCAGAAACCGTAAGGTGTAGGAAGTTGATACTTGGTAGGGACATTGGTTAGGGGGTGTAGCTGTGCAACGTCATGGTCTGACCTTGATTTGACCTTTGACCTTGCCGTAGTGACCTTGAGTTTGAAAATCTTGTCCGGGCTATATCTCGGAAACTGTAAGGTGTAGGAAGTTGATACTTTGTAGGGACATTGGTTAGGGGGTGTAGTTGTGCAACGTCATAGTCTGACCTTGATTTGACCTTTGACCTTGCCGTAGTGACCTTGACCTATAAAATGTTGTCCGGGCTATATCTCGGAAACTGTAAGGCTTGGGAAGTTGATATTTGGTAGGGACATTGGTTAGGGGGTGTAGGTGTGCAACGTCATGGTGTGACCTTGATTTGACCTTTGACCTTGCCGTAGTGACCTTGACCTATAAAATGTTGTCCGGGCTATATCTCAGAAACCGTAAGGTGTAGGAAGTTGACACGTGGTACGGATATTGGTTAGGGGGTGTAGGTGTGCAACGTCATGGTGTGACCTTGATTTGACCTGTGACCTTGCCGTAGTGGCCTTGACCTATAAAATCTTGTCCAGGCTATATCTCAGAAACCGTAAGGTGTAGGAAGTTGATACTTGGTAGGGATATTACTTAGGGGGTGTAGGTGTCCAGCGTCATGGTCTGACCTTGATTTGACCTTTGACCTTGCCGTGGTGACCTTGACCTATAAAATGTTGTCTGGGCTATATCTCAGAAACCGTAAGGTGTAGGAAGTTGATACTTGGTAGGGATATTGATTAGGGGGTGTAGGTGTGCAACGTCATGGTCTGACCTTGATTTGACCTTTAACCTTGCCATAGTGACCTTGACCTATAAAATATTGTCCGGGCTTTATCTTGGAAACTGTTAGGTGCAGGAAGTTGATATGTGGTAGAGACATTGGCTAGGGGGTGTAGGTGTGCAGCATCATGGTGTGACCTTGATTTGACCTTTGACCTTGCCGTAGTGACCTTGACCTATAAAATCGTCAGGGCTGTATCTCGGAAACCGTAAGGTGTAGGAAGTTGATACTTGGTAGGGACATTGGTTATTGGCTATAGGTGTGTATTATCATGGTGTGACCTTAATTTGACCTTTTACCATGCCGTAGTGACCTTGACCTTTAAAATCTTGTTGCACCTTTGGGTCTGTCTTTTGATGCAGATTAAGCAAAAGTCATATTAGAATTTATTAAGAATTTTACTTTCATAACTTCCCATTGTAAGAGATAGAATTTCATCAAGTGAGCCGCAGATTTTACTCCCAACACCACACATAAGCATTCATTAAATGTATTACCACTTCTGTATACATGGTAATATTCAAACCATCTAAACCATAATTCGGAAATGCAGATGTATATAAAGAGTGTTGAATTTTAGTTTACTGATTAATGCTGTCATCTTGTCATTGAATTATCTTGTTTTAATACTTCATCTTTATACGCATTATCTTTCTTTTAAACATTATTTCTCCATTTAAACATTGTTTGGACCTTTATATAACTGACAGTGCTCTGAAAGTATCCTGAAGTTTGTACTGGTACAGTACTTCTATATCTCATGGTGTTGAAAATATTTCCCAAGGCTGTGGGGTACGGGCATCTCTGATGCTATTTTTAAAATGTGGTACACATGTTAAGGATGGCCATTGCATTGAACCCCTCAGGAAAACCGTTCCTACTCAGAAAACTGTAACCTTTATAGATTTTGCCAAAGAAAGGAAAAAAGAGGTAATGCTGAAAATAAACATAGGGTTGCCTAGATCAGTTGATGACTGGGGGCTGAAAACATAGTGAGATCAACACTGAGGCTCAGACATGATTAAGTGCTCTAGAAAGCGAAAGAGTTATATTCATTGAATTATTGTATCCACCTGATGTATCTGGTGGATACTTTGGTTTAGTGTTTGCTACACCGCTGCCACCACCCCCGTGTGTAGAGAAATTTTTACCGTTAACGCTCTCAGCGGAAAACTACACCGGCTAGCTTTACTAAATTTGCAGGATATCTTCATTGGGGGGTAAGCTTCTCTGGGACTGAAATTAGCCTCATTCTGAAAAACAAGATGGCCACCACGGGCATTTCTTAGAAAATTATCTACCTCTTCTACTGACTAGTTCTCATTAGTAGAAGGTTGAATCTCTTCATGGGTGATATGTATAAGATACTTTGGTTAAGTGTTTGCTACGCCACCGTCACCACCATGTGTAAAGAGATTTTGATGTTAATACTCTCAGTGGAAAACTACACAAGCTAGCTGCAGTAAATTTGCAGAATATCTTCATTGGGAGGTAAGCTTGTCTAGGATTGAAATTAGGCTCATTCTGATAAACAAGATGGTCGACGCGGACATTTTTTGAAAATTATCTACCTTTTTCTACTGACTGGTTCTCATAAGTAGAAGGTTAAATCTCTTAAAAGGTGATATGTATAACAGATATACATGTCCTCTACAATCTTGCAGACATTTGACCTTGAAGCTCTTAATTCAAAGTCATCCACGGAGTGCCAAAGTACCCCATGAAGCGGACTTTAAAAGTGCCTATATCTCCCTTATTGGTTTTAGAGGTTTTGTATGTGAAACCAAGCTATAGGAAACCATGGGCTGGGAATCTTCTGATGTGGTCAGATTTGACCGTGTGCCCCTTCTTCAAGGTCAAACGAGGATAGCCAAACTTAAAAGTACTTTATCTCACTTATATTTGGTCGTATAAGTTTGCAATATGAAACCAGCTTATAGGAAATCATGTGCTGGGAATCTTCTGATGTGGTCACATTTGCCCTTGGCCCCCTCCTACAAGGTCAAACAAGGACAGGTAAACTGAAAAATGCTTATAACTTGCTCATTATTGGTCCTAGAGGTTTACAATGTGAAACCAATTTATAGGAAGTCATGGACTGGGAATCTTCTGATGTCAGATTTGACCTTGGGCCCCTCTTTCAAGGTTAAACGAGGATAGCCAAAGTTAAAAGTGCTTATAACTTGTTTATTATTGGTCTTTGAGGTTTGCAATGTGAAACCAACCTATAGAAATCATGGGCTGGGAATCTTCTGATGTGGTCATATTTGACCGTGGGCCCCTCCTTCAAGATCAAACAATGGTTCACTCGCTTTGCTGAGTTGTCTTTCCAGTGGATTCAAATTTGCATTGGTTCTTAATGCGCTAGGTTTTGTTTCCTTTGTAAGAGGATTAAAGGATACCTCTACAATTATGAAAAAAAAAATCTAAAAACAGATAAATTATTTTGGGATTAGTTATAGAGAATGGACAGTCAGTCATTTAAACACTTTGATAAAAAAGATAAAACTTACCATTTCAGAAGATTGAAATGAAATAATACAAAATATTTCATAATATTGAAGTACCGCTTTTATTACGCTACAATAGCTTACAATGTGGGACTTAATGCTGTTCTCGGGTTGCCACACCCGGGGCCAACGTCTTAGAAAAAAAGATCGTTCTTGTTAGCCACCGGATATACTGGTAGTTGTCGTCACGTGATAACTTCTGACCAATCGCCCTACTTTCTCGTTGGCCACGATGACTGGTAGCAGTTTGTAAATATACAGACATTTTCATTTATTTCTCAGTATTCACGTATTGTTGGAGGCTAATATTTGGATATTTCTTTTTATATATTTCATAGATTATACTGTAAAATTTTTAATTTCACAACTTAAGTATTTTCCTTACAATCCGCGTGTTTTGAGTTTTCTCGGTTCAGGCAATTTCAATTGTACATCTTTTTATTGCATTAAAATGTCTCTCCATCAAGCAAACAAAGACAAACCGAGAGCTCAGAAATGCCGCCATTTTTGCTTCAGTTTTGATAATCATAATTACTGCCCTACCTGTAGGGAGACTGGCAAGGGAGATGACCCCTGTGTCACTTTTGAAGCACCCTGCCATATTTGCACGTCTCTCACTGATGAACAATTGCAAAAAATTCAAAACAGGAAGCGGTACTTAAAAAAGCAAAAAGCGGAAACTAGTTCCAAAGATGAACTAGATCTCTTGGGTGAAGGCGATGGGGACTCTTTTACTGGTTCTAATGCAGACCTTGAGAGTGCTGCCGATAACCTCTTTACCTCACCCCCCCGTCCTCAACCTCTCGCCTTCAGTTCTTTATCACTAAAGACCCCAGCCAAAGCTGTTCCACCCACCCCAGGTACTGTTTTACAAAACAAAATTCAAAGAAATCTAGAGAAATCCCTGGGTGATTCCTTAAATATACATATCCAGCAGCAAATGGGTTCCTTCCAGGCATCCATGTTAGAAGCATTTCAATCACTCCGAGAGTAGTTGGCAGTTAAAAAGCCTGCCGAGGTTGATCCCTCGCCTCATGCTTCAAAAGCTGGTCCATCCAGCAACTCTGCTGCTCATCTGGACCTACCCCCTCCGAGGTCAAGTACTAATGCACAGTCCGAGGCAATGGATGTGGACGTTGGTCCAGCACTCCCTCCTCGACTAGTACTTCCTCGGATCAGTACGTTGCCCCTTCTGAAGCTATACCGAAGGATTCCTCGTACTCACACAAAAAACAAAGCCACAGGCAAACAGTAGCACCGAGCTCTGCCTCAGATCAACTGGATGAGGATTCCGACGAACCTCGGATCCATCCTAGACCTAAGAAACACTCTGACAAGAGCAAGCATAAATCTAGGTCCAGATATGTGTCATCTTCAGAGGAAGATCACTCCCCTGTGGCCAGACACAGGTCTTCTAAGCCCTCTAGGGCTCAGCCCTCAGGCGCAGCTTCTGATCAAGACCTCCCACAACATGATCCAGACCCCCCTTATTATAGGGAAGTAGCCCTGTCTGACATTCCCTCCCAATACTCTGAAGAGGTAGACACCTTCAGGCGCATTCTTTCTCTCCCTGACCCCAGGGACTCTATGCCTAGGTCTTCAACTTCAGTGTTGGGTCTGGATGACGAAAAAGGCCGTCAAGAGCTCAGACCTAGAGGTCCTTCCTCTATGTTACCACTTAGCTCAGTTATCAAGGACGCCTTTGATAAATTTCAACATGATTTCAAAGCTGCCAATCTATCTGAGGGAAAATATGTCAAGCCTCCTCCATCCACTTCTAAGTGGTATAAGGTTGGACAGCCCACTTTTCAAGACAAAATCCAGGAGTTGAATACGGACTTTGCCAAGATCTGTATTACTCCTAGACCTCCTGGGTCACCAGTAGCCAAAGTCCCTCTGCCAGTCCTTAAGGAGCTGGAACATCAGGCTAGACAAAATATTTCAACCCTCAATTTCACCGCTGCCTTTGCCAAAACCTCTTCTTCTTGCAATGCTTCCTTGGAAAAGTGCCAACATAGCATCAAGTCGACTGTCAAGAAGATAAAGTCTCAGATCCAGAAAGGTGCCAATCCTGAGAAAGCAGCAAAGCGCGGATATGAGGAAGTTGCTGAGTACTTGGATTTTTGGAACAAGACGGTTCTTGTTCAACATAGAGCTCTTACCTGTCTCAGCAAATCACTAGCCCATATTCTCCAGAGGGAATTATATTCCATAGCTAATACCGGCTTGCTCAGGCGCGAAGCCGAAATGACTCTATTACATCCCCAGCTAGGGGAAACGAGACGCCAAGAACTTAGGAACTCGTCCTTCTGGGACTCCTCCTTGTTCGAGTCTCAACTTGTAAAGGAAGGTGAGGACTTCCTTCTCAAAAAAGGCACCTCAAAAGATTCTCAGGGTTTTGCACCCTACCAGAATAAGCCCTTTCGTGGCCCCCACAAGAAAAGAGGCTCCTACAGGAAACGCCCCTATGGGGGCAATACCTCTCAAAGCAGTAACCAATCCTTTCCCTCGGGAAGAGGAAAATCCAACTTCAGAGGCTCCAGGGGTCGTTTTCGACCCCACAACAGGGGAAGGGGACGTGGAAACCCCCCTTCTCAATGACTCCTCCAAAGCCTAGTTCAGTCCACCAGTAGGAAGTCGCCTTCGTTCTTTCAAGAGAGACTGGCTAACAAACAAATGTTCTCAAAACGTGTTAAACATTATCACCAATGGCTACGTTCTGCCATTCTGTTCAAAGCCAAACTTGATCAGATTTCCTCTGATTCTATCAGAGTACAAGGCCCAACAAAAAGACCAAGCCTTGGCCACTTGTATCCAGTCTCTCTTGTCAAAGAACGCCATCGAAAGGGTGGAAAACGTAAAATCTCTCGGGTTTTACAGTCGCCTGTTCCTAGTACCCAAGCCTAACCAAAGGTGGAGGCCAGTCATAGACTTAAGCAGGCTCAACACTTTTCTACATGTAGAAAAGTTCAAAATGGAAACCCCGGAGTCCATCCGGACTTCCCTGGTCCCAGGGGAGTGGGTATCGTTGATAGACCTGTCGGACGCATACCTTCACATCCCCATCCATCCAAACTCAAGGAAGTACCTAAGGTTTTGCTACAAGGCCCAGGTGTTCCAGTTCACCTCCCTACCTTTCGGACTGGCCACAGCCCCCCAGGTCTTTACGATGATCGTAAAGGAAGTGAAACTAATGGCCCTCTCAAGAGGACTCAGAATTCACCAATACCTGGACGACTGGCTGATCAGGTCCCAGTCCCAGGAGGAATCTCAAAGGGACACACAGGCAGTGGTAGACCTAACCCAATCCTTGGGTTGGATAATCAACCAGGAAAAATCAGAACTGAAACCTACTCAGGTGTTTTCGTTCGTGGGCTACGAATACCACCTAGATTCAGCCCTTGTAAGACCCACTCACGAGAGATGGCTCAAACTTCAGGATTTGATCCTACGACTCAAGTCAAAACGTGTTTTGATTGCAAGATGTTTGATGTCTCTAATTGGGTTGGTAGCCTCAATGGAGAAAATGGTCCCGGAGGGACGCCTTCACATGAGGCCCTTTCAGTTTCATCTCAAGGAGCACTGGAGATCTCCTCAGTCGCTGGACAACCTCCTTCCTTGGACAGAAGCCATTGTAGCCCACCTAGATTGGTGGCAAAACCCCTCAAATGTGATGAAAGGCGCAGACCTTCATCCCAAGGACCACAGTATCCAACTCTTTACCGACGCCTCAAACGAAGGTTGGGGAGCTCACTTAGATCAAAATTCTACAAAAGGGCTGTGGTCAGAGCGGGAAAAAAGGCTACACATAAATGTCCTGGAATTGAAGGCGGTCTCCCTGGCCCTTCGAGACTTCAAGGACCAGTGCCAGAATCAAACAGTGTTAGTTGCGACGGACAACTCAACAGTGGTAGCCTACATCAACAAGCAGGGGGGAACTCACTCAGCAGAGATGTGCACTCTCCTGTGGAAAATCATGACCTGGTGCCATCACTACCATATAACATTGAAAGCTATGCACATTCCAGGGTGTCTGAATGTGATGGCCGACCTCCTATCCAGGTCCAACCAAGTGCAGTCAACAGAATGGTCTCTGCACCCTCAGGTCTTCAAGCAAATCTGCCGAAAGTGGTTCACCCCTCATGTAGACTTATTCGCCACTCACCTGAATCACAAACTCCCTCTATATGTGTCTCCTATCCCAGACCCAAGGGCCTGGAACATAGATGCTCTGAACATAAACTGGACCAACCTCACGGCCTACGCCTACCCTCCTACGGCTCTCCTTCACAAGGTGATCCAAAAGATCAAGCAATGCCATTGCCTGATCATCGTGATAGCCCCAGGCTGGCCAGGGATGCCCTGGTTTTGGGACCTAGTGCAGCTCTCAACAGAGATCCCACTACAACTCCCAGTGTCAACGACCCTACTCAAACAGTCCCACAACTATGTGTTCCACAACAATCCACAACAGCTGAACCTCCACGCCTGGTGTCTAGGAGCGGACAACTCCAAGAACAAGGCTTCTCTGTGGAGGTGGCAGAGAGAATTGCTGCCCCTCAGCGGTCATCAACAAGGACCATCTACAGGTCAAAGTGGGCCCTATTTGAAAAATGGTGCAGAGAAAATTCGGTGGATTTCTCCACTCCATCTGTGAAACAAATATCAGATTTTTTCATGTACCTGTACCAAGACTTAAACAGGCGCCCCTCAACCATTGATGGTTACAGGACTGCTATCGTTGACACTTTGGGCCCAACGGCCCAACACATTGCGCACAATGCAGACCTTCATAGGTTACTCTCCAGTTTTCACAGGGATCGTCCTAAAAGTTCCAGAAATTTACCCAAGTGGAACCTTTCTGTTGTCCTTAACGAGCTCACCAAAGCACCATTTGAGCCCATGAAAGACTCAGACCTCAAACATCTTACTCTCAAAACTGCTTTCTTGCTAGCCTTGGCCTCCGGCAAGCGCCGCAGCGAAATCCATGCCTGGGTCGCTAACAAAGTAGCTAATTTAGGCCAATGGGAAAAGGTAGCCTTGTTCCCTTCTTCTGATTTTATAGCCAAAAACCAGCTAGCAAGAGAAGGTTCTCAAAGTGTGTCACCAGTGACTATCCCTGCTTTGACTACCATTGTAGATAGACAGTTTAAGGAAGACAGGACCCTGTGTCCCGTGCGGGCCCTGAGGTTCTATTTGGACCGAACTAAAGACCTGAGAGGGTCTCGTTCTCTCCTTTTCATCTCCTTTAAGAAAGGACATACCTCAGACATCAGACCCGCTACACTCTCCTCATGGTTGAAACAAACCATTCTACTTTGTTACAAACAAGCAGATCAACAAGCCTTGGACTTGGTCCAAGTCAAAGCGCATGACATCCGGGCCTTCGCGGCCTCTAAGGCCTTTTACGGTGGAGTATCGGTGGACCAAATCATGCAAGCCTGTCACTGGAAAGCTCACAACACATTCACAAATTTTTACCTAAAAGACCTTACTTGGTCGGACACCGACAACAATATGTATCTGGGACCCGTGGTGGCGGCACAACAAGTCCTAGATCCTTCCCCTCAGACCAGTTGTCCTCGGAAAGAAAAAAGGGGGGGGGGGGGGGGGGCACATCCGCTACAACCAAGTCTTCAGGAGTCTCTCCCAGGATCTAGGTATTCCTTTACCTTCAAGATTTTATTTTTTAATTATCAGGTAATTTCTATTAAGGACTTAGTCAGTTGTCGTTAATCTCATATTTCGGGTTAAAAATTTCATGAGATGCCCAACCACTGGGTTGGTCAGTCACACGTGAAGGTCTACTAGGGACCCTTAGACCTCGAAGTGAGCACCGCTGCACTTCCGTCCTACTACCAAACATCTGGACAGTTTTAGCACTGTCCCTTTTTACTTAGGTTTTTGGCTCGTTACAGACCCGATCTTCGGGATCGGGGCTCTGTAAAAGGGACTCAGACTGGCATTTCTGGCACTATTCTGTATATATTAATTCAAATCTTAGAAAAAAATTACATATCTTCCAGTCTCAGCTGTAATCCCGCCACCGGGCGGTTGAATTCAGCATTAAGTCCCATATGGTAAGCTATTGTAGCGTAATAAAATTGTAAATTTTAATTACTTAAATGTAGCTTTTATAAGCTACAAGCTTACCATGTGGGACTTAGGAGAGTCCCACCCTGCCTCCCCGCTGTTTACAGCTGAGGGGTAGGTTTAATAAAAAATTTCAAAGAGAAAGTAGGGCGATTGGTCAGAAGTTATCACGTGACGACAACTACCAGTATATCCGGTGGCTAACAAGAACGATCTTTTTTTCTAAGACGTTGGCCCCGGGTGTGGCAACCCGAGAACAGCATTAAGTCCCACATGGTAAGCTTGTAGCTTATAAAAGCTACATTTAAGTAATTAAAATTTTCAAATTTCTGTGGATACAATTTTCTTTTCCAAAATACACATATTGAAGTGAATTGTTGAAGTTCTGTACCAGTGGGTGATTTTGTTTTGCTGAAAATGATGGCATACAGGAGATTAGTTCCAACGGAAAGACCCAGTCAAAGCCTGTGGTGTGAATGGTGACCTGTCTGAGAATATATTGGCACCAATTTGGAACTGAGATTCAGAGATAATGTAAATATGTAGAAAGTGTTTTGGGACAAGTATTTCCAGATTCCTGTATGTGTTGTGTTCATTTTGACATTACAGCAGTGACATGTGACCCTGATCGTGAGTTGACCTGTAACAATGGACAGTGCGTGGATATCAGGAGGAAGTGTGATGGCTATGATGACTGTGGTGACAATTCTGATGAGATTGGCTGCGGTACGTCACAGTGTCTTTTTATACTGAGTAACTTAAACATTACAGAAAATTGTAACAAATCTTCTGATTGGTTAAGTTACAAGTAAAATGTTTAATTAGATTAGAAATTTTAACTTGCTGAGTAATACCTAAGAATAGCTATTTTCAGTACCTATTGGTTTCCGTGTATTTAAGAAAAAATGATTCAAGATATTTTACTAATATTGGGAATACAAGGTTGTTATGTCTATAGCTCGCTTGGTATTGCATGTGGGCTCTGTAAGTAAGCAAGTAATAGCTGTTTAGGTACCTTATTGGCTATTTTCAACACTACTTTTGAGTAATTTGCTTATATCTCAGAAACCATTACAGGTAGAACAATTTTGTGCAAATTATAAATCCAAAGGGTAATACAAGATTATCCTGTGTAAAAAACAAAAAAATTAAATTTTCTGAACTTTAGCTGTAAAAGTAACTTAGTAATAGCTAAATAGCTATTTTTAGTGGCACTTTGGTTTCCGTGCATTTAAAGGAAAAGGAATAAAGATATTCAAGCCTAATTTGGTATGGAAGATTATTGGTTAGTAGCTTGCTTGGTATTGCTTTTGTGAGTCTTAGCTGTATAAGTAAGTGAGTAATAGCCACTTAGCTACTTAATTAGCTGTTTTAAGTACTACATTATAGTTTTCTGCTCAATTAAATTAAAAGTATAGGAGATATGTTAACCAGGTTTGGTACGGAGGATTGTAGGGTCCATAGATTGCTAGTATAGCTTTGGGGATGTCGTAGCTCCATAGTTATGTTATTAATAGCTAAATTGCTATTTTGAGTAAATATATAGCAATTTTGTGTCACTTGGTTTCTCCTCATTTTAAGGAAAAGTATTTTAGATATCTTTACCAAAATTGCTATGCTGGATTATTGGGTCAATAGCTTGCTTGGTATTGCTTTCGGTTATTATAACTTTATAATAGCTAACTGAGCAATAGCTAGTTACCTAGTTTGAGTGGAAATCTGGTATCATTGCATTTAATGAAAACGAAATCAAGATATTTGAACAAAATTAGGTATGAAGATTATTGGGTTAATACCTTGCTTCGTATTGTTTTGGGAGTCATGCTCTTTAGCTAAGTGAGTAAGAGCCATTTAGCTACTTACTTAGCTGTTGCAAGTACTACTTAGTTTCCTGTTCATTTAAAGGAGATATCTAATTTGGTAGGGAGGATCATAGGGTTAATAATTTGCCTGGTATAGCTTTAGGGTCTTATAGCTCCATAACTTTGCTCTTGATACCTGAACAGAGTTTGGTATTGAGGATTATAGGGTCCATTGCCAGCTTGGTAGTGCTTTGGGGTGCTACATGCCCATGACAATGTTATTATTAGGCTATAATAGCTAATTGGCTATATTGAGTAAATATCTTATTACTTTTTCATCACACTTTGTTTCAACTCTTGCAAGGATAAGTATTTTGGCTATGTTTACCAAATATGCTATGCAGGGTAATTCAGAGGTAATAGCTTGCTTAGTATTGCTGTCGGTTTTAGCTGTAGAAAATTAGTAATGGCAAATGCCTATTTTGAGTAGCAATTTGGTTTTCATGCTTTAAAATGAAAAGGAATCAAAATATTTGAACAAAATTTTTTGTGGAATATTGTTAGATTAATAGCTTGCTTGGTTTTGCTTTTGGGAGCCATAGCTCTATAGCTAAATAAGCAATAGCCACTTAGCTATGTAATTAGCTATTTTCAGTAACACTGACTTTTCTGCTCACATAAAAGAAAAGTGTAGGTGACATCTGAACCAAATCTGGTATAGAGGATTCAGCTTGCTTGGTATTGCTTTGGGGTGTAATAGCTCTATAGCCGTGTTATTAATAACTGATTAGTTATCTTGATTAAATATCTAATAATTTTTCAGGTTGTTGCAAATTAAAGTCACAGACTCAGCTACATTCTCCAAACTACAAGTTTTTTACTGTTGTACAAATCTATCACTGTAGGTATGTGAATAGAAGCTTTTTTTAGTTCAATTAGCTATCAAAGTGGGTAATTTGCAAATATCTAAGAAACCATTAGAGATAGAGTGAGATTTTGAGCAAATTTTGGACCGTTTGGGTACTAGAGACCTTAGATGTAGTGCCTCTGAAAAATGTTGAATTTCTAGAACTTTAGCCGCCATCTTATATTTTGGCGGAAATCAAAAATGTCGTTTATCTTGAAAACCGTTAGAGATAGAATGATTTTGAGCAAATTTTAGACCTTTTGGGTACTAGAAAAGTTAAATGTAGTGCCTCTGAAAAAGTTGAATTTCCTGAATTTCGGCCGCCATCTTTAATTTTGGTGGAAATCAAAAATGTCGTTTATCTTGAAAACCATTAGAGAGCGATTTCGAGCATCTTTTGGACCATTTGAGAACCAGAGACCTTAGATGTAGTGCCTCAGAAAAATTTTGAATTTCGCAAATTTTGGCCACCATCTTGAATTTTGGCAGAAATCGAAAATTTTGTTTTTCTTGAAAACCCCTAGAGATAGAGCAATGTCGAGCAAATTTTAGACCCTTTGGCCACTAGAGAAGTTACATGTAGTGCCTCTGAAAAATGTCAAATTTCCCGAATTTTGTCCACCAGCTTGAATTTTGGCGGATATCAAAAATATCATTTAGCTCGAAAACCGTTAGAGATAGAGCGATTTCGAGCATCTTTTGGACCCTTTGGGTACTGAAGATCTTAGATGTAGTGGTTCTGAATAATGTTGAATTTCTCAAATTTTGGCCTCCATCTTGAATTTTGTCGGAAATCCAAAATGTTAGTTATCTCAAATGTTATAAGACAAATTAGTTGTAAATGCCTCTGCAAAAATGTTGAATTTCTGGAATTTCAACTGCCATGTTGAATTTTGGCAGAAATTGAAACTGTTATCATGTAAAAGGAATAGAAGGACATGTAAAATTATGAAGAAAAAAAATCACAAAAATATAAACTTGATCTGTTAAGATTTAATCACATATTTGTTTATAATATTTCATCTATCCACTCATACATTGGAATCATAGAAGCTGATTAACTAATTTGGGATTACTAATTTAGAATGATCAGTCAATCATATAAATAACTTGAAAAAAGTGAATCAAAAAAGATTATTGGAAAATTGAAAATCAAATAATGAAAAATTTTTTATAATAAGTATGTACTGCTCGTCTGATGGTACAATTTTGTTTTTCCAAAATACACATATTGAAGTTAATTGCTGAAGTTCCTGTATCAGTGGGTGATTTTGTTTTCCCAAAAATGATGGCATACAGGAGATGCGTCCCAAGGAAAAGACCCAATCCAAGCCTGTGGTGTGAATGGTGACCAGTCTGAGAATATATTGGCACCAAGTTGGAACTGAAATTCAGAGATACATGTAAATATGTAGGAAGTGTTTTAGGGCAAGTATTTCCAGATTCCTGTATGCGTTGTGTTCATTTTGACATTACAGCAGTGACATGTGACCCTGATCGTGAGTTGACGTGTAACAATGGACAGTGCGTGGATATCAGGAGGAAGTGTGATGGCTATGATGACTGTGGTGACAATTCTGATGAGATTGGCTGCGGTATGTCACAGTGTCTTTTTATACTAAGTAACTTAAACATTACAGAAAATTGTAACAAATCTTCTGATTGGTTAAGTTACAAGTAGAATGTTTAATTAGATTAGAAATTTAACCAATAATACTAATATAGATTTTTGTATTTTTTATTTTTTTTTGTGTGTTTTTAGTTTAGTTAATTGAAATTGTTTATGCATGGTTTTTAATTTAGTTTAATTGTCGGTACTGTACTAATATTAAAGTTAGTTATTAATCAAGCGGCTTAGATGCATGTGATACAGATAATAAAAGAATTAAGTTCTCAAATAAATTCAAAGATATGTAGATATACAAATTATGTTTGGCCAAACATGCCTTAATTTTTCTTTGCTTTCTGTTAATCAGGACTGTTGTGGAGTTCTTATTAACTCTTATTAACGATCACGTTTTTAATTTAGTATGATGCATTGTTTTTCTTGTAATTATTTAACAATGATTATTATCAATGGCATTTAATAGTTTGAAATTTTGCAAACAGTCTACTTATGGTTGAGATTGTTTGAATAAATTATTGCCTTGCTGGAATGTGGAGTAGGTTTTGAGCCATGCAAGAAAGGTGAATTCCGGTGTGGTTCAGGCGAGTGTTTAGACATGCGTAGAAGATGTAATGATTACCAGGAATGTCGAGATGGCTCAGATGAACAAAACTGTGGTAGGTTTAACCTCACAAAAGACACAAAAATGGAAACAAAATCTATTGTAGCAACAATAATATATTATGTGACATTACATGAAACCATCCTTTTAATCCGGTGTTGCTAAGAGATCATAAGAACATATTTAAATTACAGACTCAAAATAAAAAAGAATGATTTACAGGAATTATAATTAAGTGTCCCTTACGGGACGCTTGTTTGTGTATGGGAGACCTTCAGGCTCCGCATTTTGTTTTCCTTATAACTCTGTAACCGTTTTCAAATTTGGCAGGTTTAGGCAGTAGCCTTGGGGAATTTTTTTGAATATGCTGCAGTGACATTTCAACCAATCAGAGAGGTCACATGACCAAAAATGTCTTTTTTCGATGGGGAAGCTTGTCCGGATGATAACTTGAAAGGAATTTTATCAATTCACTTGAAACTTGGCAAATACATTCATTCTATTAAAATCTGGAAATCATTAGATTTTGGCATTGATTGGTTAAGAAATGGCCGAGTAATTAATGATTAATTAATCATAATGAATTTTCCAAATAAGGAAAACACAAAAATGCTTATATCTCGAAAACCATGCTAGATAGAGCGATTTCGACCAAATTTTTGACCCACAGCGTATCTCTGAAGAGTAGTTATCCCAATTTTCAAAAAATTTTTGTCTCGCCAAAAACGGCGGCCATTAAAACATAAAAATGCTTATATCTCGAAAACCGTACTAGATAGAGCGATTTCGATGAAATTTTTGATCCGCAGGATATCTGTGCAGAGTAGCCATGCCTATTTTCAAAAAAAATTTTGTCTCGCCAAAAATGGCGGCCATTTTGAATTTTCGAATTTTTCGCAAAAATTGCAAAACATAAAAATGCTTATATCTCGAAAACCGTGCTAAATAGAGCGATTTTGACCAAATATTTGACCTACAGGGTGTCTCTGCACAGTAGCCATGTCAATTTTCAAAATAATTTTTGTCTCGCAAAAAATTGCGGCCATTTTGAATTTTCGAATTTTTCGCAATAATTGCAAAACATAAAAATGCTTATATATCGAAAACCGTGCTAAATAGAGCGATTTCGACCAAATTTTTTACCTACAGGGTGTCTCTGCAGAGTAGCCGTGCCAATTTTCCCCAAAAAATTGTCTCGCCAAAAATGGCGGCCATTTTGAATTTTCGAATTTTTCGCAAAATTTGCAAAACATAAAAATGCTTATATCTCGTAAACCCTGCTAGATAGAGCGATTTCGACGAAATTTTTAACTCACAGGGTATCTCTGGAGAGTAGTCATGCCAATTTTCAAAAAAAAAATTTCTCGCAAAAAATGGCGGCCATTTTGAATTTTCGAATTTTTTTGCAAAATTGCAAAACATAAAAATGCTTATATCTCAAAAACCGTGCTAGATAGAGCGATTTCGACGAATTTTTTGACCCACAGGGTATCTCTGCAGAGTTGCCATGCCAATTTTCAAAAAAAATTTGTCTTGCCAAATATGGGGGCCATTTCGAATTTTCGAATTTTTGCGTAAAAATTGCAAAACACAAAAATGCTAATATCTCGAAAACCGTGCTACATAGAACGATTTCGACAAAATTTTTATTCTTCAGGGTATCTCTGCAGAGCAGCTATCCCAAAGAGCTTTCAGACCCGTAGATAATTACTCACCTACTCAAAATGAGTAAATGCGAATTATCTCTAAAAGTATTGCAGATAGCCAATTTTTCTCAAATAACTCATTCATCTACTTTTGGAAGAGCTTTCATATGGTGAAGTTTCAGACCCATAGCTAATTACTCACCTACTCAAAATGAGTAAATGCGAATTACCTCTAAAAGTATTGCAGATAGCCAATTTTTCTCAAATAACTCATTCACCTACTTTTGGAAGAGCTTTCACATGGTGAAGTTTCAGACCCATAGCTAACTACTCACCTACTCAAAATGAGTAAATGCGAATTATCTCTAAAAGTATTGCAGATAGCCAATTTTTCTCAGATAAATCATTCACCTACTTTTGGGAGAGCTTTCACTTGGGGAAGTTTCAGACCCATAGCTAATTACTCACCTACTCAAAATGAGTAAATGCGAATTATCTCTTAAAAGTATTGCAGATAGCCAATTTTTCTCAAATAACTCATTCATCTACTTTTTGATAGAGCTTTCATATGGTGAAGTTTCAGACCCATAGTTAATTACTCATCTACTCAAAATGAGTAAATGCGAATTACCTCTAAAATATTGCAGATAGCCAATTTTTCTCAAATAACTCATTCACCTACTTTTGGGAGAGCTTTCACTCGGTGAAGTTTCAGACCCGTAGCTGATTACTCACCTACTCAAAAGGAGTAAATGTGAATTACGTCTTAATAGTATTGCAGATAGCCAATTTTTCTCAAATAACTCATTCACCTACTTTTGGAAGAGCTTTCACACACGAAAATGAAAAATTGTGAATATCTCGGAAAAGCTATTTCTTCTCCTTTAATGCTTGGCGGGAGATACACACCGCGGCAGTGGTCTTGTCAAAAATTTTTGTCTCCCCAAAAATAGTGGCCAATTTGAATTTTCAAAGGTTTTGCAAAACAAAAATGCTTATATCTCGAAAACCGTGCTAGATGGAGCGAACTCAACAAAATTTTTGACCTGCTGGATATCTCTGCAGAGTAGCCATGCCAATTTTCAAAATATTTTTGTCTCGCCAAATATAGCAGACATTTTGAATTTTCGAATTTTTTGCAAAACACAAAAATGCTTATATCTTGAAAACCATGCTAGATAGAGCAGACTGCACTGACTTTGGTTGCCACAACAGTATAAGGCTAGAAACGAAGCATTTTCTTAATACTTTAGCACTCACCTTATATCCTTTTCGGGACGCTTTGTTTTTGCTATGCAAAAACATTTTTTTTTTTTCGAGCGATCCTCTAGTTTGTAATGTCATTGCTTCAGATGGGTGTGGTTATAGTGTATGCATTAACCTGCAAAAGTCATATTCAAGAATGTGATATGTCCCATAAAGTCAGAAATAACATATAAATTATTTTTTATGGAAAAACTACTCGCATAGAAAAACAAAATAGCTCAGTTAAGCCCAAATTGAATGAAAAAATTTTGTGTATCAATTAAATAGAAATTAGCCAAAATAACTTGAAAGTAAGGGAACTTGATCTGGGATATGTTATGTCAGCTTGTAGTTCTGGAGAATTCCGCTGTAACAATGGTCGATGTTTAGATGAACGGAGGAGGTGTAATGGTTACGATGAATGTGGGGATGGTTCAGATGAATTGAACTGTGGTATGTTCACTGAGTTTTCAAAAATCATTTGAGAAATGTAATATAAATAATGAACATGTTTATAAAAAAATCATAAAAAATTGTATGAATGTCTTCTTACAAGGTACACACATAACAAACTGAAGTATCTCATACAATGATCAATATTAATAATACTTTTTTATTGCGTAAAATAGCCTTACCTTATCCTCACAAGTGCTTGTTTGGTTTTGTGGAGCAAAAACGTATCGACCGACAAGAATTTTTTAAGGAATATTCTTGTCACAAGAGGTGACCCCTTTGTCTGCGCATGTCCGCGCATGCGCCGTACTCATTGTCGACAGGTAATTGTCGAGAGATCTTCATTATATTTTTGGTCGATATGGGAGCAACACGTATTTTTTTTTATTATCGTCCATTCACAGACGAAGATCTATGAAGTTTTGAAGCGTGCAAGCGTGCACCTACCTGTATTTATCCATTATTCGACTGGTACTACCACTATTCTGCCTCCCTTGTCCTGAAAAGGGTCAGAATTAGATGTGCAAGAAGATGTTGCTGTAAAGTCTTCAGTGGAAGACGTGTATATCTTCGGCTGTACTCACCCATTATTCGACTGGAACTTCCTCCGTGTCGATGAAAAGGTATACAGAGAGGAGCTCCCGTAGTTTTCAGTGGAAAACTGCTTTATTGTCCCTTATTTGATGGCATAACATGAGTATTAGCGTATGCTCGAAAACAAAGAAGAAAGAATGCAGTTGTCTTTGCAAGGAGGTCGTAGATTCTTTACTGTGGGTGGAGCGCCACTCTGGTACAGTAACAGGTCTCCCTCCAAAGAACGACTACAGAAGCATATCCACTGATCCTTGCAGTTATTATTTTGCTTCCCACCAGGTACGGTGAACTTCCTGCTTCTCAGACATGAAAATAAGGACAGGTTACCTTCATTTGCTGTAGATTTAGATGAAGATCCAACAGACATCTTTGGGGCAGTATGTGCACTGCTTGTCTTTTCAGCCCTGTTGAAGAATTAAACCTTCCTATGGCCATGTCTCCAATGGAAGGAATACTGTGACTTTTGAGTTAATTCTTCTGCAAACTCAACGAAGATCAAACTGGCTAGATGAGATATGGCGTTGAAGTCCTAACTACAAAATATCATCGTACCACTCTTCCTTGTTTACCAGGACAGAGGGATACAGAAGAACGTGGCTACACTATAAGGCAAGTCACCATGGAGGCTCTTCTTGCAGTGTTACTGACAGTGATGGGAGATTTTCATTGCCATCCCAGAGTTGTGCGAATCTTGAGACGGAGTTGTCGAATTACTCCCCAATCGAATTCACCAATGCCTGTACTACCCACAATGCAAAGCGATGACGTCAGACAGGAAAACATGGCTACAGTACTAAATATAAATATACCGCTAAAATGCTTCAAAAGAAAGCGAGTTATCCACTCAACAATTGCAGAACTTCAGGTTTCTATGGCAGTTTATTTCTTGTACAGAAACTCAGCTAATGACGACCTGTGATAGATCTCAGTGTCCTGAATTGATTTCTAACTACGACTTCAACGGTCATTGCCCACGAGTGAAGTTCGTTTACTATGTCAATAAATACCTGCTTGTCGCATCATTTAAACTGGAGACAGCAGAAATTATTAGAAATTCGGTTACAAAAGATGCGTTCTTCTATGTACCGACTCACCAAGATTTTCAACATCTACTTCAGTTTAATGTACACTGGCAAACCTATCAGTTCAAAGCATTATAAAATTCGGGTTAACGACACCTCTACAGTATCATGCGAGTAGTAAAGAGGCAAATCTCATTCTTCAGTTTCACAGAATAGGAGTTCACCATATACCTAGACCACTGGTTGTTTAGTGTACTTAAAGACACCAGTATTGGGTTCAAACCAAAGAACTCATCCAATTATGCATCAACTGGGCTTCGTGATATCGATTTCCTAGGTTACCACTGCATTTTGGTACCAGGAAATTTCTTTCACCATATACCTAGACTACTGGTGGTTTGTGTACGTAAAAGACACCAGTATTGGGTTCAAACCAAAGAACTCATCCAATTATTCATCAACTGGGCCTCGTTATATCGATTTCCTGGGTACCACTGCATTTTGGTACCAGGAAGTTTCTTTCTACCTCGAAAAAATTAAATACCTGAGAATCTATTCAAGTCATGGCGATCTCATCACAGTTAACCTCAAGGTTGCTTATATCCCAGGTAGGGATACCAGCATCTTTGGAAAAGACTATACCAATGGGTCAGTTATGTATGTGTGCCTTTCAGTGGTATCTAGAAAAAAAATGGCAATATCTCCAGTCACTAGTTGTGAGAATTCCTGTTTCAAATCCTTCTGAAAAAGCATATTCACTGGTGGGAAATGCCAAAAAATGGGAAATAGGATGCCTTTCTATACACAGGTGCACAATTCCCTTATTTTCGTAGATGCATTAAACCAGGGTTGATGATCCCATCTATAAGCATCACAGTTAGTGGCTTTGGACAGTTAAAAATGTATATATTACATTTCAATGTCATACAGCTGAAGGCAGTGTGTTCAGCCCTTAAAAACCTTCAAGACAAATTCCACACAAAAGAATTCTGATAACATCAGACAACACCACTGTGTTCGGTTATCTGAACAAACAGGGGGGGGGAGCGTATACCTCCTAGTTTGGCGCAGCTTGGCCTACTGCAATCCTTGAAATATACTCATAACAGACATATTCTTGGTTGCTTAAAGGTCATACTCAACATCATCTCCAGAAGGGATAAAGGTTTGGCGCATCCTGGCCTATTACAATCCTTGAAATATACTCATAAGAGACAGAAATATTCTGGGGTTACTTAAATGTCATGCTCAATGATCTCTACAGAAGTGACAAAAGTAATATGTACAGAATGGTTCTTACTCCCTTTATGGTTCTAGACAACGTGCAAGTTTGGCACAAATCAACAATAGGTGTTTTATGCAGGTATGCTGCATCTTGGCCTACTGCAATCCTTGAAATATTCTCATATGAGCCAGATATATTCAGGGTTGCCTAGATGTCATGACAGCCTCTCCACAAAGAACGAAATAATACAGACAGGAGAGTCTTCATCCTTAATATTCTATTTGATTTACATAGTTTGTCAAATACCAATGGTAGAGATGTTTGCCACCAATATCAGTCATAAACCTCCATTCTATGTTGCCAGTCCCGGATGCAGATGCTCTGAACACATATGAATTAAACATCTTGTTGGAGGTTCTGGACGGCTAGGCCTTTTGTCCTATACCACTTATTCCAAAAAGTCATTGAACAAGTGAACACCAGGTGCAAAATGATTGTAGTGGCCCCTTGGTGGCCCATGATACATTGGCTTTGGGGTCTGGTGAGTCATTCAACCAAACCTCCATTACAGCTACTTCACTGGTCTCAGAAACAGCCATTCAGTCAGAAATACCATCTGAATCTGTTGCATTGGCACCTTCATGCTTGGCACCTTAACACCACTCAGAATCTCTTATATCATTCTCTGGGCAAGGGATAGAGAGATTTAGGGCATCTCAAGGACCCTCATCTTGGAATGCATGAGTCATGATGGGCCATTTTGAGCTCTGGTACCCACAGAATAAAGTGGCCATCTCAGAGCCTACGGTCTCAATTATACCAGATTTTTGATCCATTTGCTTGCAAAAATCTGAAACCTGTCACTATTGTTGGCTTTGCAGCAGCCATAGCTGATCATTTACATTTTTTGTGCAGGAGTTGAGCCAAAGCCTGCATCTTTATAGGCCTATTGCAAGTGTTATAGAGGGAAGTCCACTGCTAACAGAGGTGCAGCATCAAGGGATTTGCCTTTGCTTCTCTTGGTTTTCACAAAAGGCTCCTTATTAACCTTTAAAAGAAGGTCAGTCTAAAGAAGTTTGACTTGCAAGACTGTTGCAATGCCATTGGAAGTGTATTCTGGGACTTTGGCTCCTTCAGACACAAGCCTCATAGGAAGGAGTTTACAGTTCTCCCTCCTACCTACCTTTTCAGCAAGGACCTATTAGCCTCAGTTGGTCTAGATTACCTCCAGTGGTCACTTCAGCTCCAGATCATTCCTGAACTCAAATTGCCTGGACTCTTGATTCGTTGTCCTCTTACAGCACTTAGATCCTTCTTGGACTGGACTACTGCTTGGAGAAAAGGGAAAGTCTCCTTCTCCTGCCTTTTAGCAAGAATCAGTTGGCTTCTGATGGCCCAGATGGCTCAAACCAGTGGTCATTCCAGCTCACAAACCTTTCTTGAGCTGATGTTGGACTGATGTTGTGACACTCTGCTCTCTTACAGTGCTTAGTTACTATCAGGACAGTACAAATACTTCAAGGAGGGGAAGAATCTTGCTCATATCTTTTAAGGAAGTCTTGATGGAGATATCTTGAGTTCTGCTATCTCTTCCTGGATCAATCTGGCTGCATGATTAGATTGCCAGTCCTTTAATTTTGATTCTCAGAATCTATACTTTGAGACACATATTAGATCCATTGCTGCCTTTTTAGTTTCCAAGAGTGGGGTCTTACCTGAGCAGATATCAAACTCTTGTTATGGGAAGACCCACAATTCTTTACTACATTCTACTCGAAGATGTAGCTTGGCAATCCCATGACCAGTCCATGAACAAATTGGGCCTTGTGGATTCACCTCAGCATGTAGTCAATTTTTGTGTATTTATACATGTTATTGATATGACTCGCATATTTATGTTCTCTCCAGTTATACAAGTCTTGTGTCACTGACATATGTCTTTCTTGGCTTACATATGGCCCCATATCTGCAGTTTATGCAGTTCAGTTTGCCTGCTTGGAGATATTCTCATTGTCAGATGATGACATCTTGTTTGGGGAGTCATGCAGCCATCTCCGGCCAATACCGGGTGATGGTTAATACTGGTATATGATTTGTTGTAAATTGTCTACAACAGCAACAGCAGCAACAATGACGACCACATCATGGATCTCTTGTTGAGGTTAGCAAATTACTTATCTGTGTTCAAGAAGTAATATATAACCTAAGATGTGGATTATGGAAGCTTATCTTATCCTCTTATCAGTGCTTTATTTGGTGACCCCTTGTCTGTCAATCATCTAACAGTGTGGCCAAAACAAATACCCTCCACCTGTTATGGTTGTATTCAAGCACTTGTGAGGATAAGGTAAGGCTATTTTACGCAATAAAATGTAACAAATTTTATTGTAATTTAACTTTTTACAAGTTAAATACTTACCTTATCCTCACAAGGATAAACCCACCCTACCTCCCCGCATAATTTGTTTTCTGGGGACCAAAAATACAATGAAGATCTCTCGACAATTACCTGTCGACAATGAGTACGGCGCATGCGCGGACATGCGCAGACAAAGGGGTCTCCTCTTGTGACAAGAATATTCCTTAAAAAATTCTTGTCGGTCGATACGTTTTTGCTCCACAAAACCAAACAAGCACTTGTGAGGATAAGGTAAGTATTTAACTTGTAAAAAGTTAAATTACAATAAAATTTGTTACAATCAGTTCAGCAGTGATAGACCAGTACGACTTTAAATTAAGAAAGCTTTATCTGGGATATCTCTTGTCAGCTTGCACCTCTGGAGAATTCCGCTGTAACAATGGTCGTTGTTTGGATGAACGGAGGAAATGCAATGGTTACGATGATTGTGGGGATGGATCTGATGAGTATAATTGTCGTATGTTCACTGAGTTTTCAGAGATCGTTTGAGAAATGAAAGATAAATAACGAACATGTTAATGAAAAAATTATAAAAACATATGAATGTCTTCTAACAAAGTACACACATAAACCAAAGTATCTCACACAATGATCAATCTTAATAGAACTTATCAGTTCAGTAGTCATAGACCAGTAGGATTTGAAATTAAGGAAACTTCACCTGGGATGTCTTCTGTAAGCTTGTAGTTCTGGAGAATTCCGCTGTCACAATGGTCGATGTTTAGATGCAAGAAGAAAGTGTAATGGTTATGATGAATGTGGTGATGGTTCAGATGAGTTGAACTGTGGTATGTGATAACTGGTCAGATTACAGTTTTAAAGTTCATAACAACACCAATTAGAACACAATATATGTGTCAGGCACAACAAAACAAAACTAGTTTAACTTAACTATTAAGATTATAACCTATATCAGGTGTAAAATATGTCAATTTGTAAGACAAAAAAATTTCTCTAAAATGCAAATAAATTGTTTTTCAACATTTTCTAGATGTTTGTCTATAATCTTGAAAAAAAAATTTCATAAACAGCAAGAAAAACTTTGAGCATTGACTTTAAATATGAAAAGAGCATTCAATAAATTAGTCTAGTATTTGTCCATGTCACAGTCACTTTTGTAATTCTTAGATGGTTCAGCTAACATCTGACCTAAATGAATACTTGGGAATAAAAATTTCAACCTTTTGTTTCAGGTTTTTCAAGAGTGGCTTTTTCACTTCAGGCTATTCACTTCTGATAGTTAATAAAATATTTCTTTATGTTGGGTATTTGAGCAAAATATACTGATATTTACTGTTATTTCAACATTCTGCTTTTCTTCCCTTGTTTATCTTGTATCATATATATATATACATATAACAATTTAGAGACTTGTGACCCAAGGGAGTTTCAGTGTAGCAATGGCCGTTGTCTTGATCCTCGTAGAAAATGCAATGGTTATGATGAATGTGGCGACGGATCTGATGAAATAGACTGTGGTAGGTTATCGCTAGAGCAACATGTTTTAAACTAGTGCAAAACAAATATAATGTCTAATTAGTATGATACTGAAAGACACAAATTATAGAAAACAATATTTTAAACCAAAATCAAACTTGCCAATGGAAAACACTGTAGATTTTGACTGTCACAAGATTTCAAGACAAATTTTCTTTCAAGTAAAAGAAATTGACGTGTACCTTGACTCTTAAAGAGACTTTAACAATTATTATATCGCCAGATGAAAGTCATGGTTATGCTGGTTTTGCATCCACCGCCACCGCTGTACATTTTGACTTGTTTGTGCGAAAACTCAAAAGTGCTTTCACAGATTTCCTTCGAACATGGCACACAGATGTATTGGAATCAGGAGAGGAACACTATTTTAAGGTGACCTTAAACTCCCAATAATAAAGAACTTATGGCCACCTTAAGGTCAGAAATTTGACTTTTTTCTACTTAATGCCCTCTAAGTTACAGACTATGTGGGTCATCTGGGTAAAATTTTACGTGAGAATACACTAATAATATTATATTCTTCTTAATTTGCCAAGAATCAAGACTTTTGAGGTTAAAATTGAATTGTGTTTTAGGCCCATAAAAACCCTATTTAGGTATTTTTCGTCATTTTTATGTCAGCTGACTTGCATTATGGCATCACTCTGCGGTATGGGCATACGTGTCCATGTACATGTCCGTGTCCGCGTGAACAACTTCTCCTCCAAAACCACAAGGCCCAGAGACATGCTGTTTTTTTTTAAAGATACCTTATCTATCGAGGATGAAAAGTTGTTCAAGGCATGCAGATCTGTTGGTTCGTCTGTTTGCTAGAGCCATTATAAGTGAGGTACCCCCCACCCTAAGTGTGAAAATTACTTTATCACAATTTTCTCATTGACTATTGCAGGGATTTCTCTCATATCTTGCACATATGTACTAGGCCTAAAGTAGATTCCCTTGTGTCAGTATCAGGCCTGGATCTATCTTAATTTTTTTCTGAATTTTTAAAATAATTTTTAATGCATTAAAATCATGAAATCATGCACTAAATCACTTATAACTTGAAAAGGATTACATTTTACGGAAGCTCTGAACTGCCAAAGTTTTTTTATTTTACTAACTTGAATATACGAGTTAGTTAACTTGAATATTCAAGTTAATAACTGGAATATTCGAGTTAGTAACTTGAATGTACAAGTTACTAACTTGAAAATACCAGTTACCTAACTTGAATATACCAGTTAACTAACTTGTATATACGAGTTAGCTAACTTGAATATACGAGTTAGCTAACTGGAATATACCAGTTACTAACTGGAATATACGAGTTAGTAACTGGAATATACAAGTTACTAACTTGAAAATACCAGTTAACTAACTTGAATATACGAGTTAGCTAACTTGAATATACGAGTTAACTAACTGGAATATACGAGTTAGCTAACTTGAATATACGAGTTAACTAACTGGAATATACGAGTTAGCTAACTGGAATATACGAGTTAACTAACTGAATATACCAGTTACTAACTGGAATATACCAGTTACTAACTGGAATATACGAGTTAGCTAACTTGAATATACCAGTTAACTAACTGGAATATACGAGTTAGCTAACTTGAATATACGAGTTAACTAACTGGAATATATGAGTTAGCTAACTGGAATATACAAGTTAACTAACTGGAATATACCAGTTACTAACTGGAATATACCAGTTAGTAACTGGAATATACGAGTTAGCTAACTGGAATATACGAGTTAACTAACTGGAATATACCAGTTACTAACTGGAATATACCAGTTAGTAACTGGAATATACGAGTTAGCTAACTTGAATATACCAGTTAACTAACTGGAATATACGAGTTAGCTAACTTGAATATACGAGTTAACTAACTGGAATATACGAGTTAGCTAACTTGAATATACAAGTTATTAACTTGAATATACGAGTTAGTACCTGGGATATACCAGTTAGGTAACTGGAAAATACCAGTTAGCTAACTTGAATATACAAGTTAGCTAACTCATATATTCCAGTTATTAACTTGTATATTCCAGTTAGTTAACTGGTATATTCAAGTTAGCTAACTCGTATATTCCAGTTACTAACTGGTATATTCCAGTTAGTTAACTCGTATATTCCAGTTAGCTAACTCGTATATTCCAGTTAGTTAACTGGTATATTCAAGTTAGCTAACTCGTATATTCCAGTTACTAACTGGTATATTCCAGTTAGTAACTGGTATATTCCAGTTAGTTAACTCGTATATTCCAGTTAGCTAACTCGTATATTCCAGTTAGTTAACTCGTATATTCAAGTTAGCTAACTTGTATATTCAAGTTAGTTAACTGGTATTTTCAAGTTAGTAACTTGTATATTCCAGTTACTAACTGGTATATTCCAGTTAGTTAACTCATATATTCCAGTTAACTAACTCGTATATTCCAGTTAGTTAACTCGTATATTCAAGTTAGCTAACTCGTATATTCAAGTTAGTTAACTGGTATTTTCAAGTTAGTAACTTGTATATTCCAGTTACTAACTCATTTATTCCAGTTAGTAACTCATATATTCCAGTTAGCTAACTCGTATATTCAAGTTAGCTAACTCGTATATACAAGTTAGTTAACTGGTATATTCAAGTTAGGTAACTGGTATTTTCAAGTTAGTAACTTGTACATTCAAGTTACTAACTCGAATATTCCAGTTATTAACTTGAATATTCAAGTTAACTAACTCGTATATTCAAGTTAGTAAAATAAAAAAACTTTGGCAGTTCAGAGCTTCCGTAACATTTAGAGCATTTTGTTAAAATATGTTGTTCAGCCACTTTTTCCATAGCTACAACATGGTGAGTAACTTGGGAGTCTATCCCAATAGGTAAGCGAGTAATAACTACTTTTTGACTTTTCACTAACTTTCATAATGAGTGAAATCACTTGTAACTTGAAAACTATTGCATTTAGAGAATTTTGTATAAATATGTTATTCAGCGACTTTTGGGTCAGCTATAACATAGTAGAATTCAGACCTGTAGCTCATTGCATAGCTGAGTAATAGCTACTTTGAGGTTATCACTGTTGAGTAAATCAGTTAGAACTTGAAAACTATTACATTTAGAGTATTTTCTTTAAATATATTATTCACCTACTTTTGGATCAGCTATAACATACCAAATTTGCAGACCTGTAGCTTATGTCATAGCTGAGCGCTTACCTGGCTAAAATGTGACCTGGGGACATGTAGTATGTTTCTATTCATCTTTGGCAAACTTTAAAGCTTTACGTTGACATTTACATTATTTATAAAGCCCCTAAAGAACCCCCTGGAGACTTTTTGTTTGCCTTGTAATTTGGAAATGGCTAGTCTCAATAACCTTAAACTGAAGTAGATATAACTTCTATATGTGATCTTTGACTGCAGAGAGTTTAAACTCTGTAGTTGTAATTTTACAGTTACATTAAAGTTTGTAAAATTACCACAGGAACCCAGTTTATACCTTTTGGACACTGTTTTTCACAGAAACTATGTAATGTGGCTCTACCTCTACCTCCTCCCAGTCAATATTAACATCAGGTGGTAAATGATTGTTTTGAAAGTGGTTGATTATCTGTTAATGTAAAATTTTTCTTATTTTTATCTTATCTTGCTCATAACTTCTAAACCAACAAAAACTGAGTTAGCCTTCTACTTTTAATGTATATCATGTGCAAATCTAAGCTCTTTAGCTGTAATAATTATTGAGTATCATCTGTCAGAAGTAATAAATAAATAAAAAAGACACCATAACATTTGTAAAGGTATTGCATTTGGGATTTTTATATTGGGGATTGTCTTTGCCTCACCTTGGGATTTTCTATGGGTTTGCAAATCTCTGGGGATTTTCATATACAGTCAGTCCTACTGCCATTTAAACCAGAACTTGATCTGTGTACTGTGACAAATAGCATCTTTCTGTCAGTCTTTTCCCTTCTATATACACTTAAACCACCCCCACCCCCCTTCTATATCTCCTTAAACCACCCCACCGCCACCCCCACCCCCACCTTCACCTGCATATTCAATTTTGGATATATCTCACAATGAGTGGCCTTCTGTTTCCTTAAGCAGCAGAGGCTTAAGATAAGTGTGGCATTTGCTAAATCTGAATATCTGAGTGTTTATATGGGGGGTTTGCCTGGGTGTGTATGTTATTTTTTATACATAAGAAAGAAATCCAAAATTCTTGAGATATAAGTGAATCTGCACAGGATTTTAACTTTCATCTCTCCACCACTATATTAAAGGCTTACACTCCCTACTGTTTCAAAAAGTACTGAAAACCATTTAAATATTTTGCAAAGGGATGAATTTTATCATTGCAGGAAGATTGACCATAAAAATTTAAAAAAAGAGAGAAATGGTTTATAATTGTGAATCTCATTAAATGGGTGTTACAAAAATACCAATGAATGCCTGTGGCATGAGAGATGGCCTGTCTGGGGATATTTATATGGTTTGGGTTTTCATATCAAAATGGGTTAATCTGGTGAAACTTTTTGTCAACTAAATTAAAACTAATAATAACAGAAATACTCGAGTAACACACGGCAACCCATGGTGAAATTCTCTGCATACCTTGGTTTTTGAGGGTGTTCCTATTTCAGCAGGACAAAACACTTTAACATCAATATGTAGTTGAAGAGCCAATCTTCACATTTCCAAACTAGTATAACTCATTAATATTTATGTATGCTTAGAAAATGCAAAGTCAAAGAATTCCCTTCTAAAATAAAGAGCTGTATATGTGTCATATTGGGCACCAGCGGTTTAGCATTGATGATAAACACCCAGGACTGGTCTCGTATCCCCTGCTAACAATCACACATTTGACACTAAACATGGCAGTTTCATACAATTCATTCTTCTCTTTTCAGGGGTTTATTATTGGAACAGCAACATGTATACAAGGAATTTTAGGATAATTTGTGGCCACTCAGACATTGACACAGCTGTGTCATGCGTTAGAATAAATCATTGCATATTATTTTCATAAATTTTATTTGCACTACCAGCTTTTGTTTAACAGACAGAAACTTGTGGAGTTTGGAAGAATACAATCCTAGTTCAGGTCATGCTTATTGTATCCTTGGTCAAGGTATTTTACCCGGTAAAATAAACCTTTATTTACCCAGTAGTTTACATAATTACCTGACTTGGTATTAACCTTCTCGCCCAATGTGGCTGCTCTTGTACTCTCAAATCACACTAAGCTCTGGGAGAAGTTGTTCTAGTTGTCTGATCTCAACTAAAATGTTAACGTTAATATAAACTTTTTGTTAAAAGACAATATGTGTTTGAATTCTATGATTCTATGTGTGATATAGATATTTTACAATGTAAGCTTGTAGTTCTGGAGAATTCCGCTGTCACAATGGTCAATGTTTAGATGCAAGAAGGAAGTGTAATGGTTATGATGAATGTGGGGATGGTTCAGATGAATTAAACTGTGGTACGTTTATCACATGTACAAATTAAACAAACCTAAAACATACACTTGTAATTTTACGTCACACAGAATACATAAAAAAGTGAAAGTAGTTCACATTTACAGAAAATATAATAGATCTAGAGCAAGATAGATAAAGGAAAGCTTTATCTGGGATATGTTGTGTCAGCTTGTAGTTCTGGAGAATTCCGATGTAACAATGGTCGCTGTTTAGATGCACGAAGGAAGTGTAATGGTTACGATGATTGTGGGGATGGATCTGATGAGTATAATTGTGGTATGTTTATTGAACTTTCAGAAATCATTTAAAAAAGATAGTAAGCCCTCTGAACATGTTTATAAATACACAAAAAGACATATGTGGTTGTCTTCTTGCAAAGTACACACATTACAAACCAAAGCAGCTCACAAAAAGATCAATCTTAATTGTATCCACCGGAGGCATCCGGTGGATACTTTGGTTTAGCGTTCGCTATGCTGCCGCCGCGCGTAGAGAGATTTTCAGCATTAACGCTCTAAGAGGAAAACTACATCAGCTAGGTTCACCAAATTTGCAGGATATCTTCATGGGGGGGGGGGGGGGGGGGGGGGGGGGGGCTTCTATAGGAAGGAAATTAGCCTCATTCTGAAAAACAAGATGGCTGCCGCTGGCATTTCTTTGAAAATTATCTACATTTTTCTACTGGCTGTTTCTCATAGTTAGAAGGTTGAATGTCTTCATAGGTGATATGTATAACAGATATATATGTCCTCTACATTCTTGCAGACATTTGACCTTGAAGCTCTTAATTCAAGGTCATCAACAGAGTGCCAAAGTAACCCACATAGTAGACTTTAGAGTGCTAAAGTACCCCATGTGGCAGACTTTAAAAGTGCCTATATCTCCCTTATTATTGGTCCTAGAGGTTTGCCATGTGACACCAACCCATATAAAATCATGTGCTGTGAATCTTCTGGTGTGGTCAGATTTGACCTTGGGCCCCTCATTCAAGGTCAAACGAAGATAGCCAAACTTAAAAGTGCTTATAACTCGCTTATTATTAGTCCTAGAGGTTTGGGATGGTAAACCAACTTATAGGAAATCATGGGCTGGGAATCTTTTGATGTAGTCAGATTTGACCTTGGACCCCTCTTTCAAGGTCATACAGGATAGCCAAACTTAAAAGTGCTTATAACTTGTTTATTATTGGTCCTAGAGGTTTGGGATGTGAAACCATCTTATAGTAAATCATGGGCTGGGAATCTTCTGATGTCAGATTTGACCTTTGGCCCCTCCTTCAAGGTCAAACGATGGTTCACTGACTTTGGTGAGTTGTCTTTCCGGTGGATACAGATTTGCATTGGTTCTCCAATGCGTAGGTCTAGTTATAACTTATCAGTTCAGTAGGGACAGACCAAAACAACTTAAGATAATTAAGGAAACTTCACCTGGGATGTCTTCTGTCAGCTTGTAGTTCTGGAGAATTCCGTTGCAACAATGGTCGCTGTTTAGATGAACGGAGGAAGTGTAATGGTTACGATGATTGTGGGGATGGATCTGATGAGTATAATTGTGGTATGTTCACTGAATTTTGAAAAATCATTTGAGAAATGAAAGATAAATTACGAACATGTATATAAAAAAATCAATGCTTTTTCACAAAATACACACATAACAAACCAAAGTATCTCACACAATGATCAATCTTAATAAAAACTATCAGTTCAGTAGTCATAGACCAGTAGGACTTGAAATTAAGGAAACTTCACCTGGGATGTCTTCTGTAAGCTTGTAGTTCTGGAGAATTCCGCTGTCACAATGGTCGATGTTTAGATGAACGGAGGAAGTGTAATGGTTACGATGAATGTGGGGATGGATCTGATGAGTTGAACTGTGGTATGATTAGCTTACACTATTTAATAACTTAAATATTATCAGAATTTTCCACACAATCTTAGAAACATTCTAATTGATCAGATAACAAAATTTACAGTTTGCAAGATAAATTATGATAGTAAAATAAAAATGGAAAACAATAACACATTATAATAGTGACATCTGATCTGAGTTATGTTGTATGATATTGAACCAGAAACAAATCAATTAGGCCAGGCAGCAACGTACAAAATACAAGACTGGTTTTCTTAATATTTTGGTTCAGAGACCTGTAGGTGGGGAGAGTTTCAGTGTGACAATGGTCATTGTGTGGACAATCAGAAGAAGTGTAATGGCTTTGATGAATGTGGTGATGGTTCTGATGAAATTAACTGTGGTACGTTTTTTACCAACAGGAACATGATTTATTGGCATAATTTTGTTTAAATTTCTATTAACGTTTTCTTTTTTATTTCCATATTAATTTTGTTCTTTTTAAAGAGAACTGTGTAGCTATGCTTGCATGTGAAAGATAATAATATTAATAATTTAACCTATTGATTTGTTGTTGTTTAAAGAGATCCTATACAACTATGTATAAAAGAGATATAGTGCTGCATGCAATGACTAAATTTTTCAGGTCACAGCTTATTAATACAAATAGCTGTATTACTTTCTAGCTAACACTGTCAGTACTAAGCAAAGCAGTCTTGTTTTAGGCTTTGGTTTCTAATGCGTTAAATCTGCAATTTTGCATGTAAATACTGAAAACAAGGTTGATTATGAATCTGGTTATTGTTGCAAATACTGTTAGATATACATAAACTGGGATAAACAAATGCCCAGGAATCATGTTAATCAGGCACAATCCTTGCAAAATTTATGGTGTTGTCAATGTATGCAGAGGCCAAGATTGCCAAGTACATATTAATCATATTATTATTGTTAATGAAATATATTCCAACAGATTTGGACATTAAGGTAGCAAAATTTCAAACCATGGAGAAAGTTGACCAAGGAAATGTAATTATATTTGCGCTGTCTAGACCAGCAATCCTGTATATACTGATAACGCTTATTACATTGCTTTCAAAATAAGATAATCAGATGATTCAGTTGTGTTGTTTTATTGTATCCACTGGATGCATCCAGTGGACACTTTGGTTAAGTGTTTGCTGCGGCACCGTTGCCACATAGAGAGATTTTGATTTTTACACTCTCAGTGGAAAACTACACAAGTTAGCTTCACTAAATTTGCAGGATATCTTCATAGGGAGGTAAGCTTCTCTAGGATTGAAATTGGCCTCATTTTGAAAAATAAGATGGTTGCCACGGACATTTCTTTGAAAATTATCTACCTTTTTCTACTGACTGGTTATCATAAGTAGAAGGTTGAATCTCTTAAAAGGTGATATGTATAACAGATATACATGTCCTCTACAACTTTGCAAATATTTGACCTTGAAGCTCTTCATTCAAGGTTATCCATGGAGTGCTAAAGTACCCCATGTGGCAGACTTTAAAAGTCCCTTATTATTGGTCCTTGAGGTTTGCAATGTGAAACCAACCTACAGGAAATCATGGGCGGGGAATCTTCTGATGTGGTCAGATGTGGCCTTGGGCCCCTCCTTCAAGGCCAAACGATGGTTCACTGGCTTTGGTGACTTGTTTTTTCCGGTAGATACGAATTTTCATCAGTTCTCTGATGCACTAGGTCTGGTTATGGTGTTATTTTAAGTAGATAAATGTTTATATGTTAGATGACAACCATATAGAGAAAGAAATGTGAAGTTTGCTAGAAATATGAAATTAAAAAGTAGACAAAATATCCAGTAATTTCTGAAATAATGTTTACAGTTATATTTTTGTAACTCTTTCCAATCACTTGTTCTTGTGCATAGTAAATTTCTTTTGTTGTTCTTTTTTTTTTTTTTTGGTTGAATTTTACAGCCAGCAAATTTCACATTTTCTTGATGAATGTTAACATTTAGTACAGTCATTGTTTCTGTTTGGTGTTAGACTATAACAAGTGTTCACCTGGAGAGTTCCAGTGTAGGAATGGCCGCTGTCTTGACCCACGTAGGAGGTGTAATGGCTACAATGACTGTGGCGACAATTCTGATGAAGCAAATTGTGGTAGGTCCACAATAGTTATTGAAGGGGACGTAAATCTCCAAACTCTGACTTTCTGTATCTTGCATTGTGCTTCTTCTTTTAGGTTTCCCAAATGCTGAAATTTTAGTTGGTGTTGTTTTATGGCATAGAACATCTTCTTCTATTCTTGTGTATCCTGTGTATGTATATATTCAAGACATTCTTCAGGAAGTTTTATTTCAAAAACAATAGTGGTCTGAACCAACTGGTAGTACCAGTAAAACAAATATGGCAGTTAATATAAAACAAATTTATCAAAAATAAATTCCCAAATATATATGAAAATAAGAAAAAATGTGTTAAAACAAATATTAGGTTGACAAATCTGATTCATTATTGGGTTTCACCCATGTTATTTATGGAAATTAACAATTTTGTGTTTCGACACAGTCTGCCCATTTTTGAATACTTTGGCCTCCTGACACATATCTAATGAACAGTGTAGATAGATATTCATTATCCGTGCTATCATGAGCGTTTTGATATTAAAATTTGTCGTGTAATACTTGTCCCTGCTTTTACTTCATCTTGTCTTTTTGCGGTATAGTTTTGAACTCAGTTGTTGCATATTTTTCTCTCCATAGTTTTAATATTTGCAATCTTTAAAGGCTCTTGCTTATTACTTGCGTTTATTATTTGCATAACCATTTTGCTTGCAAGTCTCAAAACTTTAGCATAATTTCTGCCACCTGATGATTTGATGTTTCTGGTCAGTGTAACACACTTCTTGTCTGTTGACTGTAGTTTACTTACTGCAGTTCTTCTCTCGGTCAGTTTTAAATACTTCTACAAGTTGTTCACTAGAAACCTGGCTTTAGACTAATAGATCTTTTGTGCTTGAAATTTTCCTCTGATATATATGCATATATTTGTATATGCATACATATATGCTTTTGATATGTCTTCCTAGTTGAGACTCCTAAGTATTTCCAAAGCTTATCCATCATTTTGTCAGTAATTATAAATATTTACAACAATACTTCTATTATAATAGAACTCAAAAGACTTTTGGGATAAATGAAGTCACAACTATCATTTAATAATTCTCAGCTATATGTTTCCATCTAGTGACAGAGTTTGAATCCTGGCCCAACCTAAACTTGCAAAGTTGGCACTTCCTTGGTGGTGTCCAGTGGTTTTTCAGTGTCTAATCTGGACTACCTAGTATGCACTTGTTTCCTCCACCTGCTGCTTCTTGCTAAGTTTTGCCGTAAGACATTCAGGTGTGAGACTCTATTGCCTTTGTTTCCCCAGGATTTGTAGTGTGTGGGGTGGATGAGTTTCCCTGTGACAATGGCTTCTGTATCAATGCTGCATTAGTTTGTAACTATGTGAGTGAGTGTGGGGACCAGAGTGATGAACGTGACTGTGGTACAGTTCCTCTTACCTTTGTTTACTTATCATTTATTATCTTAAGTAATTAATACATTATATAGCATCTTTCTATTGCAACAGATATACATATATATATATATTTATTGTTTAGTGGTTAAAAACTGGTTATTAAATGTTTCACAGCATGAGTAGAACAAATATGTATCGTAAACATTTTTACTATTTTGACATACTTGCTTTTTATAATGGTTATGGTAACGCAAAGATAGTCTAGTAAATATATTTATAATTAAATTTAGCAGAATCCTGATTATCCACAATTCAGTTTTCTAATAATCATGGTTAACTAAAATTGAAAAAATACAAATCAAATGGTTATTTCTACTTCTGAACTAATTGTAATTTTGCTTGTGAGCTCTTTGAAATGATCTTTCTTTATCAACAAAAACAAGACTTGGCTGTTTTGTGAATAATAAGGGTTCTACTTTGCATTTAGTTGTTTGTTCTGACAAAATGTATTTTTCATCTTGCAATAACTATAATAGCATCATTTAAATGCATAAATCATTAGGTATAGCTTAGTCTCTGTATTTATGCTCTGGCTGCTTAGTATGTGCTTGTGTGGGGCTGGTTTGTATACTTTGCACAGACATCAGTATTGCACAAGAAACCTTTGAATGGATAAATCAGTTTCACACACAGTTACCTGTTAGTGTGAGAATAATTTGGGCACATTTTTTTTTTTCAAAATCAAAAATTTAAAAAAATCATGTGGATGTGCAAAACATTAGCTTATAGTTTTCAGTCATTGGGTTTAAGCCAATAGCTAGATCATAACTGTTGTCTTTTTATTACTACAGCCAGGAGCCTAGCTTAGTTTAGATAACCTTAGTTTATATAATCAGCTTAACTCGTGCATTTATTGAATGGTGACATCACAAGCCCTACAGCGTAATACCAGTTATTTGTAAGTAGAACATGCTAAGACATGTTGGACTTGCCATCCACAATCTCTGAAAGGCCCATGTCTTTATAAATGCCCACCCTGAATACTGTGTTATCACTTATAAAGTACCGATACATTACCCCTTTTAAGGGGAGGTAACTTAAGTACATTAAAACCTAATATTAGGTCAAATTTGAATTTAACATTAACATTTTTTTATGGGGGGGGAGGGGGGGGTTAAATTTTCTTATTTAAGCAGTTATTTTACATTTTATTGCTGACCGATTTGTCTGCATCAGCCACACAGCTACTAGTTCATGTAAACTAAAGTGCAGATCACTAGATTTGGGTCTTTATTTTTGGAAAATTATGTCATTTCACTTATGGCCGTTTCAGTGAGATAGTAATAGTATGTTGATCACTGGTTTTCAATTGGTCCCTTTGGATATTATAGACAACGGTCATGTAACCCACTCTTTGTCACATAAAGCTGATTGCACTCTATTGTGCTGCACCTTGTCCCAGATTTTGGGCCATGCATCCTTGGTGAATTCCAGTGTGCCAATGGACGCTGTGTTGCCCTGGACACCAGGTGTAATCAGTATGATGACTGTGGAGATAACTCAGATGAGATAGATTGTGGTAGGTGGAGTCTTAGAAATATAAGTAAGAAATATCAATTTGGCAATAACATCTAAAATACACCACAAGGGAATCATTAAAAAAATAGAAAAGAAAGAAAATCGAGAAAAATGAAAGGAAACTCATCATCAGATAAAGAAAAATTGCTAATACAATCACAAAAATCATAAATGTGATTACAAGAATGTTGATGTTATGTGACAATGTTTTTTCTTTTTATATGCCCAGTGAACCATTGGTATGGCGTGACCATTCCATGACTCTAATTGTATGACCAGGGATGGTGTAGTGTGTTTTATATTTAAGCAATTTCACATAGCCCAGAATGAAACCATTTCTTTTCCCAGATGTTTGTACCCATCCTTGGTCTCATGGTTGATCCTAGTAGTCTCTCAATTAAGTTTGTAAATGTAGAAATTCAAAAACCTATATACTAAAATATGTATGTGTAGAAATTCAGAAACCTACATACTAAAATTAAAAAGCATAACCTTTACTCTTGACTTTGTGATGGGAACCCTCAAAATATTTTTTTTTTCTCTTCAAGATAGATAATGTAATCTACGTTTAAAAATGGCTTTTAATTTGTTCATATTGACAAGTCTTAACAAATCAATACTTTATCAGTAGCATAATGTAAATTTTATTTTCCATTGTATGTGTAACCTGTTTAAAAATTAATTTTTGTAGAAATACCTGAAACATGTATGGTTGATTTTACTGATAAAAATTTTCTATTTTACAGCCGGTATACTTACCTTAATAAAACTATATTGTTTCATGTATGTAACTCCCAAATCTGCGAAGGTATTCATTTCATGAATTTAGTGAATAATTTTAGTTCCATAATTCATGAAATGTTTTGCATAGTTTTTAATTTTCATATGATTTGTTTTGTGTATTTTATTGCATCATATTCTGTTTTATATTATGTAGTGGCCAAAAAGTTAAATATAAAGCTTTTGACATTTAATCTTAAAAGGTTGCGGCCCGGATCAATTGCAGTGTAATAATGGGCAATGCATTGACCTTTCTGGAAAGTGTAATCGTGTTGAGGAATGCAGTGACGGATCGGATGAAATTGATTGTGGTATGTTGTTTTATTTACATAAAATATATTAAATCTCTGAAATTTGCCATGTTTTGAATCAATGGAAAAACTGTAAAGGGAAAGTTGTATGGGAAACTGAAAACTCATCTGCGTGTTGTAAAAAAAACTTTTTGAAAAGTGGTTTGATGTATGTTGAGAATATACTGATTTGACTGAAATTTGAAAACTTAACACTTCTTCAGCTTCACCTTTTTGACAGACTGAATCACATAATATTGTTGTAAGCCATTAAATTCTAGGTCAGTATGAGCCATTTAAAGTTACATGTTAGGCATTCTTTGGCTCTTTTCACTAGGCTCTCGCATACATTAATATAGGAAACCTACAAAAAAAAATATTTAAAAACGGGATATGTTATTACACTCCAATAGCTTACCATCTGGGAATATCCCATCTTGAGTAAAGGCAGTCACTGCACTGTCAGATATACTCAGTATATCATCCACAAATCTCATCATGCACTTCATGGCACATTTTTAAGTTTTAAAATTTAAAAAATGGTGTAGTTTTTAAGTTTTAAGATATTAGGCATGGCAAATTTTAGAATTTATACCGAATAATGGGATATGGCTAACTGTCACTTTAGAACTAAAACTATTATGTTTGTCATTTTGAATTATTTCATTTCCATAATCCTGGAATTTTATTATTTTTCTTAACTTTCTGGTGAGACCACAAGCATGTATATATATTTTGAATACTTTACCATCCTTTTTAAAACTGTAATTGTTATACCTGTATACAATTTATGTTATTATGTTTCATTATATCCCCCTATAACTTCTAACACTCTGTGACTATATATCTCACTGGTAACCCTGCCCCCTACCAATACCTCGGCTTCTTTACAACAGAGTATGACAGGTGTGATGCAGATCAGTTAGAATGTAATAACGGACAGTGTATTGACATAAGGAGAAAATGTGATGGAGTTAATGATTGCTTGGATGGATCTGATGAACTTGATTGTGGTAAGTAGTATCTAAAAACCTATTGTCTACCATCGGTTTTATGTACACACTAACATGTCTATTAACAGTATTAGCATGTTATTATTTCACATCTCGCACAAAGATAATGTCTACACTTACATAAAATAATATACTGATTAGCACACATGAAACTAAAAATATACCCAAATGCACATTTTAATGTTTTTATATTTATGCATATATTTGTTCATTCTCAGTACATGAGCTCTTGTATAACCTAGTATTCTTATGTATTCACATGTTAGTCCTATCTCTACTCCAGATGACCGTGTCGTCATGACATCATTAATATAGATATATTTTGCAGGATGATTTTGGCATTTAGTTATTTAAGTGGAGCAGTTTACAGTTTTAAGACTTAGTCTTTCAATTTTAGTTTTATGACAGAATAAAAGTAATAAAGGATACTATTATGGCAAATTATTTCCTGTCTTTTGGCTTCATTTCCTGTTCCAGCAAAATGTGCACCAGATCAGTTTCAATGTAACAATGGTCTTTGTATTGATCCGAGGGCAAAATGTAACAGGTTTAATGAGTGTGGAGATGGATCAGATGAAATAGACTGTGGTGCGATACTAGAATTAGCCTTTGCAAAACTAGAAGAAAGAAATTGCTTTTTGCTTTCCAGTCTTTATTTATTAGTTTGATGCAGTGGATTTTTAAGTATGGTGTGAGATTTTGCTTGTTGTTATATAACGCTCGCAAGTTTGCAAGTTCACAAAATTAGTGTAAATAGCTGAAAGAATATTGAAAAATTATGTTACTTTGCTTATAAGCGCAACCATATATTTGAAGTGGCTTAGCTTTTATTTCACTTTGGTCCTGAAAATATGTAAAGACTGGCACCAGAGTAGTACCACAGATATTTTTTTCTTTGTAACTGACTTTGAGTTTTCATAATGCAGGAGTACTGCATGGTAGAAATACATTAGGTTTGATTTTATCAGTAGTATCTGGATTCAGGATTCAGCTTGGAATATTACTTGTAAGAAATAAGGCATTTAAATCAAGAAGCAAATAAAAAAAGCATTGTGATGTAACATTATTTAAAACTTGTTGCATACAGAAAGGCTTTAGATAGTAGCTTTATGTGCCAAAACAGGGTTTGAGAAATGTCCACCAGGAGAATTTCAGTGTAACAATGGTCGTTGTCTCGATCCACGTAGAAAGTGTAATGGTTACTATGAATGTGGGGATGGATCTGATGAAATAGATTGTGGTATGTTTTCTTGGAAGCAACAATACTTTAAAGTAGTTTAAAACTTCAAATCATGGCAAAAAATACTTGACAAGTAAACAGCAAGAACTTACAACTTTTAGACCACAGCAGTTTCATTTGGTGATATAATAAAAGGATCAGGGTAGAAAAGCACAGATGTAGAAAAAATGGTTTATTTTCAATTTATTTAATCGAATACAATTTACCAGTAGTGATATAGAACCAAATTACCCTGTAAACTTTTAACAGTAACAAACTTGAAAAAAAAATAAAAATAGCACTTTTTATTTGGCAAAACAAAAAGACCAAACAAAAATGATTATATTGCACCTGTTTTCCATTGGGTAGCATAACCACTTATTTCAAATAATTTAGTAACCAACAACTTCTCAAAAGTGTCCACCAGGAGAGTTTGAATATTAATCAATTTTTTTGGTAATTTTGTCCCCACACATGTTTCTTTAAAAATTTAAATGTACATCAGGATATTTGGGAGAAGGAAAATACTTAAGTTTTACTCGTCCACAGGCTTTGAAAAGTGTACACCAAGTCAGTTTCAATGCAATAATGGAGTATGTCTCGATCCCAGTGCAAAATGTAATGGTCAGGATGATTGTGGGGATGGATCTGATGAAATAGACTGTGGTATGGCTATTCTCATGCTTTCAGTACACTAGATCACATGGAATTATTTTGTTAAAATGAGAGAAATTTTAAAACTTGAATAACAAAAAAACTGTCAGCTGAGTCAAAGATTGATGGAATGATATCTTTTTCACCTTTGGCTATAATTGTATCCACCGGACGCCGACGCCGCCGTGCGTAGAGAGATTTTTGGCGTTAAGAGGAAAACTACATCAGCTAGGTTCACCAAATTTGCAGGATATCTTCATTGGGGGGTAAGCTTCTCTGGGAAGGAAATAAGCCTCATTCTGAAAAACAAGATGGCCTCCGCGGGCATTTCTTTGAAAATTATGAAGGAAATCATGTGCTGCGAATCTTTTGATGTGGTCAGATTTGACCTTGGACCCCTCCTTCAAGGTCAGCAGACATTTGACCTTGAAGCTCTTAATTCAAGGTCATCCACGGAGTGCCAAAGTAACCCACATAGCGGACTTTAAAAGCTTATATCTCCCTTATTATTGGTCTTAGAGGTTTGCAATGTGCCTATAGGAAATCATGTGCTGCGAATCTTTTGATGTGGTCAGATTTGACCTTGGGCCCCTTCTTCAAGGTCAAACGAGGATAGCCAAAGTTAAAAGTGCTTATAACTCGCTTATTATTGGTCCAAGACACTTGGGCTGGTAAACCAACCTATAGGAAATCATGAACTGGGAATCTTCTGGTGTGGTCGGATTTGACCTTTGGCCCCTCCTTCAAGGTCGAATAAGGAGAGCCAAAGTTAAAAGTGCTTATAACTCTCTTATTATTGGTTCAAGACGTTTGGGATGGTAAACCAACCTATAGGAAATCATGGGCTGGGAATCTTCTGGTGTGGTCGGATTTGACCTTGGGCCCCCCTTCAAGGTCAAACGAGGATAGCCAAACTTAAAAGTGCTTATAACTCTCTTATTATTGGTCCTAGAGGTTTGGGATGGCAAAGCAACTTATAGGAAATCATGGGCTGGGAATCTTTTGATGTAGTCAGATTTGACCTTGGACCCCTCCTTCAAGGTCATACGAGGATAGCCAAACTTAAAAGTGCTTATAACTCGCTTATTATTAGTCCAAGACACTTGGGATGGTAAACCAACCTATAGGAAATCATAAGCTGGGAATCTTTTGATGTAGTCAGATTTGACCTTGGACCCCTCCTTCAAGGTCATACGAGGATAGCCAAACTTAAAAGTGCTTATAACTCGCTTATTATTAGTCCAAGACACTTGGGATGGTAAACCAACCTATAGGAAATCATAAGCTGGGAATCTTCTGGTGTGGTCAGATTTGACCTTTGGCCCCTCCTTCAAGGTCAAACCAGGATAGCCAAACTTAAAAGCGTTTATAACTCGTTTATTATTGTTCCTAGAGGTTTGCAATGTGAAACCAACTGGCAGGATATTGTGGGCTGGGAATCTTCTGATGTCAGATTTGACCTTTGGCCCCTCCTTCAAGGTCAAACGATGGTTCACTGGCTTTTGTCTTTCCGGTGGATACAGATTTGCATCGGTTCTCCGATGCGTAGGTCTAGTTCCTAAATTGCACTATGTTGTCTGCTAGGCATTGTTTGTTAATTACTGCCATATAATTTTCTTTAAAAATAGAGACAAAATTTTACTCTTCCACAGGCTTTGAAAAGTGTGCACATAGTCAGTTTCAATGCAATAATGGAGCATCAATTACCTCAATAGGGTGATTATTAATATGGTTGAGTTAAAGTGTGTTGTTACAGACAGGGTATTAGCATTATAACACATAGCATTCAAGTATAATTTGTCCTTGCATCTAATAAAAGCACAGTACAGTAGAACCTCGGTTATCCGGCCTTCTATTATCCGAATCTCCGGATTAACCGAACCGAAATCATGTCTCCCTACATATAAAACACGGTCAAGCGTGAGCGATAATACAAGATTTTACACAGTCTCGGAAACGATGAATTCCAGTGCTTTATAAAACGTACCATTCACAGAGACGCCTTACTTCTTTCATCTTTATCACCATTGTTACAATAGGGGAGGGATTAATTCAATTACACGACCCCGCTACACAACTTCTTTGATAATGCGCCAATCAATGAAAGTGTGTTCGATTGGGTTTCGCAATTTATAATCTCCCGGAGTAGGTCCACAGAGTGACAACGTGTAGAAAAGAAAAGACGTTAACAATGCAAGTACCAACCGAACACAACCAGCTCAAGTCCGTGTAATATGTTAAATAAAAATAATAATAATATCCATGGATATGGAGCAAATAAACGACAACTGAAGGGTCACTTATATTATATGACACAAAAATATTAAATTATTTTATTAAGGACCACCAACGTCTTATGTTTATTGCATAAAAACGACAATTCTTCAATTATCGCCCACTCGGTAACCCATAGACCGTGAATTCCGGTTTCCTTCATCTATCCGAACCCGATTATCAGGCCGGATTGTATGTCTCCCATGAGGTTCGGATAAGTGAGGTTCTACTGTATATGTTAAGTACATGTCATGACAGCCTGCTGGGCATTGTATTTTAATTACACCCATATCATGTTCTTCAAAAATAGAGACAAAATTTTATTGTTCCTCAGGCTTTGAAAAGTGTGCACCAAGTCAGTTTCAATGCAATAATGGAGTATGTCTCGATCCCAGTGCAAAATGTAATGGTCAGGATGATTGTGGGGATGGATCTGATGAAATAGACTGTGGTATGTTATACATACATCCTCAAATACTTGCAGCATTATTACCTCATCCTCTAAATAACATAAAGAATTGATATTTATAGAACAACACCAAAATCATAAACATATTGCAGGTAGCTTTGTGCTTCTTCAAATTAAGATGCTTCTAAGGTAGAATTTAAGTAGACCCACTGGGGAACCCATTGCATTCTTTAACATATTACCCTGTTTATCTCTATTATATTGACTTGATACAAATTTTTATGATTTTTGTGGGATTCAAATTATGAGGCAGTCAAAAAAATGTTTTGATTGACATCTGTTGAATGCCTTTATGTTTACACAAGGGCACTTACTTATTACACAGGGTTTGGGAAATGTCCACCTGGAGAATTTCAGTGTAACAATGGTCGTTGTCTTGATCCTCGTAGAAAGTGTAATGGTTACGATGAATGTGGGGACGGATCTGATGAAATAGATTGTGGTAGGTTGTTGGAGAAAGAATAAAAGTTCAAAGTGTCTTGAAATGTATTGCAAGTGCGAAAACATTTTAAAAGTGTGTCCTCATTTAATTAAACAGCAATGATCTCAAAACTTAATTGCATTGTAGAGCTGTCAATAATGCTTAAATGGTTAGCAATGTTTCATATTTTTTGTTATCTCTTGTTTATAGCAATAAGAACTAATAACGCCCTATCTATATAACAAAACAGAAAGTACAGAAACAACTCTTTTATTCAGACCGTCTTTGTCATTACAAACAACAGTTTCCAAAAGTATGAAAACTCTGTCATATTTTTACCTTATACATTATCCAAGTGATTCAAATATCATAGAAAACACTTTTAAAAATTAATTTACTTTTACAATAAGATCAATTATCCATTGTGTAATTGCACAGAATTTGAAAAGTGTTCACCAGGGGAGTTTCAATGTAACAATGGCCGTTGTCTCGATCCTCGTAGAAAGTGTAATGGGTATGATGAATGTGGGGACGGATCTGATGAAATAGACTGTGGTAGGTTTTCATGGTCATTGAAGCTTTAAAGATTTACTTAGAACTTCAGTCAGATTTCTTTTTGTTTACTTTCAGTAACTGTGTGTAGTGTAACACCACATATGTCATTTGTGTACTTTGTAGAAGTACGCAAGCTTGTGTTATATAGCTTCTGCAGCCTGTCTACGTATAAATACAATAATTTTGATATTGCTTGACAGGCTTTGGAAAATGTGCACCAGATCAGTTTCAGTGTAATAATGGAGTTTGTCTTGATCCCAATGGAAAATGTAATGGGTATGATGATTGTGGGGACGGATCTGATGAAATAGACTGTGGTATGTGGTTGCTTTGCTGTAGTATACTTTGCTTTACTTGATTAACATTCTTCAAGAAAATGTTTTTGCCAATGTTCAATTAGAAAAAAGTACACTTTCCTTAGTTCTGTACTCCTAAGTATTACTACTAATATGCTACTTTTTATTGCGTTAATACATCCTATCCAATGGACAATAGCTTATCCGGTCGGCGCAGACCGGCCCGCCAAACGCCAGAAAAAGACGTCCTGTGTCTCCACCAGCAGGTCGGTCCGTAGTACTAGTGCACTCGCCAGATGGCGTGTCGTACTTGCTTCCTGTCTAGACAGCATGACGTCATAGCATCTTTTTCGTTTGGCGCGTGCTAGTGCACAAGGAAATTTCTTCAAAGGAGTTTATTGAGTTTTCTTCACTATTATTGCATTTTATTATATACCAGGACTATCATGTCTTCTCCTGGCCAACGCAGAGGCGGTTGTGGGCACGCTATGGCAAATTTTGACACTCATGCATTTTGTGCAAGATGTCGCGAGAAGGGTAAGGGGACGGACGATTGTGTTAAAAACCCCCAGTCTTCAAATTGTTCAATCTGCAAGGCCTTCTCTGAGGATCAACGTATTCAGCTAGCCACTCCCTCATATAGAATTAAGAAAGAGAAGCGGGAGGCAAAGAAATTGGAAAGTACGCCTATTAAAGACACTGAGGCTTTAGTTGATCCTGCTAGCGTGTCCGTTATTGGGCCTATAGACAAACCCACCCCTGCTAAACCTGCTTTGGAAGCCCCGCCGCCTGACAAGAAAATAAAGAAAGACACTAAGAAAGTCGGTAAGAAGGATAAGTCACCTTCTTCTACTGTTTCAAAGCCCCCTTCTGCTGATGACAAGATAGCGGACTTAGATTCCAAATGGGCGGAACGTTTCAACCGTTTAGAGGCACTTCTGTTGAGCAAGAACTTTGAACCTCAGTTTTCTGCTAACGTCAAAGTAACTCCGACCCATTCACCTCCAGCTTCAGTAGAACGGGTATCAGATCCTTTCATCCAACCCTCATCTTCCTCTGCTGCGCATCCTGGAACTGGCTTCTCTGCTGAAAAGCATCAGCCGACCAGTAAAGCATTGACCAGTCAGCAGTCTTCAAGCAGCAAGTTTCCTGGTACGGGCTCTTCTGCTCATAAGCATCAGCCGGCCAGTCAAACTAAAACCAGCCGACCTACTTCATCTACCACCACCGACCAACCTACCCCGGCTGGAGATATTGGTACCGACCCGACCCCTCTCTCTCAACAGGGCAGTCACCGACCAACCACAGATGACTCAGGCTCTCTGACCTTGCATAGGTCCAGACAGGACAGTTTCTCAAGCCTCTCTTCCAATGATGGTAGTGCACTGTCAGACAGGCCTCCCTTAGATTTATATGCCGATGAAGGGGAATGGTCTGAAGAACATTCAGTAACTGAACAGGACCAGCCCATATCTGAAAAGCAGACTTACCGGGACACCATGCAAGGTATCCGATCTTATATGGGTTGGACGCACATTCCTTAGGTCGATAACACCACTGCCACATCCGACGACAATCCATTCGCCGGACCCAAAACTGTCACCCCGGGTAAGGTATCTGTCAGGATGCCCACAGAAGAATGGCTCTGCAAAAAACTTGGCAAACTCAACCTCACTATAGCAGAGGGTTACCCGTCTAGGGGGTCGGAAGCCGGTGGACTGGCCAAGGACGTTTTCATCCCTCCACCCCGCTCTCAGACTAAATGGTATGGCCTACACACCGACCAGAAGCCTGAACCGTCCAGAATCTCCTCATGGCACACAGACGCAGTTAGACTAAATAGCAGTTACAGTCGCATAGCCAGATATACGGGACTGGGCTCTACTCCCCCTGCTTCATGCAAGATTTCTCAAGAAACTTTACGCAGATGGGAAAGGTCGGCCCGCGAGGCCTCAGTTATCTGTAATCAGACGGCCAGTTTTAACCGTTGCCTGGTGAAGGTGCAACAGAATATGAAAGAGCAACTCAAGGTTCTGAAAGCCCAGAACAAAGGGAAAGGGTCGGCAAAGGTCTCTCCTGCTATTGATGAACTCCATTACTTACTGGATTTCAATGCTAGCATCTCACAGGTAGCAGCAAAGTCGATGGAGCATCTATCCGACTTCGTCTTCATCACTATGGGGAACCTTACTCTTGTCCGTCGTGATGCATATCTCAGTCATCTCAGGACCGGGATCAAGCAAGACACCCTCACAGCCTTAAGAACTGCTCCTCTTCATCTGTCGACTCTTTTCCCAGATGCTACCATCAAACGAGCTGAGGAAGATATAGCTCAGTTTGAATCCAAGGGGCAATCTACTTCAGGTCATGGCAAGGGTCGGTACCACCCATACGAACGCCCAGAAAGGAAATCTAGCCACACAGACTCTCGACCGGACAAGCCTGCATGGAAAACTATTGGGAAGAGACAGTACAGGAAAGGGAAGGGTCGTGCTGCCTCATTCTCATCCCGACCTGCCAAGGGCCAGCAGTCGTATAAATGACAGTTATTGTGTAACCAAGCTCCACACACAATTGCTGGCCCGGAGCAACACCCTTGCACAGACATTAGACACTTTAAATGTAAAGCTTCCTGTTGTTCATCATGTCACTACTGCGCCCGGGCAATCACAAAAGAAAGATTTAAGTCCCGGGCCAGTAAATTGTCAATACAAAAAATGCAAATTAAAATCTGTGAAAAGTGTTTCTTGTGTCACTCAATTGTCTTATGTCAATCCTGTTACAAATGTACCAACTGTTGCCCCCAATCTAGCTGTAGGGGCCAGACTTCAGAACTTTTGGGAAACTTGGTTGGACCTAGGTACCGGTCCAAAAATAGTTCAGATCCTCAAAGAGGGCTACACCCTCCCATTTCAGATCCGACCAAAACTAGTAAGATTTCCAACCGTCATAAGCTGCTATGGCAATCCCCAGAGGAACAGCTACCTGCTGGAGGCATTACATCAGCTTATAGACAAAAATGCAGTCAAGCTAGTAAGAAACCAGTCATCTCTGAGCTTTTTCAACAGATTGTTTCTGGTCCCCAAACCCAACAGTCGGTGGAGACCGATCTTGGATCTGAGCAACCTGAATTTCTTCCTCAAGTCGGAGAAATTCAAAATGGAGACCCCGGAGACCATCAGGACATCCCTCCAACAGGGAGAGTGGATCACCTCCATAGACTTCAAGGATGCATACTTCCACATCCCAATACAGGAACAGTCCAGGAAATATCTAAGATTTCATGTCCAAGGGCAAACCTACCAGTTCAAAGCCCTACCATTCGGGCTTTCGACAGCACCACTGGAGTTTACTGTAATAGTAAAGGAGGTCAAACTGATGGCCATACACCGGGGTATAAGGATCCACCAGTACCTAGACGACTGGTTGGTGAGAGCCGGATCCGACCAGGCCTGTCTCCGACACACACAAGAGCTAGTACAGCTATGCCGGAGGTTAGGTTGGATAGTAAACCTGGAAAAGTCGGAACTGGAGCCCAAACAAGTCTTCAATTTCGTAGGTTACCAATTCGACCTGAAAGCCGGCCGGGTCCGGCCCACACCGGACCGGTGGCAAACCCTCCAAGAGAAAATCTTGAAGATTCTGTCTCAACCGACTTGTCCGGTCCAGCAGTTTATGTCCCTGATTGGTCTGCTAACAGCCACAGAAAAGCAAGTTTTCCTTGGCCGACTTCACATGAGACCCATACAGTGGCATCTCAAAAACAACTGGAGAGTACCGGAAGCACTGGAAAAGGTCATTCCGGTACCCAGATCCCTACACTACCACCTAGAATGGTGGTTAGACGAAAACAATATACTACGAGGTCAACCACTGCACCCTTTAAAGCACGCACTGCAAATCTTTACAGACGCGTCCAAGGAAGGGTGGGGTGCTCATCTTGGCGAGCATACTACAAGAGGTCTCTGGTCGGTTCCAGAGAGCAAACTCCACATAAACTTTCTGGAGTTAAAGGCAGTCTTTCTAGCTCTCAAGGGGTTCCAGCACCTATGTACGGCCAGAATTGTCCTAGTGGCCACGGACAATACAACAGTAGTAGCCTACATCAACAAGGAAGGGGGTATGCGGTCAGGCCCACTTTGTGCCCTTCTATGGAGAATCTTGACCTGGTGTACCAACCACTAGATAACCTTGAAAGCCCGGCACATCCCAGGCCATCTAAATGTGATAGCAGACAAGCTATCCAGACTGGGTCAGACCATCCAAACAGAATGGTCCCTACTTCCGGAAGTTTTTCAACAAATATGCAACCAATGGCACCGGCCTCAAATAGACCTATTTGCCACGAGGTTCAACCACAAGTTACCTCAGTTTGTCTCTCCAGTACCGGACTCCCTGGCTGTAGCAGTGGACGCACTTACTCTGCCATGGGAGGATCTGGATGCATACGCCTTCCCACCGACCACCATATTGGGCAAAGTGGTGGAGAAGCTACTGGACTCCCCATGCAAAAGGATCATTATGATTGCCCCGGGATGGCCCAACATGCCTTGGTTTTGGGACTTGATGGCCATGTCCAGCCAGGTCCCCCTCAGCCTGCCCAACCTGCCCAATCTGCTGACACAGCCCTTCAACCAGATCCCTCACAGAAATCTGACAAACCTAAATCTCCATGCCTGGCTCCTAGAGCCACGGAAATCAAGGAACAGGGCTTCTCTGACTCAGTGGCAGCAAGAATTGAGGCTCCTCAAAGAAGATCTACCAGATCAGTCTATGAGGCAAAGTGGACCATTTTTACAAAGTGGTGCATCACTAATCAGGTGGACTTCAGGTCACCACCTGTAAAATCGGTGGCTGACTTCCTAATGTACCTCTTTGAGGACAAGAAGTTACAGCCCAGCACCATTGATGGTTACAGGTCTGCTATTGCTGATAAGCTAGGTAATACCACAGTCAATATCAGCAAAGATGAAAATCTCACCCGTCTCATGGAAAGTTTCCACAGAGATAGACCTAAAGGGCGAAGGGGAATACCCTCCTGGAACCTCTCCCTGGTGCTACACCAGCTGACAAAGGCCCCGTTCGAGCCTCTCAGGGAGGCATCTCTGAAGCATTTGACCTTCAAAACTGTCTTCCTTTTGGCCTTGGGCTCGGATAAAAGAAGAAGTGAGATCCATGCATGGCAACACAAAAACATCAGACACCAATCCGATTGGTCTAAGGTGTCTCTGTTCCCATCTCCCAGCTTTCTCTCCAAGAATCAGCTGGCCAAGGAGGGACCGCAGAGTATAGCCCCAGTGGTCATACCAGCCCTGGCTCCTACTCTGGATAAATCCCTCAAGTCTGACAGATCCCTTTGTCCAGTCAGAGCCTTGCGCTACTATCTGGACAGGACCTCAGATCTCAGGCAGCACAAGGAGCTAGTCTTTGTCTCTTTCAAGAAAGGCTTCGACAAAGACATCTCCCCTGCCACTATCTCCTCATGGATCAAGCAGACTGTGATCCTATGCTATGAGCTCTCTGATCACCAAGCCCACACCCTGCATCAAGTCAAGGCACATGATGTCAGGGCCTTTGCTGCTTCTAAGGCCTTCCAGTCGGGAGTTTCCTTAGAGCAGATCTTGTCAGCTTGCCACTGGAAATCCCATAATACCTTCACACAGTTTTATCTGAAGGACGTGGCCTGGGCTGATTCAGAGCTCTTCCATTTAGGTCCTGTAGTGGCTGCTCAGCAGATCCACCAACCAACTAGAACCTAGAGGAGATTTGTAAATATGTAAATAGTGTATATACAGTTAAGAAGCATCAAAAAAAAAAAATCAGACGTGCTTCCTTCGGGAGGTTTATTTTCCTTCAAGGGACTGAACTCAGCCCTCTCTTCCCCTACCTCAGAGCAGGTCTGTTGAAAAAAAGGGGGGGGACGGGAAGTCGGTTTGGACCGGTTACCCGGCCTGTGATTACTGACCATAGCCTTAAGGGTGTCCTGACCACAAGGTCGACCCAGGCTTGAGGAGTTTTTGTTAATTATTTGAGTTCACCTAAGTCCCTAGTAACTTACCCGCCATCCAAGCGGTAGTTATTCAGCTATTGTCCATTGGATAGGATGTATTAACGCAATAAAATTGCAAATTTAATAAGTAAATTAAATTTTTATAAGTTAATACCCTATCCAATGGACACGCAAGACCCTCCCACCGACCCCGCTTTCAACTTACTAGGGGTCTAATTGGTTTAGACAACGAAAAAGATGCTATGACGTCATGCTGTCTAGACAGGAAGGAAGTACGACACGCCATCTGGCGAGTGCACTAGTACTACGGACCGACCTGCTGGTGGAGACACAGGACGTCTTTTTCTGGCGTTTGGCGGGCCGGTCTGCGCCGACCGGATAAGCTATTGTCCATTGGATAGGGTATTAACTTATAAAAATTTAATTTACTTATTAAATTTGCAAGTTTAACAAGTATGCAAATAATATGCAACAGCCCCAACTACCATGCTATGAACTAGGAGTCTTCTTTTGTGTAATCCTCTGTTGCTTAGTGACATAAATATACTTATTCGTGTTTTGTCTGCTACAGAAGCCAGAAGATTGTGAAATGGTCCAACGTCACTATATAATTTTTTAAATATTTATTTTCTGTTTACTACTATTCAGAACCACTGATTTTGGTATAAATAATAACAACCAAGTTTTGAAAATTGTTCACTAGGAGAATTTCAGTGTAACAATGGTCATTGTCTCGATCCTTGTAGAGAGTGTAATGGTTATGATGAATGTGGGGACGGATCTGATGAAATAGATTGTAATATAATTTCCAAATTGAAGTTGTCTCTCTTGTTGTAAATATGATTTTTTTCAGCGTCAATTACCTCAAAAGGGCGATTATTAAAATAGCTGAGTTTAAGTATGTTGTTACAGACAGGGTATTGGCATAATAACACATAACATTCAGTTATAATATGTTCTTGTATCTAATTAAAACAACAGCACATCATAACTAGATGTCATGACAGCCTGCTAGGAATTGTTTATTAATTATAGCCATATAATTTTCTTCAAAAATAGAGACAATTTTACTGTTCCTCAGGTTTTGAAAAGTGTGCACCAAGTCAGTTTCAATGCAATAATGGAGTATGTCTCGATCCCAGTGCAAAATGTAATGGTGAGGATGATTGTGGGGATGGATCTGATGAAATAGACTGTGGTATGGCTATTTCTCATGGTTTCAGTACAGACACTAGATCACATGGAATTATTTTGTTAAAATGAGTGAGAGATTAAAACATTTTAAAAGAGATAATACAACATATTATGAAATTTTAAAACTTGAATAACAAAAAACTGTCAGCTGAGTCAAAAATTGATGGAATGATATCTTTTTCACCTTTGGCTGTAATTCCTAAATTGCACTGTGTTGTCTGCTAGGCATTGTTTATTAATTACTGCCATATAATTTTCTTCAAAAATAGAGACAAACTTTTACTCTTCCACAGGCTTTGAAAAGTGTGCACCAAGTCAGTTTCAATGCAATAATGGAGTATGTCTCGATCCCAGTGCAAAATGTAATGGTCAGGATGATTGTGGGGATAGATCTGATGAAATAGACTGTGGTATGTTATACATACATCCTCAAATACTTGCAGCATTATTACCTCATCCTCTAAATAACATAAAGAATTGATATTTATAGAATAACACCATAATCATAAACATATTGCAGGTAGCTTTGTGCTTCTTCAAGTTAAGATCCTTCTAAGGTAGAATTCAAGTAGACCCACTGGGGAACCCATTGCATTCTTTAACATATTACCCTGTTTATCTCTATTATATTGACTTGATACAAATTTTTATGATTTTTGTGGGATTCAAATTATGAGGCAGTCAAAAAAATGTTTTGATTGACATCTGTTGAATGCCTTTATGTTTACACAAGGGCACTTACTTATTACACAGAGTTTGAGAAATGTCCACCAGGAGAATTTCAGTGTAACAATGGTCGTTGTCTTGATCCTCGTAGAAAGTGTAATGGTTACGATGAATGTGGGGACGGATCTGATGAAATAGATTGTGGTAGGTTCTTGGAGAAAGAATAAAAGTTCAAAGTGTCTTGAAATGTATTGCAAGTGCGAAAACATTTTAAAAGTGTGTCCTCGTTTAATTAAACAGCAATGATCTCAAAACTTAATTGCATTGTAGAGCTGTCAATAATGCTTAAATGGCTAGCAATTGTTTCATATTTTTGGTTTCCTCTTGTTTATACCAATAGAAACTAACAACATACTTTTAAACAGTTAACAGAAAGTACAGAAACAACTCTTTTATTCGGGCTGTCGTCATTGCAAGTACAATTTTTTAGAGTATAAGAATTCTACATAACTTATACCTTTATACTTTTTACAATATAAAATCAATAATAAAATCAACTATCCATTGTGTAATTGCACAGAATTTGAAAAGTGTTCACCGGGGGAGTTTCAATGTAACAATGGCCGTTGTCTCGATCCTCGTAGAAAATGCAATGGTTACGATGAATGTGGGGACGGATCTGATGAAATAGACTGTGGTAGGTTGTCCTGGTCATTGAAGCTTTGTAGTTTTACTTTGAACTTAGTTCAGATTTCTTTTTTGTTAACTTTCATTGTAGTTTGTAGTGTAACACCACATATATAATTAAGCGTCCCACAAGGGACGCTTGTTTGTGTATGGGAGACCTTCAGGCTCCGCCGGCTTCACCGGCTCCGCATTTTGTTTTCCTTATAACTCTGTAACCGTTAGGCGGATTCTTTTCAAATTTGGCAGGTTTAGGCAGTAGCCTTGGGGAATTCTTTTGAATATGCTGCAGTGACATTTCAACCAATCAGAGAGGTCACATGACCAAAAATGTCTTTTTTCGATGGGGAAGCTTGTCCGGATGATAACTTGAAAGGACTTTTATCAATTCACCTGAAACTTGGCGAATACATTCATTCTATTAAAATCTGGAAATCATTAGATTTTGGCATTGATTGGTTAAGAAATGGCCGAGTAATTAATGATTAATTATTCATTATGAATTTTCCAAATAAGGAAAACACAAAAATGCTTATATCTCGAAAACCGTGCTAGATAGAGCGATTTCGACGAAATTTTTGACCCACAGGGTATCTTTGCAGAGTAGTTATCCCAATTTTCAAAAAATTTTTGTCTCGCCAAAAATGGCGGCCATTTTTAATTTTCGAATTTTTGCGCAAAAATTGCAAAACACAAAAATGCTAATATCTCGAAAACCGTGCTACATAGAGCGATTTCGACAAAATTTTTGATCTTCAGGGTATCTCTGCAGAGCAGCTATCCCAAAGAGCTTTCACTCAGTGAAGTTTCGGACCCGTAGCTAATTATTCACCTACTCAAAATGAGTAAATGCTAATTATCTCTGAAACTATTGTGGATACCCAATTTTTATCAAATAACTCATTCATCTGCTTTTGGGAGAGCTTTCACATGGTGAAGTTTCAGACCCGTAGATAATTACTCACCTACTCAAAATGAGTAAATGCGAATTATCTCTTAAAAGTATTGCAGATAGCCAATTTTTCTCAAATAACTCATTCATCTACTTTTGGAAGAGCTTTCACATGGTGAAGTTTCAGACCCATAGCTAATTACTCACCTACTCAAAATGAGTAAATGCGAATTACCTCTAAAAGTATTGCCGATAGCCAATTTTTCTCAAATAACTCATTCACCTACTTTTGGGAGAGCTTTCACTCAGTGAAGTTTCAGACCCATAGCTAATTACTCACCTACTCAAAATGAGTAAATGCTAATTATCTCAAAAACTATTGCGGATATCCAATTTTTATCAAATAACTCATTCATGTACTTTTGGGAGAGCTTTCACATGGTGAAGTTTCAGACCCGTAGATAATTACTCACCTACTCAAAATGAGTAAATGCGAATTATCTCTTAAAAGTATTGCAGATAGCCAATTTTGCTCAAATAACTCATTCACCTACTTTTTGAAGAGCTTTCACTTGGTGAAGTTTCAGACCCATAGCTAATTATTCACCTACTAAAAATGAGTAAATGCTAATTATCTGTAAAAGTATTGCGGATACCCAATTTTTATCAAATAACTCATTCATCTACTTGTGGGAGAGCTTTCACATGGTGACGTTTCAGACCCATAGCTAATTACTCATCTACTCAAAATGAGTAAATGCGAATTATCTCTAAAAGTATTGCAGATAGCCAATTTTTCTCAAATAAATCATTCACCTACTTTTGGGAGAGCTTTCACTTGGTAAAGTTTCAGACCCATAGCTAATTACTCACCTACTCAAAATGAGTAAATGCTAATTATCTCAAAAACTATTGCGGATACCCAATTTTTATCAAATAACTCATTCATGTACTTTTGGAAGAGCTTTCACATGGTGAAGTTTCAGACCCGTAGATAATTACTCACCTACTCAAAATGAGTAAATGCGAATTATCTCTTAAAAGTATTGCAGATAGCCAATTTTTCTCAAATAACTCATTCATCTACTTTTGGAAGAGCTTTCACTTGGTGAAGTTTCAGACCCATAGCTAATTATTCACCTACTGAAAATGAGTAAATATGAATTATCTCTAAAAGTATTGCGGATACCCAATTTTTCTCAGATAACTCATTCATATACTTTTGGGAAAACTTTCACTTGATGAAGTTCCAGACCCGTAGATAATTACTCACCTACTCAAAAGGAGTAAATGTGAATTATCTCTTAATAGTATTGCAGATAGCCAATTTTTCTCAAATAACTCATTCACCTACTTTTGGAAGAGCTTTCACACACGAAAATGATAAATCTCGGAAAAGCTATTTCTTGTCCTTTAATGCTCGGCGGGAGATACACACCGCGGCAGTGGTCTTGTCAAAAATTTTTGTCTCCCCAAAAATGGTGGCCACTTTGAATTTTCAAAGCTTTTGCAGAACACAAAAATGCTTATATCTCGAAAACCGTACTAGATGGAGCGAACTCAGCAAAATTTTTGACCTGCTGGGTATCTCTGCAGAGTAGCCATGCCAATTTTCAAAATATTTTTGTCTCGCCAAATATAGCGGACATTTTGAATTTTCGAAATTTGCAAAACACAAAAATGCTTATATCTTGAAAACCGTGCTAGATAGAGCAGACTGTACTGACTTTGGTTGCCACAACAGTATAAGGCTAGAAACGAAGCATTTTCTTAATACTTTGGCACTCACCTTTATATCCTTTTCGGGACGCTTTGTTTTTGCTATGCAAAAACATTATCTTTTTTTTTTGCGAGCGATCCTCTAGTTTGAGTACTTTGTAGAAGTACGCAAGCGTGTTATATTGCTTCTGCAGCCTATCTACGTATAAATACAATAATTTTGATATTGCTTGACAGGCTTTGGAAAATGTGCACCAGATCAGTTTCAGTGTAATAATGGAGTTTGTCTTGATCCCAATGGAAAATGTAATGGGTATGATGATTGTGGGGACGGATCTGATGAAATAGACTGTGGTATGTGGTTGCTTTGCTGTAGTATACTTTGCTTTACTTGATTAACATTCTTTAAGAAAGTGTTTTTGTCAGTGTTCAATTAGAAAAAAGTACACTTTCCTTAGTTCTGTACGCCTAAGTGATTACTGCTACTATGCTACTGTTTAACAAGTATCCAAGCAATATGCAACAGCCCGAACTACCATGCTATGAACTAGGAGTCGTCTTCTGTGTAATCCTCTGTTGCTTAGTGACATAAATCTACTTATTTGAACAGTGTTTTGTCTGCTACAGAAGCCAGAAGATTGTGAAATGGTCCAACGTCGCTATATAATTCTTTAAATATTTATTTTCTGTTTACTGCTATTCAGAACCACTAATTTTGGTATTAATAATAATAACAACCAGGTTTTGAAAATTGTTCACCAAGAGAATTTCAGTGTAACAATGGTCATTGTCTTGATCCTTGTAGAGTGTGTAATGGTTATGATGAATGTGGGGACGGATCTGATGAAATAGATTGTAATATAATTTCCAAATTGAAGTTGTCTCTCTTGTTGTAAATATGATTTTTTTCAGCGTCAATTACCTCAAAAGGACCATTATTCAAATAGCTGAGTTTAAGTATGTTGTTACAGACAGGGTATTGGCATAATAACACATAACATTCAAATATAATTTGTTCTTGTATCTAATTAAAACAACAGCACATCATAACTAGATATCATGACAGCCTGCTAGGAAATGTTTATTAATTATAGCCATATAATTTTCTTCAAAAATAGAGACAATTTTACTGTTCCTCAGGTTTTGAAAAATGTGCACCAGGTCAGTTTCAGTGCAATAATGGAGTATGTCTCGATCCCAGTGCAAAATGTAATGGTCAGGATGATTGTGGGGATGGATCTGATGAAATTGACTGTGGTATGGCTATTCTCATGGTTTCAGAACAGACACTAGATCACATGGAATTATTTTGTTAAAATGAGTGAGAGATTAAAACATTTTAAAAGAGATAGTACAACATATTATGAAATTTTAAAACTTGAATAACAAAAAAAGTGTCAGCTGAGTCAAAAATTGATGGAATGATATCTTTTTCACCTTTGGCTGTAATTCATAAATTGCACTGTGTTATCTGCTAGGCATTGTTTATTAATTACTGCCATATAATTTTCTTCAAAAATAGAAACAAAATTTTACTCTTCCACAGGCTTTGAAAAGTGTGCACCAAGTCGGTTTCAATGCAATAATGGAGTATGTCTCGATCCCAGTGCAAAATGTAATGGTGAGGATGATTGTGGGGATGGATCTGATGAAATAGACTGTGGTATGTTATACATACATCCTCAAATACTTGCAGCATTACTGCCCTCTCCTCTAAATAACATAAAGAATTGATATTTATAGAATAACACCAAAAATATATTGCAGGTTGCTTTGTTCTTCTTCAAGTTAAGATGCTTCTAAGAGTCCTGTTCCGTTTCTGTGAGTGTGGTTTAAGATGGGTTTACAAGTTAAAAATGCACAATCTAGGGTATAGTTTACGGTTAGGTTTAAGATGTGTTCATGATGTTCAAGATATTTTCCCAATAGCTTCCCGATTGATGTTGCCATTGCCTCAGGAAATCTTTTGATAGGTTTGCAATAGTTTCCCGATTCATCTAATTGGTTTACAAGTCTCATAAGATGAAACAGATAAGTTTACGATAGCCATAAGATCGAAAAGCTTGCTTTAGGACTGTAAGATAGGTTTTAGATCGCTGTAAGAATCAAAAGGTGATCTTACGATGGCTTTATGATGCCATGAATCGAATAAAAATTGGGAGAGGTTTGCAATAATTTCAAACAGGTTCAAATTGTAAACTGTTCCCAATGGACTCCCAAGCACTGTAATCGGGAACCTATGGGGAAGTTCCGTATTTTCCATACATGATGTGTGTATGAGGGCTTTAACAATCAGGAGCAAGGTTTACAATATATCACAGAAGTGGAACAGCCCTATAAGGTAGGATTCAAGTAGGCCCTCTCTGGAACCCATTGCATTCCTCAAAAGATTACCCAGTGTTTATCTCTACAACATTGTCTTCATAGAAATTTTTATGATTTGTGTGAGACATAAATTGAGGCAGTCAAAAAAAATTGTTTTCATAGAACACTTTTGAAGGGCTTTATGTTTACACAAGGGCACTTACTTATTACACAGGGTTTGAGAAATGTCCACCGGGAGAATTTCAGTGTAACAATGGTCGTTGTCTTGATCCTCGTAGAAAGTGTAATGGTTACGATGAATGTGGGGACGGATCTGATGAAATAGATTGTGGTAGGTTCTTGGAGAAAGAATAAAAGTTCAAAGTGTCTTGAAATGTATTGCAAGTGCGAAAACATTTTAAAAGTGTGTCCTCGTTTAATTAAACAGCAATGATCTCAAAACTTAATTGCATTGTAGAGCTGTCAATAATGCTTAAATGGCTAGCAATTGTTTCATATTTTTGGTTTCCTCTTGTTTATACCAATAGAAACTAACAACATACTTTTAAACAGTTAACAGAAAGTACAGAAACAACTCTTTTATTCGGGCTGTCGTCATTGCAAGTACAATTTTTTAGAGTATAAGAATTCTACATAACTTATACCTTTATACTTTTTACAATATAAAATCAATAATAAAATCAACTATCCATTGTGTAATTGCACAGAATTTGAAAAGTGTTCACCGGGGGAGTTTCAATGTAACAATGGCCGTTGTCTCGATCCTCGTAGAAAATGCAATGGTTACGATGAATGTGGGGACGGATCTGATGAAATAGACTGTGGTAGGTTGTCCTGGTCATTGAAGCTTTGTAGTTTTACTTTGAACTTAGTTCAGATTTCTTTTTTGTTAACTTTCATTGTAGTTTGTAGTGTAACACCACATATATAATTAAGCGTCCCACAAGGGACGCTTGTTTGTGTATGGGAGACCTTCAGGCTCCGCCGGCTTCACCGGCTCCGCATTTTGTTTTCCTTATAACTCTGTAACCGTTAGGCGGATTCTTTTCAAATTTGGCAGGTTTAGGCAGTAGCCTTGGGGAATTCTTTTGAATATGCTGCAGTGACATTTCAACCAATCAGAGAGGTCACATGACCAAAAATGTCTTTTTTCGATGGGGAAGCTTGTCCGGATGATAACTTGAAAGGACTTTTATCAATTCACCTGAAACTTGGCGAATACATTCATTCTATTAAAATCTGGAAATCATTAGATTTTGGCATTGATTGGTTAAGAAATGGCCGAGTAATTAATGATTAATTATTCATTATGAATTTTCCAAATAAGGAAAACACAAAAATGCTTATATCTCGAAAACCGTGCTAGATAGAGCGATTTCGACGAAATTTTTGACCCACAGGGTATCTTTGCAGAGTAGTTATCCCAATTTTCAAAAAATTTTTGTCTCGCCAAAAATGGCGGCCATTTTTAATTTTCGAATTTTTGCGCAAAAATTGCAAAACACAAAAATGCTAATATCTCGAAAACCGTGCTACATAGAGCGATTTCGACGAAATTTTTGATCTTCAGGGTATCTCTGCAGAGCAGCTATCCCAAAGAGCTTTCACTCAGTGAAGTTTCGGACCCGTAGCTAATTATTCACCTACTCAAAATGAGTAAATGCTAATTATCTCTGAAACTATTGTGGATACCCAATTTTTATCAAATAACTCATTCATCTGCTTTTGGGAGAGCTTTCACATGGTGAAGTTTCAGACCCGTAGATAATTACTCACCTACTCAAAATGAGTAAATGCGAATTATCTCTTAAAAGTATTGCAGATAGCCAATTTTTCTCAAATAACTCATTCATCTACTTTTGGAAGAGCTTTCACATGGTGAAGTTTCAGACCCATAGCTAATTACTCACCTACTCAAAATGAGTAAATGCGAATTACCTCTAAAAGTATTGCCGATAGCCAATTTTTCTCAAATAACTCATTCACCTACTTTTGGGAGAGCTTTCACTCAGTGAAGTTTCAGACCCATAGCTAATTACTCACCTACTCAAAATGAGTAAATGCTAATTATCTCAAAAACTATTGCGGATATCCAATTTTTATCAAATAACTCATTCATGTACTTTTGGGAGAGCTTTCACATGGTGAAGTTTCAGACCCGTAGATAATTACTCACCTACTCAAAATGAGTAAATGCGAATTATCTCTTAAAAGTATTGCAGATAGCCAATTTTGCTCAAATAACTCATTCACCTACTTTTTGAAGAGCTTTCACTTGGTGAAGTTTCAGACCCATAGCTAATTATTCACCTACTAAAAATGAGTAAATGCTAATTATCTGTAAAAGTATTGCGGATACCCAATTTTTATCAAATAACTCATTCATCTACTTGTGGGAGAGCTTTCACATGGTGACGTTTCAGACCCATAGCTAATTACTCATCTACTCAAAATGAGTAAATGCGAATTATCTCTAAAAGTATTGCAGATAGCCAATTTTTCTCAAATAAATCATTCACCTACTTTTGGGAGAGCTTTCACTTGGTAAAGTTTCAGACCCATAGCTAATTACTCACCTACTCAAAATGAGTAAATGCTAATTATCTCAAAAACTATTGCGGATACCCAATTTTTATCAAATAACTCATTCATGTACTTTTGGAAGAGCTTTCACATGGTGAAGTTTCAGACCCGTAGATAATTACTCACCTACTCAAAATGAGTAAATGCGAATTATCTCTTAAAAGTATTGCAGATAGCCAATTTTTCTCAAATAACTCATTCATCTACTTTTGGAAGAGCTTTCACTTGGTGAAGTTTCAGACCCATAGCTAATTATTCACCTACTGAAAATGAGTAAATATGAATTATCTCTAAAAGTATTGCGGATACCCAATTTTTCTCAGATAACTCATTCATATACTTTTGGGAAAACTTTCACTTGATGAAGTTCCAGACCCGTAGATAATTACTCACCTACTCAAAAGGAGTAAATGTGAATTATCTCTTAATAGTATTGCAGATAGCCAATTTTTCTCAAATAACTCATTCACCTACTTTTGGAAGAGCTTTCACACACGAAAATGATAAATCTCGGAAAAGCTATTTCTTGTCCTTTAATGCTCGGCGGGAGATACACACCGCGGCAGTGGTCTTGTCAAAAATTTTTGTCTCCCCAAAAATGGTGGCCACTTTGAATTTTCAAAGCTTTTGCAGAACACAAAAATGCTTATATCTCGAAAACCGTACTAGATGGAGCGAACTCAACAAAATTTTTGACCTGCTGGGTATCTCTGCAGAGTAGCCATGCCAATTTTCAAAATATTTTTGTCTCGCCAAATATAGCGGACATTTTGAATTTTCGAAATTTGCAAAACACAAAAATGCTTATATCTTGAAAACCGTGCTAGATAGAGCAGACTGTACTGACTTTGGTTGCCACAACAGTATAAGGCTAGAAACGAAGCATTTTCTTAATACTTTGGCACTCACCTTTATATCCTTTTCGGGACGCTTTGTTTTTGCTATGCAAAAACATTATCTTTTTTTTTTGCGAGCGATCCTCTAGTTTGAGTACTTTGTAGAAGTACGCAAGCGTGTTATATTGCTTCTGCAGCCTATCTACGTATAAATACAATAATTTTGATATTGCTTGACAGGCTTTGGAAAATGTGCACCAGATCAGTTTCAGTGTAATAATGGAGTTTGTCTTGATCCCAATGGAAAATGTAATGGGTATGATGATTGTGGGGACGGATCTGATGAAATAGACTGTGGTATGTGGTTGCTTTGCTGTAGTATACTTTGCTTTACTTGATTAACATTCTTTAAGAAAGTGTTTTTGTCAGTGTTCAATTAGAAAAAAGTACACTTTCCTTAGTTCTGTACGCCTAAGTGATTACTGCTACTATGCTACTGTTTAACAAGTATCCAAGCAATATGCAACAGCCCGAACTACCATGCTATGAACTAGGAGTCGTCTTCTGTGTAATCCTCTGTTGCTTAGTGACATAAATCTACTTATTTGAACAGTGTTTTGTCTGCTACAGAAGCCAGAAGATTGTGAAATGGTCCAACGTCGCTATATAATTCTTTAAATATTTATTTTCTGTTTACTGCTATTCAGAACCACTAATTTTGGTATTAATAATAATAACAACCAGGTTTTGAAAATTGTTCACCAAGAGAATTTCAGTGTAACAATGGTCATTGTCTTGATCCTTGTAGAGTGTGTAATGGTTATGATGAATGTGGGGACGGATCTGATGAAATAGATTGTAATATAATTTCCAAATTGAAGTTGTCTCTCTTGTTGTAAATATGATTTTTTTCAGCGTCAATTACCTCAAAAGGACCATTATTCAAATAGCTGAGTTTAAGTATGTTGTTACAGACAGGGTATTGGCATAATAACACATAACATTCAAATATAATTTGTTCTTGTATCTAATTAAAACAACAGCACATCATAACTAGATATCATGACAGCCTGCTAGGAAATGTTTATTAATTATAGCCATATAATTTTCTTCAAAAATAGAGACAATTTTACTGTTCCTCAGGTTTTGAAAAATGTGCACCAGGTCAGTTTCAGTGCAATAATGGAGTATGTCTCGATCCCAGTGCAAAATGTAATGGTCAGGATGATTGTGGGGATGGATCTGATGAAATTGACTGTGGTATGGCTATTCTCATGGTTTCAGAACAGACACTAGATCACATGGAATTATTTTGTTAAAATGAGTGAGAGATTAAAACATTTTAAAAGAGATAGTACAACATATTATGAAATTTTAAAACTTGAATAACAAAAAAAGTGTCAGCTGAGTCAAAAATTGATGGAATGATATCTTTTTCACCTTTGGCTGTAATTCATAAATTGCACTGTGTTATCTGCTAGGCATTGTTTATTAATTACTGCCATATAATTTTCTTCAAAAATAGAAACAAAATTTTACTCTTCCACAGGCTTTGAAAAGTGTGCACCAAGTCGGTTTCAATGCAATAATGGAGTATGTCTCGATCCCAGTGCAAAATGTAATGGTGAGGATGATTGTGGGGATGGATCTGATGAAATAGACTGTGGTATGTTATACATACATCCTCAAATACTTGCAGCATTACTGCCCTCTCCTCTAAATAACATAAAGAATTGATATTTATAGAATAACACCAAAAATATATTGCAGGTTGCTTTGTTCTTCTTCAAGTTAAGATGCTTCTAAGAGTCCTGTTCCGTTTCTGTGAGTGTGGTTTAAGATGGGTTTACAAGTTAAAAATGCACAATCTAGGGTATAGTTTACGGTTAGGTTTAAGATGTGTTCATGATGTTCAAGATATTTTCCCAATAGCTTCCCGATTGATGTTGCCATTGCCTCAGGAAATCTTTTGATAGGTTTGCAATAGTTTCCCGATTCATCTAATTGGTTTACAAGTCTCATAAGATGAAACAGATAAGTTTACGATAGCCATAAGATCGAAAAGCTTGCTTTAGGACTGTAAGATAGGTTTTAGATCGCTGTAAGAATCAAAAGGTGATCTTACGATGGCTTTATGATGCCATGAATCGAATAAAAATTGGGAGAGGTTTGCAATAATTTCAAACAGGTTCAAATTGTAAACTGTTCCCAATGGACTCCCAAGCACTGTAATCGGGAACCTATGGGGAAGTTCCGTATTTTCCATACATGATGTGTGTATGAGGGCTTTAACAATCAGGAGCAAGGTTTACAATATATCACAGAAGTGGAACAGCCCTATAAGGTAGGATTCAAGTAGGCCCTCTCTGGAACCCATTGCATTCCTCAAAAGATTACCCAGTGTTTATCTCTACAACATTGTCTTCATAGAAATTTTTATGATTTGTGTGAGACATAAATTGAGGCAGTCAAAAAAAATTGTTTTCATAGAACACTTTTGAAGGGCTTTATGTTTACACAAGGGCACTTACTTATTACACAGGGTTTGAGAAATGTCCACCGGGAGAATTTCAGTGTAACAATGGTCGTTGTCTTGATCCTCGTAGAAAGTGTAATGGTTACGATGAATGTGGGGACGGATCTGATGAAATAGACTGTGGTAGGTTGTTAGATATAGGATAAAAGTTCAGTGTGTCTTGAAATGTATTACGAGTACAATAACATTTTAAAAGTCTGTCTTTTTCACTAAACAGCAGTGATCTCACAACTTAATTAGAGCTATCAACAATGCTTAAATGCCTAGCAATTGTTTCATATTTTTGGTTTTCCCTTGTTTATACCAATAGAAACTAACAACATACTTTTAAACAGTTAACAGAAAGTACAGAAACATCTCGTTTATTCGGGCTTTCGTCATTGCAAGTACAATTTTTCAGAAGTATGAGAAATCTATATAACTTATACCTTTATACTTTTTACAATATAAAATCAATAATAAAATCAACTATCCATTGTGTAATTGCACAGAATTTGAAAAGTGTTCACCTGGGGAGTTTCAGTGTAACAATGGTCGTTGTCTTGATCCTCGTAGAAAGTGTAATGCGTATGATGAATGTGGGGACGGATCTGATGAAATAGACTGTGGTAGGTTGTCATGGTCATTGAAGCTTTAAAGATTTACTTAGAACTTCAGTCAGATTTCTTTTTGTTTACTTTCAGTAACTGTTTGTAGTGTAACACCATATGTGACATTTGTGTACTTTGTAGTAGTATGCAGGCTTGTGTTATATTGCTTCTGCAGCCTATCTACGTATAAATACAATAATTTTGATATTGCTTGACAGGCTTTGGAAAATGTGCACCAGATCAGTTTCAGTGTAATAATGGAGTTTGTCTTGATCCCAATGGAAAATGTAATGGGTATGATGATTGTGGGGACGGATCTGATGAAATAGACTGTGGTATGTGGTTGCTTTGCTGTAGTATACATTGCTTTACTTGATTAACATTCTTCAGGAAAATATTTTTGCCAGTGTTCAATTAGAAAAAAGTACACTTTCCTTAGTTCTGTACGCCTAAGTGATTACTGCTACTATGCTACTGTTTAACAAGTATGCAAATAATATGCAACAGCCCCAACTACCATGCTATGAACTAGGAGTCTTCTTCTGTGTAATCCTCTGTTGCTTAGTGAAATAAATATACTTATTTGAACAGTGTTTTGTCTGCTACAGAAGCCAGAAGATTGTGAAATGGCCCAACGTCGCTATATAATTGTTTAAATATTTATTTTCTGTTTACTGCTATTCAGAAGCACTGATTTTGGTATAAATAATAACAACAACCAGGTTTTGAAAATTGTTCAGCAAGAGAATTTCAGTGTAACAATGGTCATTGTCTCGATCCTTGTAGAGAGGTAATGGTTATGATGAATGTGGGGACGGATCTGATGAAATAGGTTGTAGTAAGAATTACCAAATTGAAATCGTCTCTTGTTGCAAACATTATTTTTTCAGCATCATTTACCTCAATAGGGTGATTATTAATATGGTTGAGTTTAAGTGTGTTGTTACAGACAGGGTATTAGCATTATAACACATAGCATTCAAGTATAATTTGTCCTTGCATCTAATAAAAGCAAAGCACATGTTAAGTACATGTCATGACAGCCTGCTGGGCATTGTATTTTAATTACACCCATATCATGTCCTTTAAAAATAGAGACAAAATTTATTCTATTGTTCCTCAGGCTTTGAAAAGTGTGCACCAGGTCAGTTTCAATGCAATAATGGAGTATGTCTCGATCCCAGTGCAAAATGTAATGGTCAGGATGATTGTGGGGATGGATCTGATGAAATAGACTGTGGTATGGATATTCTCATGGTTTCAGTACAGACACCTTTAGATCATGTGGAATTATTTTGTTAAAATGAATGAGAGATTAAAACCTTTTAAACAGATAGTACAACACATAATGAAATTTCAAATAAAAAAAAATTCTATCAGCTGAATCAAAATTGATGGAATGGTATGTTTTGTAACCTTTGGCTATAATTCTTAAATTGCACTGTGTAAATAAGGTTTCTCCATTAATATACCATATTATTCTGACAGAGTTTGAAAAATGTCCACCAGGAGAATTTCAGTGTAACAATGGCCGTTGTATTGATCCTCGTAGAAAGTGTAATGGTTACGATGAATGTGGGGATGGATCTGATGAAATAGATTGTGGTATGTTAGAAATCTGAAAGTTAATGATAATTCATATTTTTCCTACCATATTTTTGTAAAATTTTTATGCATTAAGATATATGAGAAAAGAATAATAATTTAGTTATACTGTTTCTCAGGCTTTGAAAAGTGTGCACCAGATCAGTTTCAATGCAATAATGGAGTATGTCTCGATCCCAGTGCAAAATGTAATGGTCAGGATGATTGTCAGGATGGATCTGATGAAATAGACTGTGGTATGTTATACATACATCCTCAAATACTTGCAGCATTACTGCCCTCTCCTCTAAATAACATAAAGAATTGATATTTATAGAATAACACCAAAATCATAAACATATTGCAGGTAGCTTTGTGCTTCTTCAAGTTAAGATGATTGTAAGGTAGAATTCAAGTAGGGAAACTCTGGAACCCATTGCATTCTTTAACATATTATCCTTGTTATCCCTATTACATTGTCTTAATACAAATTTACAATTGGTGTATGACAAATTATGAGGCAGTCAAAAAATGTTTTAACTGAAGACTTTTGAATGCCTTTTTGTTTACACAAGGGCACTTACATATTACATAGAGTTTGAGAAATGTCCACCAGGAGAATTTCAGTGTAACAATGGTCGTTGTCTTGATCCACGTAGAAAGTGTAATGGTTACAATGAATGTGGGGATGGATCTGATGAAATAGATTGTGGTATGTTTAACTTTTTAAACGAAATTGATATAATTTTCAAAATTAGTAGTTTGTATGGATTGATGGATGAGTGAGAATTTTTGTCAGTTGTATATCCTTTATTTCATAGAGTTTGAAAGGTGCTGTCCAGATCAGTTTGAATGTAGCAATTATTTGGGAATCAATCTTTATTATGTAGGTTTTGAAAAATGTTCACCAGGCCAATTTGAATGTAATAATGGCCGTTGTCTTCATCCTGATGCAAAATGTAATGGTTATGATGACTGCGGAGATGGGTCTGATGAAATTGATTGTGGTAGGTCTCTTGTGTACCATTGATGCCCTTAATGTCACATAGGTCAAAGTTCAGGTTTTATGTCCTATTCAACAGCCAGCTTAATGTTGTAGCCATGTACTGAAACTCACATAGCAGAATGAATAATCCTCAAAATATTTGCTTTGAGTGTTAAGGACTGTATACTAAATCAGTTACATTTTTATAACATAAATCCTCATAAACTTAACAGAACTAATTCAAATATCTTTATGCTTTTAATGGTTTTGACTTTTGAAATGGTTTGATATTCAGTATTATGGTAGATTTTGTCTGGCACAGATTATTATCAGATAGAATAGATTATTGTAGTCATTGAGGCTTTGCTATCTTTACACTGGTCACTTGTCAATTTTGTTTTCAGACTTTTTGTACAAAGTTTTATTATCTCCCGCCGGGCGGGAGATTATAAAACGCATACCGTGCGTGTGTTCGTGTGTTATTGAGTGTGTGTCACGCTTTTATAAAGGGCTGTACATCACACTGGTTGTTTCTCCTTGGCCTTTTCAATGTTTTTATGACCTTATTGCTTATGTCCTTTGATTTGATGCTGTTATTTCACACCTAGGACCATAGCTAAGTGAGTAATAGCAATGGTGGCTACTTTGAGTAAAGTGCTCATAACTCCAAAACGACTGCATTTAGAGTGTTTCTGTAAAATACGTTGTTCAGCTACTTTCTCCATGCCTACAAGATGGTACCATTTTTAGGGTTCTATCTTCATGGCTAAGTGAGTAATAGCTATTTTCTGTTATTAACAATGAGCAAAATGAGTAAATTGATTTTGTCTTTGTAACTATTACTTACAATATTGGCCTGAAATATGTTGTTCAACAACTCCTTCATGTACTATATCATGGTGAGGTGTCCAAGGTGTAGCACCATAGCTAACTGAGTAATAGCTATACTAAGTTTAACATTTGACCATTGAGCAAGTCACTTATAACTCAAAAACTATTGAATATAGAGGATTTTTGTCGAATATGTTGTTCACCTATCTTTTGGATATACTGTATTGTGAATTTTCACAGCTGTAACTCCATAGCTAACTGAGTAATAGCTACTTTGATGATAACCATAATGAGTAAATGGCTTATATCTTCAAAAGTATTGCAGCTACACAATTTTGTTCCAATATGTTGTTCAGCTACTATCTCCACAGCTACAACATGGTCACTAGTTTGGAAGTGTATCTCCATAGCTAAGTGAGTAATAGCTACTTTGTCAATTTTTAATGATAACCATAATGAGTAAAATGCTTTATATCTTCAAAAGTATTGCAGCTACACAATTTCTCTCAAATAAGTTGTTCATCTACTTTTTTGTGAACTGTAACATATTTAAGTTTCACAACTGTTGCTCAATGTACAAGTGAGTAATGGCTACTTTATTGCTACTTTTGGTGAAAATGTGAAAAATGACAAATATCTCGCAAACCGTAATAGCTACTTTGTCAATTTTTAATGATAACCATAATGAGTAAATGCCTTATATCTTCAAAAGAAAGCTGTAGGTCCATAGCTAACTCAGCAATAGCTACTTTGACTTTTTTGATTTAAATAATTTATAACAGCAAAACTATTCAATTTAAAGGAGTTTTGTCAAATATGTTGTTCGCCTACTTTTTGATGTAGTGCGGCGGGAGATCATACCACGGCAGTGGTCTTGTTTCATTGCAAATATGACATGTGCATGTGTATTTTGAACCGGAGCTTGCTTTAAATTGCTCCTGCACAGATATAAGACTTTTGTATTGTTTGGCAGATTTTGAAAAATGTGCACCAAATCTGTTCCAATGTAACAATGGTCGTTGCCTGGATCCCAGTACAAAATGTAATCAAATCGATGAATGTGGAGATGGATCTGATGAAATAGACTGTGGTATGGTTTAAGTAAACTCTCAATATAAAACCAGTGTATTTCAAACAAACATTTTACAAGAGCACATTGGTCTTTAATGCATAAAACTAAGAACATATTTATCATGCAAAGTTTATGTTTCTTCATAAGGTTTAGGTATTTTTGCACTCTATCTATACTTCAGGCTGTTTTGCAATTCTGAATTACAAAGATCTGATTCTTTCTTCATAGAATATGATAAACCTATTCCTGGTACTATCATTGTATTTATATGTAACCTAACAGATTTTGAGAAGTGTCCACCTGGAGAGTTTCAGTGTAACAATGGTCGTTGTATTGACCATCGTAGAAAATGTAATAGTTACGATGAATGTGGGGATGGATCTGATGAAATAGATTGTGGTAGGTTATCTGAGAACAAAGTATTTTTGCCTGACAGAAAACAGATGGATGCATCTGAAGACAATTAACAAAACACATCATCATACATATATTGTCCAATTACTTAGCATGAATCAAGCAAATGAAAATAGTTATTATTGAGTGACACAAAATAATGGATGATATAACATGTTAGATAATACATTCATTCTTAGAGTCACAGCGCAAACATTTTATTATTCCAACAGAATTTGAAAAATGTCCACCAGGAGAGTTTCAGTGTAACAATGGCCGTTGTCTGGATCCTCGTAGAAGGTGTAATGGGTATGATGAATGTGGGGACGGATCTGATGAAATAGATTGTGGTATGCAAGCTTTAGTAAACCTTGATTAACAAAGCAGAACTTCAACTTTATTGTCAGTAAAACTGTGGTGCATTATTAGCTGTGCTGATGTTTGCAGAATGCTCTCACAATTTGCTATATATCATTAGTCTTGGGCTGAGCTTAAAAATTAAGCAAATATTGATCAAACAAATCTATCTATTACATAGACTCTTGTCCCGTAGCCGACTCCTTTAGACGCTCACAATTTTGTAAAGGTTCATAGAAATTATTTGGGAATTTATCTTTATTATATAGGTTTTGAAAAATGTTCACCAGGCCAATTTGAATGTAATAATGGCCGTTGTCTTCATCCTGATGCAAAGTGTAATGGTTATGATGACTGTGGGGATGGTTCTGATGAAATAGACTGTGGTAGGTTGCTGGTCACAAGGAATTGCATTTCAGTCTTTTTGCATTAGTTACCAAAATTGAGTTACTGAGTTATGACAATTAAACATAGCATCATATTTCTTGCTGAACAGAATTGTATGGAGTTTAATAATGAAATAAAAATATGGTGTACTTGTATATAGTATTGTCATCCAGTTTTATTTTTTCAATTCACAGAATGTACTACTTTGAAATTTAAAATGGCCTGTGGTTCTCTCTATTATGTCTAACATTAATAGAATTTGCAAAGTTTCTTTTCGGAACTGACCTAAAATGTATCATACCAGGGTTCCCACATCCTTGAAAATCCTTGAAAAAAATTCCTTCATTTTCAAGGCCTTGGAAGGCCTTGAATTTGGCCAAAATTGAATAAAATCCTTGAAAAATCCTTGAATTTGTTATTGCCCAACTTGTGCATCTGCATCATCTAGTTTTACGGCTTTGGCAGACTCAGCAAAGCAAGTATAATCTAAGATGTCTTAACTAACATTGTTGTAATGAGTTTATAAAATGTTGAAATCATGTTACAATAAAGAATTTTGTGGAAATAACGGATGGCTAGAAGGGGAGATAAGGAGGCCGTGCCTTAAAATATATCCTTGAAAATTGTTGTTTTGGACCTTGAAAATCCTTGAAAAGACCTTGAATCCAGTTATCAAAAGTCTCTGGGAACCCTGGTATCTGATGAAGTAGATTCTACTGTGGTAGGTTGTCTGAAGAGAAGGATTTTCTTCAAATGAATTAAATACAATTTTTATTGCGTTAATACATCCTATCCAATGGACAATTGCTAACTCCGGTCGGCGAGACCGGCCCGCCAAACGTCAGAAAAAGACGTCCTGTGTCTCCACCGGCCAGCCGGTCCTTACTCTGTGCACTCGCCAGGTGGCGTGTCGTACTTCCTTCCTGTCTAGACAGAGTGACGTCATAGCATCTTTTTCGTTTGGCGCATGCTCTGCTGCACGGAATTTATTTGTGAATTTGAAAATTGGATATTTTGTGGGATATAGGTGTTTTTAGTTTTTATAACTTACACATTTCATTTCTCACGTTATATAGACTATTATGTCTTCTCCTAGTCAAAGGAGAGGTGGGTGCGGACACATGATGGCGGGTTTTGATACCCACGCCGTTTGTGCCAGATGCCGTGACAAGAAGAAAGGCTCTGATCCATGCGTTGAAACCCCGCCTAAGCCTTGTTCTCATTGTGATTCCTTGTCGCCCCAACAATTAGCACAACTGTCCACTCCATCTTATCAACTCAAGAAGGAGAAGAAGAAAGACTCTAATTTGGCTTCTCCCGCCCAAGACACTCTCAGTCCCACCCTCATCGACCCGAACCTTGTGTCGGTAGTGGGGGTGGTTGATGGCCAGTCCTCTGGTTTGAGTGGGCCGGCGGAGAAAAAGGTGAAGAAAACAGAAAAGGCTGAAGCTAAGAAATCTTCTTCAAGGTCGGCCAAGTCTTCCAAGCCGGTGAAAGCCTCCAGCTCCGGCCAGGGCCCCTCTACCGACACCTCTACCGACCTTGCACTTTCTGAGTTGGACAAAAAGTGGTCGGAGAGACTCAACAAGTTAGAGGCCCTCTTGCTATCCAGAACACTGGACCGACCTCAAGAGACGGCTTTTAGTACTGTGAAGGTGACTCCCTCACATCCACCACCAGCTTCTGGGGTCAGACCGGAACCCTTTTTGAATCCTGCTACGCAGTCGATTCCACCGACCGACCTTGTTGCTGATGCACCGGCCTCTGATACTCCTATTCAACCGGCCTCAGTCAAGCCTTCAACATCTGGCCATCCAGCACCGGCTAATACAGGAGCTGTTCACAGACAATTAACCCCTGCTTTTGACACCAGCCGGAGAGATTCACCATCATCAAGTGACTCAGACTCTGACTCTTTGTCGTCTGACCGGCCTGTTGTGGATCTCCTCCCGGAGGAGGGTGAACTTTCTGATGGCCAGGATGGGGATTTGTCTGATCAAGAACAAGCTATGTCCGCAGAACAATCATATAGAGAGACAATGCGGGGCATACGCTCTTACATGGACTGGAGTCACATCCCAGATCTGGACTCAGGGACAACTACTTCAGAAGACAACCCTTTTGCAGCCCCCAAGTCACAAGCTCCAGGAAAGGTGTCGGTCAATCTACCCACCGACGAGTGGCTTTGTCGAAAAATGTCGAAGCTTAACCTTACACTTGTTCAAGGTTATCCGACTCGCACCTCAGACTCTGGTGGACTTTTAAGGGACCAATTTGTGCGTGTTCCCAAATCTCAGCATAAGTGGTACGGCTGTCAACCGGCTAAAAGCAAGGACTCTGAGAGTGTGTCTTCCTGGAATACCGGCTATTCGAGGCTGAATAGTACCTACCTCAGAATTGCACGTCAGGCCGGTATAGCCTCATCTCCACCCATGTCACGCCAAGTCTCCCAAGAAACCCTCAGGAAGTGGGAGAGGTCGGCGCGTGAATCCACCGTCATTTGCAACCAGGCAGCCTCTTTCAACAGGTGTCTGGTGAAAATACAGGACAACATGGGAGTACAGCTAAAGGCTATTAGGACAGATTCCAAAGGGAAAGCGTCAAACAAGGTGTCCGCGGCGGTTGATGAACTGCAGTTTCTATTGGATTTCAACAACAGTGTTTGCCAGGCCATGGCTAAAGCTATGGAACATTTAACTGAATTCGTGTTCGTCAACATGGCCAATACTACACTACTTAGACGCGACTCCTACCTCAGTTACCTGAAAGCTGGGATCAAGGCAGACACACTCAATGCCTTACGCACTTCCCCTCTGCACTTGGAGACATTATTCCCGGATAGTTTAATAAAGAGGGCAGAAGAGGACATTTCGGAACACGACAAGGGTCGGTCCTCTTCAGTGTATAAGGACAGGAGATACCACCCTTATGAGAGGCCAGAATCCAAGTCGGACAAAAACCAGGACAGACCGGCTTGGAAGAACCTATCACGCACACAACGTAGGAAGAACAAGGCCAGATCTCAACGTTCCTCCCGACCGGCCAAGGGTCAGCAGCAGTATAAATGACAGTCAATGTTTAACTCAGTTAGATCCACTGCTGCTGACCGGGAGCCCTACAGGAAAGACAATGAACACTATGTTACCTGTAAACTTAAGTGTTGTTTATCATGCTCATACTGCACCCGGGCAATCACAAAGGAAAGATATAAGTCCCGGGTTAGCAGATTGTCAAGGCAAGAAAGACACATTAAAATATGTCAAAAGTGTTTCTTCTGTCATTCCATTGTCTTATGTCAATCATGTTATCAGTGCCCCCAATGTTGTCACAAATCGGCCTGTAGGAGCCAGACTACAAAATTTTTGGAAAACTTGGCTGGATCTGGGTGCCGGTCCGAAAGTGGTACAAATATTGAAAGAGGGTTATACCCTCCCCTTTCGGATCCGGCCAAAGCTGACAAGGTCCCCTATAGTCATCAGCTGTTATGGCAATCCTCGCAGGAACAGCTACCTGCTAGAGGCATTACATCAGCTTATGACCAAAAACGCCATAGAACTAGTAAACAAACAAAGGTCGTTAGGTTTCTCCAACAGGCTGTTCTTGGTTCCCAAACCGGAAAACAAATGGAGACCTATCCTAGACCTAAGCAACCTAAACCAATTTCTCAAGGTGGAAAAATTCAAAATGGAGACACCGGAAACCATCACGACTTCCCTCCAACAAGGGGAGTGGGTGACCTCAATAGACTTCAAGGACGCCTACTTCCACATACCAATACAAGAACAGTCCAGAAAATATCTGAGATTTCATGTCCAGGGGCGGACCTACCAGTTCAAGGCTCTCCCTTTCGGGCTGGCCACAGCGCCCTTGGAGTTTACTATAATAGTAAAGGAGGTAAAACTGATGGCACTAAAACAGGGTATAAGAATCCACCAGTACCTAGACGAATGGTTGGTCAGAGCTTCATCCCACCGGGTATGTCTGCATCATACACAGAAACTAATGCAGATATGCCAGAAATTGGGCTGGCTGGTGAACATAGAAAAGTCCGAATTGGAGCCCAAACAAATCTTCAACTTTGTAGGCTACCAATTCGACCTTCAAGCGGGCCGGGTCAGACCCACTCCGGACCGGTGGCAGAATCTTCAGGACAAGATACTGCAGTTACTTGCCAGACCTTCTTGCTCAGCCCGGGATTTCATGTCTCTAGTAGGCTTACTGACAGCCACAGAAAAGCAGGTCCATCTAGGTCGGTTGCACATGAGACCAGTCCAATGGCATCTCAAAAACAATTGGAGGATACCGGAATCGTTAGAAAAGACAATTCCTCTTCCAAGATCTCTACACCCACACTTGCAGTGGTGGCTGAGAGAGGAAAATGTCCTCACAGGCCAACCCCTACATCCAGCAAAACACGCCTTACAGATCTTTACCGACGCGTCAAAAGAAGGCTGGGGCGCTCATTTAAACGAACATACTGCAAGAGGGGTGTGGTCCATTCCGGAAAGCAAACTGCACATAAACTATCTGGAACTCAAAGCCGTCTTCCTAGCCTTAAAGCAATTCCAGGACTTCTGTTCAAACAAGACAGTCCTGGTGGCCACAGACAACACCACTGTGGTGGCCTACATAAACAAGGAAGGAGGCATGAAGTCAGGCCAACTATGTGCACTGCTCTGGAGGATCCTAACCTGGTGCAACAGGAACCAAGTGACTCTAAGGGCGCGTCACATCCCAGGCTGGTTGAACGTGGTAGCAGACAAGCTATCCAGGCTAGGGCAGATTATTCAGACAGAATGGTCTCTGCTTCCCCAAGTGTTCGACCTTATATGCAACAGGTGGCATCGACCTCGAATAGATCTTTTTGCCACCAGATTCAACACCAAACTCCCAATGTTTGTGTCACCGGTGCCAGATCCGACGGCCACTGCAGTGGACGCACTGAGTCTGTCATGGGAGGATCTGGACGCCTATGCTTTCCCACCAGCAGCCATCTTGGGCAAAGTGGTGGAGAAACTTCTGGACTGCCCTTGCAAAAGAATGATTCTTATTGCCCCAGGGTGGCCGAACATGACTTGGTTTTGGGACCTGGTGGAAATGTCCAGCCAAATCCCACTGAGCCTGCCTCATTTACCCAACCTCCTGTCTCAACCCTTCAATCAAACGCCTCACAGGAGTCTCACAAATCTAAATCTCCATGCCTGGCTCCTAGAGCCACTGCAATCAAAAAACAGGGATTCTCTGAGGCAGTGGCGGCAAGAATTGAAGCTCCTCAGAGGGGCTCTACCAGATCAGTCTATGAGGCAAAATGGACCATTTTTACAAAATGGTGCATCACTAATAAGGTGGACTTCAGGGCACCCCCTGTGAAGTCAGTTGCTGAGTTCCTGATGTACCTTTTTGAGGACAGGAAACTTCAGCCCAGCACCATTGATGGTTACAGATCTGCCATTGCTGACAAGTTAGGGAATTCGCCCAACAATCTCAGCAAAGACGAAAACCTCATTCGTCTCCTGGATAGTTTCCATAGAGACAGGCCCAAGGGTAGAAGAGGTATTCCCTCTTGGAATCTCTCGCTGGTCTTACATCAGCTTACAAAACCCCCCTTTGAACCACTTAAAGACGCTACCTTGAAACATTTAACGTTCAAGACAGTCTTCCTTCTGGCTTTGGGGTCGGGCAAGCGTAGGAGTGAGATCCATGCCTGGCAAAATAAAAACATCAGGCACCAATCCGATTGGTCAAAAGTGTCACTGTATCCATCTCCCAGCTTTCTCTCAAAGAATCAGCTGGCCAAAGAGGGTCCGGACAGTGTTGCCCCGGTAGTTATTCCAGCCCTGGCTCCGACCCTGGATAAATCCCTCAAATCTGATCGGTCACTATGTCCAGTCAGAGCACTTCGGTACTACTTGGACAGGACCTCAGATATCAGGCAGAACAAAGAATTAGTTTTTGTCTCCTTCAAGAAAGGTTTTGACAAAGATATTTCCCCTGCCACCATCTCCTCATGGATCAAACAGACAGTGATCCTATGTTATGAGCTCTCGGATCAGGAGGCACACACCTTACATCAGGTCAAGGCTCATGATGTTAGAGCCTTTGCTGCCTCAAAAGCCTTCCAGTCAGGAATTTCCCTGGAACAAATTTTATCAGCCTGCCACTGGAAGTCACATAACACCTTCACTCAATTCTACTTGAAGGATGTGGCCTGGGCTGACACAGAGCTTTTCCACCTGGGTCCGGTTGTGGCTGCTCAGCAGATCCACCCGGAGACCAAGGTATAGAGGAGATAAAACACACATATATATATGTAAATACTGTGTATACAATTAAGAAGCAAAAAAAAAAAAAAAAAAAAAAAAACTGGATCGTGCTTCCTTCGGGAGGTCCCTTTTATTTCTATGGGATTGAACTCATCCCTCTCTTCCCCTACCTCAGAGCAGGTCTGTTATAAAAAGGGGGGGGGGGGGCAGCAAGGTCGATTCTGACGGTTTATCCTCCGGATAACCGGGTGATGATATTCGACCATAGCCTCAAGGGTCATTGACCTCAAGATCTGGCTAGGCTTAAAATGGAGTTTGATGTCAATACCATGAGTCAATTTAGTCCCTAGTAATTTACCCGCCGACCAAGCGGTAGTTATTCAGCAATTGTCCATTGGATAGGATGTATTAATAAAATACAAATAAAATAAAATAAATTGCAAATTTAATAAGTAAATTAAATTTTTATAAGTTAATACCCTATCCAATGGACAGGCAAGACCCTCCCACCGACCCCGCTGTTAATTTACTAGGGGTCTTTATTATGTTTAGACAACGAAAAAGATGCTATGACGTCACTCTGTCTAGACAGGAAGGAAGTACGACACGCCACCTGGCGAGTGCACAGAGTAAGGACCGGCTGGCCGGTGGAGACACAGGACGTCTTTTTCTGACGTTTGGCGGGCCGGTCTCGCCGACCGGAGTTAGCAATTGTCCATTGGATAGGGTATTAACTTATAAAAATTTAATTTACTTATTAAATTTGCAAATTGTATGTTTTTATACAAAAAATATTACATTAGGCTTAAAATACAAATTTGAAAGAAAGTAAGCAAAATCATAAATTATGGGGATAAATAATGCTAAAAATTTTGCCTCAATAACCTACAGAGTTTGAGAAATGTCCACCAGGAGAATTTCAGTGTAACAATGGTCGTTGTCTGGATCCTCGTAGAGAGTGTAACGGTTATGATGAATGTGGGGATGGATCTGATGAAATAGATTGTGGTATGTGTTGTGTTACTGAATATTTTCAGTGACCTTTGCAATATATTAAGTCTTAATTTTGAAGTATTTTGAACATATGCATCAGTATGGGTACTGAATTAAATAAAATAATATCAAACTTTAGTTTGGTGTTCCATATCCATCAGTATTGAAATATTATTTTGCACTGTAAATTTCACCACCTTGCAACTAAACCTTTGTTGTATTTATCAATATGTGATATTATATTGTGTGACATAATAACTTTCAAAAGGAACTGCAATAAAGCTTTGACAGATCACATTATGTCTTAGAGTAATAAAAGCTTTAAACTAACAGTGTTGAGATATTTTACTTTGAATGAATGTGATAGCTGCAGTGTTGAAATTGAAACTCAGTGCCATAATAATTATTGATTTATATTAAAATAACAATACATGCCAGAAATGACTATATATGTAAAAATATGAGAAAGGGGACTGATTTATTCCTCAGGTATTGAAAAATGTGCACCAGGTCAGTTTCAGTGCAATAATGGAGTATGTCTCGATCCCAGTGCAAAATGTAATGGTCAGGATGATTGTGGGGATGGATCTGATGAAATAGACTGTGGTATGTCCCCATAGTAGCATTAATAACACCATAAATATCCCCATAAAATATGTTTTTAATATATTCTCACTAATATTTGTTCCCAAAGTGGCTCTTCCATAATTTTACTACATTAAAGTCAAATTTTATACAATGAACACCACAGGGAAGCATTGTGAGGATAGCTTAATAATGATGTATACAACATATATGTGGGATACACTGTTTAACAAGTATTAACACAAATTTGGGCAAAGAAACCATAAAGTAATTTGCACCAGTCTGGAATGCCCTCAAATGCAGTGTATCGTGAACAATAATATAAAAGTGTCCTGTTGTATTTGTGCATGATGAATATAAATTTGAATAGAAACTTTACTAGAGTTTCAAAAATGTAGAGGCTTGTGGTTCTCATTAAAACAGTGTTTGAGAAGTGTCCACCTGGAGAGTTTCAATGTAACAATGGTCGTTGTCTCGATCCTCGTAGAAAGTGTAATGGTTTTGATGAATGTGGGGATGGATCTGATGAAATAGACTGTGGTAGGTTGTCATGGTCATTGAAGCTTTAAAGATTTACTTAGAACTTCAGTCAGATTTCTTTTTGTTTACTTTCAGTAACTGTTTGTAGTGTAACACCATATATGACATTTGTGTACTTTGTAGTAGTACTTAAGCTTGTGTTATATTGCTTCTGCAGCCTATGTGTGTACAGATACGAGAAATTTTATATTGCTTGACAGGCTTTGGAAAATGTGCACCAGATCAGTTTCAGTGTAACAATGGAGTTTGTCTTGATCCCAATGGGAAATGTAATGGGTATGATGATTGTGGGGACGGATCTGATGAAATAGACTGTGGTATGTGGTTGCTTTGCTGTAGTATTTACTTTAATTGATTAAAGTTCTTCAATGACAATTGCTTAGCTTGCTTCGTGACGATTTAAAGGATAATTTGGAAAAAATTCTTTGCTTCTTTCATTTGTTTTCTTGAAATTGAACTATATCAATAGTCATGTGCAATATATTACTGCCACTTCTGGTAATAAACTATGTTGTTTTTATCAAATGCTATTTGGTTTTTACAAAAATAAATGTACTTGTTTGCCATATATTTATAATATGACAGTCATATTGAAAATCTGTCAAAAAATAATAAGCATTTCTTGCAGTTTGGCGTTTTGGTTGTGCAGGTTTTAAAAAATTGTGCCCTTTTTAGATAGTAGCTTTATTTATAAAACAGTGTTTGAGAAGTGTCCACCAGGGGAGTTTCAGTGTAACAATGGTCGTTGTCTTGATCCACGTAGAAAGTGTAATAGTTACGATGAGTGTGGGGATGGATCTGATGAAATAGATTGTGGTATGATATTCAGATATTTTCCTTGTTTGTGAAATAGCTTCAGGAAAGGCCAACTCAAAAACAAATTTGATGCCAAAACATCAATATAATCCCTCAGATTGTTTCAAATTCACTATTATTTCCCACACAAATGTGTTAACAATTAAACCAAATTGCGAAAAAAAATTTTGCTGGAATCATTTATTTGAAAGCTCAGGAAGTATATTTAAAAACATTGTAATATTTATTATATTATCCATTTGAATCCATTCAGAAAAGTTATGCATGTGTACCATTTATACACTGAGTAGATCACATTAGTACTGTTGTACAATTGTAATATTATGTAGGTTTTCAAAAATGTCCACCAGGGGAGTTTCAGTGTAACAATGGCCGTTGTCTTGATCCTCGTAGAAAGTGTAATGGTTACGATGAATGTGGGGACGGATCTGATGAAATAGATTGTGGTAGGTTACTCTGAAAACAAACAGTTCATATAATTACATAGAAGTTTCTGTTGTACATACCTTTCACTTTGATGCTTAATTTTCCTTGTTTCCACCTTTGTCTGCTTTTGCAGTTTTCTCCAATATTTTTATATCCTTGCCTATTTTTATTTTTTTATACAGAAATTTTATTGTTCAGATCATTTCATTTTAATGTATATAAGCTCCTTGGAAATATAATAGCTTCCTCACTGGTTAGTTGAAAACACCAGAGACCCTTCGCACAAACTTAAAGCCGGGATGATTAAAGTGGAAGATACTAGCAGATATATTTTTGTATATTGAATTATACAAGGTATGTCCTTTACAGCAGATTTACTCAATTAACATTCCATATTGGTCCAGTTAATTACTATGCAACAATAATAATGTCAAGATTTTACCTTATTTGAACACCGAGCTGAAAACATAAATAACTAGGCTTCTTAGGTACAGCGAAACACAAGTTTAAAATTAGCACGTTATCACAATACACAATGACTTTAACTGTTTAGGCATTGAGAAGTGTCGCCCGGGTCAGCTGACTTGTAACAATGGAGTTTGCGTTGATATTGATGCAAAATGTGACGGCCAAGATGACTGCAGGGATGGATCTGATGAAATAGATTGCGGTATGATATGCAAATATAGGGAAACCAATTAAGGCTTTTGAGTATCTTGTATTTGAATAAACCAGTTATGTACTTCACTTTTTACAACTCCAGTAGTCTTCTTCAACACACGAAAACACATATAAGTTTCGTTCAGTGCAGCAAAGCACATAATAAGCAAGTTGTCACAATACACAATGACTTTAACTCTGTAGGCATTGAGAAGTGTCGCCCGGGTCAGCTGACTTGTAACAATGGAGGTTGCGTTGATATTGATGCAAAATGTGACGGCCAAGATGACTGTGGGGATGGATCTGATGAAATAGACTGCGGTATGATATGCAAATATAGGGAAACCAATTAAGGCTACTGTGTGTCTAGCATACTAGTTGTTTTATATATGGAAGCTACAATAACATACCTAATAACTTTGGAACCAAGTTTACATCAAATGTTCAAAAGGCAGAAATGTTTTCAATATTTTGACTCAATATTTTATTTTTATGCACTGATGGATTGCTTGGGACTCCATTTTTACAGCCCGATCATACAGCCCAATCACAAAATCTGATATGAGGTACAACACAAATGTTCTACAAAGTAAAATCACTTCATTTCAGAATGGATTGTATAATTTTTGGATCATTTGGACAGCTGTGTCATATTACTTCAAACCCTATGATCAGATCAGATCAGTTTGATGCCTTTAGCCTAATTAATAACCAGTTTTGAGTGTAAGAATAAACTACAATCAAAGCCCTATTTTACACATTATCTTCACACTCTAAAAAATGATTCAAAAGTCACAAAAGCTATGTCACACTGTTAAACCATGAGACACTTTTTTTCAGATTGTCCATGTGGAAGTGACATACATAATATTATATGTCACAGTTTTCATAGCTTCAGTATTTTCAAATCTCACTTAAAATTATTTATAGTACCTTATTTTACTACATTATTCTCCCAAAGTTTTGAATACTGCATTAGGCTACAAATGTGGTTGAGTAGTTGTTTGAATGATTTTAAGATCAAAGTTTAAACTTAGTCACTCTGTAAAATGTTGTTCTATAAGTACATTTAACAACACAGTCATTGACTGACAGTATATCTGGACCTGTTATTGTTAGATTTTGAGAAATGTGCACCAGGTCAGTTCACATGTGCTGATGGGAAATGTATGGATGCCCTTGTTAAGTGCGATGGTTTAGACGATTGTCGTGACGGTTCAGATGAGATTGATTGTGGTAATAACATTATGCAAATTCAAATTTTTGTGAATGTATAAATAAATCTGCTAGAAAACCATCTTACAAGTTGAATGTACTATTCAAACACAAATGGATTATTGCTGCTGCAGCTATTTTGACTATTATATTTTCATTATAGGAAAACCTAATGCACTTTTGGGAAAATATTAAAAGGGAACCTGGTAAAAAGAGTTTTAGGTTACCTGGAAGACCAAGAGTGAATACCTTGATATAAAATATTGATTTTATTTATTTATTGATTTGATTTTATTTTTTTTGAAAAATGATGACTATAGACAGATGTACGAGTATTATAATAGTGTATTCAATGATATGTACAGGATTTGAGGCCTGTCAGGATGGTGAATTTCAGTGTAACAATGACCTGTGTATTGATATCACCGGTAAATGTAATGGCACTGACGATTGTGGGGATGGCTCGGATGAAGTGGATTGTGGTGGGTTCTGCTCTTCATTTCAGTAATAATTAGGTCCACACAATTATGTATTTTACATTTTATTTCATGTATTTGATGTTAAAGCCTACAAAATTTACCCTGGAGAATATTTTTGTTAGTATCTGTTACCCCCAGTACCATTTTGTTTTCATTTTTGTTTTTAACTTTTTTATCGACTTAACTTTATGCTTATATAGAGATTAATAAATAACATTCAGATTCTTTGGTCTATATTTATCATTATTTGCTTCCTGCATCTGGTATTTAGTTCACTGCACCCCTGTAGCCTACACCAAGCTGAATATTTCCTCACATTTCTTTATGTTTCAGTATACATTTTATTTACTCAATAGCATTTGTTTTTGTAACAACATTTCTACAGTCCTATTTTATCTATATAAGTGTTATATATATATCGTACCCTCTCCACACTACCAACTTTTATTACCTCTGCCAAGGAGATATTATTTTCATGACCATTTGTCTGTTTGTTAGCAAGATCATGCAAATACTGCTGGTTGTATCTTCCTTTAAAAAGAATCAGAAGATGCCTCATGGTACCACTTAAATTGCATTAAATTTTGAGAGTGATCACAATCTTGATACCATAAAAAAATCAGGATTTTCTTGATTACTTATTACATTCCTTGGCGGATGTATGCACTCTCTGAGTGCTCTTATTTACCATATTATCTTGTAACTGTGTAAACATTTTCTGTACTGCTTTAATATACCGGGTATGTTGATCTGTATACCTTTGGCAGTACCAACCCTAGCTTACAAGTCTTTTTGTCTTTATAGAATATTAAAATATTTGTATATTGTATTTACACCTGTATAACCTAGTGTAGTGCTTACCTGTGTTCTTTTATGTCTCTCCTCTGTGCCTTTCCCTTCCTGTGTGAAAGAGTTTGAAGTGTGTGGTCCCGGTCAGTTACAATGCAGTAATAATCAGTGTGTAGAACTGGATGTCAAATGTGATGGCAATGATGATTGTGGGGACGGATCTGATGAAATAGATTGTGGTACGTATTGAAAAAATGGACTTGTACATCCTATATGACTGGATGTGCAATCCCGGTATGTTGTTTAATGCCTATTCTCTCCTAGACACCAGAGTGTCGTTTTCTCACAGGTTCATTCCCAGGCAATGCTGTGATCTCAAATGGAGTTCTATACAATTGAAACATCTGGCAGTGACTGGTTATTCAGTTGTATACTTTGTATTTTATCAATTTCTTTCCTTTTTGTTCTTTTTCTCCATTTTATAGCCTTTACTGCTTCTTGCTGTTTCTCATTAATTTGATATTTTTCTTGTTTTTCACTTTTTTCTTGTGAAAGGTTTGTGTGATGCTACATTTTCTTCAGATGTTTTCACAGCTCCACTGTTGTGAACATTATATACTGTTTGTAATATGTAAAATACTTTTAACATTTAAACTGATCATCGTTTTGGTATGTGTATCTGTTTGAATCTTCATCATTTTGTTCAGCAGTAAACATTACCTTCTTAAAATTTGTAATTGCTTCTTATAGACTTTGAATGCATGCGATATGCATAGTTCCAAAACAATAATTGTAAACAAATATGTGAGGAATATTGTGTAGTTTTGCAAACATTATATGCAGTCAACTTAGTCTGTAAGTTGAATTTAAAAGGTTTCATCCGACTTCTTGACTTAAATAGTAAATGTCTTGGGAACTACAATTTTGCTATATTTATTTTATGCTTTTACAAAAAGGATTAAATGTGACAAGAAAATTGTGACGATTAAAGACAGACTCAAGCATACGTGACCAGCAAACTAATAGAGGAGAAAAAGACGGAGTGATGGATGCTTATAAAATAATAATAAATCTCCTCTTGAATTAAAGCTCAAAGGATCATAAAAATACTTGTACCTGATCAGAAGTTACTACGAACAGGATAACTTTCACTGAATTGTTATTTTTCTACATAAATCGAAATTACCTTTAAAAGAATTTATTTATTGCAGTAACTCTTTATAAGAATCAGCATTAGTTGAAGCAGGTAAAATTTGCAAGGCCTCACCATCAGAAAAGGTGAATTTTTGTTGGTATAAATGGAAGTTAGTAGTAACTAGAACTGAATTCTGTCAATATTGCGAGTTCAAGTTCTAGAGAATGTACTGTATATGTATGTCATAAAGGCCATGGGGCTTGTGTGGTTACACTGAAAGTTCTGTGTAATTGCAGAATTTGACAGATGTAGACCAGGTGACTTCAGATGTGACAATGGACGTTGTGTAAGTGATCGAGTTACTTGTGATGGTCGGAACGACTGTGGTGATGGATCTGATGAACGTGACTGTGGTTAGTTTGTCTTTAAAATTAAAACTACTTCTCTTAAATTAAGACCACAGCCTTAAAACTTTCGACTTATGGCTGTAGTTGTTTGCCTTTAACCTTATAAACTTCAGATATTGGTGAATTTTTTTTTTGTTTATTTGGGGTTTTACGTCGCTTTCAACACTGTACAGGTCATATCACGACGGGTAGTTGGAAGGGCAGAGGAAACCAGTACATATAGTTCGCTAGGGTTGTGTACTGTAAACTGCCGACCAACGGCAAGCAACTACCAGCTTTCCCACTTACGGCCATGACGGGGATCGAACCCCGGCCGCAGAGGTGGGAGGCGAGAGTGTTACCACTCTGCCACCGTGGCCCCTCAGATATTGGTGAAATAATTACTTTTATAAATATCTGTGTATTGGTATTGTTACCCTTACTCTGAGTGATAATTAAGGAGTATATAGATAGTATATCCCCTGTATATATGTAATGTATTAACTGGTTTGAAAAATTTAAATATACTTTTTGAGCGATACTATCCATGTTATTCATTGCTTTGTTACACTAGGTCCAGTCACTACACCCAATCCATGTGGAGAATACCAGTTTCCATGTGGAAATGGCCAGTGTATTGATATACGCCGCCGTTGTAATGGATTTGATGAATGCGGAGATAATAGTGATGAACGGGGGTGTAGTAAGTGCAAGATATAATGCAAGACTAGCTAATTAATCAATAGTCTAACCTGTCTTCATTTAATTGCCCATCAACAGCCCCATCTTGTGAGTTTTATATATATATTTTTTTTATTTTAGTGTAGATAAATCCAGTAACATGTTTGTACTCCACCTTTTTTGAGTTTGTGAAGACTTTTATATCCAGAGTAGCTATGTTTAATTCTTCCATGAATATCTCTTATATTCCTGTTTAGTTACATACACAAGTCCCGAATATTTTATGTTTCATAATAGTTATTGGTAGTTTGTTAGTATAACCCATTATTTTTATAACTGTGTAAAACTTTATGTTTTGTTATTTCCCATTGTAAATATTGTCAAAAGTTGAAAAGTTTTTACAGCATTATTTGGTTTCAGTTCCAGATTAGACAATAATGTGAAAATGCATGTTGTAATTAGTGATAACCCTGGCTTGTAACTTATGAGAGCTCTATGTTTACTTGTGTCTCAGTTCCCTGAAATATAATAATTACAGTTTTTCAGGTTTCCATATTAAACTACAGCAGCTAATATATAAAAGAAATTGTTTTATTATTTTACATAAACTGGAATCCTGGATTTTTCACATTTAACTTATACAGGGTACAGTACAGAGGGAACTGGGCCATAATCAGAATAAAATTATATGGATTTTCAGAGGTTCTAGTTACATAGTCTGTTTGTATTGAACTACCTCAATTCCTTTGTTGGCTTCTAATTTTTTTTCACAAGAATGCATGGTATTTTTATAAGGTAAACCCTAATATTAAATATTGCATAAAATATTGATATCACAGAAAACCTAACACTGAAAAGGTAGATGAATACAAGAGAATCAGAAAACTGAACGACTAGACCCACTAATATCCACAGAATTTGGTTCTAGTTGTGTCTAAATTCCACTTATACCTGACAACAGGTATAAATACTGCATTTTCTAATGACACATTCTTAAGATGACTTATGACTTGTGACCTAATTGGTAATTACACTGGTTCAGCTTGTACTGAGCAAGCTGTATAAGGATACAGACTGTAGCTAAGGTTTACATGAGCTCTCACCTGCAGGTTGATCAGGTGTTGACCTGGCTGTGTACATATGGCTCTGTGGGTGTTTTAGTGTCTAGACAATGTCTGTGGTACCAGTTCAAGTGTAACAATGGCATTTGTGTGGACAGCCGGCGCCGTTGTAATGGTATAGATGAATGTGGGGACGGGTCTGATGAAAGAGGATGTGACGGTGATGGTAAGTAACCACTTGCAAAAAACAGTACTGGACACCTGTTTAATAGGCCGTAATTGTGCCTTCGCATTTGTTTGTGTAAACATTAAGGACTATAAACTTAATAAGTGAGATTAGAAATCTAAGGCAAGGTTTCCATAAGGCTGTGTACATTTTTACTGTGACTGCACTTGTCTCTTGATAAAAGATATGATAGTAAGTTCAAAGGTAAGAGTTTTAATTGTTTTGAATACTTGGCAAGTTTTTGGATAGTGTATTCAGAGGGCCTTCATTTGTGATGGTAAGTTCAAAACTTTTAGTTATTATTGCCAGATAACCAATATCTGATCAAGACACTGTGCTCGTGGTCATGTGCTGCTCTACTCCACCCTTAAATGTGTCTGTTGTAGTATATACTACACAATGTGTTGAAAGTCATACCTCAGACCCTAATATATTAAATAAAGCGTAATGTGAGCGCTGTCAGACCAACAGGAACTTGGTGCAAAGTTTCTGTTTATTTAACCAGGAAGAAGGAAACTATTTATGTTTATGTATATATATTAATCACCTAAATTGGTGAGATTTTTACCTCTGCCATTCTTGCCATTATAGAAAATAACATACCGTAAATTTCCAAAATAGCACCCAGGTTCAAATAAACGCCTGGTTCAAATTAACGCCTGGTACCAAGCACACTGTTTACAATTTATAACACTGTTTTTTGTATTTCAAAAGAACCCCCAGTTCAATTTAATGCCTGGACTGATGCCATTTGAAAATAATTAACGCCCAGGCCATATTTTGAAAAAAATATGGTAAAACCATTTGTTCTTTAGCACTTGTTAAAGTCAGTTTTGAAAAACTCCATATTGATTTAACCAATATTGAAATTCTGACTGGCAACTTTTGCTATAGACCTGTAGCTTTTTTGAATTGCAGGTCTGGTGGACATGAAAAGTTTTTTTATGAATTTTGTACACTGCTTGAAAATGTGTTGAAAGTGGATGTTGGTGGACTAGTGGTGATATGCAGGATAGGATTACATTTTTAAAACCATTGTCTTAACGGAGAAAGTGCTCATTTATATGCACAGTTGTTGACAATCCAGAGTCTTACTTAATTAGTCTGGCTTTAGATTGATTTGTTGCACTATGACATTATCTACAGTGTGTTGAAGTGATGTTAAATACAAATATATTACTGTTTTGAGATGACTTTTTGTTCATCTATGTTTATGTGACAAATTTTCAATCCACTTTAGCACCATTTATTAGAACAGGGGCAAATTAAGTACTTTTGTAAGTGTATTTTTTGCACTTAGTTTTAACATGAAGAAGTCTGTGCACTGTGATACAAGTCAGTTTGCTGTATATAGGTATAGTGCACTTTATGTCATATATGTATATAAAAGTCACACAGTAGGCAGGGTGCTAACTTAATCGTGGAAAGCTTACATTAATCTGGTTTTGTTGTGTGTTTTTGTTTGAAAAGTTTCTAATATATAATTGTATGTGAGTGGTTCTTTTTGTTTTGTTAAGCACATCCTGTAGTCTTTGAATTACACAGTATCCACAAATGAACACACTGTTTAAAATGCTCTATATATCAGCCATGTGAATAGTTTAGATGGTTTCAGTTTAGCTTTACCAAACTTACATTCCGTTTTGTGTAAATGTTGCTGTCATGGTTGCTCTCACCTGTTGCAAGCAATTCTTGTACATCAGAAATGTTGTATTCTCTTTGGTTTTATGATCAAACTTGTCCAATTTTGCAGTATTTTAATTTACGTAAATTTCTGTATTCTTATACATTCAAAAGAAAACATTAAAATGTATTCCCAGTGAAAGTTGAATATCCATTTTCTCCAGTTTTTCTGCAAATATTTGACCCATATATGGGCTAATGTAGAAACTGCATTGCATTCCGTTGCTGGAATGGAAGAATGTTTACATGTAAATATATTTTTTCTTCAAGTTTCATTCTGTGAACTTTAATTGATTCCCCACAAATGTGATACTGTTTGCTTTAATGCTTTTGTTATTGGTATTCTTTCAGGGAATACTTGAGACTGTATGCTTTTATAATAGATCCAAATCAGATTACAGTTTTAACATGTTAAATGCATTATATCAGATGTAACACTGTAGTACCATTGTTAACTAATTGGCCATAATTTGTAACTGTAATATTTAAGGGTTAGCAGTGCCTGAGTTTAAGTGTGACGGTTGTCAGAGCATTTACCATATTCATATCAAGCCTTATGGTGCAGTACTGTTGCTTTAATAATTTGCAATAATTAAGCAGAGTAATACCTGTTATAGGGTGTGCTGTGACTGAGTTCCAGTGTGAGAGTGGTCAGTGTGTTGACCAGTCCAGGCAATGTGACGGGAGGGCTGACTGTGATGACGGTAGTGATGAACAAGACTGTGGTCAGTATTTTACCCTAAATATGATATCTGCACATAGTATTATTGTATTGTTTACAAATTTGTACAAATTCATACTTAAGAACCTGATGGCTTATGTGGCTTTATGGCTGCTACTGACCTTCAGTTTCATGGCATGAAGATACTCAGTCTATTTCCATTCTACCGAACAGGTTGTGACTCTGTCACCTGTTTACCTCCTCTGTCACAAGTATTTTAGTATTTCTTATTCACTTGGGTGAAAAAGAAAGGATCTGAAGAATGATATCTGTTGTTAAATGTACAGTCCTGATGATCTGAGTGAGGATCAAACCCAGAACCTCTGCTCCAAGTTCAACACTTCATGCCTTGTCTCATAAAGATGTCCTTTCCCTTAGGACAGAATAAGACATGGCCTATTAAAAAGTATCAAATATCCGCTAGTTAGGGGAGATCTCGGCCCAGATTCATCAATTTTGTTTTTCATTGAGTACCCTTATTTCAAAAGTGTCCGAGAAAAATTCTCAGAATAAGAAGAAAACAATCTGTGAAAAAGTAAATTTTATAATTGCCATCAAGGAATTATTGTCATTACAGTTTTAAATTGAAACAATAGCATCATGTTATCATCAATGAACATATTAGTTCTACTTGCTTATCTCCACAAAAGTAGTAGCTGAAACCTAGGAAAGAAATCAGATAAAATTCTTATAACAGATATTGTGGTTATAGGTTGAGATCCCACACTTTGCCTCATGAATATATAAACCTGCATTTCGGTCTCAGCTTTGCATATGATGCCCCAAGGATTTGGAATGATTTTCCTGATGTTGTATGTTCAGCCATTTCTCTCCTACCCATTCAGAAAGAAGTTGAAAAACTATCTTTTTGCAAAAGCATACCCACCCTAGTTTCTGGCTTTTTCCCAGTCTTTCTCCATGGCACTGACCCCTGCTACATCCCTGGCTATAGGATTATGGATTTCTGCTTTTCTGTATTATGTGCTTAGAGTATGTCTTTAGATGGAGATTGAGCGCTATAACAGTACTATTAGAATTAGAAAAAAGCAGTATTTTAGTACAAATAATCCCGATTCTTAATGAAGTATATTTGTAGGTTATTATGAGGCTTGTTGTAATCTGAGGATAACTTGTATATTGACAGGTTGTGATTCCTCTCAATTTACGTGTAGCAATAGTCAGTGTATCGACATATTCAGGAGGTGTGACGGTAGAAATGACTGTGGGGATGGTTCTGATGAACAGGGCTGTCGTGAGTAACTTTATTGATTTTTTATACAACTCAGCTTATGACATGGAGAGTATAAAAATAATAGAAATGTGTGAAATTTCCCATTGGGGACCCAAACTCCTGTGACAATAAGCAAAATTAAAATGCCAAGTGAAAAAAATTATAGAAGTGTGAAATTTGCCTTTGGGGACCCAGGCTCCTGTAACAAAATAAAAATCTAAAGTTTGCAAATTTTGTTACAACAGAGTAGATAACTAGTTAAAACTTGTGACAGAAGTCATAAATTTGATGATAAGTCCTCATATTTTATGGAAATGTAAAAAAATTTCCTCATGCTGAATGTTTCATGGGAAGGTATACAAGCATCATAGTACTGTTCTATTTGATAAACTCAGCACATGTGTTATGAGTACTTGAATTCTCGATCCTTTTATTCTAATGTAATGGTTGACTGACACATCATGGAATAAATGTAAACTCAGAGATGTAAAGAGTTTGTTCTTTCTCTTCTGAACCTGATTATTCTTTCATGATTTTCTTCAACAGTGAATTAGATCTGATCTTTGACAGAAGCTAAAAGAAGTGTTGTAACTATGAGGTTGTAATTATTTCTAATTTTCTGTCTTTCACTATTTTCATTTTTTTCACAGATATATTCTTTTTCCTTCTGTTGTATTATGCTTATCACAGTGTATCTTTCAGTCCCAATCAAGTCATACTCGGGTATCCTGAATATCTGTGTCAGTGTGACCTCTGAAAAGACTCTGAAGGTCACTTATGTCTCTGTTACAGGCAGTCACTTCCTTTTCATTTTTCTTCCCTTTTTTCACAGAAGGAACGTGTGAGGCTATCACTGTCCCATTATGTCAAGATATAGACTACAATATGACCAGCTTACCCAATCTACTGGGTCAGACCTCACAAGAAGATGCAGCATTGGAAGTACATCAGTTCTTTCCGCTTGTACAAGTGAACTGTTCTCCATATTTAAAGCGATTTTTGTGTGCAATGTATACACCTAAGTGTAGTCCCAATCAAGCTCAACACAAACCTTGTCGCAGTTTATGTGAGAATGCCAAAGCAGGATGTTTACCAATAATGGAGACTTTCGGATTTAGCTGGCCAGATTCCCTGGATTGTAATGATTTATCTGAAGAAGAAGGATGTTACACGGGTGAAATTGGTAATCCAGTTTTTGACTGCCACTTGGCAAAATTCTTATTTTCAGTTGATAAATTTGTATGGCACCAGATTGATACACATCAGTAAAGATGGTTATTGTTCCAAGAAATCATAATCTAGTAGAAACCTTTGACTTTATGTTTCACCTTTGTACGTATCTGGTTTGTTAGTATTTATGAACAGATTTTACACTGTCCAAATATGTTTTCATTAGTTACTACAGTTCCAGTAATATGTTGCTGCAAATATACTAGTTTTCCTGTTAGTCAGTCTCAGCCATGTCCAGGTATTAATTTGACAATAAGAGTCTTTGTTTCTTCAGGACAGAGTTTCTCTTTATGTAGTCACCTGCATTCAAATTTCTCTTGTGGTTTTTCTGTTTTTCTGTCCTTGATCTCTGGATTTACTTTCAGCTTGCAGATTACCAGTCTGTGTTGTATTTTGGTGTGTTTTCTCAGCTTATGAAGAACCAATCTGTGTTATTGTTGTAACTGTTTCAATCTGTTCATCTCTAGACTTCCCATCAGTTAAAGGAGTACCAATTGATATTGTCGTGTTTCATCTGTTGCTGTATCTATGATTGTCTGATGGCTGTATTATAATAACAGTGATTATTTGTTGTTTCTCTGCCTTATACACTGCTAGTACAGAGGTTAGATGCTATAAATGTCTTATTAGATGAGATTGTTGTTTCAGGCTGTTCGTCCACTGAATATCGGTGTGAGAGTGGTCAGTGCATCCCACTTGAGCGGAGGTGTGATCGCAGACGAGATTGTACTGACGGCACTGATGAGCTGGACTGTGGTCAGTGTCCACACACTAAAATAAAACCCTTTGCCTAAGAGTGAGAAATGTGAAATTATGCACATTGTATGAAATTAACCAATGATATATTCGCTTTCTGTGCCTGGTTTCACAAAGCCTCCATTGGAAATGATGGCCAGTTCCTGTCCTTTTTAAAGGCCGCCTTAATTTAAAGTTTCACAAAGCCTCCTTCAACTATTCCTACCAAGGTGTTTCTTTAACCTTAAAGACGGAACAAAAAATTATTAAACACTTTGTGAAACTGAGTTTCAAGGAAAACCTTAAATTTAAGGAAACCTTCATTTGAGGGGGTTTTGTGAAAATGGACCATTATTTTACTTTATATTTTCACACATTCTTGTCCAATTATTGAATTTTTTGGACAGCTTCAGGCTTTTGCTCTAATCTGCCTGAGCATGGCAGTGGGATTATTTCTTGTCTCATTTGGAAGTATTACCAGTTACCTTTGGTATGTTTCACATTTCTTACTATTTTCTCCCAATATATTGGCTAGCGTTCTAAATACAGCCACACTTGAATGTTCTACCTCCTTGTACATTGCATCATTTTATTGATTTATCGACTTTGATCTATTGATGTTACCGTACAGCACTCCAAATCAAGCCACCCTCATGTCTTCCTGTATATAGAGAATTCTAATGGTTATCCACCATCATCAATGTTTCCATATTATAGATGTTACTGTGTAAAACCATTTACTGTATAACATTTCAAATGAACCACTGTAGTAAATGTTAACCTTTCCTTTTTCCTTTTACCCCTAAATTTAATCTATACATATTGACATGTTTAAGCCTATACAATGTAGCCACTACATCTTACTTTCTGTCTCTTAGTAGGAAGCATGGTCTGGAGTAAGTATTCCAGATTATCTAACATTTGATATATGTGTAAAATATTGTTTGATCGGTCAATTTTTCAGTGTGAAGGCCATAACAATAAAGCACAAAATATTCTCAATGAAGTAAGACATTGTCACATTTATTGTACACTTTATGATAATTAAGTAGATTATTTGATTAGTATATGATTTTTTTTTTACTTTGAAAATTATAGAAATCCTGTGTGTCCTCTAAATTATTGTTTGAAGTAGTAGTTTTAGGATAGAGTCCATGTTTGATTCACTCTTCAGTTAACCCTGTCAATTTTCTAGTTTAAACCTTGAACAACATAAATTCATATCCATTGCAAAGAGTGAATCATTACATTTAATCAAATTTGAGAATTTTTATTCCAAGCAATGCACGGAGATTTCTGTGATGATTTTCAGTGACACTTGCTAAGGACGAAATTGGATCTTACTTGCTCAAGAAATTTTAAATTTCACTATAATCTACTAATAGTTACTGTTAGTTTTTGACTTTGGTGAGTTGTTTTCCTATTTTTCATCTTAAAACACTTGAAATATTATTGGTGCAACAATGATTTGATCACACAGGTCATCTGTCAAAGCTTTTACATACTGTGAAATAATATGTCTGTACAGTTCCTCTTATGATCTTATCATTCATTTTAATTCCATCTGGACTTTGGGGTATCTTTGAGCCAGATTTGGATTATTAAAATGAATAATACTGGCTTTTGTACATTTTGTTTTAATATTTTCAAAATATAGTTGTATTTAGCATAGTTATATTTAACCTGTGGACATACATTATGCTCTGTGCTAACCGAGTAAATATATTTGTGTGAATACAAATCCCTTTTTATGGCCAGACCTGTTTTCAAAGACGTCAGTCGGGCAAAAACCTCCTTTTAATAATATTTTTCTTCCCCCAAAAGGTAGAAAAACTTTTAACACTTGAAATTTTGAATTCTGAAAAACTTTTGAATTGACATCCATGTCCAGCTGAACATGTTTCAACAGTAATTGACTTGCATTGTGGTTTTTCCCAATGTGATATGTACAATGCTGCTACATATAGTGGGTTGGTATTTAAGTATGTGTTAATTTGTTATTACGAAAAAGTCTGGAAAATATAGACAAAATACACCCGAAAGTGAGAGAGGAGTCTGTCGCTCAATTATATTAGTTTCTCCAGCTTTGGCTTCGGTTTGGTTTACTTTCATTTACAGCGACAAAAATTGAACGTTTTCTTATTTGGTAGTCAATATGTACCAAAATATGCCTTAGGCAAACTGTGTTATAATACATAACTTAACAATTATTAGCTCAGTTATCATTTATGCAGATATTTTAGCATAAAAAAAAGAAAAAAGTACCAACCCACTTTATTAACTATCACCCTATTAACTAACTCCCTGTACTTGAAAAAAACCCTTTTTTATTGCCGTCCCTCATTCCAACCAATCAAGCTTTATGTTTGTTTCCATGTATGTCATCATTTAGTGCAATTTGTCATACCTATATATACCCATGTGAGCTGAAATATAAAGCATATCCCTCGTATTATTTTAAAATATTTATCAAAACAAGAAAAAGATACTTTTTCTTGTTTTTTTTTCTGCCATTGAAGCAAAGACTGTCAAAATTACACAACAACTGGTGTCATTCCTATTTCATTAGTTTTATAAAAGCATTCCTTTTCATTTCAACAGCAGACCAAAATCATACTGATCCCAGTTTACATATCGCAGTTTGTATACATGGAAGCGTTGAGTTTGTTCCTTGTTTTTCACCCACTGTTGTGTGTGTTGTGTGTGGTTAGTACCCGAGTGCACTGACACCGAGTTTAAGTGTGGAAGTAACGAGTGCATCAACATAGAGCGGCGTTGTGATGGCAGACCCGACTGTATGGACCGCTCCGATGAGTTTGACTGTAGTGAGTAGTTTACAGCTGTTAGATTTAGAGAAAGAATTTACCTCACTAAGTGAAATTTGCACACATTTTAGTTACGTATTTTGACGTCCTTATTGATAAATTAGTGGATATTGAAAGAAAATACACACTTACTGTAAAAAATCAACATGTAGGATACTCAGATATTGTATAACATTGCCATTCTTGTATCCAAACCTTTCTGGAAATACTGTGATCTTTATTCCAGTCTGACTACCATGCTAAAATGATGAATTGAAATAGATCTTTTGCTTCAAAATGTTTATTCTAATTTGAGGGAGATTCAAAATATATAGCTTGCTTACATTTAGTTCCAAAGAAAATTTTTTGAGCAGTAGGTAATCAATTACAGAAAGAATTGTATGTTATTATTTGGAAGTCATCTATAATTTATACCAAAATTTAACATTGCATTATGTAATAATTATATGTCATGATATTGAAAAGGTGGAGTTATTTAATTGTTATGATCATTTAATCAGTAAGTGTTCATATACTTGTAACATTCCCTTTTATAATGTTTTTTGAATTTATTGTTGTGTAACCGTCACTCCTTTTCATTTACTCTTACCTTTTTACTTCTAATATCTGTTATCTTATTGTTAGTATTTTGCATTTTACTTAATATTTCTAGCTTTTCAGTTACTCCTCTACTTCATATCACCATAACCTGCATTGCCTGTTCTCTCTTTGAATCCTGAGGCATAGTCAATCATGCATAGTCATAGTTAGGTTGTATGTTGATACCATTAAAATGCTTTTTTCTGCTCAATTTATTTTGCAAGAGTCTACTGACTCAAGAATTTAATTAAGCAAAAAAAACCCCACAATAACAACACTTGGACCAAATCAAATTGTTACGCTAGTACCAAACATCAATGTCAGACAGTTTAATAGCACATTTATTAAAATATCTTTACAGGCATAAACTCAGTGCAACAAAATCCCAAGTCAATAGATCTCGCTTCACCCTGCTGCCCATCTCCCTCTCAGTATAGTTGCATACTCCAATAAACTGTACACAGGCTTCTGTGGCCCGATCTCGGCACTTTTCAGTAGACTCGGGCAAACAACAGTTTGAATGCAGTTCAGGCTTATAATAAAGGCTTAATACTGAGTAAAATGAACAGCATATTGTTACCAATATGGTAAACATTTATGACAAACCATGCCTTGTTTTCAGCTTCAGAAGAGTCTTTTTGAGTTTCTGGGTTACACGTCAGTACCTTATATACTAAGTTCTTACTACTAAGTTCCTACTTAGGATAAGACTTGGGAGCATATTGTTAGCAGGCATTTGTGACAATCCATGGCTTGTTTTCAGCTCCGGTAGAATGTGTAGATTTCCAGTGCGGTAATGGTGACTGCTTGTCTCAGGATTCAGTGTGTAATGGTGTACCCGACTGTGAGGATGGTTCTGATGAGTTGAATTGTTGTAAGTCCCACTGTAGTAAATTGTGACAGACTCTTTCACAATCTTTCTTCTAAAATACAACATATGTTTCAGATTGAAATCCCTAAAAAGTAAGCTTTAACTGGTTTGAAGAGTATACAAGTATATGGTCTCTGTGCTCAAACCTTCTAAAATTTGCTCGAATTTATTATCACATTTTCAGTACCATTTTTTTAAAATATACATGTAATCATTTTATCCTGGAATGCCTTTTCTATTGGTCTGTTATGATCTGGATTCAATGTATTTTTGCCAAACACATTGGGATAAAAACTATCTTTTGTGTAGAAATAAATCTTCAATGACAAGGCAACCCTTTTTAATTAAACAATTACACTTTTATATTGAGTTCCTGCAGCTGGAAGTATTTTCTGGTACCTTGAGCTTCAACATTATAGGATTTTACTTTATAAGAATAAGACCAATGCTTCAGTTTGCCTGTTGTGCATACTTAATTACTTCTGTTTGCTATTTTCTTTATTTAAAAGGTTGAGCTTTGAAGGAGCTTTTGTGCTTTTCTGTATTAATAGTTATATCATACCTTTGTACCTTCATTTCCTAACTTGTATTACATCTATTGTATATTCACAATTTACAACCACTTGAGATATTTTTGTTGTATTTTATTCTCCCATTGTATTTTTGCACCTGTGTTATGCTTTATTTTGCTGTTTTGCACTGTTGAAGTGACTGAAAGAGTTTAAAACTATTGCTCATTTATTGTACATTTATTGGTTTTATAGTAAGGCTGTGACTTTGTTAGAAAAATGACATCAGGTATTCATCTGGAAAGAACCGATCCGAATTAGGGTATCCGCGTTTTAGTTGTAACCAACTGGAATTGTCTTAATAGCAAACATGGTGGAAGATTTAAAAAATGTTTTGAAAATTAATGTTAAATTTTTGTTTAAATAAGGAAAATTATGTGAAAAACTAATACCTGGTAGAGAAGTCTGACTGAACACTAAGGTTTGCCCAGATATATGATTGAATTACACTATATTTAACATTTTTCCGTTACCGGCTTTCCCACTTTGTACTCGGTTTTTCAAAGAAGTTGCACCATTTTTGGGTAAGTGGGTAACTACTGACTGAGTCAGAAAACAAAAAAAATTTTATGGCTCCGTTTAGGCGTCTGACCAACAAATTTGATTAATTTTTTGTAATGACAGTGTGCCATTGTGGTGGTACATTCAACAATAAAAACCAGCAAATATCCCAATTTTCAAGAACTACAAAACAGTTATAATGATTACAAAAAGAAAAAAAACTTACGGAAGCGCTTTTATTTTGTAGCCAAAAAATTGTGTACGCTTATTGCTGTTTGCCAATTAGAAATTCCATTCAGGAACATTGAATCTTTTGGAAGCAAAAAATTCCTGATCACATCCAAGGAAACAGAGTCTAAGTCTTTTAATTTTGCGTTCCAGCCTGCAGAAGTGACCAGTTCACATGTGATAATGGACAATGTGTTAACGCAGCAGCCAGATGTGACAAGAACATTGACTGCCAAGATTACAGCGACGAGCGTAATTGTCGTAAGTATTAGCACTAAGATCTTGAATTTGCTACAGAGATATTTGATTGTTTAACAATTAATGTATTCATGAATGACATAATGTATTGGTTGTGTAGGTAATTTATTGATTTCACCGCTCATAAGCTTCTAAAAGTTAGTCATAGATAGTTTACCTTGTATCTTCTGTCATTAAACAATATCACTATCTTCTGTCATGTTAAATAATTAAATATAATTTAAATTGTTTTGTGATTGTGTATAACATGAATGAGATTTTACCCTTTACATAAAATATTCTTTTGTCAAAACTTAATATTTTAATAGTTTAAATGCACCATATGTATTGAAGTTGACTTCTGATTAATTCTGCGATTGAAATGTGCAGTTTGTTTGATAGTTTAAATAATTGTATCATTTAGTGGGTATTATGTTCTGAATAAGTTGGCTTGATAAATCTGAAAGGATGTAATATTGCTTTGAATTGAGTTCAAATACATATGGCTGATTCATAAATAATTGTTTTCAGATAACAGAAGTTGTCTAAAAATAGTGTTATAAACAACAGTGAAAATGATCTCCAGTGTTTTTACCTGCTCTGTTATTTTTGAAAATTAATTTTCACCTTGCATGTTCTTGGGAAGATTCAGAAATATGATAAGTCTACTGCTTCCCGCCATAACTTGGCACAACTTGGACACAAAAACATTATTTTTGCTTGTTTTAAGCATAGTTTTGTTGGTTTCTTTGTATTATCATATGAATTGACACAGGCGCAAGTTATAAAAGCATTTTACAAACATAAAATCAAAGGAATAAACCTTTTACACTCGGTTTTATTGGGCAATAATATAATTATATCCCCAGACGAAAGTCGGGGATATATTGGTTTCACGTCCGTCGTGCCGTTGCCGTATATTTTGACTTGTGTGCGCGACAACTCAAAAATGCTTTCACAGATTTCATTCAAACTTGGCACACAAATGTATTTGGGTCAGGAGAGGAACCCTATTTTAAGGTGACCTTAAACTCTTAATAATAAAGAACTTATGGCCACCTTAAAATCAGAAATTTGACTTTTTTCTACTTAATGCCCTCTAGGTCACAGACTATGTGGCTTATCTGGCTCAAATATTCTCCTTACATGTACCAAAAATCAAGACTTTATATTAAGGTTAAAATTGTTTTGGAGGCCCATAAAGACCATACTTAGGCGGGTTTTTTTTTCGACAATTTTATTATATTTTCCCCTATAATTTAAAAGTGGTAGGTCTGACAAGTCTCTAACTGTAGTAGATATAACTTCTACATGTACTCTAAGTCTGTGAAAAATTTCAAATCTATAAGTTTAATTTTAAGGTCACCTTAAAGTCTCTGAATTGCCCGCGGAGACCCAATTTATGGACTTTTTGCCACTTTGAAGGCCTGTAGCTGTCAAACGATGTGACTCATACAGCTGAAATCTCATCTGGGAATATATGATTATGTTCTGTTTACCTGTGAGAAAAATCAAGGCTTTAAATAGACCTTTAACCTGTGTATGAGGACCATAAACACCCACCTGAGTGACCCTTTTAAGACATTTTCAACATATTTGGTCCTGTAACTTGGAAGTGGTAAGTCTGACAATTCTCTAACTGTAGTAAATGTAACATCTACATGAAGTCTTTGTCAAAAGTTTTAAGTCTGTAACTTTAATTTTAAGGTCACCTTAAGGTCTCTTAAATGCCCACAGACCCCCAATTTATTAACTTTTTACCACTTTTAAGCCCTATAACTGTCATAATATGTATGTGAGACCTATGAATGATCCACTCAGAGGAGTTTTTAAAAATTGACCCCCCAAAAATGAAAAAAAAAATGGTTTGACCAAAAAAAATGAAAAATAGTTTCTAATAATTGTGAATCACACAAAATGGGTGCTGCAAAATATACCCAGTAAATGCTTGTGGTGTGAGAGATTGCCTGTCTGGGGATATGTTGGCATCAAGTCGGCGCAATCTGGTTTCTGCATGATATCAGCACCCCAACTTGGCAAATTTACATACAGAAAGTACCTTAGTTCTTTAATTTATTGCTTCCGTCACTTCTACTTCCTTATTTGGTATACGAAAGAGCACAAGTTTTACCGATGACAATCAAATGTTAATAAATATTGCAACTTCTGTTTTGTGCCATTTTGTGGTTTGTGCCATGATATAGTGCCAAGCAGTATGCACAAGTAAGACAACTGGTAATATGTGACTGTTGTAGTCAGTTTAAACAAGTAAACTTTATCTTAAAACATGTGAGGAAAACCTTTTAACTCAATTTGATATACATTTGTGCTTATCTATTTCTGTGGCACATCCAGCCATTTGTGCTGGGTACCAGTATTCATGTGGGTCAGGAGAGTGCATCCCCATAGAACACAAATGTGACTTTATCCCTGATTGTAAGGATAATTCAGATGAGATTGATTGCATCAGTAAGTACGGGGTCAGGCAAACATGTAGTGATGCCCATTCCAGTAGTCTCACACTGTAATCAATTAATGTCTCCCTTTGTGTGCATCTTATAGTCTAATGTGTGGGTTTTAGTGTGATGCTTCAGCTAAAAACACCCAAACTTACTACAGTTTTATCACAAATTTGTTAAATTTGTGGACTGAAATTAAAAAAAAATTCCAACATTTTAAAACAACTAATCAATATTTGTATACATTTTCTTCATCAGAAAAGCTTTTCAACAGATATTTGAAATTATTTTTGTATGATCAAAACTCCTTGATTCCGCTTTATGATAAAAGTCAGATAGAACTCAAATTTCAAATTCCTGGTAAGACATCATCCTCTGTGCTTTGACTAAGACTAGTTAACTTAAAGCAGAATACTTGACTATTAATTTGCTAGATTAACCCCAAATAACAGTTACAATGATAGTAGCATTTCATTTCTGATCTCACAGATATGCATCCTGAATGTAGATGTGTAACTTCTCAGTAGCTGAGTGGTGAGCGTGTTTGGCATTGAACTATTCGGCTCACACCTATGTGGTCCCTGATTTGAATCGAGCTCATGTAACATCTGTTTCATCGAGAACTTGTCAGGTTATTGCCATAGAAAATCTCAACTTTCATCTGATACGAGTCGTTAACACACTGTTCTTCCAATGGCTTCCGTTATGTAGTTAGGGTTTCAAATCATGACCAGGTCACAGAGAAATATTAACCAACTATTCTACAGTGTTTCAGGGTCTTGTTATAAAAAATCCTATGGTTGTGATTTATGTACAGTATGCTAAAATGAAACGACAAATATCAAGAGCTTTTTCTTCACGCAAGGTCATGTGACCACATTACCTCTGCTTGCATTTGTTTGTCTGTTGTTCGAAATAAATAAAAAAGTTCTGGATGGATTTTGATCAAACTTTATAGAAATGTTGATGACACAAGGAACAGATGATAAATGTTTGTGGTGATCTGAATCATCGTCTTGATCCAGGAATTTTTAAAGAATTTCTAATTATTGCCCTACTTATAAGCAAAATAGAGTTGTATTTATATTGTTAAGCCTGGATGTATGCAATTTTTGAGTGCTCTGGCTGATGATATTATTATATCCCCAGACGAAAGTCGGGGATATATTGGATTCAGGTCCGTCGCGCCGCCGCCGCCTCCGCCGCGGCCGTAGAAATTTCCTTGTGGACGCGATAACTCAAAAACAAATTAATATTTTTTTTTCAAACTTGGTACACATGTTAAGGGTGCCCAAAGGAAGATCCCTATTTTAAGGTGACCTTAAAGTCCCAGTAAAAAAGAACTTATGGCCACCTTAAGGTCAGAAATTGGACTTTTGGCCACTTAGAGCCCTGTAGGTCACAAACTATGATGCTCAGCTGGCTGAAATTTTACCTGACAACACATTAATATGTTCTTAGTACATGTGCCGAAAATCACGACTTTAAGTTGAGGAGAAAATTGTGTTTGAGGCCCATAAATACCCCCACTTAGGGATTTTTTGCTATACTTTTCACATATTTTGCCCTATAATTTGGAAGTGGTAATTCTGATGAGTCTCAAACTGCGCTAGGTATAACTTTGATATGTAATCCTTGTCTGTAGAAAATTTTAGGGCTGTAGGTTTACCCAAAGGGGTCGACTTAAGGTCTCAAAAGTGCCCACAGAGACCCAATTTATGCACTTTTTGCCACTTTCAAGCACTGTAGCTTTCAAACTATGTCTCTCATCTAAGTTAAATATCATCTGGGAATATATCTATGTGTTTTCTTATATGTGCCCCAACATTTAGGCCTTTAATAGACAGTTAACCTGTGTATCAGGACCATAAACACCCACCCGAGTGACCCTTATAAGACTTTTTTCACGTCTGTTTCCCTGTAACTTGGAAATGGTAAGTCTGAGAAGTTTCAAACTGTATTAGATATATATTCTGTGTGTAATCTTAGTATGTAACAGATTTTAAGTCTGAAGCTTTAATTTTGAAGGTCAAATTGAGGTCTCTAAAAGGCTCCCAAAGACCCAATATTTGGACTTTTTGCTACTTTTAAGCCCTGTGACTGTCAAACTATGTGACTGATAGAGCTCAAATCCTATCTGGGAAGATATTAGTATGTTATTTTTATATGTGCCAAAAATTAAGGCTTTAAGAAGACATTTAACCTGTGTATGAGGACTATAAATCCCCACCCGAGTGACCATTTTTAGACATTTTTCACATATTTTGCCCTGTAACTTGGAAATGGTAAGTCTAAGAAGTTTCAAACTGTATTAGATGCATATTCTATGTGTAATCTTAGTATGTCACAAATTTTAAGTCTGAAACTTTAATTTGAAGGCCACATTTAGGTCTCTAGAAGGCCCCATAAAGACCCAGTATTTGGACTTTTTGCCAATTTTAAGGCCTGTGACTGTTAAACTATGTGACTGATGGAGCTGAAATCTCATCTGGGAATACATTATTATGTTCTTTTTACATGTGCCAAAAATCAAGGCTTCAAGTAGACATTTAACCTGTGTATGAGGACCTTAAACACCCACCTGAGTGACCCTTTTAAGACATTTTTCACATATTTTGCTCTGTAACTTGGAAATGGTAAGTCTGAGAAGTTTGAAACTTTATTAGATACATATTCTATGTGTAATCTTAGTATGTAACAAATTTTAAGTCTGAAGCTTTAATTTGAAAGGCACATCGAGATCTCTAAAAGGCCCACAGAGACCCAATATTTGGACTTTTTACCACCTTTAAGCCCTGTGACTGTTAAACTATGTCATTGATGGAGCTGAAATCCCATCTGGGAATGCATTATTATGTCCTTTTTACATATGCCGAAAATCAAGGTTTTTAGTAGACATTTAACCTGTGTATGAGGGCCATAGACACTCGCCCAAGTGCCTTTTTTGACATTTTTTCCGTATTTTGCCCTGTTATTTGGAAATGCTTAGTGTGACAAGTCTTAAACTGTATTACAAAAAATTTTTTTTGTTATGTATGTCCCCCAAAAAGTTTCAGATCTGTAGTTTAATTGCTAAGGTCTCTTTAACAATTGTAAAATGTCCACAGAAACCCAATTTATGGACATTATGCCACTTTAAAGCCCAGTAACTGTCAAACTATGTGGGTTATAGAGCTGAAATCTTTGAATTTTTAAAAGGAAATGCCTGTCTATTTAAATTTTGAATATTAGTAATGTTATGGCTATCTTAGTCTTTTAAGAACTTATTTTTGTGTGTTATACCTCTGCTTGCTGAGTTTTTAACTTTTTAAAATGAAACTGGTTAAACATATTCAAGTAGACAAAATGGACAGATTAAGTGAGCTTTAAGTCCCAATATTAATAAAATTATATCCTTATGTAGTAAAACTAGGGGATTTTTAACCCTCAACTAGCCCAGTCCCTCTGGGACCTCCAGCTATATTGAGTGACACTAAATAAACAAAGGTATTTAATGATATCAGATGAGAAACAAAGAACTCAATGGGGTTGCAGATCTTGTGTAATAGTGAGAGAGGTGTGGAGAAGGGAGAGGGGTGGGGTGGGGGGTGGTGGGCTTCATTACATATAACACAAAGGGGAGTCAGAACTGAGATTGTGTCAAATATTTAGGTTGCATATATATGGCCCACATATATAGGTATAGAGGAAATGAATAACTGAAAACAATTTGCAAATTCTAAAAATAATATAATAAAATAATAATATAAATAATTTTTTTTTAAATAATATTTTATTTGTGAACAAATATAGAAACAGATATGCGCTTTTGGGATTATGAATTTTAGAATGGACATTGAATCATCAATCATTTAAATACTTTGAAGGAAGATTGAAAAGTATGATGAGTTGAGTTAAAAATAATATTTTGTCAACAAATATAGAAACAGATATGCTCTTTTGGGATTATTATTTTAGAATGGACATTCAATCATCAATCATTTAAATACTTTGAAAATAGGTTTAGAGTTATCATTGCAGGAAGATTGAAAATATAATTTGAGTTATGTATTCGGCGTCTGGGGATACACCATCTTCCTTGGGAAGATATAAACAGAGTAGATTGATGTGCTGAAGTTCATATAATAATGGGTAATTATGTTTTAAAAAATTCCCGATCAAAACCTGTGGCGTGAGTGATGACCTGTCTGGGGATATGTTGGCGCCGAGTTGGCCCAATCTAGTTTGATGTGATGTTTGTGATGAGACAGAGATATAAAAGAGTTTAAAGAGATCTGAGTAAATCAATGTGAAAACTAACAGCTGTTGTGAAACTAAGTATAATACTTGTGACTTAAAAATATTGCCAAATAATAATATGTTGTATGTTATATATTTGTGGAAGGTTACATTTGTGAGATCTTACTGTGAAACCCTTGTGAATCAATGTCACACTTGTTAATGCTTGAATCACACCTTACCTTCTGGTCACATCTGTACATGTTTGGCTTGATGATCTCGTCTTTATGTCTCCAAAAAGAGACCCTTGTGTTTTTGTGGTACACATTGAAGAATGAGCCACCTTGAACATCCATTCCCCACCTCCTCACCCCACCACATATATGCCTCATGCAAGCTTTTTCAAACATTTCAAATACTCATTCCAAAATACAAAGCTTTTGTTTTCAAGTTTGGTTAAATGACATTTAATTCATCCTAACCTAATGCAAATCCCACACACTCCCACCTATCAAAATACAAAGTGGATGAAACTAGAAATGAAAGTATACAAGCCTGTGTGTATGTGGCTCGTGACTTCTGCACAAAAAGGTCTGAACTAGGTATAACCACTTAGTTACTGGGGCCTTACTGCTCTGAAGCAAATGCAGGAATAAATGCAATAGTCTGTGTGGCTGTTTGAAGGAACTCTCTGAAATTGATTTTATATGAAAAAAGTATTATTGTATCCACCGGGTAGCATCCGGTGGATACTATGGATTTGACTTCGTTACGCCGCCGCCGCAGTGTGTAGAGAGATTTCACCGTTACCGCTCTAACGAAAAAAATATTATAGCTAGCCTTCTCAAATTTGCAGGATATATTCATAGCCATAAAATCTTGCCTGGGAATATTTTTGGCCTCATTTTGAAAAACAAGATGGCCGCCACGGGCGTTTTTCGACTTTAAACAAGGACTTTTGGTGGCCCTCTAGAGCAAAGGGTATTATAGATAGAGATCTCAAATTCGCAGGATATGTTCCTCATTATAAAATCGTGACTGGGAATATTTTTGGCCTCATTTTGAAAAACAAGATGGCTGCCACAGGCGTTTCTTTGCAGTCATGAAAAGTGCTTATATCTCCCTTATTATTGGTCCTAGAGGTTTGGGATGGTAAACCAACCTATAGGAAATCATGGGCTGGGAATCTTTTGGTGTGGTCAGATTTGACCTTGGACCCCTCCTTCAAGGTCAAACGAGGATAGCCAAACTTAAAAGTGTTTATAACTTGTTTATTATTGGTCCTAGAGGTTTGGGATGGTAAACCAACCTATAGGAAATCATGGCCTGGGAGTCTTTTGGTGTGGTCGGATTTGACCTTGGACCCCTCCTTCAAGGTCAAACGAGGATAGCCAAACTTAAAAGTGCTTATAACTCCCTTATTATTGGTCGTAGAGGTTTAGGCTATCCAAACTTAAAAGTGCTTATAACTCGCTTATTATTGGTCCTAGAGGTTTGGGATGGTAAACCAACCTATAGGAAATCATGGGCCGGGAATCTTTTGGTGCGGTTGGATTTGACCTTGGACCCCTCCTTCAAGGTCAAACGAGGATAACCAAACTTAAAAGTGCTTATAACTCGCTTATTATTGGTCCTAGAGGTTTGGGATGGTAAACTAACCTATAGGAAATCATGGGCTGGGAATCTATTGCTGTGGTCGGATTTGACCTTGGACCCCTCCTTCAAGGTCAAACGAGGATAGTGCACAAAATCATGTGCTGGGAATCTATTGCTGTGGTCGGATTTGACCTTGGACCCTCCATCAAGGTCAAACGAGGATAGCCAAACTTAAAAGTGCTTATAACTCGCTTATTATTGGTCCCAGAGCTTTGGAATGGTAAACCAAAATCTAGGAAATCATGGGCTGGGAATCCTTTGGTGTGATCGGATTTCACCTTTGGCCCCTCTTTCAAGGTCAAATGAGGATTGCCAAAATTAGTGTTTATATCTTGCTTATTCGTATTCCTAGAGGTTTGCAGTGTCACACCAACCTATAGGAAATCATGGGCTAAGAATCTTTTGATATGATCAGATTTCACCTTGGGCTTCTCCTTCAAGGTTAAGCGATGTTGTTTTGGTGAGTTTTCTTCTGGTGGATACAATTTGCATCGGTTCTCCGATGCGATAGGTCTAGTTATTATCATGATATATTGGTTTATATGTCTTGTAATCCACTGGTACTTTGAGTTTAATGCTATGATAAACTCTTTAGTTGAAGTAAGGTTGGGAGCATTGTGCAGTTATCTCTTAAATCAATATACAATGTAGGTTTAATTTGCAGGTATAATAAAAGGGAGTACAATTAACATAAGCTTAAGGCTTTGAGACACACAGGAACCAAGAGACTTTTTTTCTCAAAAGTTGCCGGGGGCTCGGTGGTGTAGCGGTCAGAGTTCTTTACTCCAACCTCTGAGGCCGCCAGTTCGAATCTCGGGCCGGGCGCTTCATGTTCGAAAGTTGGTAGTTACTTTTCGATGCCCGGTGGTTTACAGTGCAGTATGCACTGGTTTCCTCCACCTGTAAACTACCCGTTGCAATATGTAAAACAACAAATAAATCTAAATCTCAAAAGTTGCCTTTGGTGGCTTTACTGGCTTATTACCTTGATTCCCCTTGATGACAGTTGAAGTAGACTTGGTGAGATGTGGGGTAGAAGATCTTTGGAATGATCTTATTGCAATTCTTTTGAGTTGAGTTATTTATTATATTATGAACTTTAGAAAGTTTAAATTTGGTAGAGAAACCGACCATACTGCATTGTGATTTAAGTGTCCAGTTGCTACTATGGTTGAAGGGATCATTAAATAAAAAAATTTATATTATGCCATTCGTTTAAGTTTTGCACACTAGATAGTGTGGTATAATAGGTTTATCCCCTTTTTCTTTATGTATGTCTTTATTCATAGCTTAAGTAATTATCACACAAGTTAGCTGAAACAGTGCTGCTTTGAGCACTTACAGTTTTTATTGTGTTAATACATCCTATCCAATGGACAATATGCTAAACCGGTCGGCGCAGATCGGCCCGCCAAACGTCAGAAAAAGACGTCCTGTGGTTCCACCGGCTGGCCGGTCCTCACACTGCACTCGCCAGGTGGCGTGTCGTACTTCCTTCCTGTCTAGACAAGCTGACGTCATAGCATCTTTTTCGTTTGGCGCATGCACTGCCTGCACGGATTTTCTGAGTTGGAAATACATTTTTATATTTTATGAGTTTGTGATTGTACTTTGCTTCGGAACTTTATTATTTTATTCTATAAGTACTATAGACCATTATGTCTTCTCCTAGCCAGCGTAGAGGGGGTTGTGGCCACATGATGGCAGGGTTTGATCTTCACTCAGTTTGCGCATGTTGCCGCGACAAGAAAAAGGGCTCTGACCCTTGTATTGGAACTCCGCCTGCCACTTGCTCCCATTGTGACACCCTAACTGCAGAGCAAAAGGCACAATTGTCAACCCCTTCTTATAAACTCAAAAAGGAGAAAAAGGAACCAAAGTCGTCTACACCAGCTAAGGCATCAGACACTCTCAGTCCCACCCTCGTGGACCCGGCACTTGTGTCGGTAGTGGGGGTCGTGGATGGCCAGACAACCTCTGGTTTGAGTGGGCCGGCTGAGAAGAAAAAGAAGGCTGAGAGCAAGAAATCATCATCTTCAACTTCGAAGTCAACTAAGCCGGAGAAGTCGGTGAAGTCATCATCTCACCGACCATCTTCCTCAGCCACCGACCAGAGCATGTCTACTACCTCTTCTGCAGATGCTAAGATCTCAGATCTAGACAGGAAGTGGTCGGACAGGTTTAACTGGAAGCCCTGTTGATGGCCAAGACCTTAGAAAAACCTCAAGACCCCGTGTTCGGCACGGTGAAGGTCACTCCGGCTCATGCTCCACCAGCCAACGTGGTCTGGCCACACCCGTTTTTGAAGCCAGCCTCTCAGCCTCTTCAAGTCACCGACCCTGCTGTTGACTCACCGGCCACCGACTCTTCTCAGTCCCGACCTACTGCAAGAGCTTCAACTTCTGCCCAGCCGGCACCGACTGCCAGAGAAACTGTTCAGAGACAACTGTCCAGTGCCTTTGACATGTCTAGAAGGGATTCTCCTGCTTCTAGTGCATCTGACACCGACTCTCTATCATCTGACGGAGGAAGGGGAACTCTCAGATGATCCGGAAGCAAATCTCTCAGATCAGGAACAGTCACTCTCCGAAGAGCAATCGTATCAAGAGACAATGAGAGGAATCCGCTCGTACATGAACTGGGAACACATCCCCGACATTGACTCCGGTGCTACTACCTCTGAGGATAACCTCTTTGCGGGTCCGAAAGTTCACACACCGGGCAAGGTCTCTGTTAACTTGCCAACCGACGAGTGGTTGTGTCGGAAGATGTCAAGACTAAACATTACACTAGTGCAGGGATATCCCACGCGTACTTCTGAAGCCGGAGGACTGTTAAGGGACCAATTTGTCCGGCCTCCAAAGTCTCAGCAGAAGTGGTATGGGTTCCATTCAAACCCCAAGAAGGACTCTGAACAGACTGTTTCTACATGGCATACCAGATCATCCAGGTTGAATAGCACCTATCTTAGAATAGCCAGACAGGCCGGTATTGCCACTTCTCCTCCCATGTTCTGTCCAATCTCTCGGGAAAACCTAAGGAAATGGGAGAGGTCCGCCCGGGAGTCTACAGTGATATGTAATCACGCAGCCGGGTTCAACCGTTGTTTGTTAAAGATTCAAGGGAACATGAACAATCAGCTGAAGGCTTTGAGAGTAGAGTCAAAAGGCAAGACAGCAGCCAAAGTGTCATCGGCAGTAGATGAACTCCAGTTCTTGCTAGATTTTAATTCTAGTGTTTGCCAGGCCATGGCGAAATCCATGGAACATTTGACGGAGTTTGTTTTTGTTACCATGGCTAACACTACTCTCCTCAGACGGGATTCATATCTGGCATATCTCAAGGCTGGTGTTAAGGCTGATACACTGAACACTCTCTGTACTTCCCCCCTTCATCTGGACACTCTGTTCCCGGACAGTGTGGTAAAAAAGGCAGAGGAAGACATTACATCATTTGACAAAGGCCGGTCAACTTCAGTGTACAAGGGTCGGAGGTATCATCCATACGAAAGGCAGGAGCCTAGATCCAACAAACAAGAGAGGCCAGCTTGGAAGAATCTGTCCTGTACGCAACGTAGGAAGAATAACAAGGGCAAACAACAGTACTCCTCGCGTCCGGCCAAGGGTCAGCAGCAGTACAAATGACAATCACTGTGTATCACTGTTGAAGCCTCTGCTGCTGACCGGGAGCCCCACAGGAAAGGCAATGAACACTTTAAATGTACAGCTAAATGTTGTACCTTCTGTTCATACTGCACCCGGGCATTCTCAAAAGAACGAAATAAGTCCCGGGGCAGCAGGTTGTACTTACAAGAAAGATATATTAAAACCTGTGAAAAGTGTTTCTTGTGTCATTCCATTGTCTTATGTAAATCCTGTCTTAAATGCTCCAAATGTTGTCACAAATCTGCCTGTAGGGGCCAGACTTCAAAAGTTTTGGAAAAGCTGGTTAGATCTGGGTGCCGGACCGAAAGTGGTTCAAATCTTGAAAGAGGGCTACACCCTCCGCTTTCGGATCCGGCCGAACTTGTCAAGAACCCCCACCGTCATAAGCTGCTATGGAAACCCTCACAGAAACCTCAAACTGTTAGAGGCAGTACATCAGCTTATGGTCAAAAACACCATAGAACTAGGCCTCACTAGGTTTCTTCAACCGACTTTTTCTAGTTCCAAAACCCGACAACAAATGGCGGCCCATCTTAGACCTAAGCAATCTGAATCTTTTCCTCAAGTCCGAAAAGTTCAAGATGGAGACACCGGAAACCATCAGAACATCTCTACAAAAAGGAGAATGGGTAACCTCCATAGACTTCAAGGATGCTTACTTCCACATTCCGATACAGGAACGGTCCAGAAAGTACCTCAGATTTTATATCCAGTTCAAAGCACTGCCGTTCGGTCTGTTGACAGCTCCCATGGAGTTCACTATTATAGCAAAGGAGGTAAAACTGATGGCCATCCACAAAGGTATAAGGATCCACCAGTACCTAGACGACTGGTTGGTGAGAGCCACATCCCACCAGGCCTGTCTCCAGCATACACAGGTCTTAGTAGAAATGTGCAAACGCTTAGGTTGGCTGGTGAATGTAGAGAAGTCGGAACTGGAACCCCAACAAGTTTTCAACTTCATAGGTTACCAATTCGACCTCGAGTCTGGTCTGGTCCGACCGACACCGGACCGGTGGCAAAGCCTTCAGGACAAGATTCTGACGCTAATCTCTCTGCCGGCTTGTTCGGTGAGGGAATTTATGTCCTTGATAGGTCTACTGACGGCCACAGAAAAACAAGTGCACCTGGGCAGACTGCACATGAGACCGATCCAGTGGCATCTCAAAAGCAATTGGAGAATACCGGAATCCTTGGAAAAACGGATTCCTCTGCCCAGATCTCTACATCCTCATTTACAATGGTGGCTAAAAGAAGACAATGTCCTCACCGGCCAACCACTACACCTATGAAACATGCTCTGCAGATCTTTACAGATGCATCAAAAGAAGGGTGGGGCGCTCACTTAAACGAGTTCATTGCCAGAGGAACCTGGTCACTACCTGCATACAAACTGCATACAAACTGCATATAAACTACTTGGAACTAAAAGCAGTCTTTCTGGCTCTAAAAGAGTTCCAAAATCTATGCATGGGCAAAATGGTTTTAGTAGCAACTGACAACACTACAGTAGTGGCCTACATCAACAAGGAGGGAGGCATGAGGTCGGGCCCACTGTGTGCCCTACTTTGGAGAATCTTGACCTGGTGCACCGGGAAACAAGTGACTCTGAAGGCCCAACACATTCCCGGACGCTTAAATGTAGTGGCAGACAAACTGTCCAGTTTGGGACAGACTATTCAAACAGAATGGTCCCTCCTTCCAGAGGTTTTTCAAACCCTGTGCAGCAGGTGGCACCAGCCTCAAATAGATCTCTTTGCCACGAGATTCAACAACAAGTTGCCCCTGTTTGTCTCACCAGTTCTGGACCCCATGGCCACTGCAGTGGATGCACTCAGTTTGTCATGGGAAGATCTGGACGCATACGCCTTCCCACCGACAGCTATATTGGGCAAAGTGGTGGAAAAGTTACAGGACTCCCCATACCGGAGGTTGATCATCATCGCCCCGGGTTGGCCCAACATGACATGGTTTTGGGACCTAGTGGAAATGTCCAGCCAGATCCCATTGCTATTGCCTCAACTTCCAAACCTACTGACTCAACCCTTCAATCAGACCCCTCACAGGAGTCTGACAAACCTAAATCGCCATGCATGGCTCCTAGAACCACAGCTCTCAAGGAGCAAGGTTTCTCTCAGGCAGTGGCAACAAGAATTGAGGCTCCTCAAAGAGGATCAACCAGATCCATCTATGAGGCAAAGTGGACCATTTTTACAAAGTGGTGCATCACAAATCAGGTGGACTTCAGGACACCTCCTGTAAAGTCAGTGGCTGATTTCCTTATGTACCTTTTTGAGGAGAGGAAATTACAGCCCAGCACCATTGATGGCTACAGGTCCGCCATTGCTGATAAACTGGGAAACTCAACCCTCAACATGAGCAAAGATGAAAATCTCACCCGTCTCTTGGATAGTTTCCACAGAGACAGACCCAAGGGCAGAAGGGGTATCCCCTCCTGGAACCTATCTCTGGTCTTACACCAGCTCACAAAGGCTCCCTTTGAACCAATTAAGGAGGCCTCCTTGAAGCGTTTGACCTTCAAGACAGTTTTTCTCCTAGCCCTGTGTTCAGGCAAACGCAGAAGTGAGATTCATGCTTGGCAAAGTAAGAACATCAGACACCAGTCGGACTGGTCTAAGGTGTCTCTGTACCCATCTCCCAGCTTTCTTTCCAAGAACCAGCTGGCCAAAGAAGGTCCGGACAGCGTGGCCCCAGTGGTTATACCAGCCCTGGCCCGACCCTGGATAGGTCCCTCAAATCTGACAGGTCCCTCTGTCCGGTCAGAGCATTGCGCTACTACTTGGACAGGACCTCAGACGTCAGGCAGAATAAGGAGTTAGTTTTTGTCTCCTTCAAAGAAGGTTTTGACAAAGACATCTCAGCTGCCACTATCTCCTCATGGATCAAGCAGACTGTGATCCTATGTTATGAGCTCTCAGATCAAGAGGCCCACACCTTACATCAGGTTAAAGCCCATGATGTCAGGGCCTTTGCTACTTCCAAGACCTTCCAATCGGGGGTCTCCTTGGAACAGATCTTGTCGGCCTGCCACTGGAAATCACAACACCTTCACACAATTTTATCTGAAGGATGTGGCATGGGCTAATTCTGAGCTTTATCACCTGGGTCCTGTAGTGGCTGCTCAGCAGATCCACAAGTAACCCAGGCCAGAGAGGAGATCTGTACATATGTATATAGTGTATATATAGTTAAGAAGCATCAAAAAAAAAAAAAAATCAAACGTGCTTCCTTCGGGAGGTTTATTTCCTTGGGACTGAACTCATCCCTCTCTTCCCCTACCTCAGAGTAGGTCTGTTAAAAAAAAGGGGGGGAGGCGAGTCGGTTTGGACCGGTTAACCAGTTTCTGTTGACCGACTTGAGCCTTAAGGGTCTTGATAACCTTTAATTGACCCAGGCTTAGAGTTGTTGGTTATTTTTCTGAGTTCGCATGAGTCCCTAGTAACTTACCCGCCGATCAAGCGGTAGTTATTCAGCATATTGTCCATTGGATAGGATGTATTCACGCAATAAAATTGCAAATTTAATAAGTAAATTAAATTTTTGTAAGTTAATACCCTATCCAATGGACACGCAAGACCCTCCCACTGACCCCACTATCAATTTACTAGGGGTCTAATAGGTTTAGACAACGAAAAAGATGCTATGACGTCAGCTTGTCTAGACAGAAGTACGACATGCCACCTGGCGAGTGCAGTGTGAGGACCGGCCAGCCGGTGGAAACACATGACGTCTTTTTCTCTGACGTTTGGCGGGCCGGTCTGCTCCGACCGGTTTAGCATATTGTCCATTGGATAGGGTATTAACTTATAAAAATTTAATTTACTTATTAAATTTGCAATTTTGTATGATTTTAATTCCAATATCCTTGAAAAAAACCACTCAAAACTCAGCTATTGGCAAAATTTTTTGATAACTATAATTTTCCGAAACATGGCCAGTGTATTTAATTTTTACCCCACAGCCCTTAAGGGCTGTCGGGGTATTGTTTTCACCCATGGTGGGTGGGTGGGTGGGCAGCGGGAAAAAGTTTGTCCGGCCTGTATCTCAGAAACCGTAAGGTGTAGGAAGTTGATACTTGGTAGTGACATTGGTTAGGGGGTGTAGGTGTGCAACGTCATGGTGTGACCTCAATTTGACCTTTGACCTTGCTGTAGTGACCTTGAGTTTGAAAATCTTGTCCGGGCTATATCTCGGAAACCGTAAGGTGTAGGAAGTTGATACTTGGTAGAGACATTGGTTAGGGGGTGTAGGTGTGCAACATCATGGTGTGACCTTGATTTGACCTTTCCGTAGTGACCTTGACCTATAAAATCTTGTCCGGCCTATATCTCGGAAACCGTAAGGTGTAGGAAGTTGATACTTGGTAGGGACATTGGTTAGGGGGTGAAGGTGTGCAGCGTCATGGTGTGACCTTGATTTGACCTTGCCGTAGTGACCTTGACCTATAAAATCTTGTCCGGGCTATATCTTGGGAACCGTAAGGTGTAGGAAGTTGATACTTGGTAGGGACATTGGTTAGGCGGTGTAGGTGTGCAACGTCATGATCTGACTTTGATTTGACCTTGCTGTAGTGACCTTGACCTATAAAATCTTATCCGGGGTATATCTCAGAAACCATAAGTTGTAGGAAGTTGGTACTTGGTAGGGACATTGGCTAGTGTGTGTAGCTGTAAAACGTCATGGTCTGACCTTGATTTGACCTTTGACCTTGCTGTAGTGACCTTGACCTATAAAAACTTGTCTAGGCTATTTCTCAGAAACTGTACGGTGTAGGAAGTTGATACTTGGTAGGGACATTGGTTAGGGGTTGTAGGTGTGCAACGTCATGACCTGACCTTGATTTGACCTTGCTGTAGTGACCTTGACCTATAAAATCTTGTCCGGGCTATATCTCGGCAACCATAAGGTGTAGGAAGTTGATACTTGGTAGGGTCATTGATTAGGCGGTGTAGGTGTGCAACATCATGGTGTGACCTTGATTTGACCTTTCCGTAGTGACCTTGATCTATAAAATTTTGTCCGGCCTATATCTCGGAAACTGTAAGGTGTAGGAAGTTGATACTTGGTAGGGACATTGGTTAGGGGGTGAAGGTGTGCAGCGTCATGGTGTGACCTTGATTTGACCTTGCCGTAGTGACCTTGACCTATCAAATCTTGTCCAGGCTATATCTCGGGAACCGTAAGGTGTAGGAAGTTGATACTTGGTAGGGACATTGGCTAGGGTGTGTAGCTGTAAAACGTCATGGTCTGACCTTGATTTGACCTTTGACCTTGCTGTAGTGTCCTTGACCTATAAAAACTTGTCTGGGCTATTTCTCAGAAACTGTACTGTGTAGGAAGTTGATACTTGGTAGGGACATTGGTTAGGGGTTGTAGGTGTGCAACGTCATGACCTGACCTTGATTTGACCTTGCTGTAGTGACCTTGACCTATAAAATCTTGTCCGGGCTATATCTCGGCAACCATAAGGTGTAGCAAGTTGATACTTGGTAGGGACATTGGCTAGGGTGTGTAGATGTAAAACGTCATGGCCTGACCTTGATTTCACCTTTGACCTTGCCGTAGTGACCTTGACTTATAATGCCTTGTCTGGGCTATATTTCAGAAACCATAAGGGGGTTGGAAGTTGATATTTGGTAGGGACATTGGTCAGGGGGTTATATGTGTGCAACGTCATGGTGTGACCTGGATTTGACCTTTGATCTTGCATATCTGATGCTATTTTATCTCTCTACAGGGATATCTAATACTATTTTATCTCTCTTATATCTCTCTTATATCTTTTACTTGAATCGTGGTTGTTGCACCTTTCGCTGTGTTTTGATGTAGATTAAGCACTGTTAAAGTCATATTAGAATTCATTAACGCTTTTTCTTTTGCAACTTCCCATTGTAACAAAGTACAATGGTATTGCATCAAGTGAGCCACAGGTTTTGCCCAACTCCACATAAAAGCATGTGTTGCCATATCTGAATGTATGGGTAATATTCAAAACTTGCAAACCATAATTCTACCATACAAATAAATATCAAAATGGGAGAAGTCTTAAAACTTCATAATTCTTAGTTAACTGAATTGTCCTGTTTTAATACTTAACCCTTTCGCTACTGAAGGATCATTATATTCTGTTGGACTGTAGCCACATGACGTCATATCACGTCAGAAACGCCAATAAATTAAAACAATAACTCAGTACCTTATACACTTCATTTGTGGTATTTTTCGGCGTATTTCATTAGAAATTGATGAAAGTCGAATGGGGAAAGTCCGGGGAATTCCCCAAATAAATATAACCATGGGTAAACAATATGCAGCTACATGCGACAAATACGGCAATATATACAAAAACCAGTTAAAATAGGTGAAAATGTTGAAATATTTGAAAACATAGCATAACTTACATATATTTTACTTAAGCAATCGTTTTAATACTGATACACCTTATTGCAGTATACTGAAGGGAAAGAAGAAATCCATATTATTGCCATCGACCCTGTTTTGACAGACATGGTACCTTGTAATAATACACATTGGCGTCGACTGCTAGTCGTCATAGATGGTAGCGAAAGGGTTAATCTTTACATGCAGTTTCTTTCTCTTAGATGTTATTTTCTTTACTTAAACATTATTTGGACACTGACACTGCTCTGAAAGTATCCCAATCTGTGTACTGTTTCACTACTTCTATATCTCATGGTGTTGAAAACTATTTCCCCAGGCTGTAGGGTATGGGCATCTCTGATGCTATTTTTTTTTCAAGCACATGTAGACTAAGCGTTGGTTGACCAGGTATCAGTTTGCAATATGAACACATAAATTAATCGATGAAATATTCATACAACAAGCAAGTTCAGTCCTATTATATTTTGATTCTAATTATAAGTTTAGCGCAACAATTGCATCAAGGTTTTTGCACTTTTTGCCCAGTTATATTTTCGGAAACTTATAGTATACCCTGCTTCACCTTAACCACAGTTCCCTTAATTATCAAATAACTAAAAGCTCTTTTATTTTGTCAAGTTTCTCATGCAGACATTTTCACATATTACTAGAGTAATACAACAGCACGAACAGCATAGTGACAACAGCATTTTACGAAAGTGATAAACTAAATTAAATAATAGCCATTGGGATTATTATATGCTTAAAATAAATAGATACCATGTCTTTTGTTGTGTATATTACATATACTTGTGTTAGTGTTAGGTGCAGTTTAGTCTGCCTTTTTTCTTGCATCTGTGGCTGCCACATGTATCCATCTAAATTAAAATACTTACCACACTAATGTATAAGTCTACCAAAGAAGTTTGTCATGAAGACGTTTTAACATTATCTTAAGATACAAGTGACAAACTTCACTGGCTGTGAAGGGGCAGTTACTTAATTCACAAAAGGGATCAAGCTCAAGTTGAGCAAAAAATCAGTTCAAGTTTACAACTGTTTATACTAAATTTGAGTGGTTTTTATTTCAACTTGATCTTGATCCTTTTTCTGAAAAGGACCCCAGTGGTTCGTTGCCCATTCCGTCACCAAGCCAACCCAGAATAGTATGTTATTTGTTTATGTAAGTTGTGGAAGGATACATACTACAATCACTAATGCATTGAACTGCCGGCAGGTGTAAACAGTACTGTAGAGATCAAATATATATTGTCTGAAAAACAGACTAAATATATAGTTTGAAAGATGCCTGATAAATATGTATTCATTTGTGCATGTGAAAACCACGTATTGTATCAAGAAACATGTGATGAACTTCAAGTCAGACAATTGGGCAGAGAGGTTAAGAAGTTTCAGTTATATAGTTTGTCTTATAAATTTAAATTTCCCTTTAAGAGTGATCTTAAAACTGTCGCTAACTGCACAGAGAGCATTGATATTGTATGACCAATAATCGCCGTCGTCAATGAGTAGGGATGATCCTTCACTTCTCAATATCGTATATCTTATAGAATACATATCCTTTTAAATTTCTTGAACAATAATTTTTCACAAAACGTTATCAGTTTTCTTGGCCTTTTTATGTATACATTAAACACATCTTCTTTTGTTATCACTTAAAATTGACAATATATAGTAAATTTATGTAGTTAAATCATGTTTCTGCAATATTCTAAGATTTTAATATGTTTAATTGTCATTTATTGTTGTCCAATATCCAGCATGCTTCCAAAACAAAATCAATTATTGCTTACACAGCTAAGTTATTGCTAGTTTTGGATTTTTAAACTATTTTGTTAACAAGGGCCAATACTTACCTTCATCTGATGTTGCAATCCCATTCCACTCACTATTCATGTATTTGTTCATAGCTGAGGAGTGTGGACCACGGGAGTTCCGTTGTGACAATGGTCAGTGTATTGATAGTCGTTTACGTTGTGACGGGAGGGTGGAATGCAGGGACCGATCGGATGAGACAGATTGTCGTAAGTAATATTTAGCATGTCATTTGTTATGTTTGTGACACAAGATCAAATCTTTACTTCATGATTACCTCATTTCAATTTTTAAGACTTGTTCCATTAACATTTCTTCAAATATATGAAATTTGGAAATATATGTATGAGGGAATCAAAGTAATGCAATGTGTTTGAAGATTTTCCTGCTGCAGTGATAGTTTATTTTATATTTATTGTAAAGAACTTGTTTGTAGTGTAGTTTACTATGTTAAAGCATTTTATCCTTGTGTGGCTTGTGAATTATACAATAAAGAGGTGTTGGCACAGAATGTTTTGAGTATGATATCAGGAATTATTGTGGAGACTTCAATGTGAGATTATTTCTTAACCTAGTTCAGCATGTTGCTTCTTTCTTTAACTATGTTTGCAGACTCATGAAAAGCTGTAAACTCATTCAGCAAACTATCTATGTTAATATATGCTTGTTTTCAGAACAAACATTTTGTCAAAGATTTCAAAGAAAGCTATAATCAGTGACAGCAAACAGTCTTTGTAAATACATATACAGTAGAACCTTGATTATCCGGTTGGATAATCGAGGGGTTCGGATAGATGAAGGAAGCTGAGTTTCACCGTCTATGGCTTACCAAGTGGGTGATAATTGAAGAAATGTCATTTTTATGCATTAAATATATACATTGGTGGTCATTGATGAAGTAGTTTAATATATTTGTGTAATATAATATAAGTGACCCTTCAATTGTCGCTTATTTGCTCCATATCCATGGATATTATTATTTTTATTTAAAATATTACGTGGACTTGAACTGGGTGTATTCAGTTGGTACATACATTGCTGACGTTTTAATTTGAGATAAATATCGTCACGCATTTTGTCAATTGAAAAACTCTGGGAGATTATTTATTGTAAAACGCCAAGCGAACACGCCTTCAGTGATAGGTGTGTTTGGTTGGTACTGCATTGTTGACGTCTTTTCTTTTGATACATGTTGTCTGTGAATCGACCTTCTCCGGAAGATTATAAATTGCAAAACCCAATCGAACATGCTTTCATTGATGGGCGCATTATCAAAGAAATTGTGTAGTGGGGTCGTATAATTGAATTAATCCCTACCCTATTGTAACAATGGTGATAAAGATCAAAGAAGTTAGGCTCTTTGTGGATGGTATGTTTTATAAACCACTAGAATTAATTGTTTCCGAGACTGTGTAAAATCCTGTATTATCGCTCACGCTAGACGGTGCATAATACATGTAGGGCGACAAGGTTTCGGTTCGGTTAATCTGAAGATTCAGATAATAGAAGGCTGGATAATCGAGGTTCTACTGTATACGTTTTTGCTAATAAGTCAAGACATACATATCACAGACGAGTAAGAATGTGTGGAGCATTTCAATTGTTGTAAACTGCATCAAATAGGTATCAAAATGTCAGTAACCATTTTTACAAGAGAGATCAATCAAAGGCCAGTGAAAAGTCAGTTTTAAGTATACAAGTGTTTGCTGAGCTTGCACTTATTTTTACCTCGGCCAAGGAGGCTATGTTTTCGCCTGGGTTTGTTTGTTTGCTTGTGAGTTTGTGAACAAGATAACTCAAAAACTTATGGACGGATTTTGATGAAATTTTCAGGATATGTCTGAAAAGGTAAAAGGAAGAAATGATTTAATTTTGGGAGTGATCCGGATCATCTGGATCTTCTGGATCCATGAAATGTAATTATTAAAGACAGATAACTTAAAAAGTTATGGGTGGATTTTGATGAAATTTTCAGGATATGTCCTAAATGGGACAAGGAACAAGGGATTAGATTTTGGGAGTGATCTGGATCACTGTCTGGATCCTTGAAAAATAAATTGGGAGTGATCCAGATCACTTTCGGCAAAAAAGCAATATCAGTGCTAATGGTAGGTTTTGAAAGTCCAGGAATTGAGCTCCTGTGGCGGAGGTCTGCGCTCTCCGAGAGCTCTTGTTGCTCATCTTTTTGGATTACTTTTGTGAGTAGGGCCCCTGGGCTAAGCTTGTTGTACACCAAGAGACAATGTACATTCAAATAATAAAGACATCCACAGCCTGTCACAAGTTAATGTCATTGTTGAGATGCTTTACTTTTGTATACAAAGGTTAATCACATCCTTGTTTTGGTATTCCATGAGATACTGACAGTATGCTTGCATGGTGAAATAATGGATGTAAACTGTCTGATGGATAGTTGCTATGGTGTATTGCCATACAATCTAAATGACATATTTCTTTAGCCTGTCAGCCAGGTGAGTACAGGTGTTATACTGGCACCTGTTTAAAAGAAACCCAGCGCTGTGATGGGAGAATTGATTGTCCTGATAGAACGGACGAACAAAATTGTCCTCGTAAGTTAAATCCCCACCCAGCATTACATCAGTACATTAACATGTTCTTCTTTATGTGTGATGGACTTAAGTTCTGTGATGTTTGGGATCCAGCCTATTTTATGGCCCATATATTTCGTTTCTGCAATTCTTTTTAAGTGATGTTGAATTCACCCATTCTGTCTTTATTTGCATTTTACTTTTGTTTGCCTAATTGTCAGGTTAAAAACTAATATCGAGTCCAAGGGAAGATTAGCCACAGCTAATTTTGTACAAGCTTGTTTATTAAAAGGATATCTTGCATGTAATGCCAAATAAGCTAACAATGCACTTGAATTAAAATTACTGCAGAAAACTGTTATCTGAAGTCACTTTCCCAGCTGGTATGAAGGTACATTGCTATTGTTTCATAGTCCATGCAAAAGAGCAAAAGTGCGATACATCTTCTGTTGATTTTATGTCCGACACGCTACAAAGATTCTACTGATAGAGTCCTATCTCTTTTGATTAAAATCTTGCAAGTCGCTTAAAGTCGAAAGTTTTCTTCTCGGGATAAAAATCTACTCAAATTAAAAAGATCATACATTTTTTGGAGTCTTTATACACAAATATCAGCAAACACCACAGCTTACTGGGATATAACATATCACCGTTTGACAACACAGATAAACTCTTCCGTCCAGACTAAAAGCGCATAATTCCTCAAGGAATTTTATTACTTGATGCAGTTTTTAACTCTTTTAGGGTACGCAAACTTTATTTAAATTTTCAACAACACATTCCTACATAAGCCCCTATGTACAGCACTTGTTAATTATCTGAGATAATTGTACATTACAATGCACTTGCCATGCAGCATTAGTTTGTTTACTTTAGCATCACACTTGACAGAGGACTGAAGGTTCCTAAATGCCCTTTGACCCCTCAACTTTGGGCTTTAAAGCTTATTTTTAATACCTAGTTCACACTGTTCTCTGCCAGCATCTAGAGCTAGGAGTGCAAATACATGTATTCAACTTATGGAGGTTTGTTTATGGCTTGATGCATTTTGAGTTTTGGTAGTTTCCATTCTGTTTCATAACTGTACATAAGTCGGGATTTGTATTGAGGTAGGACACATTTGCCACAACACAGACCACATTTCCAGCACATACCAGATTTTTGCAAATGTTTGAAATAGTAGTTACATCCTCTCACATATTGTATTAAAATATACAGGCAGGATGTGTGAAGAGTGGGGTGGTATTGCTATACGAGGCGGCTCATTCTTAAATGTACACTACTAAAATACAAGGTCTCTTTTTGGATTCGTAATGACAAGGTCGTGAAGATAAATCCAAGTGCAAGTTGTTGCAACCACACATAACTGTGTAAACAGGCCTTAAGATATGGTATTGTAAGAGGTCTGTAAGCTTGCAAGCATCTCACGATTTTACCAAACAGATCTCTACTGTAAGCTTGACTGTGTGCTGAATAATCATCATGATTTGATCAGGAATGAAGTGAAAGAAAAATTAAATTAAAAAAACATATTATTTTAAAAATGAATCAGTAAATTCCTTATATTTATGTTTTGTTTCTTTGAATTTAAACAATTTATTTTCATCATTGGTAATATTACCTACAAATAATAAATTATCTGATGAAGGTTCGATGTTGTACTTATATTTTTTGCCATAGTTTTATGTTAAGTTATATAGCAATCACTACTAATCTTTTTAACTTTAGAAATACCATCATATTAACTTTTGTTAGGCTACTCATTGTTTACAGTGATATATATACAAAAAATATTAAATATCAGAAAAATATTTTAATGCTTAATACCTAGTTCAGACCTTTTTCATGCTTAGCTCCATTTCTGCTTGAGTCTGCATTGAGTTTTGGTGGGACTTTTTTGGTGCAATTCTGTGGGATTTGCATTAGTGTAAGATACCTTCAGGGTGAATTAACATAACTCGGAAAGTGATTTGTGTTCAGGATGGCTTCTTAAAAAATGTTTGAAAGAGTTGTAACGTCCTATATTAAAATATGCATGCTGGGGGGTAAGGGGGATTGATATTCAGGGAAGCTGGTTCTTCAGTGTGCACTTCCCTGATACGAGGGCCTCTTTTTAGAGCCGTAAGGGCGAGATCGTCAAGCAGAAAGCAAATACACATGTATGTACAGATACAACTGTAAGAAAAGGAGTTACTATGCTATTAGATTGATAAAGCCTCTGGTAGAATATATGAATATATATAAAAATATAAGCATATAAATATGTTGCTCATAAATTATATGCTGATACTGTCCAGGAGCAACATATTACTTTCACAGTACTAGGTAGGTATGTTCTACAACACCAGTCTTTAACCTACTGTACATTACAGTCATTTGACATGTAGTCAAATATATCAGTCTTATCAGTTAAAACAATGTAGTAACAAATAAATTTTAAAAAAGTGTATGTGAATATCTGCTTCCACTGGTTACAGTTTATCAGTAAAAATATGTTAAAGTTTAAGTACAGTTTATATAGTTGGAGGTTAATCATGATAAAATAGCTCTGTGAGGTTTTCCACTATTTCACAGAAACAGAAGTACTAACATGTATTCTGTGTATATTTTCAGCCACTCCGATCACAGTGACTGTGTCTCCCAGCAATCTGCGGGTCAGAGAGGGAGAGGAGGCAGTCTTCATGTGCAGGTCTACTGGACCCATCACCCCACCACTGGTACGCTGGACCTTCGGAAACCAGGTAATTACCATAGCCTTACAAAACACCTGACCATTGGTACAACAAATACCGTACCATTGAAACATTCTTATTCTGCTGTAACGCTACAATATTTCTGCAGGTTTTGCCATCTGGAACCTCTGATGTCAATGGCCGGTTGACCATTGGGAGAGCCAGAATGCACATGAGTGGAGACTATGTGTGTCAGACTATAGGCATTCCTGGGGAGTACAAGGCCTATGCAAGACTGGAAATTGATCCTTGTGAGTGATAGTAATACAGATATAATGCTTGTAAAGTAGTAATACTTTGTGAGTGACTACCGGTGTAACATAACAGTACTTATACTAATGTGGATTCTTGTGGATTGCCAGTTGTTTTATAATCATTCTAGTGATGTGCCCATTTCCTCTGATCAGCGCTAACTGTTCTGATGTGAGACCTTGACAAATTACAAAGAAACAGTAATACCTTTTAGTTATGATGAACATTGATATCTATCCCTATGCATAAATTAAAAACTAGATCCCTTGGATCAGTTTAATTTTAAGTGTCAGATGGTATTCTGTACACGTAGAGCATGTCTGCGATAATATTCTGTACCTATAGAGCATGTATGAGATGATATTTCGTACATGTAGAGCATGTATGAGATGATATTCTATATATGTAGAACATGTATGAAATAATATTCTGAACATGTAGAGCATGTATGAGATGATATTCTGTACATGTAGCGCATGTATGAATGATATTGTGTACATGTAGAACTTGTATGGAATAATACTCTCTACATGTAGAGCATGTATGAAATGATATTCTGTACATGTAGAACATATATGAGATGATATTCTGTACATGTATAGCATGTATGAAATGATATTCTGTACATGTAGAACATATATGAGATGATATTCTGTACATGTAGAGCATGTATGAGATGATATTGTGTACATGTAGAGCATGTATGAGATGATACTCTCTACATGTAGAGCATGTATGAGATGATATTCTGTACATGTAGAGCATGTATGAAATGATATTCTGTACATGTTAAACATGTTTTATAGTTGGACCTCCTACTCAGCGTCCACCAGATGGCCGATGTGGTGTGAATGAGGCGACATGTCAGAGTGGTCAGTGTATCAACAGAGAATACCTGTGTGATGGTGACTTTGACTGTAATGACCGGTCAGATGAAGCCGATTGTAGTAAGTTGGGCATGCTTAAACATTCAACAAATATTGGAGTACGCTGCATTTGATTCAACATCTACCAAATATTTGCAGAAAGTTGAACTTGTTTAAACATATAAGAATATATGTGTATAAGTTGAGCATGACTTGTAACATAATTGTGTATATGGTAATAGAGCAGTTAAATAAAGATAAATAAAGAGGAATATTGAAATTGCGCCAAAGGTGCATCATGCCATATTATGATTTTTATTCAGCTTTTTATATGGATGTTAATTGTATCTTCCTTGATAAAGATTTACATGTAATGGATGATGTGTTGTTTTTAAAGCTGTCATTTTGCCAGGGTGTGTGATTTCTTGTCAGAAAGTTTTAATACTTTCTGCTGCTGTAAACCAATCAGAGGTTTTGAACATAACTTTTATTAACACTACTTTTAGATTATGTAGTACAAAGTAAAAGGTATCAGTAAAACATGAACCAACAATAAATCAATAAATCTTGATAACACAAAACTATACATATGATCAGATGTATTTGTTTGATCACTTTTGGAAACAACGGCACCACATGACAAATTAGTAAGCACATGTATTATGCTTTACTACCTTATTACCCTTTAACCCAGTATATAGTTTGAATAAATGTTTAACAGTATGTGGTTCAGCATAATAAATGATAATGATCATTTCAGGCAACCCTCTGCCCTGTGAACCTAACGAGTTCCAGTGTGGTAATGGCAAGTGTGCAGTGAAGATATGGCGCTGTGACGGTGACAATGACTGTGGGGACATGACTGACGAGAAAGAGTGTCGTGAGTTTCTGATTTAAATATTTCAAAAATAGTTCTTTTTTTTCATTTCCAGTCCCTTGAAATTATATTTCGACTCAGTGAGACAATGTGATAAACAGGGAGGAGTTGGTATTGATATCTCGGTGTTGAGACTATTTCACTAATATACTATGACAATACTTTACCATCAGCATCGCATTGTCAGTATATATATAATTCTGGGAATATTTCAAATATTAGAAGCAATTAAATCTGAATTATAAACCTGTATTACATATTTTTTTTGCAGATTTTTAGACTTCTATAGCGATTGCTTTGAGAAGAACTGCCAAGTTTTGTATTCGTGAACTTCCTGCTAATAAGCCTATTCAGTTAGCGATATGCTAGAACACAACTTTTTGGGTATCCCAAGCTCAGAACAGTTTTTAGATTGGTGGCATACTGAAATGGAAAATATGATACCACCAACTCACCCAAAGTGATAAAAGCACTTGTATTAAAAATCTAATTTTGCAGAAATTGTTTGGAAATATAAAACTATTGGACTCACTTAATGCCCATCTATTTAAATTATTTTAAATTTTGATGCTACTTTGCTCAGGAAATTTAATGATAATTATAACCTTCATTCTTAAAAGATGCTCTCTATTCACAGCAGTAATTGCAATATATTCAAGAAATTTCCATATCAGACATTGTTTTATTTCAATGATTTATATGTCAGTCTGTAGCCACTGCAAATCCTGGTAGGGAGTGCCATGCTAGTGTGTACCAGTCTGTGTTTATAATGTTTAAGTCAGTGTCTGTCTGTCTGTCTGTAGCCACTGCAAATCCACATAGTACCGTGCTGGGGTGTACCAGTGTGTGTTTATAATGTTTAAGTCAGTGTCTGTCTGTCTGTAGCCACTGCAAATCCAGATAGTGAGTGCTGTGCTGGGGTGTACCAGTTTGTGTTTATAATGTTTAAGTCAGTGTCTGTCTGTCTGTAGCCACTGCAAATCCACATAGTGAGTACCGTGCTGGGGTGTACCAGTGTGTGTTTATAATGTTTAAGTCAGTGTCTGTCTGTCTGTCTGTAGCCACTGCAAATCCAGATAGTGAGTACCGTGCTGGGGTGTACCAGTGTGTGTTTATAATGTTTAAGTCAATGTCTGTCTGTCTGTAGCCACTGCAAATCCAGATAGTGAGTACCGTGCTGGGGTGTACCAGTGTGTGTTTATAATGTTTAAGTCAATGTCTGTCTGTCTGTCTGTAGCCACTGCAAATCCAGATAGTGAGTACCGTGCTGGGGTGTACCAGTGTGTGTTTATAATGTTTAAGTAGTGTCTGTCTGTCTGTCTGTCTGTCTGTCTGTAGCCACTGCAAATCCACATAGTGAGTGCTGTGCTAGTGTGTACCAGTTTGTGTTTATAATGTATAACTAAGTGTCTGTCTGTCTGTAGCCACTGCAAATCCAGGCAGTGAGTGCCGTGCTGATGAGTACCAGTGCGTATCTGGAGGCCAGTGTATCCCTGCTTCTTACCAGTGTGATGGAGAGATAGACTGCATCGACAGGAGTGATGAGATCGGATGTGGTAAGTTGGTGCATTCACAGTGTAAAGAATCCTGCTGGAAAAATATATAGCTTTCCAGTACAGTTGTTTCTCTGGTTATGGATCCACAAAGCAGGCTATTATTCATTTCTAGGTACAGTCTAAGTCACATGTAGAAAACTACCTTGAGTCAGAACACTGTCTTCAATATATGTGGGAAAATCTGGACATAATTTTGTTTTGCAGGGGTTTTAACAAACTTGAATGTAGAAATAAAGTCCGAGGCTGAGTACTTTATGACCTCTATAAAAGAACGGTACTTCCGGCGGATAATGGACGAGCGCAGAGCATAGAAAACCAGGCAAACAGAATCATTAAAATTATTAAAATCATTAAACTTGCCAAATCTGTGTGACCCACCAAGTTTGCGTGTGAGAGGTTGTCCTTAAGTATAACGATTAAGGTTTCTCACTGTCTTAAAAACTCCATGTTTGATAGTTAGAAACAAAATAAGTGTGACCATTGCTTGCACTAGAAGGTGTTTTTGTCAAAGACGTTAACTTACAGACATTCTGAAATTTACCCTTTGTATTTTACTTTTTTTCACACTGGTCTAGTGGAAATATTTAAAAATTCGTCACCAATACTGTAGTTTGTATTGATATTTCCAGTACCTCCTACTGTGGTGACCCCTCCACCTCCATTCATAACAGTGGATGAAGGCCAGACTATTCAGATCACGTGTGTAGCCATCGGAGTGCCAATCCCTCTCATAGTGTGGAGACTCAACTGGGGAAATATCGGTAAGAATATGCAGTGCCAATAGAATTTGAAAAAATATTGGTAAGAAAGCGCAGTGTCAGTGCTTTGAGAAACTATCGGTAAGAAAACAAAGTGTAAATGGTTTGTACAAAGATGCATTGTGTGAATTCGTTTAAATAATATTAGTTAAAATAGACAGTCTGAATGATTTTCTGAGGACACTTTGTATATGGACCAATGTTTTTGTCTCAAGACAAAATTACATTTAACTTTGCATTTGGTGTATTTAGTGGCTTTTTTCCCGCCGTCTTTTTACATTTTGATTTGTGTGTGTGATAACTCAAAAACATTTTCACAAATTTCATTCAAACTTGGCACATGCATTCATTTGAGTCAGGAAATAGACTCTATTTTAAGGTAACCTTAAACCCTGAATAATAAAGAATATGGCTACAGTGAGGTCACAAATAGACTTTTGCTCAATTAAAGGCCTCTAGGTCACAAACTATATATCTTATCCAACTTAAATTTCACCAAAAAACACATTAATATTTTCTTTTTACATGTGCCAAATATCAAGACTTTAGGTTGAGGTTAAAACTGTGTTTGAGGCACTTGTATGATGTTTGTGGAACATTTAAGGCCTGTAGCTTTAATTTTAAGGCCACCTTAAGGTCTGTATACCTTTTGGACCACTTTTTCTCAGAAATGATGTAACATAGGTATATAAATTAACTATATTCATATCCTCACAATTTTCAGATCAATCCAATGATAAATGATCGGTGATTGATTCATTGTCTGTTTATATCTTACGTTGCTCATACTATCCAAATTAAGAGATACTGAGCTTTTTAACAAAATAAGTTATTTGTCTATTTTTTTATGTAAATCATGTTGTGTAAATCTAAGCTATCTAGCTGTAATACATATTGAGTGTTCGGGTATTTAAACCAAAACCAGTACTTGACCTGTGTACAGCGAGAAATATCAGTTTTTTCTGGCACCCTTTTCCCTTCAAAATCTCAAGTAGTATTTATCCAGTATTTATAAAATGGAACAAAATTCATACATATTCCTTGGGGATGAATGCCAGAATGAGTCATGCTGCCTTTGTTTATATACCCCCCTCCCTTTGTTTATACCATGTTACTTGTGTGTGTTCGGGTGTGTGGGTGTGTCTTTCTATGTATAAGAAAAAAGTAAAAATTCTTGAGATAGGAGTCACTCTGTTAAGATGTAATCTCAACATTTTACGGTATTTTAGCTCTCCACTAATATGTACAGAGCAGATCTCGTCAAAACTGATAAAATTGTTTTGGGGTAACTGTTTTGACAACCATTTAAATGCTTTGGAAAAGTGTCAGTGTTATCATTGAAGGAAGATTAAAAATAAAATATTAAAAAATGATTCATAGTAATTGTAGTACATGCAAAATGGGTCCCAGAAAGATACCCAATCAGTGCATTTTGCATGAGAGGTGACCTGTTTGGACATATGTCGGTGACAAGTCAGTGCAATGTAGTTTTATGTTATTTTTTCAATAAATAAATCTGACCATGTGTATATATTTGTTAACTTACATGTTAATTCTTCCCATTGCTCTAGGTAAGCCACCCCGTGTAACCACTATCAGTGTAGGGGGTCGTGGAGTGCTCACTATCACAAATGCTCGACCTGAGGATGAGGGAGCTTACACTTGTGAAGCAATCAACAACAAAGGCTCCATCTTTGCCCAGCCAGATGCCATTGTCACAGTTAAACGTAAGTGTTACTTCAGATTTATTTCACAATAGAGTTTGTGTAAGTGTAGATCTTGATTCAAGAATTATTTAGAAATATTGGACCTTACTCTGTGAAAACCAAACTGGAACAATATTTTGTGTCAGGTATCAGTTGTAACTTTAGGTGCAACAAGAGACTGTTTTTTTTACCCCACAGCCCTTAAGGGCTGTCGGGGTATTGTTTTCACCCATGGTATCCGGATGGTCGGGCGGCAGGAAAAAGTTTGTCCGGGCTGTATCTCAGAAACCGTAAGGTGTAGGAAGTTGATACTTGGAAGGGACATTGGTTAGGAGTTGTAGGTGTGCAACGTCATGGTCTGACCTTGATTTGACCTTTGACCTTGCTGTTGTGACCTTGACCTATAAAATCTTGTCCGGGCTATATCTTGGAAACTGTAAGGTGTAGGAAGTTGATACTTGGTAGGGACATTGGTTAGGGGGTGTAGGTGTGCAACGTCATAGTCTGACCTTGATTTGACTTTGCTGTAGTGACCTTGACCTATAAAATCTTGTCCGGGCTATATCTCGGAAACCGTAAGGTGTAGGAAGTTGATACTTGGTAGGGACATTGGTTAGGGGGTGTAGGTGTGCAACGTCATGGTCTAACCTTGATTTGACCTTTGACCTTGCCATAGTGACCTTGACCTATAAAATTTTGTCCGGGCTATATCTCGGAAACCGTAAAGTGTAGGAAGTTGATACTTACTAGGGACATTGGTTAGGGGGTGTAGGTGTGCAATGTCATGGTGTGACCTTGATTTGACCTTGTCGTAGTGACCTTGACCTTTAAAATCTTGTCCGGGCTATATCTCGGAAACCGTAAGGTGTAGGAAGTTGATGCTTGGTAGGGACATTGGTTAGGGGTTGTAGGTGTCAGCATCATGGTGTGACCTTGATTTGACCTTGTCGTAGTGACCTTGACCTTTAAAATCTTGTTGCACCTTTGGGTCTGTCTTTTGATGCAGATTAAGCACTGTTAAAGTCATATTAGAATTCATTAAGAATTTTGCTTTTACAACTTCCCATTGTAACAGATGGAATTTCATCAAGTGAGCCACAGATTTTGCTCCAACACCACACATAAGCCTTCATTGAATGTATTACCACTTCTGTATACATGGTAATATTCAAAACATCCAAACCATAATTCGGCCATGCCAAATGTAGGTAAAGAGTGTTCTAATGTTTAGTTCACTTATTGATGCTGTCATCTTGTTATTGAATTGTCTTGTTTTAATACTTCATCTTTACATGCATTATCTTTCTCTTAGACATTATTTTCTCTATTTAAACATTGTTTGGACCTTTATATAACTGACAGTGCTCCGAAAGTATCCTGAACTTTGTACTGATACAGTACTTCTATATCTCGTGGTATTAAAAATATTTCCCTAGGCTGTGGGGTACAGGCATCTCTGATGCTATTTTCTTCATTTTATATATAGTTTAAATTTGCTTGTAAAAAAATTGTATTTTTTGTAATGCTTATCCACTTGCATGGGATTTATCGAACAAATGACCATTCAGAATGATACATATTTTCTTCCTGTTTGACACAATACACACATTTCTGTCAATTTTTCTCTCAGCTCCAGCTGGCCTGTGCCGACCTCCGCTGTTTAACTCTGGTGCCAGGTCACGTGACCAGTGTGTACAATGTTTCTGCTTTGGATTGACTGACCAGTGTGTTAGCAGTGGTCTCTACAAATATGATGTGAGTCTTACTGTAATCATACACAGATCAAATTTTGTGGCATTTGTAAGTATTGTAGGATACTTACATGTAATATCAAAATATGGTTTGTTTTTTATTTTAGCAAAGCAGTAACACTGAGAATCTGTGATGAGAGCAGTATTTTTGCTTTATATACAATTGTCGATATTTTACTGAATTACCCACCTGAGTAGTAGAAGTTGTCTGACATTTTTACCAGAGCCAACTAAACATTACATTCTTTTTTCTTTAAAGTTGCACCAGCATAAATAGACTAGTCCAACTTGAAATTATATATTTGTGTATTTTACATCTAGATGCATAGCAACCTCCTCAAAGTCATTATTTATCTTTTATTGTAGCTTTACACTATGTGCAATTACGTCAGTCTTTACATCTAGCACAAATGTGTCTGAATTTCCACTATATACAACCACATCTCGATATATTTCATTTACCTGAACACCGGAAACCTGCCTGAACCTAGATTCTGGAACAAATAAACTTTAGATATCTGTGTTACTCTGTACCCTAGATATTCCCACTATATCCAACTACCTCTCTGTATATTCTGTTTAGCTGAACATTGGAAACAGTCTGCCATTAGTGTCCAGAGACAATGTGGAGAGCAGCGACCAAGGTGTGGTAGAGTACGCACCTAATGCCCGTTCCTTCTCTATCCGGGACTTTGCCAGGAGAGTGTCTGGAGATGTCTACTGGAGTCTGCCTGTACAGTTCATTGGCAACAAGGTACTGTACATCTTGCTTCTCAAATATTACCTTAAACTTGCTCCAAGTCTTTGTATTTCTTATTCCACCAAATCTGACATACATGAAACCATGAACCCATCTGGTGAGTACAAAGTACAAAGACTTGTCTGAAATACATTTTGTCAGGACCAAATTCTTAAAAAAAAGTCATTCAGTCCTCATATAATACCTAAGACAAAAGGACTTGAGGAAAGTCTAATATTACCTTCATTAATTCGCAACATAGAACTGCACAACTTATTTCTCCAATATTACCTTGGTTAATTGGCAACATATTAGCTTAGTTAATTGGCAACAAGATACTGGATGTGTCGTTTCTGATATATTACTTGGGTTCATTGGCAACAAGGTAGTGGACAATTTGTGTCTCAAATATTTGCTTAGTTAATTGACAATAGGGTACTGGACATCTCATTTATGAAATATTACTTAAGTTTATTGGCAACAAGGTCCTGGGCATTTTGTTTCTCAAATATTACAACAAGGTGTTGCACATCTTTTCTCTAAAATTTTACCTGGTTTTCGAATGGCTGATCTAAGTAATACCTGGTGCAGAACAACTTAATCAGCACAGTTATCATCGGATGTTAAACTTCAAGTGGACAGTGTGTCCACTGGTGTTACAGTTTATGAACAATTAATGTGAGAACAGTGTTTCTGGTGTAAGTATAGAAGAATGTCCATAATTTCTGCCAATATATTTCCTGGGATTCAAACAACAGTTAAACAGGCTTTAAATTAAACAAGGTGGTACAGATTGATTGTTCAGAAAAAGTGATTGTTTATAGACATTTTGTATTGTGACTAATACATCTTGTTATCATATTGAATGAATAAAATGGAAGATCTTAGTGGTGTCATTGTTTATAGAAATCAAAACCGGTTACCGGGGCTTTGAAACGAAACCAAATCCGGTATTTCGTATGTTTTTTCTGTGCATTGAAAATTTTTCACAGGCGTATATGAGCGATAACTTGTAAATGAAAGTGACTTTCGCGAGGTATTAATATTTACATAAAAATGATTTTTGCTCAATGTAAAGTAAAAAGGTTGCATATTTTACAAAATATATATATTTTTTGTCGTTTTGATGAAGTATCAGCCTTTAGAAAGCCTAAAATAATAACATCTTCAATAACCGGTTCCCAAATATTCTTTGCGGATTTCGTTTTTTCTACCAAAACGAATCCATATTCCGTATACCGGTAAACCGTTAACAACACTAGAAGATCTAATATCTGGATATTGTCACAATTATGGTGTTTTTAATGAATATTGATGGGGAATTTGTTTACATGATATATATGTAATATAACATAAAATACAGGGGCGGATCCAGCTTTTAAGTAAGGTGGGGGTTCAAATCAGACATACCATAACTAGGGGGGTCGGGGGGCATGCCTCCCTGGGAAAAAAATTAATTTTTGGTAAAAATATAGTGCATTTCCTGTAAGTTTAACATCACTCTCAAGAAATAATTTTGTACCCCCCCCCCCCCCGGATCCGCTAGTGAAATATATGCAAATGGTAAAGTACAATATTACACCTACATGTATGTGTGGCTCTGTAAGTTTCTTTCACGTAAGACTATGTCATATTCAAAGCATGTTGTTGAAGATATTGTACCGTTTGTTCAGGTGACGAGCTATGGAGGGGAACTGAAATACAAGATTTTCTATGACACAAGATCATCCCCACGCTTCCAGACTGGGGCAGATGTCATTATGTCAGGCAACGGGATAACTGTCTACACCACCCAGTTCACACAGCCATTTGTAGGGGTGGAGGCTACTGCATCCGTCACTCTGATTGAGGTAAAGGACTGGACTTAATTACACCTATTTTAAATAAACTGTCCACAAAATGATAACCCATTGGACGTTCAACTAGAATCCTGAGAGTTGATAAGCAAATATATCCCCACCCTGACATTTAATTCAAAAACAAAATAATCCCTCCATACAACAAAATAAACTTTCCAAATTAACGTTTATCTGGTGTCTCATAAATACTTTTGATTACACAATTAAAGATTTTGAATTACATCTGTCACTCCTTTATGGGTGAGGCAGTCCACTCTCAGTAGTGTGAATATGTTTTTTTGGCAAATGATCCTCTTTAAAATTTTGAAAAATTGTGTGATAGAATGTGATTTAACTTTCATTAAAAGTAATGAAAGCCATAGTAGGAACACACTGAGTGCTAGTTAATGATCTGACAGAAACCAAAATTAGTAAAATTGAGTATGTGAAGTAATGTCTCAAGGAACCCGAAAAAAGTATTTGTACTTGACTAGGATTCGCAGATAACAGGTGGAGCTTAAATAATGCAATAAATCCATTCTTATAGAGAAATGGGATAATTGAGTCACTACTTCTATATTAACAACAGAATGCGTGGACTAGCAGTGAGTTTGGGGGCAGCGTGAGCAGGGAAGACTTCCTCACAGCACTACAGAACCTCGATTACATCATCATCAGGTCAACCTTTGACCCCAGCCAGTCAGAGGTCAGGTGAGTGCAAATGACAGGCTTTAATCTAAGCTGATAGAACTGATAGTCTAAGTCCATTAGGAAGATATAAAAATCAATCAAGTAATCGTTTTCAGAAAGATTCAACTGTTTTAATCACTTTAATTAGATATTCAGAAATGGGGAACGTGGGAAGCATTTTATAACAGCTTGCAAATGTGGATGTCTCATACAAGTTACCACAAGTGTGAAATGGATGTTGCATTTCAGTTGCAAATGTGTTTAAATTTTGTTATGTCTTCACAGAATCAGTGAAATAAGTATGACATCAGCAGGCAGGCAAGATGTAGGTCAAGGTCGTGCAGTGCTGGTTGAAGACTGTAGCTGTCCTTTAGGTGGGTAATGTTCATCCTCTTGTGTTATAAATTGAGGAATCTGATCTGTGAAGTAATAATTTCGTGGCAAAAATAGCATTCAATCATCCGACATAAGCTTAATTGATACATCAAATTATTAATCAATCAATCTGTTCCAGAAATGATATTCCTGAGGCTTAACAAGGCAAAAGTAGTTTCAGTTATGTACTATAATCTGTATTTATTATTAAACTTATTAAAGTTGTTCCTTTAGGGCCTTTCTTTATAATAACAAATATAATACAAGACATTACTCTTGTTAAGATTTGCAAGTGTCATAGAGGCTTGTTAACATAAAATATTTTGTTATAATTCTGCTACCATGTTGTTACATTACACATTTTCTATAAATTACATTTGTATTATCTTTGAATGTGTACAGGTTACAGAGGCACTTCTTGTGAGACCTGTGCTCCAGGTTTTACACGAGTACAGCAGGGCCGTTACCTGGGTCGCTGTGTGTCCTGTACATGCAATGGACACGCCAACCAGTGTGACTCATTGACTGGTGCTTGTGAGGTGAGTGAACTAGAACAACTAGTGACTACTAGAAATACGATAGAGTTTAGAGGGAGAAATGTGAAAGGCACCTCACTCATATGTGAAGTTATGTCTGGTGTATAGTAAAGCATTATTCTTATCCCCTTTAATAGTGTATTCATTAAACCTTCAGGAATGTGTTTATCACTGTACATGGTGTATAATGAACTTTTCTTTCTTCTTTTTCACGGCAGAACTGCCAGCACAATACAGTGGGAGACAGGTGTGAGAGCTGTGCACCTGGTTACTATGGAGATGCTACCAGAGGCACTAGTAGTGACTGTCAACCTTGTCCTTGTCCCTTGACAGATCCAAGGAATCAGTAAGAAGATGTTTTGTTCAGTACTTTGAAGCTTTTTGTGTGTCTCTTTTTAAGATTATACTCTGTCATTGCATTTGGATGATGTTGATTTAACTAAAGTATAAACTTGTCATAAAAACTAGTACAAAACCGTAGCATAAACGTTGAAATATTAAAACACAGTATAAAATGTAGTATAAACCTTGGAATAATAAAACGTAGTATAAACCTTGGAATATTAATTTCTAGTATGAAAACTAGTATAAATCTTGGAATAATAATACTGTTATGAAACAAAACATAGTATGAAACCTAGCATAAACCTTGGAAAAATAAATCCTAGTATGAAACCTTGTATAAACCTTGGAATAATAAATCCTAGTATAAAACCTAGCATAAACCTTGGAATAATAAATCCTAGTATCGAACCTTGTATAACCCTTGGAATAATAAATCCTAGTATGCAACCTAGGATAAACCTTGGAATAATAAATCCTAGTATGAAACTTAGGATAAACTTTGGAATAATAAATCCTAGTATGCAACCTAGGATAAACCTTGGAATAATAAATCCTAGTATGAAACAGTGCCAGGGTGTGATTTTAAGAGATGGACATTTTTTTTATGAAATATTTAAACAACAAAAGCTCAGATGGTATAAGTACTTCTGTCATGGCTGCAGGAGACATCAGTATTAACCCTTTGCAGGTAGTTTGGTATGTCTGAAAATGACATAAATATACATTTTTGAATCCGTTACTTTTCAAAATAACGACGAATGTTAGTATTGAATATTGAAATAAGCTGAAATACTTACAATTTTTACAAGATATTAAGTCTTACAGACTACAGTCAAGTTTTCATGTTATTGCATCAGACTTACCTTATTGTCACAAGTGTTTTGTTTCATGCATAAGTCTGTCAAAATATATTTTGAAGCATATTGGTATTTTGAGTGGCACCCAAACATGATCAGTGACCCTGATGTGGAAATCTAGCTTTGCCTTATAAAGTTTACGGTCAATGAAAAAGCAAGACAGTTCTTTATAATTGCAGTTTTTACTGTTTTCAAAATGACAGATTCAGAAGTCTGATACCTATTGGGCTTCATTATCATTCTACACAGCGACATCACTTTCATCATAGCAGTGAACATAACTCCATGCAACAGGAAGAATTATAAGATCCGACACTCGTTTGTTAAAAAAAATGCCTTCTTTGAGTTTACACCATGAATGTCTTCCCCATTTTAAAACCATAATTGTGTCTTTTGGGGCATTTGAACAGTGTTGCAGTGATTGAAATATATTTGTTATTTTGTAGATTTACACAGGACTGTTTTGTGGATTCTGACCGAGAAGTCACCTGTCGTGGCTGTCCACCTGGGTATGAGGGTCGCAGGTGTGAAAGGTGTGCACCAGGTTATACAGGTGACCCTACAAGACCAGGAGAATTCTGTAGACCAGGTAATTACAGGTGTCTCTGTTAATTGAATGGGGTCAAGTACTTTGCAAGGTACTTTTGTACAAGTACATTTTTATATCACAAGTACAAGTACAAATACTTTTTCATAAAGTACTGCAGTACATGTACTTGAAATGAACATGAGTACTTTAGTACTGTTAGTACTTTCAAACAAGGAATACTCTGACAAAAACTTACTTAATACAGTGTACTTGCCTCCAACCCTAGAATGCACAGACCAAAATAGAATAGAGTTTTAACAGAAGTTGACATTTCATAAGTTTCTGGACTTGGCAGTTAAAGCTGTAAGAAGTTACTGCTGTAAGAAGTTCTTAACCATGTTTTTAAGTAAAATCATTATCATCAAAAAGTTTTTGCACCTTCTTAAATACCTGTGAAAGGACAGTTTATTATCATTATAAGATTTGAAGATAATCTATTAACTATAATATACTTAACCAGATTTCTTACACAGCAATTCACCACATTATGAAAAAGTGTGGTAAAATGTAGTAATCCAAGTGTTTTTCTATCTTTTCAGGTGTTTTTACTTTTAAATATAAATATATATGCCAATCTGATTCCCTAATTTAATTGTTTCTGTCTTTTGTGTTCTTATGTCTCCTCTTGTGTGTTTATATATAAGCAATTACTACATATATCTGCATTTAAGTCTCTCCCTGCATTTATACTCTCAGTGAATGTCTTGATTATCTACGTAAGTAATATCTTTCCATGTTTATTACTGCCATAGCGAAACCTGAAAATTTACTGAAATGGTGAAGCATTTTGTATCCCATATTTGTAAAGACCTCAAAATTATAAAAAATCAGAGATCAATTCATGTGCATGTTATAAACTGTAAATATATGACCTTGACTCAAAAAATATGTATACACTGACATCACAGGCCGTCCCCTCCATGTGGGTTTGGTTTTCAATGGTGGCAATGTCGTGGGCCTGTCTCAATGTACCCTTGGCTATTATGGGACACAAAACCCTGACTTTGACTCAAATATGTATATTTCACTCAAGTGAAACACAGCTTAGAACCAAGTTATGTCTTATATATTCTAATATTTTGGTATTTCAAAAAAATCCTTGTTTTAAGTGAATAGCCTGTAAGAAATACCTGGTGACAAATGTAGAGTAGTTTAGATTTTATTGATTTAATTCACTTTACTTATTTCACTTTATTTCATACAAAACTTTGGTTACATGAAAAAATTAAAATCTATTTGAGACAAATAGAGTAACATGTGTACATATTGTACTTTATTTTGTGTGGTACATTTTATAATTAATAAAAAATATAGTTGGTTAATTGAAGAAATTATTAAACAGAGCTTGTCCATGCTTGGTCGCCAAGTACTCTGTGATTAATGATAAATTCTAGCTGAGTGGCATATCATACTGGAACAATAATTGCTGTATCATATGCCTTAACATCTGGTAGTGCACAGATTAGTAGCTGCAATAGTCTGATTGGATTATCTGATAGAGGTTGTTCTGTATGTTGTGATAGGCAATGTCCCGGTGTGTGATGATCGAGGCAGTGTGAATCCTGATCGAGACCCCTTCACTAGGAGGTGTACCTGCAAGGTAGGTGAATTGATGCCGTTTATGACTTTTCACTGTATTTTATTTAATGTCCTTATTTTGATTTTACTAGGATATTGTTACTGTGTTTTCTAGATATTACCCAGGGTGGTTTAACTTGGTTCACTTGATATTACTGAGGGTATTTTTACTGTGTTAATTTGATTTTACTAAGGATAGTCTTACTTGATTTTACTAAGAGAACTGTTGCTTTGTTTTATTTTATTACAGGTAATTTTACTGTGTTTATTTGATTTTACTAAGTTTGGTTTACTATGTTAACATTACTGAGAGTTGTTTACTATGTCTATTTGCTTTTACTGGTTGTAGTCTTACTGTATTTTTTTGGTGACTCTGTACTTTGTTTGTTACGTGTAAAAACTTTCAAATTGTGTCATGAGATTTTGGCCGTTTGTTTTGACAGTGAGTTAGAGTACAGAGAGATAGCTACAATGAGTATGAGGCTGAAACCTTCTACTTATCTGAGGGTAGACTTGCTTAGGATTACAACCTTGTTTGTGGGAGTCAGTATCACTGTTTATTTGCTCTACTGTTTCTATATTCACAGCGTTTCACCCAAGGTGACAGCTGTAGTGAATGTAAGCCAGACACTTTCTACCTGGCAGCGGAGAACCAGCATGGCTGCATCGCTTGCTTCTGTATGGGTGTTACCATGGACTGCAGTGGCAGCAACTGGAACAGAGCTCAAGTAAGAGAATCTTCTAGAATATTCAAGAACACTCTGAAAGTGGAATTATTGAAAATGGGACTGTGACATCCACTTTTAAATGGTAAAATCTATGACAGAAGAACCAACATCGATCCGTGGTTGATGCAATAGAATCTTTATCATCCAACCATCTGTTCTTATATTTTTAATTGTAAGTGTGAGCTCTAGCAAGACTTCCACTGTGGTATAGTGTGATGAGTTTCCTGTCTCTTTACTGAAGTTAAACAACAGTGGGCTACATTAATGCTTGGATGGATGAGCATTTGAGGTCTAGGCAGGTATGGGATGTATCTGACCCGGAATTTGTTTTTGTCACCAGACTTTCATAAATTCTAAGTCCACTCGTGTACACTTTAAAAATGCTAACATTTGAAGTACCTTCATCAGGAATGCTATACCCATGTTTTGGTCCTATTTTCTGAGACCAGTATTGTAATGAAATGGTGTACATTAGTTAAGCATCCCGCAAGGGACGCTTGTTTGTGTATGGAAGGACATCTGGCTCCGCCAGCTCCGCGTTTTATTTTCCTCATAACTCTGTCACCGCTGGGCGGATTCTTTTCAAATTTGGCAGGTGTATGCAGTAGCCTTGGGGAATTTTTTTGAATATGCTGCAGTGACATTTCGACCAATCAGAGAGGTCACATGACCAAAAATGTCTTTTTTCGATGGGTAAGCTTGTCTGGATGATAACTTGAAAGGGATTTTATCAATTCACATGAAACTTGGCAAATACATTCATTCTATTAAAATCTGGAAATCATTAGATTTTAGCATTGATTGGTTAAGAAATAACTGAGTAATTAATGATTAATTAATCATTATGAATTTTCCAAATAAGGAAAACACAAAAATGCTTATGTCTCGAAAACCGTGCGAGATACAGCGATTTCGACGAATTTTTTTACCCACAGGGTATCTCTGCAGAGTAGAGTCTACTCTGACTATGGTTGGCACAACAGTATACGGCCAGAAGCAGAGCATTTTCTTAATACTTAAGCACTCACCTTTATATCCTTTTCGGGACGCTACAACAAAAACATTATCTTTTTTTTTGTGAGCGATCCTCTAGTTTCAATTGATTTTCAAGACTTGTCACTGAAATCATCCATCCTGCAGAAATGACTTCTTTTACATTAATGTCAACCCAAGTATAACTTCTGTTGCACTTTTTTCAGGTATCTACCACTTTCACTACAAACGATCAGATCTTCTCTCTCACGGACAGCATGCGGCTGGAGACGTATTCGGAAGGTCTGCAAATCAACCCTGTCAGCCGTGAGCTCATCTTCAGTTACTTTAACAATGTCCCACGTGGTATTTACTACTGGAATCTGCCTCGCAAGTACCTCATGAATAAGATATCCACCTATGGTGGGTACCTGAGGTACTCAGTACAGTTCAGACCAGGACAGGATGAGACTCCAAATGACTACCCTGATGTGGAGATCTATGTGAGTAAAGAATACGTGCACTTTAACGTGACACAAGTATCAGATTGTTGCAGTGCCATTTACAAGGTCAAAAGTACACTATCACTCATATGTCATAATGTTTACATGTTAAAGTCATTTTAACAAGGACACAAACTTCATGCAAGGTTCAGTTCACTGATACTATATGCAGATAGGAACAAAAACTACCAGCAGGAAATATCCATCATACCTGTGAATAGAATGTTTTAAATTTTAAATGAAATTATAGAATGATGAACGCTGATTAATTATAGTATAATCTCAGTGCCAGCCATATAATCGTGCAGAACATGTTAAGTTTGATAGAAAACATATTTGGTATTATAATGGATATATATTATAGCGGTATAAGTGTAGGTTTTGTATTTAAATTGAATGAATGTTTAGGTTTTCCACTTTGTACAGAATATATGAAATAATATGTATAGTAGCTTTATCTTATGTTTCTGTTCAAGTGTATGTATGTTTGTTTTAGGGTAATGAGATTACTCTTGAATACCGTGCCCCAAGCAGTGCCCCACCAGTGGGAAATACCTATACTGCCTACTCTGTGCCATTTAATGAGGTAAGAAATCTGTTGTATGCTGTAGTCTTTATTTATTTTTAGATAAATCATGAAACACAAAGACAAAATCACACTATAGTGCAAGATCTAAGATGTTGAGTGACTTCTATCGCAAAGTAGCAACATTTTGTGGCTGTTGGTAAAATGTTTATACACTAAACTAAAGAAAGGGGATATCCTTAGTTTATCGAGATTACAGAAGATACATATATGTTGTTTATGAAAAACATGAATATGATTTGTTGTAAATTTTTATACATTTTAATATTTTTGATAATTTTGTGGTGGTAACTCATATTTTATGATTGAAGGTAATTATTGCAAAGGTCTTTATTGAAGTCATTTCAGTGTTTCTTATGGAATATTGTGTCTTTTTATTTATAAAAATAGAGTGAATAACACACTTTCAGAAGACTACTTAAATTTAAACCGTCTGAAGCAGTGGGAAAGTATCCATACCTGAAAAAGTATGACAGTCCTAACATAGTTTCTTATCTCTTTCAATATCATATGTGTCATATTTCTCTACAAGCTCAATTAACTTCAACTAAAATATATTGACAAATATGTTTTAATTTAAAGGAACAATTGTTCATTTAATGCAACAGCCAAAACAAGGGTCAATAATACATATATAGTCTGAGAAAGAAAATTGGCCAGTACTGGGGTTTATTCAGGATGTGGAGAATACTTTTTCACAGTGTAAGTGTACAACAGATTGATGTTTTTGATGATGATTCTTTAGTCAGTTAGTGATCAGCTGTAAATCATAAGTTAGGAAAGTTGTATTTATTATAGAAAATATTTTCTATTTTAAATGCAGCAATACTGGCAGCGACCTGACGGGAACACAGCCACTCGTGAGAGTATGATGATGGCGCTTGCTGACTTGGAGTACATCATGGTGAAAGCAACCTACAGCAGAGACACTTATGAGACGAGTATCAGAGACGTTTCTATGGACATAGCGGAGCCCAGAAATACAGGCCAGGACAGAGCATATACAGTAGAACAGTGTAACTGTCCTCGTGGCTACATAGGGACTTCCTGTGAGGTAGCGTGGATGGAATGTTTTGAATTTATAGTCAATATAAACATACTGCTTATACAACTGTCCCTGTGGCTACACAGGATCTTCTTGTAAGGTAAAGTGGATAGAATGTTTGAATTTATTACCAAAGTGAACTTGATGATTTCATTGCGTTAATGTATCTTACCTAACAGACTAATGCCATTGGCAAGGCGATTTTGTAACTGTCTCCACAGCAAAATAGTTCTTAAATATGCAAGTTTATATTATAATTTCTGTTGATAAGGGTTTTTTTTTTTAATTTTTAGTCAATAACTTACCAAGTATACAATTCTCCCCACTGGTACACATGCTCTTCTTGTTATGTAGAGTGGATTGACCTCTTTTTAGTCTTTAAAAGGCTGGTAAAGAGTATTTGTCAAAATAAGAAAACACTATTTCTTTATATGTTTGATAATATTATAAACAGTTGTGCCAGTATTCTCTTAAAATTAACCTCAGTTTCAGAAACATTCAAAAGAAAACCCATTTTTGCTATGGGTGTGCTAAATATAGTACTCAATAAAATAGTGCTTGAATTAAAAAAAATTCTGACCATATTATAGAAAAAGGAGCAGTTTCCTTGTTCAAGCATTAAAACTTGAAGTGTGACCAATTGTTGCTTATACTACAATGCATGTATTGTTTCAGGACTGTGATGTAGGGTACAGGCGTTCAGGCGGTGGTCTGTATCTGGGAACGTGTGAGCCTTGTAACTGTAATGGACACTCCAGTGAATGTGACACAAACACAGGTTTTTGCAGGGTAAGGAGACTAGGATGCATATTGTCTGAGTGATATTTACACTGGCCCCCAGAAATTTAAGGGCATAGGTATTGTAATTGTGTCTGTTTTGTCTTTCAATGTGCATAACTCTAAAACTGTACTTGGGATTTGAATCATATTTTCACACAAAGTGGGGAGCTGCCTTTTATCAAAGATGGTCTGGATGCAGATATGGATTTTGAATGTAGATTTGTATTATGAATATTCATGGCCAATACCCGTGAGTGAGAGTTTGTGTATTCTCAGGCACCATATGTTTATGATTATTATAGTCTATTTTTAAATGTAGAGCTTATCTTGATGACAGTGTGAAGTTTTACCACATTATTTACTTGGCATCTGTTACCTTTTCAAGCATATAGCTGGAAAACTCACTTAATAAAAGGAAAAACACTTGACAGACTATAGTACAGGCTGAATTTTATCATGATTCAAAGTAAGAACATGACAAAAAAAATTTTGCATTATCGATAAAAAGTTTCAAAGTAAATCTAGGGTGCTTCAGCCGATCTGTAACATGGCTGTCTGCCAATCGTATTTACAGACACAGCCATGTCATGTCAGAATATGAAACACCCTCTTCATTTGCTTACATTGGCTACCATTGCACAACCAAAGCTGTGTGAGTCATCCAACTCATTGGCCAATGTAGAGTTGTAAAATCTGTGTGAAATGAAGGCAAAAATTGTCAAAACAAACTATCATTTAGATTTCATGATAAATCCAGAGCATACATTTGATTCACATGAACATAGTCAAATATAAGACATCCCTAGAACTTGTCCAATCTGGAAAACTGAACAACAAGGAGTGTTTCCAGTCTTCAGAAATACATAATAAATTACTTCCTGTGTAAGCAATGAACAACATATTTGCTTCTGGATACTAAACATTGGGTAGTTATGATACTGAAAAGCCTTAAATTCTTTGCCTGGATATTAAGTGAACTCTTCTTGAAGTGTTAACTGGAAAGTTTTTATAGTCCGTGTTATTGTATATTTGTAGAACTGCCAACATCACACGACTGGAGAGAGTTGTGAGTTGTGTGCACCTGGTTACTATGGAGATGCACGGGGTGGCTCACCTAACGACTGTAGACCTTGTCCATGTCCACTCACAGAAGCTCCAAATCAGTAAGTATTCACCAGTCCACACATAATTAGCCTCTTTAAACAGTGACTTTTATTGCATTAATACGTTTTACCCAATGGACAATTAACTATACCGGTCGGAGCGACCTGGCCCACCAACACCAGAAAAGACGTCGTGTGCCGTGCACCCTGTGGTAGCATGCATTTGTCAAGTGGCTCACCTCACTTCCTTCCAGTCTAGACGTGACGTTGTACTATCTTTTTTCATTGGTGCGTGTGCATTCAGTTGCCTTTTGCAAAGTGGAATATATTTTTGTAAAACACTGCAAATTCATCTTGTGTTAGAAGTGTTTCATATATATCATGGCCTCTGTAGGACAGAAACGCAGGACCTGTGGTTACATCATGGTTTCATTTGCCCCAGTTGGGTTTGATGACTATACCCAAAAGGACAAAGACATTTGTGGACAATTTTCAGACTTTAAATGTAAATTGTTTTGTTGCAGATCATGCACCTTTTGTTTGCTGGGCAGCTGCAAAAGAAAGGCCAAGTCCCATTATTGTAAAACAAAGATAGAAATTAAAATATGTGAAAGGCGTGTGCAGATCAATTGTCTTCTGTCCAATATGTCACCAATGTCCACAATTTTGTTTTAAATCTGTCTGCAGGGGCCAGATTGAGCAGTTTCGCCCAGTTAGAGCCCTGTGCTACTATCTGGACAGAAAAACTATACATACATACATGCACAAATGAACATAAAAATTTGAATTTTTAACTTGCAATTTCTCAGCCATTTCTGCATGGATTTTTATGCAACAAAAGGCAGAAGCACTGTAGAAAGACCTTTCTAATGTTATATAATACATATTTATAGGTTACATAGTTTCTGAGGTATTAGTGAAAAACCAGCACTTGTTGACACTAATTATCCAAGGTAAGGTGGCCGGTGTATAGAAAAAACATGTCCCGATCTATATATCCCCCTATATGGGTCAAATACGACTCTTGGTGGATAGTAAAAGATTCACATCAACAACCGATAGATGGTTGTTGATAAATGTACAGTGAATAAAGATCAGTCCCATCAGTCCACATTTTTGTGGTGGTTATTTGGATGACAACTAAAACTATTATGACCAGTACACATCATTTGCTGATTTGAATTTTATAAACAATATAAGTTTAACATTGTCATTTTTAATAAGTATCAAAATCTTCAACTCACTATTTTTATAAGTGCTCCTTAACCATTGTGAATATAGTTTTAGCCATTTCTTAACTAAATTAAAACCAAACAATCATAAAGTCATTGCTAATAGATACCGTATTCATATCTCTGACCAACAGATTACCATCAAGCAATACTAGGATAAAATGTAGAACCATTAAAACACTCTGCCACTGTGGCCTAGCGGGTAACACACTTGTCTAGGAACTCAGAGGACGTGGGTTCAAACCCAGGTACAGGCAGATACATAGTGGCTCGGATGACCACTTAAAATGGCGGTCCTCTGTCATTGGGTCCTATCCCCAGTGGCAGGTTAAAGAACCTCAAGGACGTTGATAAATGGTCATCCTTGAGCCTCTATCTTCCAGTTAGGGGAATGTCAGTTACTTGTGAGTTGATGCTGTACCTGTACAGTTGGATTGGTTAAATAGCGCTTTGAGTCCTGTAGTATAGGGAGATACTGTGCTGAGTATAAATACACAATACAAAATACAATACAAATACTCTATTGTGACACTAGATTAATATGAACATTCACTGAGTATTAGCCACCCTGCGCAATCTAAGTCAATGCGATATCATACTGCTTCTGTATGAATAATGAATAGTCCCCATAAAAACTACGTTAATTTTTACAATCATTCAGCGACAAGTTAGTTTCACAATTGAATGCTATTTAACAGTACATTACTATCTATTAAGAATTATTTCCAGAAGTGAAAGTATTTATATCTATCACCTATTCATTCAGATTCAGTCCAGAATGCAGACTTGACCCTGATGGTCAGGTGACCTGTACAGCCTGTCCCGCTGGTTACACGGGGAGGAGGTGTGAATCATGTCTGCCTGGATACACAGGAAATCCACTCGTAAGGGGAGATTACTGCCGAACCGATGGTTAGTCTGAAATGTCTAAAGTTGATAACCTTTAGTGAGTTAACCTGCTTGTTTTCTTATCAATATTCATAATATGCAATAAACATTGTGTGTATTTCAACTGTTTAGCTTTAAAATGTCAATGTTGTTTGTAATAGATTAACAAAGTTAAAAATCGTCACAAAAGCTGAAAATTACTCAATCGTAATTCCCAATTGTTATGCTATCTTGTGTTATTTCACTGGTCATTCAAATAGAGTTTCACCATATATTTAACCTTTCTCCAGCTTCAGGGCCTTTTATATGTTACAGTAAACATGTGAAATCAGTAAATATGTATATCTGTTTTCATTTAAACTTATATTATTTTCATTACCGCTGCTACTAAGGACCCATGACATCCCTATAAGTGGTTGCAGATCACCTAAGTTATCACCATTTTTATGTGACTGATACATAAGAAGTATGTTTTAGTAATCAATTTAAATACAAGTTTTAAAATTTCAACACATTTGACTGCTCGTTCAATAAATATACTTCATTCAACAGAAACTTGACTTCATCATTTAAAATAATATGGTTTACAACCAAACAAATTGTATGCTTGCAGAATCTGTTGTTAACCAGAGATTTTCAGTTAATGGCATCTTTATTTTAATAAAAGCTTAATGTTTTGCTATTTTCTGGTAGATATATGACTTTATTGTAGACACTGGTTATTTGATCAAAAAGTTCTAGTAAGAAACACTGACAGGGCCAGATAGATCCCAATTGGATTTCATCATCATTGTCTTTCAGAGGGACTTAATCCCTTTTAAGTCATCTATGGTTATGGTTCATTCAAGGTTTGGAATGCAACAGAAAGCAGATACAGATTGACTGACATTATCATTAAAAAGTATAGTGCTATTTTTCCAACATAAGATTGTATTGTGTAAAAAACTCTTACCTTATCATCACTATTGCTGTATGTTGGTGAGAGCAAGCATCCAAGACTAACTCGAATATTTTTAAAAGAAATGTTGTTGTCAGTAATTACTTATGTATTGTAAAACGATGTACCTTTGGCATGTTCTAATAGTCATCATAATAAAGAAAATGTTACCATATAATGTGTGTTTCAGGTTACAATTCAATGTTCTCTATTTACAACCACAGAACATCAAAATTTCATTACATTTATTTACTGAAACTCATACAGTAAACTTGCGAAATAGTACACGTCATAAATTAGTATATATGCGTATTTACTGAAAATTTCAGTGAATACGTGTATTTACTGATTTCATATGTTTACTGTAACATACATAGAAATGGTGAATTATTTTGCACACAAAAAAGTTTGTTGTTTTTCATTTTAGACATCAACTGTCTGTGTGATTTAAGGGGAACAGTTGCCAACACAGTTTGTGACAGAAATACCCAACAGTGTCAATGCAAGGTTTGAACCCCTGTACTTTAAAAGATTGTCTTAGAATTATTTCTTATTGAAAGCCTTCATATTTTTTAAATGATATGATCTGGAAGAAAGTAATTTGTAAATAGAGTAAGAAATCTAAAATTCGCCACATATCTGAAATTTGCCACATGTCAAAATACTAATAAAATAAATGAATTGTGGTGAGATTTGTTGGCTGTATAGTAAATTAAGGCTTTTTGAACTGAAAAATACCAATTTTTAGACAAAAACATCATTTTCTTCATAAAATTAACTAAGGTTTTAGAGGTGGCGAATTTTAGATTCCTGGCGAATTTTAGATTTCTTACTCTAACAATACCAGAAATATGAAATTTAAAATATTACATTGAATATATCATTTTTCAAAGTTTCTTAGAAGTTTTTGAGTTCTGCCACCAAGGTGCATACTTAATTTGAAGAAGCATTCCACATGATGTCAAATAAATGCCTGATACAGAATTTGAACATCCAATGCATTTATTAAAATGATTTTCCTGCATTTTTTTAAGTCTGTGTAGAAGACGAGGTTTAAACAACTTCCCTTTGCATTTTTATATCACTAAAGGAAGGAGAGTTTCAGTGTCCTACAATTTTTTCATAACCGTTTATGTGCACTTTTTTAGATCAATGCAGAAGGCAGGACTTGCGGTAGATGTAGGCCTGGGACATTCTATCTGGAAGAGGACAACCCAGAGGGCTGCATGGCTTGCTTCTGTATGGGCATGAGTACTAACTGCTCCAGTACATCGTACACACGCAGCCAGGTACACATTCTCTCAGTATGCATAGCTGCAAGTTACACAACTTCTCAAAAGCTTTTCCAAAGTGTTCTACTATTGTCAAAAAGAACAGGTAAAAAGGGGACACATCGACCCACACTTATTACAATCTACTGGTGATGACAGAGCATGATTTAAGGTTTGTTTTTACTGGGACAGCAGAGGTAAAAATTTCTATAATGTTTCAATACTTTGCTGTATATCTCATGTCCTGTATAATTCTTCTAGTAGAGTTCTTGCTAGAAAATTTCAGTCGTATTGCTTTGATGAAGTGCTTATGTAATTGTATATCTGCCACTGTGGACTACTGGGTAACACACTAACCTAGGAACACAGAGGACCTGAATTTGATCCCAAGTACAGGCAGATACACAGTGGTTTGGATGACCACTTTCAACGGCGGTCCTCTGTCATTGGGTCTTATCTCCAGTGACAGGTTAAAGAACCTCAAGGACATTGATAAATAGTCATCCTTGAGCCTGTGTCTTTCAGTTAGGGGAATGTCAGTAACTTGAGCGTTGGGCTGTACTTGTGCAGTCAGAAGGGTCAAATGGCGCTTTGAGACCTGTAGCACATGGAGATATTGCGCTGAGTATAAATACAATAAAATACAATATCTTACTTCCTGTTACACTGTTTTATGTTAGTCGAAAATAAATAGATTTTTTTAGAAGGGTTATTTTTCTACCACAGGAATTGGTAGGTATAGTTTATTAATCTACTGCAAGGTATATTTATTGAACCAAGTATTGCACTGGTATTTATTAAGGTAATAAAATCACATAAAATTGTACCGTTCCGTTGATTTCAGATTTCCCCAGTCATTGCTGCAGATGGGAGCCATGACTTCTTCCTGACAACACGTCGTTTATCTCCTGAAATCAGGGACAGGTTTATTATTGATGCTGATGAGAAAAGCTTCATGTTCCGCAGCTTTGATGAAATTCAGAGAGACAGAACTAGTTACTACTTCAGCCTGCCAGCAAGGTTCTTGGGAAACAAGGTGAGGTGCTGTGCAGGTGTAAGCCACATACTGTCAGAATGTCGGTAAACAATTTCATTTTTTCTTATGAGGGAAATCTGAAGTTTAAATACCTGGTCTTGTCTACTAAAAGATACCTCTTATAGTGGATGCCACATTTTGAATATTGTTCTGGTTTCTTTTAGCATTCTAGTCCGTCCCGGACAATGTTTTGTCCTTGCTTTTGATTGCCTCTGATGTTAGATAGACACCTGTAGTGTGTGTACCTTTTATCTCAGTTTAAATAACTTTATCTGTGGTTGAAAACCTTTAACTGTAACACCATTATTGCTGTGTGAGCACCTCTATTCCCGTTCTGCATACTCTTATCTTTGTTTTAATACCTTTTACTGTAGGTTGCCTCATATGGCGGGTACCTGAAGTTTATGCTGCAGATTTCTGTGGCATTAGACTCGGGCAGGACATACAGGGATGTGGACATTGAGCTGATCAGTGGGGACAAGCGCTTCTACTATCTGTTTGACAGGGCTCCAGGTGTAGAGGAGTTAAACAGATACGAGGTCCTACTCAGAGAGGTAGGAACAGATTGGAAAATCTTTGTGTGTTGATTCTTTGATCACTTTGATGCAGCTGTGCCTCAGTTGTTAAAAAAATTCTCACTGTGGGAAAACTTGTCAGTTTTGGGAGAAAATCAATTGTAAACTTCAATATTTAACATCAGCTTCTGAAAATATTTTCTATATTTGAATTTTTCATTGTAAATTATCCAGTTTAATAAGGTCTTATGTCTGAGAATACTGTATTATCTTAATGTAAATTACTCTCAGAATATTTGTATCCACCGACGGATACTTTGGTGTGGTGTTCGCTATGCCGCCGCCGTTTGTAGAGAGATTTTCAATGTTAATGCTCTCAGCAGAAAAGTACATCAGCTAGCTTTACCAAATTTGCAGGATATCTTTATTGGGAGGTAAGCTCTCTGGGACTGAAATTAGCCTCATTCTGAAAAACAATATGACCGTCGCGGGCATTTCTTTGAAAATTATCTACCTTTTTCTACTAGCTGGTTCTCATAAGTAGAAGGTTGAATCTCTCCGTAGGTGATATGTATAACAGATATGCATGTCCTCTACAACCTTGTAGACATTTGACCTTGAAGCTCCTCATTCAAAGTCATCCACGGAATGCCAAAGTACCCCATGTAGCGTACTTTAAAATGTCTATATCTCCCTTATTAATGGTCCTCTGTGTTTGGCATGTGAAACCAACCCATAGGAAATCATGGGCTGGGAATCTTCTGATGTGGATTTGACCTTGGGCTGCTCTTTCAAGGTCAAATGAGGATGGCGAAACATAAAAGTGCTTATAACTCGCTTATTATTGGTCCTAGAGGTTTGCAATGTGAAACCAATTTATAGGAATTCATGGGCTGGGAATCTTCTGGTGTGGTCAGACTTGACTTTGGGCCCCTCCATCAAGGTCAAATGAGGACGGCGAAACGTAAAAGTGCTTTCTTAAGTTAATTATTAGTCCTAGAGGTTTGCAACGTGGAATAAACTTATAGGAAATTATGGGCTGGAAATCTTCAGATGTGGTCTGATTTGACCTTTGGCCCCTCCTTTGAGATCAAACGATGGTTCACTGGCTTTAGTGAGTTGTCTTTCCAGTGGGTACAAATTTGCATCTGTTCTCTTATGTGCTAGATCTAGTTGTGCTTGCATCAGCTTACTGATATGTTCTGAAGATATGTTAGCGACTGCATATTTATAATTTTAGAACTTACACAGCTGCATAGAAATAGAATCAATCTGATTACCATTGGCAATACTACAACAACGAAAGAACAAGTACTTTAAAACCCAGTACGTTAGTAAATACTACACAACTTGGTGATACATGCAATATATGTTTCAGACTTCCTTCCAACAACCAGATGGCACAAGACCTACTCGGGAGGCTTTCCTTACTGCGTTAGCCAGCATTGATGCCATTCTAATCAGAGCAACCTACCACACCATAATGGCATTCTCCAAGATCCAGGACATCTCCATGGATACAGCAGTCCTTAGAAACACGGGACAGGATGTTGCCAGTATTGTGGAGCAGTGTGACTGCCCTGAAGGGTACACTGGCTTGTCATGTGAGGTACAGTATTTCTCCTTGTTTATGATTTGTTGAATCAAGATGATTAAGGTGTTTTTACAGCTAGTCTTATAGGCTTGTCAAAATAGATTTGAAATCATATTCAGTTGAATAAATTGATTTAAAAAAAAGAAAAATTAACCACTTTTAGGTGGAATCTAAACATCATCAGTTAAGAGATTAGACGGTATTGGTTACAATAAACTAATGACTATAATTTGTTTGTACCATCTAGAAGACAATGGTAAATAAGTATAAGTAATATAATAAAATTAATAAATAATAAACAGTGGTTAAAATAAATATAAATAACATACCCTAACATATCTTATTCCATACCTGTAATGTAATTTTCTTTATACATTTTTTATTTTTTGTGGATCCATAATTATTAGTATCTCCTACTCTCTAGAGATTATAAAGAATTTTGCAGCAAACTTCCTTCATTCCACTCCTATTCTTTTTTCTTTAGAAATGTGCAAATGGTTACACACGAGTACCAGACCCATCTACTCCACTGGGAAGATGTATTAGGTGTAACTGTAACGGACATGCCACTTCCTGTGATTCGGTGACTGGTGCCTGTGTTGTAAGTAACTGAATTTTTGAAATTTCTAAATACGTAAAACAAGCAGTGAAACTATTCTTCGGTAGATACGTAACAGTATTCAACTGTAGGCATGAAATGTTCATGTAATTCATTTTGAGATCTTCAGTGTATTGGTTATAATGAAGATATCCATTAATATACAGTATATATAGAACACACACAAGTGGACCTCCCTGTTAAATAGAAGTAACTATCAGGTCCTCGGAGACATTAAAGTTTACTCCTATATGGATTTCACATTGATATATTTTCAGGTTCCTCGAGGAATTTTGCTTAGACAGTTCAATTATAGATTATTTACAGTAACTATACATGTACATTCTTGAAGACTCTGATTTCAATGAACACTTTATATTCATTCTCTTATGTACAGGGCTGTCAACATAACACTGAGGGAGACTCATGTGACCGTTGTGCAGCTGGTTTCTATGGTATCGCTACCGTGGGGACACCTAACGACTGCAGGCCTTGTCCTTGTCCTCTTACATCACCCGGCAACCAGTATGTGTCAAAAACAATGTTTTTAAATTGCAGATTTGACTTAATTGTACTTTTGCCAAATATTCAATATTTCTTTAATTTTAATGGCTTAATGGTAAAACATACTGACTCATAGTCTGAAAGATGAGGAAAACCTGTTGTAAGTTGTCTTGAAGTGTTAACAAAAAAGGCTGCAATATATATATTCTGTATATAATGTAATTACCTGGTAGATGTGTAATACTTTGCAGATTGAATCATGTTTTGACTGTACAATAAATAGAGTAGTTCCTTTTAAGCATACTGTATATGTCAGATGTTCATTCACATATCACCTCTTGTCAGATTTTACTCCAATATCACCTGCTTTTTTCAGGTGTTCACAAACATATTACTGTTTTCAGGTTTTCACGTACATGCTACCTGGACAGAGACAATGCAGTGACTTGTGATGCATGTGCAGAGGGTTATGAGGGGCGTCAGTGTGAAAGGTGTGCTCGGGGATATGCGGGAGACCCCAGCCAGCCAGGAGGGAGCTGCCAGAGAGGCATAGGTACATCACAATCACATTTAATTCAATCTAAATCTACGGCACTTAATCTGTGTACTGATATATTCCTAGGTGCATGCAACAAATCACTCACATCCATGTAGCTATTGGGAAAGAAAGATATCTGGTAACTAAGGAGTATCAAGACATAGAAGTTCTTCTGAATTTACCTGCAAGCCAAATGATGGTGATATTCTTTCAAATTTAGGAACTCAAAAGCAGAAATTCCTCATTGGTTTAGATAAGGACTATAAGTTCTTACACTCACTGTTCTTTGTGCTTATAGTTATAAGTGATCCGGTAATGTGTTAAAATCATCAATACTTCATGCCATATTTAAGACAAACACAGTAAAGAGATTAATCAAAGTCAAGCAGCTGTTATCTTTATTGGTAAGAATGTTGTGTAAGAATGTTGTGTGCTATTTCCCAGATAAAATTCAAGCGAATAGCTAAGCTGAATGTTACACCTGTAGTATATTTTCAGAAAGGGTGAGGGAAATAAGGGAGATTATTGTAGTAATATTTAAAGTGAGACAGTCGTTGCAAATTTATGTTGCAAAGGAAGCTAATTTATTATGCCAAATCGATGTGAATACACAAAAGGGATCACTTAAAGAAAATGGATTAGTGTTCAACTTTCACTGATGCATTTTGGGAATACTACCCTTTGTCTTATTGTATGGGAAAGATACTGTACAGTTAAACTCTTATGTAGAACTGTAAATTAGGTAGAATTCAATTTAAATGGAAATAGATAAGAGGACATATGAGAGCCTCTGCTACTGACATGTACCCTGTTAATATCTGTAAGTCCTAATTAAGTAGAAATATTCATCTGATTCCTTCAAATTTGATTCCACACCATTCAACTCTGTTCAACCATTATTGCAAAAGGTATAATAAATATGATGCTAGTTTAGTTACAGGTATTAAGCGTCCCGCAAGGGACGCTTGTTTGTGTATGGGAGAGCTTCCGGCTCCGCCAGCTCCTGCGGCTCCGCCGGCTCCGCATTTTGTTTTCCTTATAACTCTGTAACCGTTAGGCGGATTCTTTTCAAATTTGGCAGGTTTAGGCAGTAGCCTTGGGGAATTTTTTTGAATATGCTGCAGTGACATTTCAACCAATCAGAGAGGTCACATGACCAAAAATGTCTTTTTTCGATGGGGAAGCTTGTCCGGATGATAACTTGAAAGGAATTTTATCAATTCACCTGAAACTTGGCAAATACATTCATTCTATTAAAATCTGGAAATCGTTAGATTTTGGCATTGATTGGTCAAGAAATGGCCGAGTAATTAATGATTAATTAATCATTACGAATTTTCCAAATAAGGAAAACACAAAAATGCTTATATCTCGAAAACCGTGCTAGATAGAGCGATTTCGACGAAATTTTTGACCCACAGGGTATCTGTGCGGAGTAGTTATCCCAATTTTCAAAAAATTTTTGTCTCGCCCAAACTGGCGGCCATTTTGAATTTTCGAAATTTTCGCAAAAATTGCAAAACACAAAAATGCTTATATCTCAAAAACCGTGCTAGATAGAGCAATTTCGACAAAATGTTTGACCCGCAGGATATCTCTGCGGAGTACTTTTCCCAATTTTCAAAAAAATTTTGTCTCGCCAAAAATGGCGGCCATTTTGAATTTTCGAAATTTTCGCAAAAATTGCAAAACACAAAAATGCTTATATCTTGAAAACCGTGCTAGATAGAGCGATTTCGACGAAATTTTTGACCCACAGGGTATCTTTGCAGAGTAGCCATGCCAATTTTCAAAAAAATTTTGTCTTACCAAAAATGGCGGCCATTTTGAATTTTCGAATTTTTGCGCAAAAATTGCAAAACACAAAAATGCTAATATTTCGAAAACCGTGCTACATAGAGCGATTTCGACGAAATTTTTTATCTTCAGGGTATCTCTGCAGAGCAGCTATCCCAAAGAGCTTTCACTTGGTGAAGTTTCAGACCCATAGCTAATTGCTCACCTACTCAAAAAGAGTAAATGCGAATTATCTCTAAAAGTATTGCAGATAGCCAATTTTTCTCAAATAACTCATTCACCTACTTTTGGGAGAGCTTTCACATGGTGAAGTTTCAGACCCATAGCTAATTATTTACCTACTCAAAATGAGTAAATGCTAATTATCTGTAAAAGTATTGCGGATACCCAATTTTTATCAAATAACTCATTCATCTACTTGTGGGAGAGCTTTCACATGGTGAAGTTTCAGACCCATAGCTAATTACTCACCTACTCAAAATGAGTAAATGCGAATTATCTCTAAAAGTATTGGAGATAGCCAATTTTTCTCAAATAACTCATTCACCTACTTTTGGGAGAGCTTTCACTTGGTGAAGTTTCAGACCCATAGCTAATTACTCACCTACTCAAAATGAGTAAATGCGAATTATCTCTAAAAGTATTGCAGATAGCCAATTTTTCTCAAATAACTCATTCACCTACTTTTGGGAGAGCTTTCACTCTGTGAAGTTTCAGACCCATAGCTAATTACTCACCTACTCAAAATGAGTAAATGCGAATTATCTCTAAAAGTATTGCAGATAGCCAATTTTTTCTCAAATAACTCATTCACCTACTTTTGGCAGAGCTTTCACTTGGTGACGTTTCAGACCCATAGCTAATTATTCACCTACTCAAAATGAGTAAATGTGAATTATCTCTAAAAGTATTGCAGATAGCCAATTTTTCTCAAATAACTCATTCACCTACTTTTGGAAGAGCTTTCACTCTGTGAAGTTTCAGACCCATAGCTATTTATTCACCTACTCAAAATGAGTAAATGCTAATTATCTGTAAAAGTATTGCGGATACCCAATTTTTATCAAATAACTCATTCATCTACTTGTGGGAGAGCTTTCACATGGTGAAGTTTCAAACCCATAGCTAATTACTCACCTACTCAAAATGAGTAAATGCAAATTATCTCTAAAAGTATTGCAGATAGCCAATTTTTCTCAAATAACTCATTCACCTACTTTTGGGAGAGCTTTCACTCTGTGAAGTTTCAGACCCATAGCTAATTACTCGTCTACTCAAAATGAGTAAATGCTAATTATCTGTAAAAGTATTGCGGATACCCAATTTTTATCAAATAACTCATTCATCTACTTGTGGGAGAGCTTTCACATGGTGAAGTTTCAGACCCATAGCTAATTACTCACCTACTCAAAATGAGTAAATGCAAATTATCTCTAAAAGTATTGCAGATAGCCAATTTTTCTCAAATAACTCATTCACCTACTTTTGGGAGAGCTTTCACTCTGTGAAGTTTCAGACCCATAGCTAATTACTCACCTACTCAAAATGAGTAAATGCGAATTATCTCTAAAAGTATTGCAGATAGCCAATTTTTCTCAAATAACTCATTCACCTACTTTTGGCAGAGCTTTCACTTGGTGAAATTTCAGACCCATAGCTAATTACTCACCTACTGAAAATGAGTAAATGTGAATTATCTCTAAAAGTATTGCAGATAGCCAATTTTTCTCAAATAACTCATTCACCTACTTTTGGGAGAGCTTTCACTTGATGAAGTTTCAGACCCATAGCTAATTACTCACCTACTCAAAATGAGTAAATGCGAATTATCTCTAAAAGTATTGCAGATAGCCAATTTTTCTCAAATAACTCATTCACCTACTTTTGGGAGAGCTTTCACTTGGTGAAGTTTCAGACCCATAGCTAATTACTCACCTACTCAAAATGAGTAAATGCGAATTATCTCTAAAAGTATTGCAGATAGCCAGTTTTTCTCAAATTAATCATTCACCTACTTTTGGGAGAGCTTTCACTTGGTGAAGTTTCAGACCCATAGCTAATTACTCACCTACTCAAAATGAGTAAATGCGAATTATCTGTAAAAGTATTGCAGATAGCCAATTTTTCTCAAATAACTCATTCACCTACTTTTGGGAGAGCTTTCACTTGGTGAAGTTTCAGACCCATAGCTAATTACTCACCTACTCAAAATGAGTAAATGCGAATTATCTCTAAAAGTATTGCAGATAGCCAATTTTTCTCAAATTAATCATTCACCTACTTTAGGAGAGCTTTCACTTGGTGAAGTTTCAGACCCATAGCTAATTACTCACCTACTCAAAATGAGTAAATGCGAATTATCTCTAAAAAGTATTGCAGATAGCCAATTTTTCTCAAATTAATCATTCACCTACTTTTGGGAGAGCTTTCACTTGGTGAAGTTTCAGACCCATAGCTAATTACTCGTCTACTCAAAATGAGTAAATGCGAATTATCTGTAAAAGTATTGCAGATAGCCAATTTTTCTCAAATAACTCATTCACCTACTTTTGGGAGAGCTTTCACTTGGTGAAGTTTCAGACCCATAGCAAATTACTCACCTACTCAAAATGAGTAAATGCGAATTATCTCCAAAAGTATTGCAGATAGCCAATTTTTCTCAAATAACTCATTCACCTACTTTTGGCAGAGCTTTCACTTGGTGACGTTTCAGACCCATAGCTAATTATTCACCTACTCAAAATGAGTAAATGTGAATTATCTCTAAAAGTATTGCAGATAGCCAATTTTTCTAAAATAACTCATTCACCTACTTTTGGGAGAGCTTTCGCTCTGTGAAGTTTCAGACCCATAGCTATTTATTCACCTACTCAAAATGAGTAAATGCTAATTATCTGTAAAAGTATTGCGGATACCCAATTTTTATCAAATACTCATTCATCTACTTGTGGGAGAGCTTTCACATGGTGAAGTTTCAGACCCATAGCTAATTACTCACCTACTCAAAATGAGTAAATGCGAATTATCTCTAAAAGTATTGCAGATAGCCAATTTTTCTCAAATAACTCATTCACCTACTTTTGGAAGACCTTTCACACACGAAAATGAAAAATTGTGAATATCTCGGAAAAGCTATTTCTTCTGCTTTAATGCTCGGCGGGAGATACACACCACGGCAGTGGTCTTGACAAAAATTTTTGTCTCCCCACAAATGGTGGCCATTTTGAATTTTCAAAGTTTTTGCAAAACACAAAAATGCTTATATCTCGAAAACCGTGCTATATGGAGTGAACTCAACAAAATTTTGGACCTGCTGGGTATCTCTGCAGAGTAGCCATGCCAATTTTCAAAATATTTTTGTCTCGCCAAATATAGCGGACATTTTTAATTTTTTTATTTTTTGCAAAACACAAAAATGCTTATATCTTGAAAACCGTGCTAGATAGAGCAGACTGCGCTGACTTTGGTTGCCACAACAGTATAAGGCTACAAACGAAGCATTTTCTTAATACTTTAGCACTCACCTTTATATCCTTTTCGGGACGCTTTGTTTTTGCTATGCAAAAACATTATCTTTTTTTTTTGCGAGCGATCCTCTAGTTATACTGGTTCTTATAATTGATACCCTGAGTATATAATAACAATCCTTAGTAATAAACAAAAAACTACTGGTTTTATAGGTGAATTAGTGACTGTGACAGTGAGTCCCAAGAGGAGCTCTGAAGGTGTCGGATCTTCCATTACCTTTACATGCAGTGCCAGGGGAAAATCACCATTAGATATCCGTTGGACCAGAGCTGATGGAAGGGACTTGCCATTAGGTAAATTATACACCTTTTGCATATGTTAACTCTATTGAATAATATATGTAATTTACAGAATTCTTGATAACTTGAACTAAAGGTAAATATTCAGGTTTCATTGACTGCAGTGGTTTGGTGCTTTTAGGTTTTGTGGTCATTTGTGTTTCACCGCTATGTTTATGGGTTTAAATGTTAGCTCATCACAAGATGGGGCAACTTCTGATTGACTGTCCCAATATGACCCTAGCCTCGGTACATAAACCCAGGTTTAACACGGCTTAAAGGGAAAAAAAGCCAGGTTTGTTGCTTTCGTACATGATGTTATTACATAGTTGGCTGCCTTCACTGAAGCCCTGTAGGAAGGTGTGTATATGCCGATTTAATTGTTGTGATCAGTTGTAAAATCATGACTTGTGGAGGATGTAACTATGAATTTAAAAAGGAACATCATTTAAAAATGAAGATGTATTGATTTCATAAAATGAGCCAATTCTGCTTTAATGTTGATGTCATTTTCAGAAATATAGGGTTTCTACCAAGTGCACAGTAACTTGGAATTTTTGAAATAACCAGATTGAAAATGTAAAAATAGAATAATGTCTCACACAGTGACTGCAATCAAAGTATAGACTATGTATTTGCAGAAACCAAACCTTTTTCTGGATATCTCACAAGTAAATGATTCAGACAAAGCTTAAATAATCATGTTGAGTAATTTTGTCTCTGTTCAGGTCGGTCCAGTGTGAGTTCAGACTTCAGTTTGACCTTGAGAGACCTGCGGCCAACTGACACAAGCCGCTACATCTGTACTGTATACAGCTCTGACGGGGGCGTGGCAAGAGACGAGGCCAGCCTAACCGTCCTCAGTAAGATAGCTTGTTGTATAGTCCACTCTGTATTACAGGAACCTCAGTCTGCTAATTATATAGGGTTTAGTTCTAGTTATTTCATTGTCTCATGTTAAGACCTGTAAATGGTATCCATTTTGACAATTGGACTTTCTCCATTCGGCACAGAATCTACTGTATTTATGTTCTAATAATTTAATCATTTTCACAAATTAGTTTGTATTTTCTTCCTGTTTTTATAAACAGTTACTATTGTCAGTACCATAAGTAACACTGTATCAGTGATTGATCATTGCTGTTAAACCAGACAAAACAATTTTCTCTGCAGTTAGTAACTATTAAAGCATATTTTTTGTTTTCATGTAGAAGTATTGTAGGTAGTTGAAATGAAGCTTGTGAAATACGTTTAGTCTCTCCTAATATATAACACTCGATATTTCATTGTATGTGACAACCTTACTTTGAAAATTTCTTTCACAAAACAATATATATATAGGTTCAAATATACTTCCTGGTATTGTTATGCCAAATATTTATATTCTAGGTGAGCGTGCCATTCAAGTCATTGTTCAGGAACCCAAGCTTAAGTCTGAAGCTGCTGGCAGCACTGTGACCTTCAACTGCATTGGTATAAGTCAGGTTGGTCCAGACGTATGTATCACTTTTCAGTCATTTTTACACCCACCGCACCTGTCTCTCTCTCCTTCTCTGCTTCACTGCTCCTAGTTTGTCCTTTGTGTTGTGATTTTGCGTGCTCTGTTCCTGCCATTTATCCCCATGCGCATCTCAATCTTCCCATGTTTATTTATTTTGTCCTTTGGTCCTAGTATCCCTTATTGTTTGGATTGCCTAAGTGTTTGATATGTGTAGTGCCCTCATAAGTTTAATCTTGCTTGTAGTATATAAATAAAAAACAGTTATAATAACTGTTCATTGAGATAGTATAGAGCTACTTTATTTACCATAGAAAAATAGCGAGTAGATTTTACTTAATGAAACTTCAAACTTATTTATGGCATGGGTAAACCTAGTTACTGCTCAAGTGCAGCAGACCTGTTGGCACTCAGTTATACAAATCTATGGTGTAAGTATAATGCACCTTGCACAGTCAAACACTAGAATAGATTATATGTGTTTCCTAGTTGTTACCATAGGGATTTTCTTTCCTCTGACCCATAGCTTTTGCCTAAATTAGTCGCAACAGCTTTAAATTAGTAACTTTTGGAATAAATAAGAAAGTTATTCTGTGCTTCAACATTAATAAAACCAATCGCTTTGCTGGCAATGAAATTTGACATCTCAGACAAATCATTGAAATAAGGACTAATTATAAATTGTCACTTATTTTTTTTCAAAGTTAAATTTCTGTAAATACCAAAACTTTGATTGTATGATCCAAATCAATCCATTCAAAATACACTTGTAAAACATTCAATAGATATTAGCTTTATGGCATGTACAGCAGCTTAAGAAACCCAAGTACCTTGTACATAGATAATCTCACTTTTATGCATCTTGTTTCAAAAGTCAGAATTAGATTATATCCTTTACTGTAAATGATGACATCCACAGTCTACAAGAATGATATCCTGGCTTTTTCTGGAACAAAATGCCAAGGATGATTATATTTGTTACAGCAAATAAATCTTTCACTCAGGAAAACTATAAAACTGCAGTTTGACGTTAAGGTTTCAAAGATGGCCTGAAACACTATATTTTAACCCAGCATTTGAGAAATAAGTTTTGTTTTGTTGGGTACTCGGTCATTAGAATATACAGGTACAGAAACATTTGTTTGTGCCAACATTGATATGACCTTGAGCTATGGTTGTGTGTATTTTGATCCATGTATTTATGTCTGATGTTGCCTGACTAACTGACACAATTACTGGATTGGTATGTTTTTGGTGATTAATGGAAAATTATTGGTGTATCTCTTGTCATTTGTTTCTTTCATAATTTTGTGGTATTTAATCCAATTTTCTGACCTCACAAAATAACTTTTATATATCGTAGTGACTCTCTCTTAAGTTACATTGGATATTGTTTAAATACTCAGTAGCAGGTGCATAAAAATTCAGACTGCTAAAGCATGATAGCGCGTAAATCGTTGGCTGTGTGAATATCGATATTATATGTAAAAAATATTTCAATATCGGCTGATATTTGAGGGGAGTGATATTCTCTGCTAAATAGTCAGGAAGTAAACTTTACCAAAAGGAAACATGGCAGTTTTCATGAAAAACGCATTGAAAACTACAAAAAAGCAAGATAAATATACAAAATTATGTTCAGATTTAAGCTTTATTTCAAATATTTGCAGTGTAAGTTTTACTTAAATTGACCATACTGATATACATCTTTAGGCATCGATATCGGCAACCTTGTCCCAAAACTATAAATATCAATATCAATAAACAATGTACCCACTGAAGCATGAGTATCATATATTTTACATAGCTCTCTTGCATAAACACCTTGACCATTAAGGTTTTCCTAGACCATAAGTCACACATATATAAAGATTAAGGTTATGACCAACATTAATATCCATTGTTTTTGCTCTCTATTTGCATATTTTTTGAAAAAAATATTGACAAAATACTATTTTTTGCCACACATTGTCACCAGCTTTGGGAATGCCAACATTTTCCATATGAACTTGACCTTTGCAAGGTCACATGACAGAAACAATTACTTTGCTGATGTACTTGCCCACAACTCATTTTCTCTGAAACTATTTCAGATGTTTTGTCATATTGGGCCTATTTATTTACCTCATTTATACCTAAACCCCAAGTCGGTCCATCACACCATAGTTCACTGATTGAAAACGGATTGATTGTCCCTTTTATAAAGCATGTCACTCATTTTAATTTACCTCTCTAACAATTTCTAAACTATGTGAGCTCTTTATTAAGTGATTAGGCTACATTTCCATGAATAATTTGTGTGTAAGTTTCAAGGCTATAGATGTAGTATTTATTATATACACTTGTACTTTTTATATAGAATTACTCCCTCCACAAGTTTACTTTTTCACCAAATAACTTAATCATCTACTTTGTTATTTATCTTATCGTGTGACAGGTCCCCAACCCTACTAGTAGTATGTATAGACTAAAAGAGTTATTCAATTAAACCTTGACCCAAAACTTCAAAGTATAAGGAATTTAGCTTGTTTAACCAAATTCCAGATATTGTTGCATGCCGATTTTTGTGTGAATGTTTCTGACCTGAAACTGAAGTACTATTGTACAAGAAGTAGTTGTTAGATTTTGACTAAAAACTAATTTCTTGACCAATACTCATTGGATTTTCTTTTAATAAAAAGACAATCACTTATAAAACACATTCAGTATTGTCTCGCTTACAAAAGCCATCTATATTAGTTTGATAGATAAGTATATATCCTTATATAGCCTCCTCTCATATACTGTTCTACCATGTGTTGACCAGTATGTTATTGAATGTGAGTAGTTCTTTCCCATCCTCTGTCTGTTTTCCCCCCTATATCTACACTTTGGTGGGTGTAAAGCAATGCCGTCCTATCACATGAGGGGGGTTTTTACAGTCCTCAGTACTACAGGTAAGTCCTTACTTTATTACTCAGATGATTTTCATGTTGTACAAAGTCCTGCTTGATAGAGACTTTTCTTCTTTTTTTTTTAACTTCCTGTAAAATTAGAATTGCACATCCAACCAGAAAGCTTAGCAACCAGTGGCATTTTATGTTTATTAAAGGTGAGATTGACATTTAAAACTAAATCAACTTTTTCTGTAATTTCGTAAAAGTCACCTGATTTTAATGCATTGCTGCTCCTGTCAAATGTGTTTCAAATTTGAAGACAATCATGTTAAATTGTTACATTCTGATAAAGTATCTGTAAATTACTAATACTTCATGGTTATTGTTTTGTGAAAACTTTTGAGAATACATACATTGTATTGCTGAAATAATTGGAATTAGTTGAAGAGCAACTTGTGAAGCATTGGATTTGGCAGCATGTGTATATATTTGGCTTTTGTGTTAAGCTTTGGCATTGGCAAGCTCTCTGTCTCTCTCTTTGTGATGCTTTATATTATTGTAACTTGTGAAAAGATCATTTTGTTTTGAATGGCTCATATTTTATAGAGACATATGATAAATCATTTTAAAGCTTTTAGTTTAGATTAAAAAATAATCAAGCTGAGAAACTCAAAAGTAGTTTTTATCAGCAAATATTATGAAACCAATGTTGTGTTGGCTTTCTATTTTTGTTGATAAGTGAATATAGCTTGAGCTTTAGTTATTATTAATCACAAGTTTCTTTATCCTCACCAATAATCGACAAAATTTTAACTGATAATGCTGAATTAACTCAAGTATGAAAACTGTTATATTTCAATTATGTTGTGAAATTTCAATCCAAACAGTTCTGTCGTGTTGTATTTCAATCAGTTTAATGCTTTTGTGTGTACCTGATATACCAAACAATAAAAAAACACATTTTGTACTGATCAGTTCCTTTCAGTTCTTTATACAATTAGTCATGCTTTTGGAAACTGGAACAGCTGTTTTATCTCACATGTTCTCTTGTTCTGTTTACCTTTGTTTACCTTTTTGGCCAAGCTTTTGCTGAAACCATATATTCAAGTGTATCAAAATTTCTTACAAAGGTCAGTAGCATCAGTGGACTGAGTAGTTTACAAGTTTTTCATGTAATCGTTCCATATCCACCGAGGCCCTTTCCTGCCATGACCTTAGCTATTGAAAAAACATTAAACTCTAACCTTTGACTCAGTATAATCATAATGTTAAATATTGCATGAGAAGTTTCCATGCTTTTTACCCCACAGCTTTTTAGGGCTGTGCGGGTATTGTTTTCACCCATGGTGTCTGGACGGGCGGGCGAGTGGTCAGGCTGTCCGGGCTGTATCTCAGAACCTGTAAGGTATAGGAAGTTCATAGTTGGTATGTAGACGTAAAACATCATGGTGAGACCTTAATTTGACATTTGACCTTGCCGTAGTGACCTTGTATTTGAAAATCTTGTCCGGCTTATATCTGAGAAAGTGTAAGGTGTAGGAAGTTGATACTTAGTAGGGACATTGGTTAGGGAGTGTAGGTGTGTAATGTCATAGTGTGCCCTCGATTTGACCTTGCCGTAGTGACCTTGACCATTAAAATTCTGTCCGGGCTATATCTCAGAAATTGTAAGGTACAGGAAGTTGATACTTAGTAGGGACATTGGTTAGGGAGTGTAGGTGTGTAATGTCATAGTGTGCCCTCGATTTGACCTTTGACCTTGCCGTAGTGACCTTGACCATTAAAATTTTGTCCGGGCTATATCTCAGAAATTGTAAGGTACAGGAAGTTGATACTTGGTAGGGACACTGGTTAAGGGGTATTGTGTGCAACGTCATAGTGTGACCTTGGTTTGACCTTCGACCTTGCCATAGTGACCTTGAATTTGAAAATCTGTCCAGCCTATATCTCAGAAACCGTAAAGTGTAGGAAGTCGATACTTATTAGGGACATTTTTTTAAGACGGTGTAGGTGCAGCATCATGGTATGACCTTGATTTGACCTTTGACTTGCTATAGTGACCGTGAACTTTAAAATCTTGTCTGAGCTATATCTCGGAAACAATAAGGTGTAGGAAGTTGATAATTGGTAGGGACATTGATCAGGGTGTGTATATTTGCCTTGTCATGGTGCGCCCTTGATTTGACCTTTGACCTTGCTGTAGTGACCAGGACCCTTAAAATATTGTCCAGGCTATATCTTGGAAACCGTAAGGTGTAGGAAGTTGATTCTTGATAGGGACATTGGTTAGCAGATGTGTGTGTGCAACATCATGTCACACTGTTTGCTCTAAAAGTCTCTTGATCTTTACAATGTGTCAGTTCTTCTTATCTCATGATGTTGAAAACTATGTCCCCGGTCACGAGCATCTGTGATACTACTTTTAAGTTTGAGCTCAAGCGAGGATCATGCTTTTAGAGGTCACATTTTTTTGTCTCTTGATTTCATGAATTGTGACATGACATGATGAGTATATGTCTGTTCACTGAAGTTAAGGGGTTAATGGGTTGCACCTAGTAGGGGGATGGGTGACTGCTCTGGTGCTCTACTCATGCCTCTGATGGCTTTACACCAGCGCTAAAAGATCGAAACCCCTTTTGGCTTTGTTTACTAAGTTTATACCTGAACACTGAAGTTGCTAAAATATTTCTCTCTGCTTTGTTTTCATCTGACCTATATATTATGAGGTCAGTGTATGTTATTGCATTTGTAGCCCTGTTCATTATATTCCAGTTGGAAATGTTTGTTTCAGTTTTACATTTGTTTCATATTATGTATTCTTGTTCTGTCTCAGTTTTTTGCTTTTATTAGCTCTGGTTTCTGACCTATTCCTGCAAAATCAGTAGAACATGTATTATGTGAACTCTTAAAGAGATAAGCCTTGGACACTGTGTTCAAGGAATAGATTGTCTAATAGAAAGCATTGAGACAATAATCATGATAATATCAGGAAGTTTTATTTTATTCATGAAGGAAGAATAAATAAAAGAATATAGAAATCAGACAGTAGAAAATGAAAGTTCATATAATATCAGTTCTATTGTAATTTTGGGGAAAAATATACCACAATGAAAATGCTTCCAGACAAGCTCTGATCTGTTCTCAGAAAAAGAGAAAAAAAATAATAATTAAATTGTAGGGAGAAAGATGTGAAATTTGCCCTTATCAACTCAACCCTTAAATTAAAAACAAAAAAAAAAAATACAAAATTTTTTAAAATTCACAAAAATCGGGAAACAGAGAAGTGTTAAAATAGTCACATAAATCACAAAAATAATAAAAAAATTTCCATAATTAGAGGAAAATAAGGGGGTTGCCAGAGCAGCAAATTTCACATACTCAATACAAATATTTTCTCATTTAAATGTTATAATCTAGCAGCCAACCATCCCCTCTTTTCAGTACACATACACTTTAGCCTGGACACGAGCTGACGGCCAGCCTCTGCCTTATAATGCGAGGGATAATGGACAGGGAACCCTGGTTATCCAGAATTTGAGACCAGAAGATGCAGGCACCTATGTGTGCACTGGATCCAACTTCTATGCAGTGGATGATGATAGAGCGGTGCTAACGGTCACAGGTGACTGAAAACGCTTCTATTTTATGTCAGTTATTGAAGTTGTAGACATATTGGCGTAGTCTTGTGGGACAAGTATATATTTACGAGCTATTGACTTCTCCAAAACTACAACCACTGCAGATATAACAATATGTCTCGTAGCATATTCGCACTTGTAATTTTAGTTGTGCAGTCTGTTCTTTATTGTATTATAAACAATAACTAAATTAGAGCCTACCTATTCAACAAGGCATGTTAACTTGATCATTTGACACCATGCCAAAGACCTATGCAATGGCTGTGCAAATTTGAAACATTTCCTTAATGTTCACACAATTTCAAGTAAACTTCATGTACTCTACATTTTTGAAGTTATATGTAAATGTATAACCATTTCTAAGTGTGGTTTTATACTAGGGGTGTGACTTAGACTGAAAAAAAATGGTCCATATATCCGTAGTGTGAGAATTAGCATAAATCCAGGGACTTGCATTCCAATATAAACCAAGTTGTTTTAACCAAATAAAAGTATCGGTGAAATAAATATGGACTGTAAACAAATTCACAGAACGTAAATTGTCAAATATCTGAAAATAAGGACCTTTACATAAGAACTAAATATAAAGGAGAGGCAACATGGACTGAAAATGCCCTTTCACTTTACAGCTGGTACGTCCCGTGGCTAGAAGTTTTTCTGGGTGGCAGAACCGCCCCGAGGTCGCCACATTTTGTCCAAGCTGTTCACACTACAGGTGGACAGCCACTGATTGGATGATTGGACACGGTTTTTTAGCCGTCAATAACAGTAGGATGGCAGTACTGCAAACATTGGTCACGGAGAAACCACCTCCATTAACCTCAACTCACCTTCGGTATCCGTCGGACAAACACATGGCGAAATGACCAATACCTTAACTCGCCTTATGTCGCTGTATAACACCGAAAGACAACCAAATCACAACGTTATGTACGCTGTGGACCACACCTTTGGTTACCTGTAGTCAGAAATTCATACATGCATGCACGAAATCGTCTGCGCATGCTTACGGTACCGAAATCAGAGGCAGAAATTTTGTAACGGCTTAAAACTTCAATAGGACGTGTAAGGTAATTTATGGTTCATATCTGACTCGCAAGGTCACATATGGATGTCAGACGGTGATTCAGCGACATGGACATTTCACCAAACACGGGTCACCATGGGTGATACCGCCTGTAGTGTGAAAGGGATATAGAGTAAGGAATCTAAAATTTGCCACATATCTGAAATTCGCCACCTGTGGAATTACTAATAAATTAAATGAATTGAGGTGAGATTTGTTGAATATATAGTAAATTAAGGCTTTTGAACCAAAAATACGAAATTTAAGACAAAACATCATTTTCTTCATAGAATTAACAAAGGTTTTTAGAGGTGGCGAATTTTATATTCCTGGCGAATTTTAGAATCCTTACTCTAGTTAGGTTTCAGACAGTATATTTATAGAAATAAAATTTTAACATTTTTTTCAAGTAGCAAATTATCTATTTTGTGGTAAGTTTCTCAATACAGTTTGTCTGTAACCTTGTCACACCCCTATGTTACACTGAAAGTGCTCTGTGATGAATGTTTTGCTATTCTCTGCCTTTTCCCTTATTACACTCCCAAACAGTGACTGGCTTTGAATAGTTTTTGTGGCAGTTTTAATATGTCTGATTTACTTGATTAAAAACACATTTGTATGTGGCTTTACATGTTCTTGTGTAGTATTTATTAATGCCAGAACAGTTCAATCAAAAAATAAACTGTGGTGTCTTTTGTACCAAAAGTTTAAATTGAACTGCAGCGTTTTTACCCAATCATAATGCATCAAAAATAAAAATTTAATATTTTATGTGTTTTTGTCACAAGCTAAAGCCTTCATAAATGTAAATCAAAAACAGAATATTATATTTTAATATGTGTTGCAATTAGGAATGAGTCTGTATGACAAATATGTACATCGGGAGGTCGCAAATGCAAAACCGTACCGATTCCAACACCCCAAACAAACATGGACGTTTCCTCTTCATGACATCACAATATAAAAGTGACCAAATGCACGAAATATGAGATAATAGCTTATAATTTCTTCATATTTCTTTTTTGTTCCCAATATTTTAAGTTTTTCTTGAGTTATATGAGCTGACAAGCGAGATTGAGGTTATAAATAGTCGTAACCAAAACATGGCAGTTCTGCTCAACGTAATCGCTACTACTGAATAAAGTCTGCAAATGCACGAAAATTGGGGATAAAACCTTACAATTTCTTCAGATTTTGAGTATGTTTCTAATATTTTAACTCTTCCTTCTATTATATGCGCTGACAAGCAGAAGTGGCAGTTGTAAAATCTCATCACAGTATTTCAATAAAATGCCGAGAAACCGGCCCAACCGACCCATCCCTAGTTGCAATACCATTGTATCAAACATTCTGATACCATTTGCCAGGTTTTAATTTTTGTAAAAAGTAAATCACAAAGGCTTTGTCCCTGAGACCATTTAATGCTCTTGAGGTTTCTTTTAAAAATTTCTACTAACACTAAGGGAATAAATGTCAACATAGATTTCAATGTTTTCTTTCACCCTAATGTCTCAGATGTTAAAGTGACATGAAACTCAAATTTAGCTCCTCTCAGTGTGTGTAACATGCTCTTATGTAGTTCTCTAACTCTCCACTAGGTGGAGTAGAGCAGGCACCAGTGGTACGTATAGAACCACGTTTCCTGAAGGTAAATGTTGGGGATCCTGTGGAATTTGCCTGTATAGCAGAAGGCGAACCTTTGCCAGCTGTAGAATGGTCTGGAGGTCGAAATGGAATCCTTAGCCCTGAGTCAACGGTTACTAACGGGGTCTTTTATATCCCCAGAGCCAGGAAAGCAGATGAAGCCGAGTACACATGTACTGCCAGAAACAGTGCAGGCTCGGCATCAGTCAGAACCATACTCTATGTCAGAGGAGGTATGTGTGTTGGACAAGAAGTTGTGTGTCACTTATGTTTAAATAAATGTCAACCTGTCCCACACACATTAGACGTCAAAGACATCTTGGAGAATTTGACTGCCAGTTAAAAATAAAGTGATGATAAAGTCTCTAGTGCCATATTTTGAAGAAGAAAAACACAATTATTGTAACATATTATTGGCTTTTCTAATATTTTATATAAAATTGCCACAATATGATTACATTCTTACAGTTTAAAGCAAAGTTTGGTGTATGTTAAAGAAAAGAATGCACAGTAATTATGCAGGCATACACAATTATTACTATTCTCACCAATCCTTAGCAAATGCAAATAACCTTACACATAATTCTGTTTATTAACATGAATAAGAGGACAGTCTTTATTAAGACCATCCATATGTCTTGGCTTAGATCTTTCCAAAACATACCTATCCAATACCTTATACATATTACCCCTTGGTCACAGAATAAATATGGTGTGTGTCTGTGTATGCGTTTAATGTTACATATCTGTTTCAACAAATCTTCTTATAGTTCATTATAACTTCAGTGTGATTCTATGTTTGTAACAACCCCTTTTCATTGTGTCACTGCATTTAACATTTTGTCAATTACATTCTGGATTACATTCTGTGAATCCCAGCCCAGATTTCACTAAAGTGATCTATGTTTATTATATTTTCTGTGATTTGCTGGTCTATTTATATCACAGGACAAAGTTATGTACATATTTGAATTTTTTTTTTATTTAATGGGTCTGTAGTCGGTATATTTGTTTTCATGTTTCCATTAATGTGAGTGCAGCCAGTATTTGTAAGTTGATGTGATACATTTATTTCTGAGATTGTATAAATGTTTGTAATAAATCATCTGATTGTGTATTTCCACCAGAGGATATAGTGGAGCCAATATTTGAGGTGTTGGTGGATGACTCAGATTTGGTTGTATATCCTGGCAAAGATGCCAGGCTGTCCTGCTCAGCGAAGACAGAGGTAGAAGTGGACAGTATTCAGTGGACAAGGGAAGGAGGACCACTGCCTCCAGGTAAGTAGTCGTAGCCTAATAAATATTTGTGTTGCACTCTTGGCTCTGCCGAAAACTATAACCTTCAACCTTTTAAATTACTCAACATGTTTTTATTTTATTGCTTAAACTTGTGAAAAGTTATACAATGTTAAAAGTTAACATCTCTACAATAAAAATTGAACCATTAAAGTGCATATCTGCATACCCCTAAGTGGTGTATCATAAATGTATTCTAGATCATCAGTATAATTTGTCAGTGCAAATTAGCCCTATATTCTAATGTGTTGTTACAGGTTCATATGAGACCGGATCCGGTCAGCTTGTGATTCCTGACTGTAAACCCATTTTTGGCGGCCGTTACATCTGCACCATCACACTGGTTAATGGCCAAGTGAGTCAGGCTGTGGCTCAGCTCACTATTGATCCCTCAACTGTCAGTAAGTAAAAGTTTTTCCAAGTGAGTATTAATTACAGTAGCCTCTACATAAGTAAAGCTATCTTATTTTTAGGTAGAAGTTTAACTAATTGTGAAGTTCCAGCTTCAGAAAATGCTGAATTTTTGTTGATATAAGAAAAATTGTACATAACTTGAACTTCATCCTAGGGGTAATGGGATTCTACTTGTAAAGAATTCACTGTTTATTTACTGAACATTGCAGTGAATATTAGTTATATCCCTCTGCTATCAGTGTGATTATTTTAAGTTTAATGAATAAATATGAAAACAGAGCAGACTGGACTCCTGTTTTGGTGATTAAGTGAGTATTATTAGAAGATTTTGATTATTTCCATTAATATTGTACTTATAAGAATGTTTATTTTATCAATGCATATTTGTGTTGTGTATAATTAACTATTTCTGTAAATATGTAACTAAGTCAGTACATATTTACCTATCTGTACACACAGCGGAGCCTCCCACTGCAGTTATTGAACCTGAGCGTCAGACTGTCACGCAGGACACCACCGCCACCCTCACTTGCAGTGTGACTGGTCTGCCTCCACCCTCCATCAGATGGTCCCGTTCTGGAGGGGAGCTGGGCAGAAACCATCGTGTGCAGGGAAATATACTGAGGATCACTCAAGCCACAGCAGCGGATAGGGGCTTGTATGTGTGTTTAGCGGAGAATGTAGCAGGCAGAGCCCAGGCCTCCGCTATTGTGGAAGTGGAGCGTGAGTGTTTTCATGAATATATCGTGTTGAATGAATATATTTTGGACGTATAAGATTTTATTCTCCACCACATACTGTTATTGAACTCAATACTATGACATAGTTTTATATATTACCCGGTGATAATTAGCGTTATGATTTTATTGCGTTAATACAACTTACCTAGTGGACAGATGCATTTGTCCGGCGCTCTGCCGGTCACGCCAAACATTAGAAAAAAACGTCCTGAGCTGGGCTCTGGCCGGGACCGGTAGTGTCCTGTTCACTCGCCAGGTGGCTGTACAGCCTACCTGCTGGTATACTGCGCATGCGTGCGCATGCGCTCTTCCTCTTTTTGTTTGGCGCGTGAGGATTTCAAACGCTTGAAGTTTAAGAGAAACTATTTTAATTTTTTTATGTGTTTTACAAGTGAATTCTTGGTAAATTTGTAGTGAGTAATTGTGCTTATATATCATGGCATCCCCTGGAGATAAAAAAGGACAGAGGCGAGGCGTATGCGGTCATATTATGGCCTCTTTTGATTTGCACAAACGCTGTGCCAGATGCCGTGACAAGGGCATTGGGGATGATGACTGTGTTGCTAAGAAATCGTGTGTTATTTGTGATGGTTTCACGGATACCCAGAAGGATATGCTAGCCACCCCTACATACAAGATACGCAAGGACAAAAAGGCGGGGGTTTTAGTGTCTCCGGATCAGGTAACAGTTATTGCTTCTGTTGAGGATACAGAGCCTGTTTTTCAACCATCTCCTTCTGCCTCTCAACCCCCTGCGCATGCGCAGCCGGAGTCTTCCAGTTCTGCTTTTGTTACCTCTGATCAACTCCAAAAGATGTCAGATCAATGGGCTGAACAATTCGCCCGGTTTGAGGCCTTACTCTCCAGGGGCAACGTTTTCTCTACCCCCAAATCTTCTGTTCAGCATATGCCTTCCCATGCTGCCATTTCAGACACTCCTTTTATTCCCCCTTCTGCCCGGCTCACCGGTCCGGTGGAGTTCCCGGCAGAAGGTGAGGGTGACAAACAACAGGCTAGTAAGAGTGTAGAAAGGGATGTTAAAGAAAAGAAGTCACGCAAATCCCGCAAGGACCATAAGGACGATAAACATTCAAAAAAGAGACAAGTTTCTCCCTCTCCTGATGTGGGCCCTCCTCAGGTTAAATCTGCACCGGTCCCGGCTAAACCACCGGCTCAAGATCAAGTCTCCTCCGGTCCGGAGGTTGTACAAAAATCGAAGTCTAAGCCTGCTCCACTTTCCTCTGTTGGTTCCGACCCGGAACAGTCAGGTCTCTTTCTTCCCGGTGCAACCGGTCAAGGTTTTGCTCAACCCGGTTCATCCGGTCAAGTTCCTCCAGTAGATCATACTGTCTCATCTCTCTTTGGGGATTCCTCTGTTTCAGATGCTTACCGGGCTCCACCGGAGCCGGATAATTTGGACATTGGCCCTCCTCCTTCTGAAGCCAGTTTATCCGACGACCAGATTTCTTATGAGGGGGAGATATCTTCTGATACCTTGGACCGGCCTGAACAAACGGAGGATATGAATTACAGAGAGACAGTTAGGTCCATCCGTTCCTTTATGGGATGGAGTCATATCCCCACTTTTGAAAGCGACCTCAGTGAGCCTGATAAGAGTAATAACCCCTGGAAGGGGAAACTGCCAAAGAGGCCTGCCCGCATCTCTGTAGCCATGCCACCGGACGACTGGCTTTGTCAGAAGTTAGAGAAGTTGAACACAGTGGTGGCGGAGGGGTACCCTTCACGTTCCCAGGACTCAGCTGGACTGAAAAAAGATCAGTTTGTCAAGGTACCGAAGTCGCAAAATAGATGGTACCAGATGCATATGATTAGACCGGAGGGGCCGCATAGGCCTGGAAAGACTTTGTTTAGCTGGCACAACTCAGAGGCAAAGGTGAATTCCCAATTCCCTCGCATTATCAAAGCATCTGCTTACCCTGCCACTGGACCCCCTTCGCGTCCCATTTCACAGGAATACTTGCGTCGGTGGGAGAAGTGCGCCCGGGAGAATTCTTACATTGTTAATCATGCGGCAGGGTTTAACCGTTGCACCAGTGAGTTGCAGGAACGCATGACTGGTCATATCAACATGCTTCATACTAGGATTAACAAGGGAAAAGCTCCCAAGGAGGTATCCGCTGCTCTATCAGACTTGAAGGACCTCTCTGCTTTTCACCAGAATGTTTCTGTGGCCATGGGCACTGCACTCCAGCACCTAGCGGACAGTCTTTTTGTGCACATGTCCAATTTGATTTTGCTGCGTAGGGATTCCTACCTTGACCACGTCAAGAATGGCATTAAACCTGATACCTATAACTAGTTGAGAAATGCCCCGTTATTCGGACATGGACTTTTCCCTGATGCAGTTATCCGCACAGCGGAACAAGATATTACAAGTCATCACTCATCCGGTTCTGTTCCCAGGCCCGGTCCGGGTGCTGCCCAACAGACCGGATGGAGATCTTCTCATAGGTACCGTCCCTATGATAGCAGAGACAGTAGGCATACCGGTACCGGAGATCAGGACCGTCAGGCTTGGAGACAGTTTAGCAGGAATAGAGGCCGCGGTCGTGGCAGAGGACGTGGTTCCAACCCCCGTTTCTCTAAATCGAGAGGTTACAAGCAATATAAATGACAATTACCTATTGTGTCCAACTCCCTCAACATCAGTAATGGCAAAGTTGGACAACAGGATCTTAGAAAAGACTGTAAGCTCAGTAGTAATAGACAGTCCATGTTCAAAGACTTTTCATCAGACACCAAGTTTACCTTCTCAAAATGTGTCTTATCTTGCTGTAGATCATGCTCATTCTGTTTGTTTCCAAGGGCAACCGCAAAAGAAAGGTTTAAGTCCCTGTATACCAAAGAGAAAAATAAAAGATGTGAAAGGTGTTTTTTGTGCAAGTCAATGTCTTTTTGCCCCACATGTTCCAAATGTCCCCAATGTTGTCCCAAGTTTGGCTGTAGGGGGAAGACTGCAAAAGTTTTGGCAAGTTTGGCTCAGTCTGGGGGCGAATCCAAGGGTGGTCTCGATTTTACAAGAGGGATACACGCTACCCTTCAAAATCAGACCACCTCTGACCCGATCCCCGGTGATCAAGAGTGGTTATGCTCACCCCGACAAAAGCAAAGCCTTGTATCAGGCGGTAACGGACCTCATAAACAAGTTGGTAGTCGAAAAGGTCATCATCAGATCCTCCCTGGCCTTTTACAACCGCCTCTTTCTGGTGCCAAAACCGAATCAGAGATGGAGACCTATCTTGGACCTCAGCCATCTCAATCTCTTTTTGAAACCAGGCACCTTCAAAATGGAAACTCCGGAAACAATAAGGTTGTCTCTCCAAAAGGGGGAGTGGGTAACGTCACTGGATTTCAGCGACGCTTACTTTCATATCCCTATCAGTCAAAGATCACGAAAGTACCTCAGGTTTTTTCTAGGAAGAAAAGCTTATCAATTCACGGCCCTTCCTTTCGGGCTCGCCACAGCTCCTCTGGAATTCACCAAGGTAGTCAAGGAGGTGAAACTGATGGCTCAAGCACGGGGTATCCGGATCCACCAGTACCTCGACGACTGGTTAGTCAGAGCCCCGGACCAGGAAACCTGCCAATTACATACCCAGACCCTCTTGGCCCTGTGCCACGAACTAGGGTGGGTGGTAAACATGGAGAAATCGGAGCTTCAACCTCAACAGGTTTTTAATTTCGTAGGTTACCGGTTCGACCTGCTGTCCGGTCGAGTGTTGCCCACTCAGGACCGATGGGTCGCTCTTCAGCAGAAACTACAGTTCATCAAAGGCAGGGACTGTTGTTCAGTCCGGCAGTTCATGTCCCTCATCGGGCTACTTACTGCCACGGAAAAGCAAGTGTGGGCCGGCCGGCTTCACATGAGACCGGTGCAATGGCATCTAAAAAGACACTGGCATGTGCCGGAGAGCTTGGAAAAGATTATTCCGGTTCCCCTGTCTCTTCACCCACACCTGGAATGGTGGTTGGACGAGACCAATGTGCTAAAAGGGCAACCCTTGCACCCTCTTCAGCACGCCCTACAGATTTTTACAGACGCCTCAAACGAAGGCTGGGGCGCACACTTAGGGGGATCCATAGCAAGAGGCGTTTGGTCAGAAACCGAAAGTCGCCTCCACATCAACTTCTTGGAACTCAAGGCAGTTCTTCTGGCTCTCAGGAGTTTCGAGAAGCAGTGCAGGGGACAGATTGTCCTCATAGCAACCGACAACACGACTGTAGTGTCTTACATCAACAAAGAGGGCGGTATGAAATCAGGGTCTCTCTGTGCCCTACTTTGGCGGCTTCTAGCCTGGTGTCATCCCAGGAAGATAATTCTGCGGGCCAGGCACATTCCGGGTCGCTTGAATGTCATAGCAGACAAGCTATCCCGGCACAACCAGGTTATCCAGACCGAGTGGTGCCTGTCTCAACAGGTGTTCAATCGCTTGTGCTCCAACTGGGGCCAGCCGCAGATAGATCTTTTTGCCACCCGATTCAATCACAAGCTTCCCAAGTTTGTCTCTCCAGTTCCGGATTCGACAGCTTGGGCGGTGGATGCTCTCAGTCTACCATGGAGCAACCTGGACGTGTACGCCTTTCCTCCAGTCTCCCTTCTCAATCAGGTCACGTCCAAACTGGTCAATCAGGGCTTTCACAGAATGATCTTAATCGCTCCGGGTTGGCCCAACATGCCTTGGTTTTGGGATCTGATCAGTCTATCAAGTCAAATTCCCTTCAGTCTTCCCTTGGAGAGGAACCTGTTAACTCAACCGTTCAACGGCCTTCTCCACAGGAACTTGAATCATCTGAATCTGCATGCTTGGCTCCTAGAGCCTCGTCCATCAGGCGACAAGGGTTTTCTGAGGAGGTGGCAGCAAGAATTGAAGCTCCTCAGAGAAGTTCAACCAGAGCGGTCTATAAGTCAAAGTGGACCATTTTTGTTAAGTGGTGCGACTCCAACCAGGTGGACTTCAGGGCGCCCTCTCTGAAACAGGTGGCCGATTTTTTGTTGTATCTTTTTAATGAGAGACAGTTACAACCCAGTACTATAGAAGGCTACAGAACGGCTATTGCCGACATGGTGGGTAACGACCCGGTCCATTTTGGCAAGGATGAAAGCCTGACTCGCTTGCTGGACAGTTTCCATAGAGACAAGCCGAAAGGCAGGCGGGGAATTCCTACGTGGAATCTTTCATTAGTGCTCCACCAGTTAACTAAAGCTCCATTCGAACCCATGCGGAAGGCCTCGCTTAAACATTTGACCTTTAAGACGGTTTTCCTTTTGGCTTTGGGTTCCGGTAAAAGGCGGAGCGAGATCCATGCATGGTTATACCGCAACATCAGGCATCAGGAGAACTGGAGTCAGGTCTCCCTATATCCCTCTCCCAGTTTTCTGTCGAAGAATCAGCTAGCGCGGGACGGACCGTCTGCTGTGGCACCGGTTGTCATTCCCGCGTTGGCTCCATCATTGGACAGGTCCCTCAAGGAGGACAAGTCTCTTTGCCCGGTCAGAGCCTTGCGTTATTATTTAGACAGAACCAAGGACTTACGCTCGGGCAAAGATCTGGTGTTTGTGTCTTTCCGGAAGAGTTTTCAGAAGGACATTGTTCCGGCTACTGTCTCTTCCTGGATCAAGCAAACTGTGTTGTTGTGTTATCAGCTGTCCGATCATGAGGCTCAAACTATACATCAAGTTCGAGCTCATGATGTGCGGGCCTTTGCCGCATCCAAAGCCTTTCAGGGCGGGGTTTCCTTGGAGCAGATCCTATCAGCTTGCCATTGGAAGGCCCACAACACTTTTACACAATTCTACCTGAAGGACCTAGCCTGGGCAGATTCAGAGTTGTACCACCTAGGTCCTGTGGTAGCTGCTCAGCAGATCCACGAACATCAGTAATAGTCTTATTACTGACTGTATATAGTGTACACATGTTTTTTGGGTTTAGTGTATATATAAAAAAAAAAAAAAAAAAAAAAAAAACCTCCACTATCCTTTGCTACTGGATTGCCATGATCCAAAGTGGATCCAGGAGCTTCTCAAGGATGGTGTTTCTTTGCTCCTGTTCTTCTTCCTCATTCATGAATTTGTTAGTTCATGCCCTCATTAGTCTTCCTGCACCTTCGGCTCGAATTGGTGCACAGGCTGTTTCCTCTTAGGAAAAATCAGGGGGGGGGCAAGGGTGTTTTGGTCCTTTAAAAGTTGGTTTATTTAACCAGTACCAGACACACCCGTTATACTATTGTCTATATGGATTCCCCTTGTTTGGCTACCCCCCATCCAATGGGTAGTCATTCTGCATCTGTCCACTAGGTAAGTTGTATTAACGCAATAAAATGGAAAATTTAATAGTAAATTAAATTTTTATAAGTTAATACCTTACCTAGTGGACAGGGGGAGTCCCACCCTACCTTCCCCGCTATCATAACCAACAAGGGGTCTTAAGATAGACAACAAAAAGAGGAAGAGCGCATGCGCACGCATGCGCAGTATACCGGCAGGTAGGCTGTACAGCCACCTGGCGAGTGAACAGGACACTACCGGTCCCGGCCAGAGCCCAGCTCAGGACGTTTTTTTCTAACGTTTGGCGTGACCGGCAGAGCGCCGGACAAATGCATCTGTCCACTAGGTAAGGTATTAACTTATAAAAATTTAATTTACTATTAAATTTTCCAATTCGTCAACAATTGCTGATTCTTTGTTGATATCTCATTAATAATTACAAATATGTTCTTAAGATAATTAGAAAGATAATTTACATATTTCTGTTAGTTTTTGTTGCATTGAAAATCTTACCATTGCAATCATATCCTGTGTCAGCTGATAAACCCCACCACAATATTTCATGTAGTTTTATTGGGTGAATGTTTCTACATCCTATTGTTCAATGCTTTGCATGTGTTCTTAGCACAAGAAATGTTACTCCCTGTATAATATTTTGAGTTGTTTTTCAGGGAGTACATTGTTTTCCATGTATTTTCAGGACGAGAAATTCCACGTCTGGAGATGTATCCTCAAGAGACAGTCATCATCCCACAGGGATCAAGTGCCTTGTTCCAGTGCAGAGTGACTGCAGGAATTCCAGAACCCGAAGTTGTCTGGTCTAGGTCAGTAATCTGTCAGAAGGTCTGTCATCTGATTTTGTAATATGTACAAATATAGTAGGTAATTATTGGGAAATGTCTTTCATCACTGCAGAAAGTGTAATAAAGAGAAATGGTCCAAATCTGTAATCTGAGAGTATGCCTGTGATTACCTTATTTACATGTATATTTAACAGTTATGTAGCAAATCACATTTATGCAGATGTACATCCAGGGGTGCCATATTTGTTTACCAATAACAGTGGATGCAAGATACTACTCCGTTATATTTCATTATGTCATCAAAATCTTCATCAAAACAATCATAAGATGGTTATGTTACAGTAGTCAGTCAATTAGATTCATTAAGGGAAATATTGTGTGCAAATATACTCCCAAGGAAATGAAAATTGCGAGTTAATCCTCTTTTGCAGAGCAAATGGAGAAGACTTTACCAGTAACACTGAGGTATTCACAGATAACCGGGTGATCAGGTTCACTGGAGCTACAGGTGCTGAGCAGGGAGCCTACATCTGTACAGCCACAAACGAAGCTGGAACTGTCTCCATGACAGCAACACTAGTCGTTCAGGGTAATATGACCATATTGAACTCCTTGCTACTGAAGTAAAAAAAAAATTAAGATTAATTGATGAAATTTTAAAATGCATGTTATTTGAAACAAAATATATTAATACTTCAAAGAGGTAGCTCCCACTTCAAAAGTCAGATGTAAGTTGGTTTTCAGCTTGCCAAAGCAGATTTCAGTTCAGACACAATAACTCAAACAAAAATGTGTGTCAGAGCTTTCAAATTTGATATATTGATATAAATAGGCATGGGCTTTTAGGATTGTTTTTGACCTTGACCTTCAATATCAAGGTCAATGACAGCCTTGCAAAAAGTCCATTTGTGGCAATATTTTGTCATTGTGGTTCAATTTTTGGATGTTGCAGCTTGGATCTTGTTTTGGGTAATGCGTATGTAAGATATATATCTGCCCAATAAATTTGCAAATATTTGACCTTGAGTCTCTGTTTAAGGTCAGTTCATATCATGTTAAGATTTTTGTATTTTTGTGTACTTTGTGAAATGTTTTGCTTTGTTTACCTTTGTTGAGAAACAACAGTTTGAACAATGATCACAGATGCCAAGTTAGACAAATAGGGCCTGAAAATTTGAGGATTGACTAAGTGGTTCTTCAATACACACATAGGTTTGCCACGAGTTTCCATCAAGCCACGGGGTGACTACACTGTGAGAATTGGTGAGCCACTCCGTCTGGAGTGTGTTGCCGATGGCGACCCGCTGCCAACCGTCTACTGGGTGCCACCAACTCGTTCCCTAGATGTTGCAGCGAGAGAAGATCAGTATGGATCAGCAGTACTCACTATCAACTCTGTCACACCACAAGACGCAGGATACTACACCTGCAGAGCAAACAATGCCAACGGACAGTCAGAACAGAGCGTGCAAGTCACAGGTAAGAATGGGGTTGAGTTACAGGTAAGAATATATACAGCTCACAGGCAAGAATATAATTATACAGATCACAGGCAAGTAAAAGTGCATGTGTCTGATAACTGTGTGTACAGGTAGCAGGTAAGAACATGTAAGACAGGTGCAAGACACTGGGCAAGAGGAAATGTGAGTCACTTATAACAAGTGTATAAGGTACAGGTAACAGGATGCAGATATTCTACATGGAATTAATGATTAAAATAACAATGTATGTTATCACTGTATCATTGATATAAGCTTTAGCAATTAAAGACTGCTTTGTTGAACAATTAACTTCATCTCAAGCCTGTTCACTAGAATTTCAAGAGACCAGAAAATTCCTGCCTTATCCAGAATTCCAGATAACAGAATAAGTATCACTGAGAAAAACTATATAGGGATTTCATATGGCTTTCTATTTCAAAGTGTTTTCTACTGGATAGAGATTTACTTCAACTGGTTTCAATGTGATGAATGTTTGTGGCTTTGTTGTAGTGGTGAGGGGTTCATCCAATGACATTAACAGACAGAGGCGTTATCTGACAGCCTCAGTGGTACCTGATGAAGTCACAGTGTCTGCAGGTGAACAGGCAGAGTTCAGGTGTCAGGCACTAGGTAAATACACAGGTTGTCTTCTTTCATATCAAAATTAAGTGATATAATTCCCAAACATTTAGTGTCTGTAGTGATATTATTGTCAGAAATTATTGGACAGAACAAAATACTAAGATCATTGAAAAGTTTGTAGTCCCAAACTGACAGAAAACTATCCTCCTTTGTTTAATGTTTCATAAATGTTTTTCATTTTACTTGTTGAAATTTGCGAAAGTGTATGTATTTATCAAAGTGAGCCATATGAATAATCAGAGACGTTTCCATGGCCCAGTGAAGGTTAATCAATATGATTGTCAAAACTCGACTAGTAAATGATCTTTTTGACAAGTCAACAAAATAAAAAAAAGGTCTTAAGTTTAAGTGCCTAGATTATTTTCAGTGTACTTGCCAACATTTTTGTCAAACACATATCCACTTCTTATGATAATAAACAAATTTCAGCAAAGAAGCCAATCTTATTGAACATTTTGAAAAAAGGTAAAAATTCTGTTATTTGTATAAGGAGACACTGTAATATATTTTTACATGTACACAAATACATTGCACCAATATGTGTATACTTTTTACTGTATAGCTTTTCTTACAATATTTTCATTATAATCAAATCCCCTTTGACATCAGACATCATTTTGCAGCTTTATCATTCTTTAGTTGGCATTAATTCATAAAATTAAAGATATTAAAGTCATTATATAAATAAAAGCAAACCAGAAAAAAAAATTGGGTTATTTATTTTTCTTTCAGACATGATATATAATATTTACCAGATTTTCTGAACTGTACCAAATATGATGTTGTTATGTATGGAAATGCCAAAGCTTTATTCAACTAGATTTTTCATATAACCACATATAACGGTTAAGGTTAAGCCCTCCTTACGGTCAGATTTCTGCTACACCAAATTAAACATACCTTGCAAACCATAACGTGAACAATAACACCCCAGTGAGTACTGGTGTGATACCCAATACATTGATGCACTTCAGTTAAATGTTTCATGTTAACATGTAATTGACAATACTCGTATGTTTATGGTAGAGTTGGTAACAAGCTTGACAATTGATCATGTGACTGTTACCTTAATGCTCATTGGTTCAAATTCAGCTCAAAGTAACCAGTAATTGTCACAAACAAAATTAAATTCCAATGGGATTTTAAATCCACTGAAGCCAAATTATTGTTTTTAATTTGCCGTAAAATTTTTCAAGATCATTCAGTACTATTTTAATCTGATTGAGGGAAAGACATGTTTAAAGTTAAAGATATTTATATGTATTGTAAATTCTCCTTCAATCTGCTGTATACTGTGCATCTGTACAAAACTGGCTAGATATTTTGATGGACAGACTGTCACTCCTTTATGTTGTGTGTGAATGCACATCTTGTTTCCCCAGATAAAAGCACTAAACTATTTCACCACATAAATTCCCACACCTGGCTTACTACTCATAAATATGTCTGTTTAAATCCGTATTTATTCAGGGTTCATAACATACTAGACCCCAGTGCATCAGTCCAGGCAAAAGCTCAAGCAAGCAGTCATTTGGACTACTGTAATCACCTTTTTTGCCTCCCTCACACATCCCAAATTCAGGAGACTGCAGCATGGTTAGGCTTACTCTACAGGGCAGTGACTCTATTCTTCAGGTTGCCCCACATCACCCCATAATTAAACAAAAAACTTCATCAGGTCCATAGGGTACAGGTCAAAATGGGGCTGATCACATACAAAATTTTAAAACATGGCCAACTAGTACATCTCAAAGAAGAATGCCATCAGTCCAAATTGTCTAGAACTACCAGTTGAAGTTGTCCAAGTGTTAAGTTCCTTCAAATACCCTCTTTTTACACAAACAATTTCACAAACAATTTTCTTTGTCCTTTTGTCATGATGCACCAACATTTTGGAACCAGTACCTTAGGCATATCCTTTTGGAAACATCTGAAAACTCAACTTCTCAATTCAATGTTCTCCACTTAATGTCTTGCTCTCATTTCACACCCACAACCTTGGATTAATGACCTAGAACATCCCTCAAATATAATTTTTACCCCACAGCCCTTAAGGGCTGTCGGGGTATTGTTTTCACCCATGGTGTCCGGATGGGTGGGCGGGCTGGCGGCGGGAAAAAGTTTGTCCGGGCTGTATCTCAGAAACTGTAAGGTGTAGGAAGTTGATACTTGGTAGGGACATTGGTTAGGAGGTGTAGGTGTGCAACGTCATGGTCTGACCTTGATTTGACCTTGCCGTAGTGACCTTGACCTTTAAAATCTTGTCCGGGCTATATCTCGGAAACTGTAAGGTGTAGGAAGTTGATACTTGGTAGGGATATTGGTTAGGGGGTGTAGGTGTGCAACGTCATGGTCTGACCTTGATTTGACCTTTGACCTTGCCGTAGTGACCTTGACCTATAAACCTTGTCCGGGTTATATCTCGGAAACTGTAAGGTGTAAGAAGTTGATACTTCGTATTGGTTAGGGGGTGTAGGTGTGCAACATCATGGTGTGATCTTGATTTGACCTTTGACCTTGCCGTAGTGACCTTGACCTATAAAATCTTGTCAGGGCTATATCTCAGAAAGCGTAAGATGTAGGAAGTTGATACTTAGTAGGGACATTGGTTGGGGGTTGTAGGTGTGCAACGTCATGGTGTGACCTTGATTTAACATTTGACCTTGTCATAGTGACCTTGACGTTTTAAAATTTTGTCCAGGCAATATCTCTGAAACTATAAAGTGTAGGAAGTTGATGGTTGGTAGGAACATTGATTTGGGGTTGTAGGTATGCATAACAGCTTTTTAGTTTACTCATTAATGCTGTCATCCACATGGGGGACAAGTGCCTATATCTCCCTTATTAAGCGTCCCACAAGGGACGCTTGTTTGTGTATGGGAGGGCTTCCGGCTCCGCCGGCTCCGCATTTTGTTTTCCTTATAACTCTGTAACCGTTAGGCGGATTCTTTTCAAATTTGGCAGGTTTAGGCAGTAGCCTTGGGGAATTTTTTTGAATATGCTGCAGTGACATTTCAACCAATCAGAGAGGTCACATGACCAAACATGTCTTTTTTCGATGGGGAAGCTTGTCCGGATGATAACTTGAAAGGAATTTTATCAATTCACCTGAAACTTGGCAAATACATTCATTCTATTAAAATCTGGAAATCAGTAGATTTTGGCATTGATTGGTCAAGAAATGGCCGAGTAATTAATGATTAATTAATCATTACGAATTTTCCAAATAAGGAAAACACAAAAATGCTTATATCTCGAAAACCGTGCTAGATAGAGCGATTTCGACGAAATTTTTGACCCACAGGGTATCTCTGCGGAGTAGTTTTTCCAATTTTCAAAAAAATTTTGTCTCGCCCAAAATGGCGGCCATTTTTAATTTTCGAAATTTTCGCAAAAATTGCAAAACACAAAAATGCTTATATCTCAAAAACCGTGCTAGATAGAGCAATTTCGACAAAATTTTTGACCCGCAGGATATCTCTGCGGAGTACTTTTCCCAATTTTCAAAAAATTTTTGTCTCGCCCAAAATGGCGGCCATTTTGAATTTTCGAAATTTTCGCAAAAATTGCAAAACACAAAAATGCTTATATCTCGAAAACCGTGCTAGTTAGAGCGATTTCGACGAAATTTTTGACCCGCAGGGTATCTCTGCGGAGTAGTTATCCCAATTTTGAAAAAAAAATTTTCTCGCCAAAAATGGCGGCCATTTTGAATTTTCGAATTTTTCGCAAAAATTGCAAAACATAAAAATGCTTATATCTCGAAAACCCTGCAAGATAGAGCGACTTCGACGAAATTTTTGACCCACAGGGTATATCTGCAGAGTAGCCATGCCAATTTTCAAAAAAGTTTTGTCTCGCCAAAAATGGCGGCCATTTTGAATTTTCGAATTTTTCGCAAAAATTGCAAAACATAAAAATGCTTATATCTCGAAAACCCTGCTAGATAGAGCAATTTTGACGAAATTTTTGACCTGCAGGGTATCTCTGCAGAGTATCCATGCCAATTTTCAGACAAAAAATTTCTCGCAAAAAATGGCGGCCATTTTGAATTTTCGAATTTTTCGCAAAATTGCAAAACACAAAAATGCTTATATCTCGAAAACCGTGCTAGATAGAGCGATTTCGACGAAATTTTTGACCCACAGGGTATCTCTGCAGAGTAGCCATGCCAATTTTCAAAAAAAATTTCTCTTGCCAAAAATGGCGGCCATTTTGAATTTTCGAATTTTTGCGCAAAAATTGCAAAACACAAAAATGCTAATATTTCGAAAACCGTGCTACATAGAGCGATTTCGACGAAATTTTTTATCTTCAGGGTATCTCTGCAGAGCAGCTATCCCAAAGAGCTTTCACTTGGTGAAGTTTCAGACCCATAGCTAATTGCTCACCTACTCAAAAAGAGTAAATGCGAATTACCTCTAAAAGTATTGCAGATGGCCAATTTTTCTCAAATAACTCATTCACCTACTTTTGGAAGAGCTTTCACTTGGTGAAGTTTCAGACCCGTAGCTAATTACTCACCTACTCAAAATGAGTAAATGCTAATTATCTCAAAAACTATTGCGGATACCCAATTTTTATCAAATAACTCATTCGTGTACTTTTGGGAGAGCTTTCACATGGTGAAGTTTCAGACCCGTAGATGATTACTCACCTACTCAAAATGAGTAAATGCGAATTATCTCTTAAAAGTATTGCAGATAGCCAATTTTTCTCAAATAACTCATTCACCTACTTTTGGGAGAGCTTTCACTTGGTGAAGTTTCAGACCCATAGCTAATTACTCACCTACTCAAAATGAGTAAATGCGAATTATCTCTAAAAGTATTGCAGATAGCCAATTTTTCTCAAATAACTCATTCACCTACTTTTGGGAGAGCTTTCACTTGGTGAAGTTTCAGACCCATAGCTAATTACTCACCTACTCAAAATGAGTAAATGCGAATTATCTCTAAAAGTATTGCAGATAGCCAATTTTTGTCAAATTAATCATTCACCTACTTTTGGGAGAGCTTTCACTTGGTGAAGTTTCAGACCCATAGCTAATTACTCACCTACTCAAAATGAGTAAATGCGATTTATCTCTAAAAGTATTGCAGATAGCCAATTTTTCTCAAATAACTCATTCACCTACTTTTGGGAGAGCTTTCACTCTGTGAAGTTTCAGACCCATAGCTAATTACTCACCTACTCAAAATGAGTAAATGCGAATTATCTCTAAAAGTATTGCAGATAGCCAATTTTTCTCAAATAACTCATTCACCTACTTTTGGGAGAGCTTTCACTTGGTGAAGTTTCAGACACATAGCTAATTACTCACCTACTCAAAATGAGTAAATGCGAATTATCTCTAAAAGTATTGCAGATAGCCAATTTTTGTCAAATTAATCATTCACCTACTTTTGGGAGAGCTTTCACTTGGTGAAGTTTCAGACCCATAGCTGATTACTCACCTACTCAAAATGAGTAAATGTGATTTATCTCTAAAAGTATTGCAGATAGCCAATTTTTCTCAAATAACTCATTCACCTACTTTTGGGAGAGCTTTCACTCTGTGAAGTTTCAGACCCATAGCTAATTACTCACCTACTCAAAATGAGTAAATGCGAATTATCTCTAAAAGTATTGCAGATAGCCAATTTTTCTCAAATAACTCCTTCACCTACTTTTGGCAGAGCTTTCACATGGTGAAGTTTCAGACCCATAGCTAATTACTCACCTACTGAAAATGAGTAAATGCGAATTATCTCTAAAAGTATTACAGATAGCCAATTTTTCTCAAATAACTCATTCACCTACTTTTGGGAGAGCTTTCACTTGGTGAAGTTTCAGACCCATAGCTAATTACTCACCTACTCAAAATGAGTAAATGCGAATTATCTCTAAAAGTATTGCAGATAGCCAATTTTTCTCAAATTATTCATTCACCTACTTTTGGGAGAGCTTTCACTTGGTGAAGTTTCAGACCCATAGCTAATTACTCACCTACTCAAAATGAGTAAATGCGAATTATCTCTAAAAGTATTGCAGATAGCCAATTTTTCTCAAATAACTCATTCACCTACTTTTGGGAGAGCTTTCACTTGGTGAAGTTTCAGACCCATAGCTAATTACTCACCTACTCAAAATGAGTAAATGCGAATTATCTCTAAAAGTATTGCAGATAGCCAATTTTTCTCAAATAACTCATTCACCTACTTTTGGGAGAGCTTTCACTTGGTGAAGTTTCAGACCCATAGCTAATTACTCACCTACTCAAAATGAGTAAATGTGAATTATCTGTAAAAGTATTGCAGATAGCCAATTTTTCTCAAATAACTCATTCACCTACTTTTGGGAGAGCTTTCACTCTGTGAAGTTTCAGACCCATAGCTATTTATTCACGTACTCAAAATGAGTAAATGCTAATTATCTGTAAAAGTATTGCGGATACCCAATTTTTATCAAATAACTCATTCATCTACTTGTGGGAGAGCTTTCACATGGTGAAGTTTCAGACCCATAGCTAATTACTCACCTACTCAAAATGAGTAAATGCGAATTATCTCTAAAAGTATTGCAGATAGCCAATTTTTCTCAAATAACTCATTCACCTACTTTTGGGAGAGCTTTCACTTGGTGAAGTTTCAGACCCATAGATAATTATTCACCTACTCAAAATGAGTAAATATGAATTATCTCTTAATAGTATTGCAGATAGCCAATTTTTCTCAAATAACTCATTCACCTACTTTTGGAAGAGCTTTCACACAGGAAAATGAAAAATTGTGAATATCTCGGAAAAGCTATTTCTTCTGCTTTAATGCTCGGCAGGAGATACACACCGTGGCAGTGGTCTTGACAAAAATTTTTGTCTCCCCAAAAATGGTGGCCATTTTGAATTTTCAAAGTTTTTGCAAAACACAAAAATGCTTATATCTCGAAAATCGTGCTATATGGAGCGAACTCAACAAAATTTTTGACCTGCTGGGTATCTCTGCAGAGTAGCCATGCCAATTTTCAAAATATTTTTGTCTCGCCAAATATAGCGGACATTTTTAATTTTTTTATTTTTTGCAAAACACAAAAATGCTTATATCTTGAAAACCGTGCTAGATAGAGCAGACTGCGCTGACTTTGGTTGCCACAACAGTATAAAGCTAGAAACGAAGCATTTTCTTAATACTTTAGCACTCACCTTTATATCCTTTTCGGGACGCTTTGTTTTTGCTATGCAAAAACATTATCTTTTTTTTTGCGAGCGATCCTCTAGTTATTAATTGGTTCTAGAGGTTTGCAATGTGAAACCAACTTATAGGAAATCATGGGATCGGAATCTTCTGATGTGGTCAGATTTGACCTTGGGCCCCTCCTTCAAGGTCAAATGAGGACAGTTAAACTTAAAAGTGCTTATAACTTGCTTATTATTGGTCCTAGAGGTTTGCATTGTGAAACCAACCTATAAGAAATCATGAGCTGGGAATTTTCTGATGTTTTCAGATTTGACCTTTGGCCCCTCCTTCAAGGTCAAATGATGGTTCACTGGTTTTTGATGAGTTGTCTTTCCGGTGGATACAAATTTGCATCTGTTCTCTGATGTACTAGGTCTAGTTCTATTTAGTTTTGAGTTCCTCCTTTTGGAGGAAATACTGTGCCTGCAAAGCAGTAAATTGGATCAGAAATCCATGTAGTCTCTAGTTTGAGTTTATACTGGGATAGAGAGAATTGGAGTTTCATACCAGAGTGAATATGTGAATTAACTTGAGGAATCTTTGTTATGGTAAATAGTGTATGAAGTAAAAACCACAATTGTAAATACCATGTTCGAGTTATGTGTGTAATGTAACCAACAAAAACACAAATGTATGCCTTTATCTGCTGAAGTAGGTCAGCATTTGAATGTAGATTCAACTTCCAAGAAACAATTAAATTTGAAAGTCCCTAAAATACTTGGAATTCATCAACTAATGTCCCATTAAAAACTTGTATATAAATCAGTAAGCATATTTCATTCATTGAAGATTTTATTTAAAATAAAATATATACACATGAAGACCCTCACTTGATTTAGTTAACGTAGCTGCTCTGTTTTACAGTTTCACATTATATTTTGACCTTTTATGACCACAAGTACCACTATACACCAGAAAAATTATAGTTACCCTTGTATAGTTAACTATATTAATTGCAAAATGTGTATGTAAGCTTTGAATAAAGGTATTGTCTTACAGTAATTTTCCAACATTATATTGTCCTTGCATAACACTGCATTCATTTTATTTTATATTTAAAAATATTGAACTTCCATATTCAGAATATCACTATCTTTTATATTACCTGTATGATAATTAATACTTCAAGGTTAAAGTTTTGATGTAAACTTGGTTTTCAAAGTTTATTTTTATATTATAAACTTCCATGAATGTATAATGCTTTATAAATTTTCTTTTTCATATTAACTAATAGATATAATTTTAAAGCTAGGATTCATTGAATGAGACTAGCGGCTGATATATACTTATCTTTATATTTTGATTAGTGTTTGTTATAAGAATTAGATTTTGTTTCCCTTTTCAAGTAAAAAGCTGTATTTAGACTTGTAATACATCCGTGAATACCAAGTCCTTATAAGCAATACCATTTTCCAATGCTAATAATCATACAGAATATATTTGGTAGTGGATGTAACTAGTTCACAACCACTAGATGAAACTAATTCCACTGTAGTAATTGCTGTTTATTCCCCACACAGCTATTGAGTGGAAGTTTAGATAAACCATATTGCACTCTCTTAAGTTCTACTGTACCAGTCAGTGATAGTCCTTTTTTAAGCTTTGAAGCAACCAGATATCCCCTGCTATTGAATTAACTTTTTGATAAAATAAGTCCTATTGTATATATTACTATAAACATTTTTATGATATTAAATTTGATGATAATTTGTGCACCTAGGCAACCCGCTCCCTACTGTAGAGTGGACCAGAGTGCAGGGCATCCTGCCTCGGCAGCATGTGATTCAAGGTGGCGTGTTGACCATCCCACGCACACGAGAAGAGGACTCAGGCCAGTACCTGTGTACTGCATCTAATGAAGATGGAAAGACAGAGTCTGTGGTTGTACTCACTGTCAATGGTAGGTGTCCAAGTATAGACTAAAATAATAAGAAACACAACTATTATTTAAAGGTGGTAAAAATCGTACTTAAAATGTTCGCTTTATTTCATTATTTTTCTGATCAATATGTTATGTTAAGTTTTCATTTCAAGAAAATTAATTTGAAATGTTTTTTGCAGCTGTCACAACAGTAACCATTTCCCCCAGAGCGGCAACAGTGAGACCAGGCGAGCCACTCCGATTGGTGTGTTCCATCCGTAGCCGTGGCAACGTACAAATTGATTGGCAGAAAGTAGGTGGAGCCTTGCCACGCAGTGCAAGAGTAGAAGATGGTGTGTTGGAGATCTTGCAGGTAATTGGCTGAATTATCTCCAGAAAAACACATGGTATGATAGGTATATGACATGCAGTGCTACGTATATTGTGTAACCATTCAAACTCTGTAACAACGCTGAGGTATAAATGTGCAGTATGACACATACAAAAAGTGATATTTCTAAAGGTCACAGAGACCATAAGCCCTTTTTCATGTGGCAAAACTACACAATACACTACTTTGAAATGGTTGAAAATGAGCAGATATGTGAGAATTTTAAAAGGTTAAATGAATCACATAAGCTTTGAGGGGTTTAGGTGGTAACACACTTGCTACCTTAAGCATTATGGGTTTGAAACTTTGACCTAACTTGGTTGACCATCATCTGATGGTTTACAATTCAGAGCCTTACAACACTAGTTGAAACTGTTTTCTATTGACGCTCACTACTTACATTGGTCAAACTCATTTAGTCAGAAACTCACTCCTGCTTCACTACACACCATGGGGTTTATTTGTATAACAAGTTATTGTTCTTCAGGTGACTGCAGCAGATGCAGGCAGGTACAGGTGTCTGGCAGTCACCGACACAGGAAGAGGTGAAGGCTATGCAGAAGTCACTGTTTATGGTGAGTCTGATTGAATCTTGTAGTTTTAATAGCAGACAAGTTTTTAAAAAGGACTTAACAAAAGGACTTAAACCAGACATAGACTTAAAGTGAAGTTTTATTGCGTAAAATAGCCTTACCTTATCCTCACAAATGCTTACTTGGTTTTGTGGAGGCAAAACACGGCGACCAACAAGAATATTTAAAAATTATTCTTGTTCGAGAGGTGAACCCCGTAGTTAGTGATAGGTGCGCATGCGCACAACACATTGTCGGTTGGACTTTGTCGAGAGATCCTCATTCAATTTTTGGTCGTCGGGGAGGCAACACGTGAAGCTTTTTCAACTCTGCCCCTTTCCAAGACGGCAGATGCGTTCTTTTAGAATTCATAGAGTTCGTGCTTAGAAGAAAGAAGTTTAAGACTTCCTATTCTACAGATCTGAAGTACAATATTTCATGCTGAAGGTTGAGTAATCCATGACAGCATTCTTAGATCCCCCTTGGCTGTAAAACAGCTTTTGGTAGAGGATCTGTTACAGGAGATTCTTCAGTTTTTTGGTTCAAGCTGCCTACCTCTTCATTTATGAGGGATGTTCATCAGAAGTCTTTGAACTAGCCACATTTTGCTGAAGATGGCGTTAAGAGGTCTCCTGCGACTGAAAAACAGCTAGCAGTAGAAGATCTACTAGAGTTTGCTTTTGCAACACCAGATGATGTTGAGATTTGATAGCTGGGCAGATTAAAACTCGTTTTCTGGGGTTAGTAATTAAACCTCCAGAAAGCTAGTAGCCTCTCTACTTGGTAGACACACAGAAGATGACCCTTCATCTCGAATCCAAAAATATACTTCAGATCATCCAATAGCAAATCCCTCTCATGAAGTCCTGGTGGATTTTTATGAATGAATGCAGCAGTAACCATTCAATAGTACTCGACCATACCAGCAGTTAGCTGATTTCCTGTAGCCTGAAAAACAGTCAGTCCTACAAGATCTACTTCAGAAGTTTATCAACGTTGCTTTCAACCTACAAACCAGGCATCAAGATGGTTAATCCTCCATTGCCTTGTCTTTATTCTACAACTGGCTGGTGGACCATTTATTACTTCATTATAGAGAAGATAATACATATGCTTTCCCACCAATATTCTCAATGAAATAGGGGATTCTGGTGTAGTAGAAGAACTAACTATAAATTGCTGGTTTAAGTGGAAATATTATTGCCATCTCAGAGTTGTGCAGTTTTTGAATGGGTACTATGTAGCCCTCCAATCAAAACTCCCCTTTCATGTAGCTCTACTGCAGGTGCTACAGACAGGAAAACAATCCGCCATGTTGCTGAAAATATTGTGTTACATTTACTATGTTCATTTACACACAATTTATTCTGTAAATGACTACAAGTCGCTGGATTTTCTCAGTAAATTGTTACTTCTATCATATCTGACACAATGGTGCTTCTTATGGATGAAAATATTGTTTTGTTTATCAAGACATAGATCGTTGATGTGCTATGTGCTTTATAAGTGTACAGTACGGATAGGCTGCACCAGGAGTTCTTCTCTATTCAAGGAAGTTAAACTGCATTGGGCAAGGTTAGTCCGTGGATGGATGACCATTCCTGGCATTTTCTTTGCATTAATCCCACAATATCATTGGCCAGTAGGGATCTTTGTGTCCTCAACATGCGTTTGTCCCTCCAAGCTGTGAAATGGAGTTGACAAATTTTATAAAGAAACTCGGTCACAAAAGGTTAATGACCAGTTTCAACAGATCTCCGTACCAAATACAAGGGTTGTGCAAATCTTGAGAAGGTTTATCGAATAATATTCCAGTCGAATCCGCCCATGTCTGTACATCCCATAATTTAAAGCGGTTACAGACAGGAAAAACATGGCTACCTAAGAGTGTCGCAAATGCTTCAAAAAGGCACAATTTACTACCTCAAGGATTGCACAACTCCAGGTTTTAAAGCAGATTATTTCTTGTACCAGAACCCGGCAATAAATGGCGCCCTGTGATAGATCTCAGTGTCCTGGACAAATGCCTGCTAGTTCCAAATTTTAAAATGGGGACAGCAGTGATATTCGGAAACTCTTTTTTTTTTTTTTTTTCTTATTTTATTTTTGTTAACATACAACACATACAAGACAACAATTGTTACAAATAAAAACACAAGAACACAGGACAATGTACACTTAGAAAAAAAATTATTACACTATTTCTAGAAACAAAATGATTGTCAAATACAAGAACAGTATCCATATATTATACAAAATTTTATAAAACTAAGCAGTAAAAATTTGTGAAAAGTGTCCCCATATTTTAGTAAAGTTTATGGTCTTTAATTCCAATTTGGCAACATATTCCTGTTCAAAATATATTTTTTTAAAGACGTTACAAAAATTTGAATAATTTGGAATTTGATTTAACTTTGACTTTCGAAAAATATATAATTTAGCTGCAAGGTAGACAGTATTTAAAGGAATGGCATCAACCTTTGTTAAGAGGTTTCCTAGTATTATAGTTGATGGGTCTATTGCAAGGTCAATTCCAAGTATGAGCTGCATGTTGGTTTTTAATTCAGACCAAAAATTTTGTACATTTTTACACTGTACAAAAAGATGCAATATAGTTTCATTGTATTCTTTGCAAAAATTGCATTTACCATCATCATGTCTATTAATTTTAAACAATAAATCATTTGTACCTAGTATTCTGTACAACACTTTGTACTGCATCCAAATTAAGTCATTGTCTTTTATTGTCTTAAAACATACTTGAAATATCCGTTTCCACATGTCTGTACAAATCGTAATACCCAAAGTTTGTTCCCAGAATGAATAGTAGGTGATATCATGTACCATGTTTTGGTTAGCCAATATTTTGTAAAAATCTTGACTTCCTTTCTGTGATTTGCTAATGATTTTTATTTGAATTGGGAGAGTAGGTTTTTTATGTATTTTAGAAGCATCCTTTTGCTTACTTAAGTAATTTTTGACACAGGTAATGACTCTGTGATGCTCCAAAAAATTGGTTCTTATGTGATACACCGTTTTCAAATCATTCTGGGATATGAACTTTCCATTTCCAAAAACAATGTCTGCAATCGATATAATGCCATTATTATACCAATCGGGTAGAAAAAGATTTGCCTTGGATACCATTGGATTATTCCAAAGAGGCCTAGAAAGAGCATCACTTACATTATTAATTGGAATACTATCAATAAGTTTACTCCAACAGTATAGAGTTTCAGACCAGAATTTATTTGTTGTTTTTCTAGCCATGTTTAGACTATAATATGACCCAAATAAAACAGTCTTTTGGATTGATCCTAGATACATTTTTGCCAATTTAGCCCATGGTGTTTCAGAGTTATTGTATAGTCTTCGTATCCAAGTCATCTTAATAGCAGATATAAAATTACTAAGATCTATCATGTTTAGTCCACCATCAAAATAATGTCTTGATAAAGTTTTTCTTTTTACCTTGTCAGGTTTTCCGCTCCAGATAAAATTATAAAACATTGTTTCTAACTGTTTCAATATATTCTTTCCCGGTGAAGGCAATGATGTGAACAAATGATTAAGCTTGGACAAGGCCAAACTTTTTATCACTGTTATTTTACCAATTGGAGTTAGGTATCTATGACTCTAAAAGTTGAAAAGTTTCTCAAGACTTTTAATAGTGGAAAGATAGTTTAACTCAATCATATTTGTTAAATCCACAGAAAAGTTAATGCCCAGAAGAGTAAAATTGCTAGCACCCCACACTAATTCTTTTCCCACATCAAATTTATCTTTTGAATTTCTTTTTTTGCCTATCCAGACTAGTTTAGTTTTATCCATATTTATCCTTAAACCCGACATATTACCATACACCTCTAACACATTTAGAGCAGCTAACAAGGTATTTTTGCTTCCATCCAAAATTAAAGTTGTATCGTCGGCAAACTGTGTGATCTTAAACTCATTGCCATTCACTGAAATTCCTTTTAAACATTTGTCATTTATGATTAAAAGATACATTATTTGGGCGCACAGGATAAACAGGTAAGCCAATATGGGATCTCCCTGTCTGCATCCCCGTTCTATACTAAAAAATTCAGATAGTGTACCACACTGTAGAATTGCAGCAGACACATTATTATTGAGCACTTTTATCCATTTGCAAAAACTGTCTTTGAAACCAAAAGTGGATAGAATAGAGTAAAGAAATTTCCATGAAACAGAATCGAATGCCTTTTGGAAGTCAATCAGCATGAGCAACCCTGGTATTTTATTACAGTTTGCATAATGAATAATGTCATAGATTAAATGCGTATTTTCACCAATGAAGCGGTTGCTCATAAAACCTGATTGTGTCTTTGAGATGATATTAGGCAAAACAGTTCGCAACCTTGCAGCCAGAGCAGATGAAGCAATCTTGTATACTACAGACAAGAGCGAAATAGGTCTCCAATTTTTTAGAAATTGTCTAGGTTTGTCCCCTTTAGGAAGACAAGAAATAATACATTGTCTAAGAGAGATTGACAGTTGTCCTGTGTTATAACCATTATTTAGAGATCTTAATACAAAAAACTTCAACTTACCCCAAAAAACCTTGAAAAATTCAGCAGGAAAGCCATCTATACCAGGACATTTTTGGTTTTTCATAGCTTTTAAAGCTTTACTTATTTCATTGATTGTAAGATAGCCCTCTAAGGAGTTAGCATCGTTTTCTGAAAGGTTTTTAAAGCCAGATAAAGACTGTAGATCATTGATATTACAGTCCAATAATCCAGAGTCTTTACTTTTAAATAGATTTTGGTAATATTTTTTTAATTTATTCAAAATCTCTTTTTGAGATGTTATAACATTTCCATCATCATCTACAACTCTTTTAACTGTTTTTTCCATATAATAAAACTTTTCTAGTGAACAGAAATACTTTGAAGGTTTTTCACTTTCACTAAGCCACTGGGCACGAGATCTAATCATAATACCATTGAGTTTGTCTTTACGTATATTTTCTAATTCTTTTTTTTTAATTCCAAGTGTTTAAGGTTTGTGGAGTCGAAATCTTTTTCCATATCTTCAATCACTTGTATTAAAGTTTGCTCTCTCTGAATTGTTTTCTTTTTTAAAGCAGATGCATATCGTATGGTTTCACCACGAATATGAAGTAATAATATTTCTAAGAAATCACTATCAGGGATAGTAAATTCAATATGAGAGTCATGTAAAGTCGTTATAATATCTGGATTATAAACTGGTATTGCATAGCGTAATTTTTCCCGGTCTATAATATTATTAATATTAATTAGATATTCTTTGTCTTTTAATAATGAACAATTAAATTTCCACAAACCTCTACCTCACTGAAATTTACAAAAAGTCATAAGCAATTCTATAAAAGAGTGATCCGACCGGTATCCTGGTTTGACATAACATTTGTCAATTAGATCTGTTAAGTTATCTGAAATTATAAAGTAATCTAGTCTTGCACGCTTTATTGGATTCTTTTTATGCCATGTGTAGCATCTTGCATCTTTATTTAAAAACCTAAAAGCATCTTTTAAATTCAGTGAGTTCATAGTATCTATTAAGCAGTTTCTAGACTGTGGATTGTTCACATGTCTATAGTTATAGCTATCTTTGCTTGGATCAATCACAAGATTAAAATCACCACATACAATACAATAGTCATTATTTGAGTGCTCAATATTTTCCTTTAAAGACATAAAGAATCCAGGAGAGTCCTTGTTTGGGGCATATATATTTATAATTTTTATGGTAAATTCATTCAGGCTTAATGATACAGATATCTGATTCCCTGTCGAGTCTCTTTCTACCGACAAGATCTTGTATTCGAATGTTTTATTAATCAAGATTGCAACTCCTCTGGAATTTGTTTGCGAACCACTTAGTAAACACTCACCTGCCCACAAAGGTTTTATTAGTTTTTAATCTTCACTTAGCCAATGAGTATCCTGCAGACAGAGTATATCAGGTCGAATTTCAGCAAAATAGTGCAGAACATCTGTACGCTTATTAATATCTCTAAGACCTTGACAGTTTGCCGAGATAATCCTCAAGTTTGAAGGAGCCATAGAGCTAAAGGCCAAATTATATACTGATGATCAGGAACATACCGCCAAATACCAGCTCCTATTAATACATTAGCAATTATAACACTTTGTTGATACATATACAAACAACGTTTTATATATACAGTCACAGGATTTTAAAAATTAAAGTCAAATAACGAGAATATGCTTAAAGCATTCTCTGCTGATAAGAGTGTAGTTTCGAGGTATCTGTAATAAAAGGCACTTTGCCAAGGTAAAGTCAAGAAAGCAATAAGGATTTTTATGTAATAACATTCACAAAACAATTTGTAACTCTCTAAGAGTACAACACATGGTAACACAAGGACAAAACATAAAGAACATATAGAAAATAAACAAAAAAACAAATGCACAATTATTACGAAAAAGCAGTGTTGAAAGTTAAGGTCAGGTTGCAAGAAGTTATTTAGTGAACATAATAATATTTCAAAAAAAAAATCAAACTTAAAATCTAAATTGTGAAGAATATAACAACACATCCTACAAAGGTCTTCTTTAATCAACATAAACAAGCGTTGTAGACATAGACAAGCTGGAGAAAGTGTTGTACATTGGATGTACAACATTGGATGTAACTTTAGTAAATTTTGCGCAAATGCTACAAAGCATTTCAGTAACAAGCATTGACAACCTCACACACAACCATGTGTGCAAGCATGTATTGCCATCTAGATTGTCCACAGGGTCCCGCAATAGGTTTTAACACATTGTGAAAGCATAAAAGCAACAATAAAGGCAAAAGCTATTTCATGAGCCCAGTTTGACCCACACATGGGGGCCAGGAGGTAAAAACAACCAGCCACCCAGACCGTCCGGACACAGTTTCCCAATACCTCTTAATACATTCCGAAGCTATAAAAGCAACAAAGAAGGAGATATCGGGTAAAAACACCAAAACAGCCATTTTTTTACCCCAGTTTGACCCATAAGGGGGGGTCGGGCGGTAAAACTGACCGGCCACTTAGACTCTCCACATATGTTTTCCCATCACCCCCCAACATACTCTTAATCTATAAAAGCAACACCAGAGGAGATATAAGGCAAAAACTCGAAATCAGCTGTTTCACGACCCCAGCCCGACCCACTAGGGGGGCTAGGAGCAAAAACAACCGGCTATTTAGACTCTCCACATATGCCTTCCCAATACTTCTTAATACATTCTGAACATCTTAATACATTCTGAAGGTATATAAGCAACAATAAAGGAGATATAAGGCAAAACTCCAAAGCAACTATTTTATGACCCCAGTTTGGCCACCCAGACTCTCCACATATGCTTTCCCAATACCTCTTAATACATTCCAAAGCTATAAAAGCAACAATAAAGAAGATATAAGGCAGAAACTCCAAAGCAGCTATTTATGACCCCAGCCCGGCCCACAAGGCGGGGCCGGAAGGTAAAACTGACCGGCTATTTAGACTCTCCACATATGCTTTCCCAATACCTCTTAATACATTCTGAAGCTATAAAAGCAACAATAAAGGAGATATAAGGCAAAAAACAGTTTGACCCATAAGGTTAATGACCAGTTTCAACAGATCTCCATACCAAATACAAGGGTTGTGCAAATCTTGAGAAGGTTTATCGAATAATATTCTAGTCGAATCCGCCCATGTCTGTACATCCTATAATTTAAAGTGGTTACAGACAGGAAAAACATGGCTACCTAAGAGTGTCGCAAATGCTTCAAAAAAGCACAATTTACTACCTCAAGGATTGCACAACTCCAGGTTTTACAGCAAATTATTTCTTGTACCAGAACCCGGCAATAAATGGCGCCCTGTGATAGATCTCAGTGTCCTGGACAAATGCCTGCTAGTTCCAAATTTTAAAATGGGGACAGCAGTGATATTCGGAAACTCGGTCATAAAAGGAGAATGGCTAGTTTCGATAGACCTGAAAGACGCGTTCTTTCACGTGCCCATACACCCAGATTCTCAACATTGGCTATGTTTCCATATAGACGAGCAAACGTATCAGTTCAAAGCACTGCCATTGCGGTTGGTGACTGCACCGCTATAGTTCATGCGGATTGTAAAAGAGGCTCGTTCTTCAGTCTCGCGGAATTCGAGTTCACCAATACCTGGACGACTGGTTGTTAAGAGCAAATACCAGACACCAGTGTCAGCTCCACACAAAAGAACTCATCCATGAGATTCAAGAACTCGGCTTTGTGATAAACTTCGAAAAATCAGAGATCGAACCTACACAAAAAATCGACTTTCTGGGTTACCATTTCGATGTGATACAAGGAAAAGTCTTTCCAACCGAAAAGAAGTTGAAAATTCTAGAAAAAGCTGTTCAGGACATGGAGGTCGTATCACAATCTACTCCAAGACTATTAATGTCCCTGATAGGTGTGTTAGCATCTCTAGAAAAGACAATACCAATGGGCAGGCTCCATATGCGTCCTTTTCAGTGGTACCTGAAGACACATTGGCAATATCCCCAGTCTCCAGACCTGAAGATTCCAGTTTCAAATCTTCTGAAAAGTTATCTTCAGTGGTGGAAAGGTCCAAAAAATTTAAGTAAGGGTTGTCCTTTACATCCACAGGAACACAATACCCTTATTTTCACAGATGCATCAAACCAGGGTTCGGGAGCTCATTTAGAAAATCTGACAGTCAGTGGCACTTGGACAAGTCAAGAGAAAATTTTACATATCAATGTTCTAGAATTAAAGGCTGTGTTTCTGGCCTTAAAGAACTTTCAGAACCAAATTCTATGTAAAAGAATTTTGATAGCAACAGACAATGCCACTGTGGTCAGTTATCTGGACAAGTAAAGGGGAACCACTCATGGGACATATGTCTCCTGGTTTGGCGCATCTTGGCCTACTGCAAGCCTCGGAACATACTCATAAGAGCCAGACACATTCAGGGTTGCCTCAATGTCATAGCCGACAGTGTCTCCAGGAAAGACAAAATAATTCAGACAGAATGGTCTCTTCATCCTCAAATATTCAGTCTAATTTGCAAAGTTTGGCACACACCAATGGTGGACATGTTTGCCACCAAATTGAATCACAAGCTACCAATCTATGTCTCACCAGTCCCAGATGCAAATGCTATGAACATATATGCATTGAACATATCCTGGGAGGGTCTGGACGGCTATGCCTTTTGTCCTGTAGCTCTCATACCAAAGGTCATACAGAAAATGAACACCTACAGGTGCAGAATGATAGTAGTAGCACCAGGGTGGACCAGAATGCATTGGTTTTGGGATCTAGTCAATCTGTCAACCAAGCCCCCATTACAACTGCCTCACTGGCCTCATCTGCTAAAACAACCTTTCAGTCAGAAGTTCCATCAGAATCTCATGTATCTGAATCTTCATGTTTGGCACCTGGACACCACTCAGAGTCACTTGCATCATTCTCTGAGGAGGTGGCACATAGAATTAAGGCACCTCAAAGACCCTAATCTAGAAGGCTATATGAGTCAAGGTGGGCCATTTTTGAACTCTGGTGCCAACAGAATAGGGTGGTCAGCGCAGAGCCTTCTATCTCAGACATAGCAGAATTTTTTTTAACCATCTGTTTACTGTCAAAATTTGAAGCCTGCCACAATTGTTGGCTACAGAACTGCAATTGCTGACCATCTGGGACCTTTTGGTCTGGAAGTAGGCAAGAGCATGCACTTGAATAGACTTCTTGCAAGCTTTTATAGGGACAAACCTATTCTAAATAGGGGTATTCCCTCTTGGGACCTATCTTTGGTCCTTATGGCTTTGACTAAGGCTCCTTTTGAACCTTTGAAGGATGCAAGTCTTAAGGTTTTGACTTTCAAGACTGTTTTCTTGATGGCTTTGGCATCTGGCAAAAGGAGGGGGGAGGTGCACGCTTGGACGTTCTCTTCTCTCAGACATAAGCCTCACTGGAAGGAGGTCACCATCTCTCCTTCCCCTGCCTTCTTGGCTAAGAACCAGTTAGCCTCTGAGGGTCCAGATTTGATCAGACCTGTAGTTATTCCAGCTCTAAAACCATTTCTGAGCTCCGATCTGTCTGATGATATGACTCTGTGTCCTATTAGAGCTCTTCGTTACTATTTGGATAGGACTTCTAAACAGAGAAAGGGCAAGAATCTTTTGTTCATCTCCTTTAAGGAGGGTTTTGACAAGATATTCAAAGATCCACTATTTCATCTTGGATCAAACAGACTGTTGCTTTAGCCTATCAATCTTCTGATTCTATGTCCGACAATGTTCATGTAAAGGTTCATGACCTAAGATCCATGTCAGCCTCTTTGGCCTTTAAAGGTGGGGTCTCATTAGAGCAAGTTTTAGGCTCATGTTATTGGAAAAGCCACAACACTTTCACCACTTTTTATTAGAAGGATGTAGCTTGGCAGTCCACTGACCAAACAGATTACAATTAGGCCCAGTGGTTTCTGCTCAGCATATGATTGGCTTTGAGTATGTTCTTGAGTATTTCATATGGCTTACATACTTTACTCTTCCTTCCATACCAGTATCTTGTATGGACATATGTCTTCTTCTGTGGCAGTTGGCCTCATGACTGTATTTTGTAAAACACAGAAGCCAGCTTGGGGTGCCTTCTTGCTGGATGACAGCTCCCAGCTCGAGGGACCCAGGAAGCCATTCCCCACCACACAGTTATGGGTGATGGTTTAGATATAGGACAATTTTATGCTACATTGGATAAGTGTCAACTACAACAGTGCATCATGAATATTCATGAGGTTAGCTATCATTACTTATCTTTACAGATATTTTACAGTAATGGAAAATTCTGTTGTAGCATACTTAAGCTTATTTTATCCTCTCCATCAAATGCTTTCATAACTAAAACTATTAACAGGGAGGTTGCAAAACAAACCCCTCCTCCTGTTATGGTTGGAATCAAGCATTTGTGAGGATAAGGTAAGGCTATTTTACGCAATAAAATGTAACAAATTTTATTGTAATTTAACTTTCTGTAAGTTAAATACTTACCTTATCCTCACAAGGACAGACCCACCCTTCCTCCCCTCACAAGTTTGTTTTCATAGGGGACCAAAAATTAAATGAGGATCTCTCGACAAAGTCCAACCGACAATGTGTTGTGCGCATGCGCACCTATCACTAACTACGGGGTTCACCTCTCGAACAAGAATAATTTTTAATTATTCTTGTTGGTCGCCGCGTTTTGCCTCCACAAAACCAAGTAAGCATTTGTGAGGATAAGGTAAGTATTTAACTTACAAAAAGTTAAATTACAATAAAATTTGTTACAATTGTTGTATTAGACTTAGACTAAGACTGTAGTTTTAGACTCAGCAGATTTTAGAAAGACAGCAAAGCCCAAACTTTTGCTAAGTCTTTGGCCAAATGTTAAGTCCACCTGTAAGTGGGTTTAACTTTGTAAATAAAGGCTTAAATCTGGCCACCATAAATGTTTCTCAAGTTCAGAATTTGAAGTAGCTGGAAATAAAGTATAAATACAGAGAACATGTCTCTAAAGTTGTCTTTGTCTTCAATTCATTGAAGCCCAAAAGTTTGCCAAGTCTAAAGTCTGAGGTTTAACCCTCAGACTTAGCCAAATATTTATAAGCTTGAAGAGTCTTAACACCCTTTGTGAAACTGCCCTGTTATATACTTCAAATTGAAAGGTACTTCTTCTTACCAGAGTCCCACTTAAGTGGTTTGAATGTAGAAACACAGATGTTCCACACAAAGGTAAAACACAGTTTAGGATTCCCCTCTAACAATGACCTAGTTATTTATTGCTCACATTAACATAAAGCAAGGTGAGCATACTCGCTTATCTATTTGTCCGTATCTTGGGAGAGTCAGGTACAGGTGTCTCGGAGCTGTATTTCTGAATATCTTACTGCATAATTTTATTCAGAGAACAATCCATAGTTCATAGGAGGGTTTTTTCTGCAAATTTTGCAAATCTGTGTTTCTGTCTCGTGCTGTTTCCAATATTTTATTTGAAGCTTATGTTTCTTTACAAAAATGTGATCTTTAACTTGTTTGAGTCTGATCCTAAGTAAACCCACTATAATCCCATATAGTTGGTGTTTATATTCTGTATGTTTTGTGTATTAGTTCCCCCTGTGGTGTCAGTATCGCCAAGGACCTCCACTGTGACTGAGCGTGATAATATAGAGCTGCAGTGTGCTGTAACAGGCATCCCACCACCGACCATACAGTGGAGAAAGGAGGGCGGAGAACTGCCTTACCAACATGCAGTCAGGGACGGGGTCCTCCTGTAAGTACAGTCAGTCAGGCACTGGGCACTCATATAAGTACATTTAATCATTGGGTGCACCTGTAAGTACTGTTATGGATTGGGTAGTTGTATAAGTACAAACAGCCAGGACTGGGGTGCCTATTTAAAATATACTATCAGGAAAAGGAGGCTGATGTAAGAACATTAATTGTTTCCACACATGGGGGAACAGTTGTAATGTGTTTTTTCATGAAATAATTCAAATTGTTGAGTATCCAAGGTGAACATATAAAGAAGGTTAGTGATAATGTTTGCATCTTTTGTAATGTTACACAAATATGATTTGAAACCAAATAGTAAACAGTAATCAAATGACCAACATATTTTTCATTATAATTATTAATCACAGAATCCAAGATATTCGCCGAGAAGACTCTGGTCGCTATGCATGTACAGCACGTAATGAAGCTGGACAAGCAACAGACATAGCTTACATTAACGTACAACAAGGTGAGCAAGTCTATGAGGGTAATGTGTTGGGAGAGTCAGATATTGAAAGATTCTAAGTATGTAGTCTCATTGTAGTATAAAACAGCTGGGCCCTGTTTCACAAACTCCTACTAAATAACAGAGGTACTTCTTCTGTACCTGTATATTCACAGGTAATGAGTTGTCTGATGATATTGCAACAACAGACTTGTGTTATACCAGATGTTATGTAAGGGAACCCACAAATGTACAGTTCTATAGACACAAAGAAGGATTTAAGCCAAAGTCTGCTGCATATCATAATAAAACTCTGGAGAAAGAAATAGAAAATTAGTCCTTGCGTGTAAAAGAAACTTGTAAACATGAATTTTCTTGGTGTCACTATATATACCACCTTACCAATACCATTTTTGGGTTGTCCAAGGTGTTTAAAAAGTGTTTGGTATGTACTATGTACTCATTGTTGCTATGGTGATAAATAAACAATACTTTTGTTACCAGGAAATGATATCAGACAAGATATTCCAAACACTGTGAGAGATGTTCAGGTGGGAGATCGAGTGGAGATCAACTGTTTGGTTGAAGGTGAGCAACTAGCATTTTATTGCTTCATGTTGACCAAATTTACTGACAAATGTGATAACTGACACAAGAATGTAAAATGTGGAAATTTATTAGTAATGACTTCCAAGTGTTTGTACTTAGTTGTGCATGGGCTTGTTATGTATGACCTCAAATCGGTGAAAGTTGAGTAATTAATACACAAAAGCTTGCATGACTTATACATGTAAAGGAAATCTTAGGTAATTAGATCTAACTATGGAGTATTTGTAATGTTATTATGACTATGACTACTTCAATAAATTTTGAAAATGAATAACAAGATATAGTTTTGGATACAATATCCTGATTTTGTTACATATAATATTTATATGCCGTACAACTCCAGGTAATCCACTAGTCACCTGGGAGCGGGTGGGGAGAGACATGTCTGACCGAGCATTTATTCGGGGCACTTTCCTCATCTTTGATCAAGTGGAAATTGATGATGCAGGCACATACAGATGTGTGGCTTCTAATGCAGTTGGCACTGCCATCGCTAAAGTGACAATAAATGTAGAAGGTGAGTAGAAATTGCCATTATCTTTATACAGGAAGCAACCTATGCTTTCAGGCTCTACATTCTCATTGAATTAGTTAGTGCTTTTGCACAAGATGTGTTCCCTGAACTCTATGCAATGTCTGCATACCGTATTTTTGAGGTATATCTCATAATATTTAGATGCCAGACGTGTACTTTTTACCCCACAGCCTAGAAAGGTATTATTGTTTTCACCAATGGGGTCTGGCTAGGCAGGTGGTGGGGTTGGTGGTGGGAACAATAATCTGGTCCAGGCTATATCTCAGAAACTGTAAGGCGTAGGAAGTTGATACTTGGTAGGGACATTGGTTGGGGGAGGGGTAGGATACAGCATCATATGTGTGACCATGATTTGACCTTGCACAAGTGACCTTGAGTTTGAAGATAAAATTTTGTGCAGGCTATAAATCAGTAACCATAAGGGGTAGGATGTGGATACTTTAGAACATTGGTTGGATGTGTAGGTGTAAAAGGTACCTTGCAAACCATTAGGTGTATAATATTGATCATTTGAACATTAATGTCTTCTCCAGGCTGTATTTTGGAAACTGTAAGGTGTAGAAAGTGATACTTTTTGGGGTCATTGATCGGGGCCTGTAGGTATGCAACATTCAGGTATGACCTTAGTGTAGTATTTGACTTTGGCTTTACCATAATGTTTTCTGCTGCCATATTTGAGACATATTTCTATCACATTGATACATTTATATGGATTGCATCAACTGATTATTATGTATTTTTATAAATATTAATCTTAATAAAATAAACATCTCTTCTTACCATGCTCTATAATATTCCACACCAAGTTCAAAAATTCAGAAAAATATGATTATTATAAAGCCTTTAACCTTGTTTCTGTAATTCATGCATACATGAATATTGTTAACAAAATTATTAAATTTGTAACACCTGTGTTGCAGCTCGTGTCGCTCTTGCTGCTCCCAGGTTACTGGTTGAGAGACAGGTGCGATCTGTTTCCCTGGGTAGCCAGGTGATTCTTACTTGTGAAGCCACAGGGTCTCCTCAGCCCAGCATCGCATGGTCCAAGAGAGGTGGCCGACTGCCGAGGTTGGTGTCTTTTTAAGTGCATTGCATACCTGTATTGTTGAGAAAAATAATATTTTAGTTATCACCTGTGCTTGCCATGTTGCAATTCTACAAAAGATATATACATGAAGTATAATAGGAAAACTTCCCGAATGACAAATACAGTGATAAAATTTTAAACTCGTGCTGCGCACTCGTATAATATTGTTATCTTCATTCATGATATATTTTTTCTGTATATGTCTGATGAGGGGTGTTTTACTTTTATTATCCACGATTTTGTGCGATTTATGGGTCAAATAATACGAATATTTAATGAGAGAACGTAAAAAAGGCTGTCAAAAAGCATGAGCAATACTGAATATAAAAACTTCAATCTTTAACTTGCAATATCTCAGTCATTTCTGCATGGATCTTTATGCAACATACATCAGCAGAAGCGCTACAATAACACCTTTCTAATGACATATTATACATATTTGTAAGTTGCATACTTTCTGAGATATTGTTGAAAAACCGGAAGTTATTCCCACTCATTATCCATAGTACCGGGGCACCGGTGTATTAAAAAAAAATACATCCCGGTCTGTATTTCCCCGTATTTAGGGCAAATACGTCACGTGGTGGATAATAAATATAAAATAAAATATTTGTGGCCTCAGTTTTCATTGAACAAGAATAAGCATAGGAAATACCATATAACTCATTTTCCACAAAAGTTTTTCAGAGATTCAGAGTAAGAAATCTAAAATTCACCACATCTCTGAAACTCGCCACATGTAAAAATACTAATAAAATAAATGAATTGTGGTGAGATTTGTTGACTGTATAGTAAATTAAGGCTTTTTGAACTGAAAAATACCAATGTTTAGTCAAAAATATCATTTTCTTCATAAAATTAACTAAGGTTTTAGAGGTGGCGCATTTTAGATTTCTTACTCTACTGCATTTTGGTCACCGTAAGAAAATGAGCCATTTATGAAAATACTTTTTCCTTGTGTGTCACCGAGTTTTATTGATTCAGGAACCATCGAATAGAGGGTGGAGTGCTGACCATACCACAGCTCACTACGGAGGATGTTGGGGAGTATGTATGTACAGCTGGAAACTCATTTGGCACTGCAGAAGGAATCCTTGTCATACAGTTAAGAGGTTAGTTAGAGTAATCCTGTGTCTCGGATGTAGGACTGTATTGAGAAAAGTGATCAGTCCTAGTTGAGCAAAAAATTGGCTTTAGCTTTTTAAAAAATCTGATTGGATTAAGGGTCGTATTCACAGAAAAGTTTAGTTGATATTTGGCTCAACTTTTGGCTGAACTTTGACCAACCTATCTAAATGGATTATATAATATTAATGGATCAAATGTTGCTAAATCTTCTGCACATAATCAGAAAAATTTATGAATATTCAAAAAGCCAATGATTATCCTTTTTATGTCAGCTGACTTGTCAGTCAGCTGACATTATGTCGTCACTCTGCGGCGTGGGCGTACGCATCCGCGTCCGCGTGAACAACTTCTCCTCCAAAACTACAAGGCCTAGAGATGTGCTGTTTTTTTTAAAAGATACCTTATCTATCGAGGATGAAAAATTGTTCAAGGCATGCAAATCTGTCTGTTCGTCTGTTTGCTAGAGACATTACAAGGGGGGTACCCCCACCAAAAGTGTGAAAATTTCAACACTTAATCACAATTTTCTCAGTGACTATTGCAGGGATTTCTCTCATATCTTGCATATATGTACTAGGCCAGAGGTAGATTCTCTTGTGTGAGTATGAGACCTGGATCTGTCTTACTTTTTTTTTAATAAATTTTTTTAATAATTTTTAATGCATTAAAATTCATGAAATCATGCACAAAATCATTTATAACTTGAAAAGTGTTGCATTTAGAGCATTTTGTTAAAATATGTTATTCAGCTACTTTTTTCATAGCTACAATATGGTGAGTAAGTTGGGTGCCTGTCTCAATAGCTAAGTGAGTAATAGCTACTTTTGGGCTTTTCAGTAACTTCCATCATGAGTAAAATCACTTGTAACTTAAAAACTATTGCATTTAGAGAATTTTGTATAAATATGTTATTCAGCTACTTTTGGGTCAGCTATGACATAGTAAAATTTTAGACCTGTAGCTCATGGCATAGCTGAGTAATAGCTACTTTTAGGTTATCACTGTTGAGTAAATCGCTTATAACTTCAAAACTATTGCATTTAGAGAATTTCGTATAAATATGTTATTCAGCTACTTTTGGGTCAGCTATAACATAGTAAAATTTCAGACCTGTAGCTCATGGCATAGCTGAGTAATAGCTACTTTTAGGTTATCACTGTTGAGTAAATCGCTTATAACTTGGAAACTATTGCATTTACAGTATTTTGTTTCATATGTTATTCACCTATTTTGGGATCAGCTATAACATAGTGAAGTTTCAGATCTGTGGCTCATTGCATAGCTGAGTAATAGCTACTTTGAAGTTCTCACTATTGAGTAAATCACTTGTAACTTAAAACCTATTGCATTTAGAGAATTTCGTATAAATATGTTATTCAGCTACTTTTGGGCCAGCTATAACATAGTGAAATTTCAGATCTGTAGGTCATGGCATAGCTGAGTAATAGCTACTTTAAAGTTCTCACTGTTGAGTAAATCAGTTGTAATTGGAAAACTATTGCATTTAGAGAATTTCGTATAAATATGTTATTCAGCTACTTTTGGGTCAGCTATAACATAGTAAAATTTCAGACCTGTAGCTCATGACATAGCTGAGTAATAGCTACTTTTAGGTCATCACTATTGAGTAAATCAGTTGTAACTTCAAAACTATTGCATTTACAGTATTTTGCTTAAATATGTTGTTCACCTACTTTTGGGTCAGCTATAACATAGTGAAATTTCAGACCTGTAGCTCATTGCATAGCTGAGTAATAACTACTTTGAGGTTCTCACTATTGAGTAAATCAGTTGTAATTGCAAAACTATTGCATTTAGAGAATTTAGTATAAATATGTTATTCAGCTACTTTTGGGTCAGCTATAACATAGTAAAAATTTCAGACCTGTAGCTCATGGCATAGCTGAGTAATAGCTACTTTTAGGTCATCACTATTGAGTAAATCAGTTGTAACTTGAAAACTATTGCATGTACAGTATTTTGTTTAAATATGTTGTTCACCTACTTTTGGGTCAGCTATAACATAGTAAAATTTCAGACCTGTAGCTCATGGCATAGCTGAGTAATAGCTACTTTGAGGTTATCACTGTTGAGTAAATCGCTTATAACTTGGAAATTATTGCATTTAGAGTATTTTGTTTCAATATGTTATTCACCTATTTGGGGGTCAGCCATAACATAGTGAAGTTCCAGACCTGTGACTCATTGCATAGCTGAGTAATAGCTACTTTGAAGTTCTCAATGTTGAGTAAATCACTTATAATTTGAAAACTATTGCATTTAGAGAATTTAGTATAAATATGTTATTCAGCTACTTTTGGGTCAGCTATAACATAGTAAAATTTCAGACCTGTAGCTCATGGCATAGCTGAGTAATAGCTACTTTGAGGTTATCACTGTTGAGTAAATCGCTTATAACTTGGAAATTATTGCATTTAGAGTATTTTGTTTCAATATGTTGTTCACCTATTTTGGGGTCAGCCATAACATAGTGAAGTTCCAGACCTGTGACTCATTGCATAGCTGAGTAATAGCTACTTTGAAGTTCTCAATGTTGAGTAAATCACTTATAATTTGAAAACTATTGCATTTAGAGAATTTAGTATAAATATGTTATTCAGCTACTTTTGGGTCAGCTATAACATAGTAAAATTTCAGACCTGTAGCTCATGGCATAGCTGAGTAATAGCTACTTTTAGGTTATCACTGTTGAGTAAATCACTTATAACTTGGAAACTATTGCATTTAGAGTATTTTGTTGCAATATGTTATTCACCTATTTTGGGGTCAGCTATAACATAGTGAAGTTCCAGACCTGTGGCTCATTGCATAGCTGAGTAATAGCTACTTTGAAGTTCTCACTGTTGAGTAAATCAGTTGTAATTGGAAAACTATTGCCTTTACAGAAATTTGTGCAAATATGTTATTCAGCTACTTTTGGGTCAGCTATAACATAGTGAAATTACAGACCTGTAGCTCATGGCACAACTGAGCAATAGCTATTCTCAGGCACTGACTGTTGAGTAAATCGGCTATAACTTGAAAAATATTGCATTTGGAGTATTTTGTTAAAATATATTGTTCACCTACTTTTGGGTTAGCTATAACATAGTGAAATTACAGACCTATAGCTCATGGCATAGCGGAGCAATAGCTATTTTCAGGTTCTCATTATTGAGTAAATCAGTTGTAACTTGAAAACTATTGCATTTACAGTATTTTGCTTAAATATGTTGTTCACCTACTTTTAGGTCAGCTATAACAGAGCAAAAATTCAGACATGTAGCTCATTGTCCTCAGTGGCCTAGTGGTTAGCAAGTTTGGCATCTAATCATAGGCCGTCACCTCTGTGGGTTCGAGTCCCACAAGTGGCAATTCTGAGGACCTGTCCCAATATGACCCTGGCTGTTGAACGGGACGTAAAACCCCAACTTTGACCTTTGACCTTTGCATAGCTGAGTAATAGTTACTTTGAGGTTCTCACTCTTGAGTAAATCAGTTGTAACTTGAAAACTATTACATTTAGAGTATTTTGTTAAATATGTTATTCACAGACGTTTTGGTCAGCTATAACATAGTGAAATTGCAGACCTCTATGTCATGGCATAGCTGAGCAATAGCTTCTTTCGGGTTCTCACTGTTGAGTAAATCATTGTATCCAACCTGTAGGAAATCATGGGCTGGGAATCTGTTAATATGGTCCGATTTGACCTTGGAACCCTCCTTCAAGGTCAAATGAGGATAGCCAAACATAAAAGTGCTTATAACTCGCTTATTATTGGTCCTACAGGTTTGGAATGAAAACCAACCTATAGAAAATCATGGGCTGGGAATCTTTTGGTGTGGTCGGATTTCACCTTAGACCCCTCCTTCCAGGTCAAACGAAGATAGCCAAACTTAAAGTGCTTATAACTCGCGTATTATTGGTCTTGGAGGTTTGGGATGGTAAACCAACATATAGGAAATCATGGGCTGGGATTCTTTTGGTGTGGTCAGATTTGACCTGGGACCCCTCCTTCAAGGTCAATTGAGGATAGCCAAACTTACAATTGCTTATAACTCGCTTATTATTGGTCCTACAGGTTTGGGATGGTAAACAAGCTACAGGAAATCATGGGCTGGGAATTTTTTTGTGTGGTTGGATTTGACCTTAGACCCCTCCGTCAAGGTCAAACAAGGATAGCCAAACTTAAAAAGTGCCTATGACTCACTTATTATTGGTCCGAGAGGTTTGGGATGGTAAACCATCCTAAATTCTTTGGCTGGGAATCTTTTGGTATGGTCAGATTTGACCTTTGGATCCCTTCTTCATGGTCGAACGAGGATATTGCATTTATAGTATTTCTTTAAATATTTTTAACCTACTTTTTACACTTAAACAATTACCTTGTTACTTTATTTCATAATACCATTTGCAGGGCACAACTTTTTTGTCCTTTTCTTCTGTCAGCTTCGGAATATCTTTCGAACATGCTGTTCAGTTACCATTTACTGTATTTCTGTACAGCCCTTTCCCTGATAATTATGCTTTCCTCTCATTATCACCATCACAAATCAAAAACATTCAGTCAGCTGACACAGTGCCCGTTCACGGGCACTCTCCTCTTGTTTGGTAAGGCCATTATTTTACATTTTCTGTTCAGCATGATCTGCCTTCTATGGCTCCAATCTAGTACTTGACCTCTGTACCAGTAGATAATAAGGCACACATATCAAAATCCTTGTACATGCAACCCTTTAAAGACTCTGCTTTCCACTACTTACCTGTGATACCTGATTAAGTATGAGTATGTTTCTGACTCCAGGATACCTTGTTAATTGGGTGTACTTTTCACTAAGATACTTGGTTAAGAAGAAGTATTTTTGGGTACCTTGATATTTCACTTAACAGGTGTTCAACTGTAGTTCTAAAACGATATTACCATTAAACACAAGCGTAGATAATTTAACATGCCTGGCCTTCTCTTGACCAAGGTTAACCACATGCCTACTCAATGCTAATATTGACCAGATTTTTGCCAACACTGCTCATCAGGGGCCTGCTGTGTTGTAATAACAAGACGGTCATTGATTGTTTTATAATAATTGTATCCACCTATATTATCTTCATTTCTAATTTTTGGAAAAACCAGTTTCATGAACAAGTTTTAGTTTCAAACATGTTATTTTATACCGTTCCATCACCATTGTATGAGCTTTTTATCATTCGTACAAAAGCTTACTAACATGTTATAAGACTCCTAGCCTCTAATCCATGAAATGGTTCAACTGAGGGCTTGACTCTTATGTAATATGATACACCTTTGTTTTCTTTCTTCACTAGTGAGACATACAAAAGTGAAATATAATTATATAGTATGTGTACACTATGTAAAATGACTATATATTATAAAATGTATTTATGCATACATGCCTTACTTTTACAGAGTTGGTGCCTTACTTTGACCAGAATCCTGTGTCTTTCATGAAGTTCCCCACACTAAATGATGCTTATTTTATTTTCGACATACAGTTATCTTTCAAACCAGAAACAACAGATGGTAAGCAATAAATAAATGATTGACAGTTAAACGACTATGCAATAATGATATTATCGAAAGAAACTACACATTCAGACTACAACCAGCAAATGGTTTAAAATTGTTGTTGGAGATAAATGTAAATCAAGTGTCACTTGTAAATGAGTCATGTAGATATATTCAATTTCTAATGTATTGAACTGGGTCTGAATCAGTGAAATTAATGCAGTATCATACATGCCATCCTTTTCATTTCTTATCCATGTCTTTGGTTTTATCATTGAATTAGGGATGCAAACTTTTGTTTGTTTCTTCAGAATTTAGCATTTCTGTCATACAAATACAGTAGAACCTCAGTTATCCGACCCTCTTGGGAGAGTAACAATTCAGTCGGATAATAGAAAGCCTAAAATAACAGGTTTAAATGCATTTGGGAGAGTGGCTTTGAGGTTGGATAATTGAAAATTTGGATAATAGGGGGTCAGATAATAGAGATTCTAGTGTAGTTAAAATATTTTGAAATATTCACAAAATGTAAGATGCGTGTGAATGCCATAGCTTTACGTACTTTAACTCCTTTCTGTGAAGAATTAACACTGGTGGACCATTGTTTAAAATTTGGGTGTAAAATCGCCCTAACTCAGAGAAGTGAGACCAGCTCTGCAATGCTATATTTTTGGTATTCTATCATTTAAATGGAAATCTGGTACTTTAACCACCTCAGCTGAAGGGAAGTCCTGATAATCCAATCCAGTAGAACTTAGAACTCCCAATGTATTATTATGTTCTCAGGTCTGATCCTGTACAATGGGGAGACAGACAATAATCAAGTGGGTGACTTCATCTCTCTCAGTATGAGTGGCAGTCGGGTAGAGTTCCGTTTTGACCTTGGCTCCGGACCAGTCATCATCACCAGTGATCCTGTGGCTTTGGATACTTGGCACACAGTTAGGATCAAACGGAACAAGAGAGAAGGTCAGTTAAAATGTTTTTAAATATTGAAAAGTTTTGTTGGTTGGGTTTAAATTAATAGAGTGTTGGAGATATAAGCCCTTTGGCCTGGTATTCTTATCGTACAGTCTGGGTCACAAGAACAGAAGAGAGGTTCAGTTAGAATGATTTTTAAACTTTTAAATAAGTTCCTGATTTTTTTTTAATTACTCAAAATCTGAATTCACAATCAAAATCCTTTTGCATCATTAGCTTGGTATTCAGTCATGATTCAGAGACACGGGTGAGATTTTTTGTTAGAATACTTTAGAAAGGTGGCTTTGTTCAAATTTTACATAACCAAATCAAAATACTATTGTCTGTATCTCGGTGGTTTAGAAATCCAAAGAATTTACACTGCACATATGTCTGGTATTTTTACATCATAAAATGAGAAACAATGGTATCTCCATTGCAAAAGTATTAATCAAAACTTACATGTAATTGTTTATAAATAACAAATTTGTCATCCAATTCAGTTTATACTTAAGTTTCATAATTTCTCGTATTACTTATATGCATGGTAGTATTTTAATAACATTAAAATGGAAGAATATAGTGTCCACTGAGTATAATTTGGAAATCTATACAACTTTCGCATTAAGAATAGATATGTTTGTAACAGGTGCTGGAGTTAAGTCCCATTCCATGTGTGATTTAAAACCTTGATGCTGTGTTATTTACAGGCTTACTAGTGGTAGATGAACTTCAGTACGAAGGTGTATCCAGTGGTAATTACCAAGGTATGAAGCTACTACAGCCTATGTACATTGGTGGAGTGCCAAACTTTGGATCCATCTCCAGAAAGTCAGGCAGCAGAGCTGGATTTGTTGGTAGGTATTCGAATATATCCGACTGCAAAGGATAAGAACCTTAACTTTAGTCTTTTATACTGGATAATTCATGAGACAGGGAGATCGTATACTGTTTGTGTTGAGAGAATTGTGTTAATTATTTATTGTGATATGGTAATGTATTTAGAATTTTGTTGTAAAATAGGAATTGCCTGAAAAAAATTTTTGAACATGATCAACTGTGGCCTGTATACTATATTGCAATGGGATTCAAATACATCCTGATCTATACATAATATTAAAATTGACCTTAAAAACATCATGACCAATACAGTATATTACAACCAGTTTCAAAAACATCCTGGCCAATACAGTATATTACAACCAGTTTCAAAAACATCCGAACCAATACAGTATATTACAGCTGGTTTCAAAAATATCCTGACCAAAAGGATATGTTGAACCTGGCTTCAAGAACATCCTGGAAACTATAAAACTACCATTTATACAATAGGTGTTCTAAGCCAGTTGTCTTTTAATGGTGTTGACATAAACTAATTGTCCTCTTCTGTGAAACTCTCTATTTGTATGTCCCTTACAACCTGTTTTAGGCAACTAAAACCTAGAATAGTGTCTCTGCTCTATATACATAAACCGTGTCAGCCAGTCATCCAAATGGTCTGGCAATAATTTCCCCATCGATTAAACTTTTGATTTTATATTATGTTTAACATAATCAAAGTGATGCTTTATTTCTTCAGGCTGTGTGAGCAAGTTGTTGGTCAATGGTGTGGACGTTAACCTGGGTGCTGAGACCACTGAGTTGGCGGGTATACAGAACTGTCCAGTCTGCGCCAGTCGACCATGTGGCAATGGTGGTTCCTGCGTGGCAGCTGCTACTGAGGTGGGCTATCAGTGCTCCTGCCCTAGTGGATTTTCTGGGAACCAGTGCGAGCTCAGAGGTTTGTACAAGTCTATTCTCAGGGATATCTTTGTTATTCAGTATGATATTATTGTTCAAGTACCATGGAACTAATTTGAGCAGTACTCTGTTTAGTAGAATTGTCTGGTAAAAATACAGTAGATGACTTATTTCCATTAAAATTTACTATTCTGGAATACCTGGTTAAGTTCAAGTATATCTGTGCTCCCTTCAGTTCAACTTAACAGAGCAAAAGTCTATTATAATAATAATATTATAATAACTCTCTTATAATAATAAGTAATTGAGGTGGCTAGCACTTATCTTATTTGATTAGTTATTTCTGGAAATCAGTGCCAGTGTACATGGTATTAGGTTAGTGAAGGAAGTCCAATTTGGCTTACTGTTGGATTTTAATTGAGTTCATTTACCTTGGAATGACACATTAGCAAGTTTTGGGTGATAACATTAAATTGTGTGGGGTGGGGTGTTTCCAAAAACATGGGCATGGGCAATACAGAGCGCAGCATTGGTTATATATAATATACAGTAGAACCTCACTTATCCATCCCTCCGAATCTCCAGATTATTCAACCTGACATGGTGTCCCGCCAATAATGCAAGGTCTACCATGAGTGATAATATAGGATTTTACACAATTTTAGTGAAATTATTCATGTTAGCTCTTTGTAAACATACCATACCACAGAAAATCCTAACTTCTTTGATCCGTAACCCCATTGTTCAATTGAAGAGGGATTAATTCAGGTACGAGACCCCACTACGCAACTTCTTTGATAATGTGATGATCACTGAAGGCACTGGGTTATCGATTAAGGCAGTAGATAATCTCCTGGTGTAGGTCAATTCACTGACTGGCAATGCGTATTAAAGAATAACTGTGTCACAAGTGTATTGCCTTGATCATTGGGGTCTTTCTTCTTGTTGACTATGAAAAGGCATTGGAATCTGTGTAAATGCCATTACAACTTCAAGTGGTAGACATATCACATGAAAGTTTGATAAAAAATCTAAACAAAATGAGTTCAAAAGTTTTTAAAAGAAAGCGGGTTGTATTAGATACCCACAAACCTTTAGACAGGCTAGAAAATAGGCACAAGTGTTTGGACATAGCAAAAAGAATTTGGTGTTGGAAAATTAACCATATCTGACATTAAATCTGCCAAAGATAAAATTAGAGAATATGCTGTCAACTGTGACGGGAGCACTGATGGGCACCACACCATGAAGCCATGCTTTGTTTAGAGACTTGACAAGGCCCTGTTGACATGGTTTGCTCAGGAGAGGCACAGAGGAACTCCATTATCTGGCTCAATTATCAAGGAGAAGGCCCTTCAGTTCCATCAGCAGCTAATTGCAGATAGTGACAAGACTTTTACAGCTAGTGAGGGGATGGCTACAGAAGTGGAAGACGATGCATGGCATCCGGCATCTGTCCATCTAGGGTGAAAACTGTAGCATCAGCTGGAGAAGCCCAAGTACCAGCGTTTAAAGATGGTGAAGGACAGAGTCTCCATCTTAGCCTGTTCCAAATTCCAGGGGATCTCATAAGCTACCCCTGCTTCTTATTGGGAAGTCACAGAATCCCAGGTGTTTTAAACATGTGAACATGGAGAAGCTAACAGTCATCTGTAGGTCCCAGCACAATACTTGGATGACAGCAACCATGTTCAAGGAGTGGTTTTCCAACATTTTTGTCCCAAAGGTGAAGACCCATCTTCTCACAATGAATCTTCCACTGAGAGCCATCCTTTTAATTGACAACTGTCCGGCCCATCCCCCACATCTGGTGGCCAAAACATCGGGTGGGTCCATAATGTGTCAATTTCTGCTAGCAAACACCACCTCCCACTTGCACCCCATGGGCCAGGACCCCTTAGAGGTCATGAAAAGGCATTTGAGGCGCCTGCTAATCCAGACAATTGTCGCCAATGAAGGAGTGTCAGTCACAGAGGCCATCAACCATGTTCCCTTAAAGGAGGATTGACAAAGCCTGGAGGTGTGTGAGGGATAGTCATATCCAAAGGGCTTAGGTTAAATCAAGCATTTATGACTGCTTTCCCACTCAGCCTGATCTAGCTGATGATAATGAGCCTGATTCACTTGCTGAGCAGATTAAAGAGGACTTAAGTAAATCAGCTGAGGCTGTGCAGTTAACTGAGGTGACTAAATGGCTGGAATGTGACAGGGCCATAGAATCAAGTGAGTTTCTGACAGGTGAGACCATTGTGGAGTATGTCAGTTCACCTACAGAAGATGAAGAAGATGAGCCTACATCTACTCTTGCACCCAAACCTAGGGTGTCTGGTGTTAGAGTATATGAAAGTCTCAGCATATTTTTTGACTGGGTGAGGGAAAGAAACGATTTCAGTCCAATTGAGGTGTTTCAGATCAAATCATTTATGGACAAAACTGGAAAAATAAGGGACAGTTCAGTGAAGCAAAAAAAAAAAAATTTCAGACTATTTTCACCCAGTAATACAATGTACAGTGTAATATACAAATGTAATTTTAATGTTTGATAAAGTTAAATAAATTTCGTCATGTTCCTTTTTGGGGAATTCACTTCCCAAGTTTACTTCGACAGTCTGTATGTACCCAACAGAACACACCCGATCATGTCCATGGTGTGTGAAAAAACGTATTTTAAGTGAGTAAAAAAGATAACCATATCATTAGAAATTAACCATAAAGGCACATTTTATAGCGAAATACCCTTACCATTTCCTAACAGTAGCTATTTGTTGGAGCCATCCAACCCAATGGCCAACGCAGAGATGCGATTTTAAGGTTATATAACAACCTTAACCAAGCCATTGGGTTACAGTAGTCCGTCCTCCCGCCAATTAGGTCACATGACCACATTGTTTACTTCATTATTTTTGTTGGCCATCATCAGTATGGACGTCTTTGGGAATTAGTAGAAGTTTCTCAAGGTTTTCATTTATTTTTTGAGATTTTGCTGTGAATCTCACTTTATATTTTATATGTATATGATACAGAACTGATTCATTTATTGAATCTTCGAAGGTATGCATTATTTTATGCAAATAAAGGACTTTTTGGATGGCGACATCGAAAGTTCTATCATCTTCAACCTCGAGGAAATAAGTCTTCATAAAGAAGGTCCTACTGCAACAATAATATTATTATACAGCTTGCCAGTCGTTTGGTTCAGTTTGCTGGACGTTGGAAGCTATAATTTTGCAGCATACGTTTATAGAAAGAATGTACTCTTCAATAACAGAAGCGATCTGGACGGCGCCATCTTGGATGAGAATGACAATTCGAGTGGCCGTTATTGCTGTTCACGTCGGGTTCTAATAGCCAGGCGTTGAAAGCAATTTTATCACAGTATGCATCCCAGTCGAATAGATTGTCGATGCTACAGACGAAGGAATCTCCCTTGGGGGCAGCCATTAAGTTACCATGGACACGACACCGTGGAGGAGTTTTGAATGCAGGAAAAGACTACTTCTTCGGAAAACTCTTCCGTCGAGGTCCAGTCAAAACATTCACCAGAGGAAATACCTGTGTGAAGTCATCCATGCACAATCGAGTATTCTATACCTCTCAGAAGGTCAGAATTCGGGTTGTCAGATGTCCGGGAGTGTCATTCATGTCTACAAGGAGAGGTTTTTGATCTATGCACAAGAAATTTTAGTACAATCGGGTTTCTATACCTCTCAAAAGGTTTAGAATTCAGGTTGTCAGGAGATGGTGATTATGATTCATCTCATTACAAGGAATCTATTCCTTATTTTACTTTTGCTTGACTGTTATTGAATGACTAGGGATTGAGTTAACAGGCACAGTTTCTGTGAATGCTCCCATGTTTAGTCACATTTACATTTCTTGGGTGAACAGCCAGCATTTAAATGTGGCTTTTATGTTGGGTTTCAAGGAGTTTGAAGCCTCTGATGTTTTAAAGAGCAGCTATACAGGAAGAAGTTTGCTTGGACTGCCTTACATACATTACTTTCCTGGACAGCTCCTTAGTTACAGCAGGTCTGCAGGAGGAACATGACCTTTCAGACACTTTGCAAAGAAGGTCCCTGGTAGGGGATTGTAAGAGAGAAGAAGCGTGTATATTCTCACTCCTTCAGTTCAGGTCATATTTAGAGGATCCTAGGGATCACTATGATATGTTATAGACTTCAATATGCTTTGGACTGGGTGCAATGATGTTTGCATTTCTAGTCCAGTCAACCAGTTGGTGTCCAAATCTTCTTGTTTGCAGTTTCACCATGTCTAAGAACATGTGACTCAACAGGAGGGATGTAATTTAGAATGTCTTTAGCAAATCTACAATGCATTTTTCACTCCTAATGATGTTCTCTTGCTGGACATATTAGGTGTTCAGAGGATTTTCATCTAGTGTTTTCATGGAAATAACAAGGATTAGTAACTCTAGAGGTGAGCATGCTTCTAGTTTCTGATCTAATAAGCCATGGAATAGAGTTACAAGTGCCTCCTACTCCTCAGCTAGTTAAAAGGGGAGTGGATCTTACTTATACAGGCCTATGGAAGCAGGGATGATAGCTGGCTTCCTGTGGTTTCAAGGAACCTTTCTCCAGTTTGGTACTATACAAGTCCTGGGAAAGGAAATTATTCAGCCAGACTTTTTAGAGGTGAGGTTGGCAGAAGTTAAAAAAAAAAAAAAAAAAAAAAAACGGGAGAAACAGCAATTTTGATAAAAGCTGTTTATGAAATGATCGACAAAAGGGCGATATCACCAGTCACATCGCTGGAAGCTTACACTTACAGTCTATGTCTTGGGGTTAGTGAAGAAGAAATGACTGTCAGTATACTTAAGGTCAGGTAAACAAGCTTTGCATGTACCTTACTCAATATGAAATTGGTTAATATTTGCAATTCGTTTATATAACGAGATTGGATGACGTCACTCGACCTTTATGGGTACACAGTCGTCACCGGTAGACTCAGCTACCAAAAGTATCTTCGCCTCATTGGAGGCTACAGATTCTACCAGTTCACTGCCTTAACCTGCATTATGGCTACAGTTCCTCCCCAGTTCACCAAGGTAGCAAAAGAGGTGAAGCTGATGGCTCGTGCAGAAGGCATCAGTATTCGCCAGTATATAGAGGGTTGGCTAATGAGAATGAACTCAAAGCAGCAATGTTTGGTGCATCTTGTCGAAGCCTGGGTTGGATCACAAATTTCAAGGATCAGAGTTATTTCCAACTTCAGTAATCAATTTAGTGTTACAATTCGACCTCAGGGTAGGTCTAGTCTTCGCAATTCAAAGAAAATTGATTGAAAGACGGTTGAAAGTTCTCACTTATCTCCTTGGAAGCTCAGGTCACTTTGAAAGCATGGCTTCAATGGAGAAGACCACCATTGGGAGGTCTGCACATGAAGGTACTCCAATGGTATTTGGAAACACTGCGTATATCCTTAGTTTCTGATTATCTCACTTCTTGTTTCTCTGGTTCACAGGGGTCATCTTCAGTGGTCGACCAATCATTCAATTTTGAAGGAGAACTCACCACTCCTTTGGGAGGAGCTCAGTCTCTCTCCTTTCACAGAAGCTTCCCTAAGGGTTTGGGGTGCTCTCTTGAAGCATCCACAGCCATTGGTCTGTGGAATCAGGAAGAGTCAAGACTCTTATGCAACATTATGCAGCCGGAAGCTATGCTGTTACCTTAATATGGTTCAGAAATCAGCTTATGAGTTGAAATCAGTTGGTTTTCACAGACAATTCTTTAGTGGTTGCCTATGTGAACAGCCAGGGAGGTTTCCACTTGGGGAATATGTACCTTCATCTGTAGAATCATGATTCAGTCCAATGTCAGAATGATTCAGATTCAGGGAAGTACATCCCAGGGAATCCACATGTTCTGGCAGATTCCTTGTCTAGGAAGATAAGTTATTTCAGACCAAAGGGGCTATGAATCGTCAGGTTTTCAATCAAATTAGACATTGCTGCCATCAATCAGTGGTTGATGTGTTTGCAACAAGATGAATCACAAGTTTTCCTATGTAGCTCTGCTGTCAGGCTCTGGAAACAGGTGCTTCAACATCTCTGGTGAAGGTCTGGACAGACATGTGTTTTTGCCCAGGGTCTTGGTCCTGCAGGTGTTGTAACATGTATATGTCTCATGTCCCAGACAGTCAGTCTTGGGAAACAGATGCATTGAACATCTCTGGGGAGGGTCTGGTCAGTTATGTCCAGTGGCCCTCATCCCTCAGGTGATTCAACAGATAGCCACCTACAGGTGCAGAATCATCATGATTGGGTGGCCAGGGATTGTTTAGTTTTGGGATCTGATGAATCTGTCCACAAAACTTCTTCTAAGACTTTCCTTGGAGGTAAATCTGTTGACTCAACCATTCAGCAACAGACTTCACAACAATCTAGTTTACTTGAATATTCATGTTTGGCATCTGGAAGTCAGGCATGAAGATTATGGTAGATCCCCAGAGGAAGTGGTGAAACAATGAAGGAGCACTCCTCAAGGAGAATCTGAGAATCAATTGTTCTTTTTGGGAAGTGGTGTGAAGAGAGCCATGTACCATTCCACATGGAGCAAATTTCCTGAAATTCTAGTTTAGGGAACATCCTAATACCATCCATTATTGTGGGTTATAGAACAGCAACTGTGGATGGTTTGGGGCCAAACGGGTCAAGAAGTATCTAAAAGTTGAGATAAATAAGACACTAACAACTTTTAGTAAGAGACAAACCAATGTTGGATTTTGTCATTGGTCCTACATGCTCTTATCAGACAACCTTTGATCTTGTGAGGAAGGTTTTCTTGAAGTTATTTTCTTTTCAAGACAGTCTTTGGTCTTGGCTTCAGGTAAAGTAGTGACATTCATGTTTGGACCCTTCCCTTAGTTATAGGGAGAATGGGTCACAAGTAACTTTGGCCCATTGACTGCCTTTTTGGCCATGAACCAGTTGGCTTCAGATGGGCCTACTGCATTTACTGCAACTGAGTCAGTGGTCTTTGTCTGTGGACTACAGAGTCATGGTAAAGGAGTGACATTAATGCTTGGACATATTCTTCCTTTAGTTATAAGGAGAATTGATCACGAGTAACTCTGGCCCATCAATTGCCAGATCCAGTTTGCTTTGGATGGGCCTACTGCAATTAAGCCTGTGGTCATGCCAGCTCTTAGCCTCTTTGGACAACAGTTTGACTCAATGTGGGTCTGTCTGTCCTGTTAGGGCTTTGGTATTCAAAAGGTTTGGGATAGAACAAAATCTTTTGTTTTTACTGCCATCAAGAAAGTTTCTTAATAAGACTTATCTTTTGGCACCTATTTCATCTTGAATGAGTCAAGATTGAGTCATGGAAACTATTGATGTATGTTTTGATTACATCTTTAGTTTTTATAGGTGATTTCATTACATAGTTTTTTGATACATGTTATTGGGAATTCCATTGTATGTATACCAATTTCTGTCTGAAAAACCTCTGTTGTCATAGGGTCAGATTTGAAATTGGGTCCTACAGTTGCAGTTACAGTTTTGTTACTTTTTAAGTATGTGTTTCATACTTATATTGGTACATTTGCAGTTTGTGGCTGGTATGTCTGCAATGCTGGATGTTTGTAGTTAGATATCAGTGTTGCCTAAATCCGACTTGGGAAGGATTTGGCATTATGCTGATGACACTTCCAGGTTGGTTTGACCTTGTTTTGGGGTCGGATGTTACAAGGTAGATGGGCTATCTATTTATGACATCTTTTTGCAACACCAACATTGTCAGCAGTTGTGAGAACTACAACTACATACTGCCATTTTTTGGAAGTTGTATGTTGTGAATGTTTGGAAGTTATATGTTCATTAATGCATGTAATTCCATTATGAAGTTCTCATGATGTCTAGTTGTAGGTTAGGTAGTGGTTTTCTTAAAAAGAATTCCCTCCATCCTACAAGGCTGAATTCAGCTACTGTTAGGAAATGGTAAGGGTATTTCGCTATAAAATTGAAAAATTTAATAGTAATTTAAATTTTTATTAGAAATACTTACCATTTCCTAACACTCAAATTTCCCTCCCGCCTCCCCGCAAGTCATTCTTTTACTTGCAACAAAAATAATGAAGTAAACAATGTGGTCATGTGACCTAATTGGCGGGAGGACGGACTACTGTAACCCAATGGCTTGGTTAAGGTTGTTATATAACCTTAAAATCGCATCTCTGCGTTGGCCATTGGGTTGGATGGCTCCAACAAATAGCTACTGTTAGGAAATGGTAAGTATTTCTAATAAAAATTTAAATTACTATTAAATTTTTCAAATTAAAGGGTTAGTTACATTGTATTAAACTGCTTCATGCATGACAACCTACCTTCATATATATTGTCTAAAAACGCACTTTCTTCAATAATCACCCATTTCTTAACCCCATAGACCGTGAATTTCTGGTAATTTTGTGTATCCGAACTCCTCACTTATCTGAATCAAAAGTTTGTTCCTGATGGTGTTCGGATTAATGAGGTTCTACTGTATTTGGCTTTTAAGTATTATCAGTATAAGCCACAAGAACCCTTATGGATATTCTGTGGACAAATCCCAGCTAAAAGTTTGTATTGGCCATCCCTTTATGAGAGGTTTCTGATTTCATTATGAGAAATTACATTCTTCACTGTCCTACAACTTCTAGTTGTTTTCATGTTGTTGCCAGGAGACAGTTGCTATGCAGGAGTTTGTGTGAGTGGCAGGTGTTACAATCTGGACCGAGGTATTGGATACTTCTGTGCTTGTCCTCTTGGTGTCACTGGAACCCGTTGTGAAATAGGTAACTAAACATAGTTCAAGTATATATTTTTAAGTATAAATAGAAATCGGTTTGATTAAGTTAATAGATATCACTACTGGCACTACTTAGACATTAATCAGTCTGAGAACAGAGTTTGCTCATTAAAAATTGTAGCAGTTATTATTTTTTACAGGTGTAAGAACTTTTTGTTGGTGAAGCTAAGACTTTAACAATTTTTAATCTGTTTTGGCAGTATCTTTTCTCAGTGCCAGATCTTCAGATATTACTGGTCCTTCTATTAAAGTCTTAACTAGGGTTTATTTAATGTTAAAATCATATATACTGTCCTTTATCATTCATTTAGATCAAAGCTGTGCCATGTCTCTCAGAATAAATGTACTCATATACCTAGCAACAGAAGAATAGAATACTTAGTCTTCTCATTTAAGTAAAAAAAACCTGTATCTTATTCCTAGGTTCAAGCATCAATGTGCCACTGTTTAACCGAACCTCCTTTGCTGTCTACCCGACCATCAGAGATGCTCTGAGGGAAGTTGACATTGAGATGACCTTCAAACCCATGACACTGAATGATGGCATTCTGCTCTACAATGCACAGAATGATAATGGTATTGGAGATTATATCGCAATAGTCCTGAGAAATGATCGTGTGGAATTCAGATACGACACTGGATCAGGTACAACATTCATGTCCCAAAAATATTACTGTCAAGTACTATTCCCTAACAATTACTGTTTATTGGAGTCCATGAAAATTGATATTTTCCTCAGCTCAGTTTGTTTTTCTGCAAAGGTGAACAATTTGATCTGGGGGCAACATTGTAGTCATCTTTTAATTGTTCTCATTATAAGAACAGTTGATGTAATGTATAGATAATAGTTTACTGGAAACTCCAATATTCACCCTTATACCTCTGCTTTTGAAGTACGAATCCTGGCCCAACCTCAATTGGGAAAGCTGGAGGTTATTTGCCTGTTGGTCAGATTACAGTGCAGAACATTTCCCAACTGTATGTACTGGCTTCATCCACCCTACTAATAATGCATCATAATATAACCAATACAAATATATGATGTAAAACACATGATAAATAAATTCAATGTTCACTGAATTGATTTTCATTTAACTTTCACTTATACCAACAGAAATAAGCATTCCCGGTTGTTTGAACCTCAACACAAGTTCTAGTTATACTCCCTGTATTCTTCACAGTGTGTGTGCATTATGTGCAACATGTTAAAATCATTCTGTTCAAGTGAGATGATCTCAGTGTACTAGTGGGTTAGCAAGTCCTAGAATCTTATCATAAGTTATCACCTATGTGTTGGTTCGACTCCCACAAGTAGCAGTGCTTGATTTTTATTTATTTATTTGGGGTTTTACGTTGCTTTCAACACTGTACAGGTCATATCACAACGGGTAGTTGGAAGGGCAGAGGAAACCAGTACATACAGTTCGTTAGGGTTCTGTACTGTAAACTGCCGACCAACGGCAAGCAACTACCAGCTTTCCAACTTGAGGCCGCGCTGGGGGTCAATGCTTGATGAACTGTCACATGATGACCCCTGGCTGTTGAATGGAATGTTAAACTCCTATATAATTTTGCCTTTCTGTTTAGGTGCTGCAGTAATTAACAGCACTGAGGTACTGAATGCAGATGAATGGTATACCATACGTGTTGAGCGTAACCTGCAAGATGGCTCCTTATCAGTCAATGGAGGAGTGGCTGTCAAAGGTAAGAGGTTCAAGCATTGCTCACACCATTGTTACACACTTACTGGTGGTTTCTCTTAACCATTCATAACCTTATTGTTCTATACCTCATGATGATTTTCAGCATTCATTCATTTCACAGATACATGTGCTTTCAGTTTACAGTCCCAGTAACTCCTGGTCACATATCCACAAAAATTCACATGAATATTGTTTATGGAGTATTCTATATGTTTGAATTAACCAATGAGACCTTAATTCATCTCACATAGTATTTCTACAGGAGAAGAGATTTAAAAGTTGAAATCATAGAATCTTTGTGGATTACCAGGGCATTTTTAAGTTTTCATTGAGATTATTGTTTTCTAATTTTTGTCTTGAGTTGAGTGCTTCTGACATAAACATTCTTAGATATGTAATTGAGTTGATGAGAAATTGGTGAATTACATTCTAAGAATATTTGAACATGGCCCTAGTTGAGAATAAAACATGCTGACGTGCAGTGACTTAACAGTGTGATTATCCTAATGTATATATTCTTGTGTTCTTGTTCACACTTACCAAAGTATGGTTTTCAGAGTTTTCATGATTAAATGTCTCATTAATAACTGACATATTTTTCATTGAAACCATCAACTTACGTCTGAATATTGATGGTATAAACATGTATGAGGTTTTCGTAGGAGAATGACTTGACCTTGTCCGAGTGAAAATTAATTTTTATCTATTGTGGCAATCATAAGAAACTGAATAGGTTTTGTGCTCAGTATATATGAATGTGTTGATACTTTGATAAGTTTGTCGTCTGCAAAGAAAATGTCATCTAGTAGACAATAGATCTATTTGTGTATGTGTGTGTATGCTCTGAATGTTTAGTGGTGTATCTGACTTAAAATACATGTAAAACATTTAAGTCTCTATCTTAGCATAATATTTGGTGTTAGATGACCATAAGGAGATAAATGTCACATATTCATGTTCAGAAGTGTGGCAAAACTGCAAATAATATAATTTTTGTGTTAATTTTTTTATGGCCTATAGAATTGCAACTGGATTACTGTTTACCTATGAATTGAATTTGTTGGCTGTAAACATACAAAATTCTACCTTTTTTGTTATACTTCAAACTATCGTGTGCCATTTAAATCCTTTTTAAAACAAAATTTTAAATGTCAAATAAGGGCAGTCACAGCATAATTGAATGTAAAGTTTAAATCTCACATGATATTCATTTTGTAAGAAAACTGTATTTGAATTTACATTATCCAAATTTGTCGGATTTTCTTAAAAACTTGTAAAACATTGACCTATGTCACATTCCAGTATATCACACATAAAGCATCTGTATTTCACTGTGTTGTCTATGCATATTGGACTTTATATTTACATTTACACCTCTTTCACTTTGTAGGGAGATCGGGTAGTAATATAGGTATAGAGTTCTATTCTGTCCTTAGATTTTCAGTATATACTGTTGTTTTCTATGTATTTAATCACTTAATATACAAATGTAGATAGTCTAATAACACTACCTTCTGAAATCTTTCCAAGACTGTGTTACTCATTTAACAGCGGAAAATATGAGAGAACTAAAGTTATCATTTTCACAAATACTCCTTGAAATCATTGGGTGAATCTCTCAAAAAATTATAGTAATTTTCTAAAGCAAAAACTTTGTCCTTTAGTTGATGAAACAAGATTTATTTAGTAGATTGCCAGATACTTGATGATTGACAAAGAACTGGAATGATCATACACATATTTTCTGTAAAGATTTTTTGCAAATTCGTGGTCATCAACATGAGGACTCAGAGAGTACATACCTCTGCCAAGGTCCAGCACCTCCAATATAAGTGCAGTGATAAAAAACCTTCACAAATTCCTGAATCCAGATGGAAATCCAGGGACCGTATTCACAAAAGGTCTTAGCCAAGTCTCAGGCTTAAGTTGGTTGTATTTTTGTACAAAAGTTAAGCCTAAGACTTGGCTAAGACCTTACATGAATACGGCCCAAGGTCACCAGCAAAATCCTGTCATCTGTTCTGTGTGTTGATATTTCCTGCAAAATATCATGACAATCCATCCAAAACTTTTTCAAGTTATTTTGAAACAGAAAAACACACACTACTAAAAATATAACCTCCCTGATATGGGTGATAACCACTCCATGTGACCATTGCAATGTCTCTACCATATCTTCACAAAGTATACCCAGGCCTGAACTATCACTGGACTTGGCATCCATTTAAACCAGACAGTTTTATTTTTCAAACATAAAAATTACTGCAAAAAGTGTGATGAAAGAATTCTTCACCTGATATTTATTTAGACCGATGAAGACATGTTGGAAATAACAAAATTCAGTTTGGAAAGATTTCATGCTTCAGTGAGAGCGACAGCTGTACAGCTGAGATTTGAAAGACTGCAATAGATTTACCATGAATGTGTTTAAAAGTTAGCAGTAATATGTCATGGTGTAACATAACAATGTTACTTTTATTGATACTTTCTTAATTTGAAAAAAGGGAAAAAAATGAAAAAAGCTTGTTCTAAAACATTACCTTTGCAGTTATTATTTTAAAGAAACACATTTTACACAGCAGTTTCTTCATATCATGGTAAATCTGCACCTTTACCTACTTAAATCACTTAAGTTTGCTGCAATGGAGATTTCTTAGGATTATAAGAAGCTGTCAGGTGAAACAAAATAGTATTTTGTAAAACTAGAAACTACAATAAGAGGCTAAAGTATGTTCATCTGCCCATGTTACTTCTCTAGTCATTTAAAATCAAATTCAAAAATTGTTATACTATAGCTGTGCTATGGAGTCAAGACATGTTGTCTTGATAAAGTTTAACATAAAAAGAAAAATCATCTTTCATTTAAACTTACCAAATTTCTGTTTATGGTCATAGTTTGTTAATTATAGTTTACTTTTTAAATTTAATTTAACAAGCATTAAGCTTTCCAGCTTGTTAAAATTATTTATAATTTCCATTTAAGATTTTATTTTGCTGAAAATTTCGGTCCAAATACTAAGAATCTAACACTTTAAATGATCTCCCTCTGTTGTTTGATTTTATTGGCTGATTTTGTTGACGAGACTTTATGACAATTATTATTTGTTTCTAACATTTCATTCTTTTATTTTGTGGCATCCTGTGGGGTGTTCATTTATTGTTGATTTTCAATTATTTTCAGTTTTGTTAATATTAAATAACTGCATGCTTCATAATTCATTGACGCTTGTCAAAATTGCAGACTAATGTAGCTCTGTCAATTTAAAAAATCTTAATAAATTTTGCCATTAATACTAGTATCTGTTTTGTTTGATGCCAAAACTGTGACCAGTTCTGTCTTTAGAATTTCAATTTGTATCTACAAAGTTACATACAGATTTTAGGATTATAAATATGACAAAAAATGTTCTTGTTTATTGTTGTTAATTATACCATCAGCGTTAATGTTGTCGACTTGATTTAAACCTATGTTTCACTTCTGCATTCTGTTACTTCTTAGAAATAAATGTGAACATGTGAAACTTAGCCTAAAATCTGAAAACATTTTAAAGAGCAATTAAAATTATCAATATTATCAGTATCTTGGTACAGCCCATTTGTTTTGTCTGTGACTTGGGGGTGAAAAACAAGGCCGGATATTTATTTTCCAATAACTGACCAATATATGGTTCAACCTACAGTATAATGAAAAAAATGTGGTGGTTAGTGTGTCAACAACTTTAAACAAAAATTAGGTTGACAAACCTGACCGAATATCAAATTTCAGTCGCATTATTCGTGAATAGAAACAAGGTTTAATAGTTTGTGGGTACCAGTTTATCTAGTTTTGCTCAGTTTATTGACAAAACTGAGTTGTCCCCTCCCTCTGGATTACCCTGTCTCATCCTATGATTTTTGACGGGCTGTCCTATTTCATCACATTTCTATTAGTTGACTGCTACCAAGAAGATGTTGGCCTTGTTTTAACTTGTGTGAAGTCTTTCTGGCACATTCAGACTATACTGAACGTCATTTTTGTTGTAACAACACAACTTCAGTTTCAGGAAATATGTACATGTGTACCCACTGTTAGCCATGTTCCGGTTTTGTTTGAAGTGCCCCATTTAACTGGAGTTGTTTTAACAATGTTTCCATTCATCCTGACATATGCAAAAGCCCCCTTATGTGGAACATTAAAAACCGCCTTGAATACTGTGTATTAAGACTAAGAGTTAAATCTATTTTACACAAACATTTAAGTAATAAATACGTCAAAGAGATGTCTTACATTGTTGCAGTATAACCTATTGTCATTAATCGAATCTTTGATTCCAGCTATGTACTAACTTGCGGCGGTGATTTTAAATCACCGGTTTAGCCTATAAATATTATAATTCTGCACAATATTTGTACACATACCTGTACAATAAGCTGTAGAGAATAAACTCTGACACTTGGTTTTTGTTTGATGTTTTTATAAGGCAATATGTTGTAAAACACGGCCAAAAGGTGTTTTGGTCCCCAAGCGTGAGCGCAAAGTCATCAGAGACAAGAGTAGTACACTAGAATTTACAAGTCTGGGGACACAAAGAAATTCCAAGTCAGACACATCCCACAGCTGGTGTAGAACTCAAACGGTCACCCATCCAAGTACTAACATAACTGCATAACTTCAGTGAGCAGACAAATACTCATCACACTGCACCACAATTCATGAAAGTCCGGAGACAAAAAAAAAAAAAAAATGATTCCTAGAAGCACAAGCTCTATCGAGGCTCTCGCTTAATACAAAGCTTTTCTAGCACTACTTTTGCCTTTGTGTAAGGTCCCATATGTCCTAGATCCTATAGTTTTCCTTGGTTTAAATGAGTTTTTTTAAACCAGTTTATCCCTCTAATAGTTTCTAGACATGAAAACATACACAGATTCAGTGTGAGTGAAAATTGTTGTCTGTGCATCCCCAATTAAAATGCATATTTTCATTGAAGGGCCCTAGCTGTCACATGACACATTTCTAGTACTACAATTATGTCAGTTCATTCATTTTTTCTGTCTATCTACAAACATACACAATGAGTTAATTTCCTTTCTATACATTTATCACTATTTGTCACAAAGATGACCTAAATAATTGTAAATACCATAAATTTCCAAAATAATGCCCAGGTTCAAATAAACGCCTGTTTCAAATTATCGCCTAGTACTAAGCACACTGTTTACAGTTTATAACACTGTTTTTGTATTTCAAAAGAACGCCCGGTCTGATGCCATTTGAAAATAATTAACGCCCAGGCCGTAGTAATGTCCCATTCACACTATGGGTGGTATTCTCCCTGTTAGAAGTTTTACTTGGCTGTGGAACCACCTCCCAGGACGCCTCATAGCTTATGAGATTTGTTGTACCCATAAGGTGTCACACGCATAGCCACTGATGGGACACGGTATGTAACCATGAATAACAGTAGGAAGACAGTAGTACAAACATTGGTCAATAAGATGCAACCGTCATTAACCTCAACTCACCTTCAGTAGCCGTCAGATGGACATGCACTACCAAAACACGACTGACTCACAACCTTATTTAAACTGTGAACGTCGCCTTCAGTTACTGTAGAAACTTTTATCTGTGGAATGTTTTTGTAAGAAGTTACGTCAAACGGTAGTTGAAGGACAGGGCGTTTTGTCTAACGGCTATAACCACGGGTTTTTATCACCTGTAGTATAAAAGGGGTGTAAGTGAATAAGTATTAAAAACTAATATTAATTCACCAAACATATCTCATTGCAATATTGGAATATATATACACAAACCTGAGGCGTTATAAATCCCATCTGTTGATTTTCTTCAAATTAAATGTAATAGAATTGACACAGATTTGCCTCTTAAATGGAACATGGTGTCCACTTGTTCACTCTGTCAGCTGACATTCTGCAGGACACAAGAAAGATAGACACAAAAACTTCACATCTGGAGGACTGGGTTCAACACTTTTTTAAACAAAATATTCAACTACTTGGTTGACCGAAAGCCAGCCACTTTTTTCTTGTTTAATTCTTACCATTTAATATAATAACAGTGACATTGAGATAATACTTACTCAGATATTACAGCTTATTCCACTTACATTATAATGGATGCTTTTTTCCCCATACTAACAGTTAAATTGTTGCTGTTGAAGTATTTTGCACAATTGTTGTAGCGTTTTGGAATCCAGCAAGTTCACTTTGGAATATGTTGTTTTGGGGATTTTTTCTTTTTCTTCAAGACCTGTATTAAAATTCTTGCAGTTGTTTTTATTATGTTACTGCTGAGAATTAATCATTTCTTTGGCTGCCTTGAAACAATATCAATTTTCATAATTTCTTGATATTAAATGACAATGTAGCGGTATTTAATCTATAATAAACTTATATTTAACCTATTTTTGAGATTGTTAAATGGTGGAGCTATCTTTGATACAGAATATTCTCTTTAAGCCCCCTGTGTACCTTATTTACACTACTGTAACTTATTTCCAAGACAACCATTTACTTTGTTGTGAAGTTTTTACAGAATTGTTCCTCATCTGTATAGTCTTTAGATAAACCTTTTTTTTCAAAGTTATTCAAATCCATTCCAATTGCTGTGTTTGTTTTTGTCACACTGTGGCCCTGAACTCATTGATAATTCTTTTAAATCCTTGTTGTGTCGTTCCTTAACATTTCTACAAGAATTCAATTTACATTGTATAATTTAGGTGACAATAGTATGTGATGTTTTTCTAAATCATGGTAATTGCTATGTTCTGAATTCAAATCCAAAATATTGTGTATATGATATGTGAATCCATGGTTCATTATATGTCAATATCTGTGTTATGATCTGTGTTTATCAGTTATGTAGGAGTTATTTGAGTATAAATATTACACTGGACAATATCTTGATACATAATTCTCAGAGATAACAAAAAAGTCTGAAATTTTAATACACGAGTACTAATGAATACTAATGTTAATGTCTGTTTATAGGAGAATCACCAGGAGACACTGTAGGTTTGAACCTGGAAGCTCCACTTTATGTAGGAGGAGTTGATCCACTGATGAGAACTGTACCAGGCTTGGAGATGGACACTGGCTTTGATGGGTGTATCTCTCAGGTATGTAAACTAGGACCTCTAACATTACACTGCCAATGTCCTACTGGGTAACACACTTGCCTAGGATCACAGAAGACCTGGGTTTGTTCCCAGGTACAGCCAGATATAGATTGGCTTGGATGACCAGTTAATATGGTGGTCCTCTATCATAGGGTCCTATCCTCAATGTTAGGCTTATGAACCTCAGGGATAAATGGTCACCGCTGAGACTGTTTCAGTTACGAGATTATCAATCACTAGAGCTTGGGCTGTGTACTCGTGCAGTCAGGATGGGTGGAATACCACTTTGTATCCTCAAGTAAAAGGAGATATGCTGTGTAGATGCTGTAAATCGGTGGTAAAATACAATACATTTACAGTAGTGAAAACCGATCGATGACTGAGTGGTTAACAAGTTTGGTATTTAATCACTTCTCCTCGGCCTCTGTTCATGCTTTCGAATCAAACATGTAGGATCCTCCAGGTACCTCTTACTGTATGACTTAAGCTGTTGAAAGATACTTGAGGGTTGGCTTTAATTTGGCTTTAATTACTTGAGTGTAGATTTTGATGTGTTGAGTCATTTTTATGTCATATTTCAAGTGAGTAATTCTTGTCAAATTTATGGATACTTTAACTTGCATTTAGTATTTCCCAGACTGAAATGAACAGTTGTGACACCACAATGACTGTATGTGGAACTTAGATGAAAGGAGATTGGTTCTTTTATAATATGTAGCCAAATTATTATTCAACGTTATAAAAGCTGTCTCCCTGTGTTACTGTGGATTATGTTTTATCTCCACTCATTGTAAATTGATATGCATGAATTGACAGTCTTCATAGCAAGGTGCAAGTCTTGTTTGTGTTACTATCACCTTGTGTGTGGAGATTCTTATTTTTAACACTTATCTTGTAGCTTTAAGGGGATGACCTGTTTTCAGAAAGGTGAAATGCAGTATGATTGCACAAGATTATCAGACAATTATTCTATCTAGTTTTTTGTGCTTCATTTAGTTATTGAGAATAATCTTGTTGGTTTTTCTCATTAGCTGCAATGAAGGGTGTAGTGTGGAGGAAGATGGTTGGACCATTTTTATGTAAAGTGAAGTATTATGTTTAATGAATTTATCGATGATACTCCTATTTCTTTTCTTCATAAACAGCTTAAACTGAAGGGTGTTGAGGTTGATCTTGTGAATGATGTCAGACGTAGTAGAGGTGTGCAAGATTGTGGCGCCACCTCACCTTGTGCCAAAAGACCCTGTCAACACAGCGGCACATGTTACGAGGTCACAGAGACGGTATACAGGTGTCAGTGTCCACCTGGATGGACAGGTAAAACGTCAGATCAATAGTCTTGTTAGTGTACTCCCATATGGACAGGTAATAGCCTATTACAGGTGTCAGTGTCCACCTGGATGGACAGGTAAAAAGTCAGATCAATAGACTTGTTAGTGTACTCCCACATGGACAGGTAATAGCCTATTACAGGTGTCAGTGTCCACCTGGATGGACAGGTAAAAAGTCAGATCAATAGTCTTGTTAGTGTACTCCCATATGGGCAGGTAATAGCCTATTACAGGTGTCAGTGTCAACCAGTGTGAAGAAGTAAGAGCTCATGTACATGTAAAGATTCTTTATATTTTATATAAAGATATCCAGATTACAGTAACTTTTAGTTTATTGTCACCAAGACTAATTACTGGATATATAAATTGGCTTATTTGTATAATTAAATTTATGGTAGATTGATCCTGCTTGAGTGACATTTCCGAATTACACATGAGTAACAAAATACAGAAGATTGTGTACAATTTGTTTTATGCAGCTTTTATTTCAAGATAAAGAGAATACAGAGAAAATACTTTGGATAATAACTGTTCTCCTGTATATTCTTTAATTGCACATTAATAGTCCACAGATTTTACTGTAGGTGTATATTTGACTTACTTGCCAATGTTGTATGTAGGCGTTGACTGTGAGCTGGAAGTGAGTATCTGTACCGCTGGCAACCCATGTGGTAACAACGGCATCTGTGAGCCAGTGGGCAGTTCATACCGATGTCTCTGTCCTATTGGATTCCAAGGCCAGAATTGTCAAGAAGGTAAGGAAGTTGCAGTATTTGAATATAAGAAACTCCTTAGCTACAAACAACATTCTACTTCTAAGTTTAATTTAATTTTCAAAACTTACTGTGACGTTACTTGATATAAGTTATTGACATTTAACACTGATGGCAGAAATAATTTTTCAACACTCTTATATTCCATGGAAGCCCTTATTGGCTAGGTGACCTTACCAGAATTGGTCTATCATTTATATGAAATCACAATAAACCGTTTATACATTTTTCTCCAGTAACCAACATTGGAGAGGCAGCATACTTCCAGAGGGACAGTTTTGTGGAGCTGCCTGAAACCTTGCTTCCTGCAGATAATCAGGAGATTGAGATGAACATAAGAACAAAGGATACAGATGGAATACTCTTCTGGCAGGGCCAGGGCCCATCTGAATCAGGCCGAGACAAGGACTTTGTGTCCATCGCTCTGGTGGATGGATATGTACAGTTCAGGTAAAGCTTAGTGGGTGGATATGTTCAGTTCACGTAGTGGCTTCGACTGTATCTTGCCTGGAACTATATATCTTCTAGTAGGTGGATTTCCACAGTCCAGACAAAACCTAAAGGCTGTATTTTGTTGTGAATGGATGCATCAGTTTATTTGCTTAATGCCCCTGTTCCACCCAAGGACTAAGCCCCGATCTTGTCTGCGACCCTTAATCGTGGACAGTCGGTGGAAAAAAGGTAAAATGGGTGGGAATACTGAACCAGTATTAAAGCCTGGGATTAAGTTCAGATCGGCCGCAGGAAGTCTCAGGAGGCCCCACACAGTCCCCGACTGTTCTGCGACTAAGAACCAATTAAGCCATTTTTTCTGATCGGTTTGAACCACGATCTTGTCGTAAACATACCGACTGGGTCCCAGGACGCCTCAGGCTTCCTGGGACTAAGCTAGGAACGCTTGGGACTAAGGGTCGCAGGAGGCCTGAGACAACATAGGACTGTGTAAATTTGGGTCTGAGGAGCCTGAGACTGGACATTTTGTTGACGGCAGGAAATAAGAATCAGTTTGGGTCGTGAGAAATATCAAACATGTTTGATTTTTCTAACGGCTCCAACCGACAACTACCGATCCATACAGAACGCCTGGGACTAAGCAAATTTTTGAAACTGACTACAAAAAAAGGGAAGCTTAGTCGTGTAGTGGAACACCCACATAAGTTTGCATTTTCAAACACCAAAAAAAAAGAAATAAAAAATGTGTACTTTTGATAAATACTTGTCTTCCATTTTTTATATATTCACTACCAGTATTGGTCTTGTACCAGTCCCAGGTGAAGAAAATAAATGGTTTTAGATATGTGGCCCTAATGCATTAAACAATTAGACTACCATGTGAAGTTCTAAAGCAAAATATCTGAAAGACTTCCAGGCCTCTAGAAATCTGTTACAGAATTGGGTACTACATGAATTACAGGTTCAGCTTTTCACATGTATTCGCTATTGTTCTTTCAGCTTTGAGTTGGGTGGTGGACCAGCAGAAATTTCTTCAGTAATAAGAGTCAATGATGGAAATGTGCACACCATTATAGCCAGAAGGTTTGTTATTAGTATATTGTTCTTTTGGAAATTATCTATGGTTATGCGAATCTGTAAAGTCACAGGTGTTTGTATGAACTATGTTAATTATATTAGTTGTAACATATTTGCAAACTCTAATTTTTGTGGTAATACTGTATTTGAAGCTGACTACTTATTGAAGTAAATGACTGGTCAACAGGAGTATATGGTTCTGAGTGTTGTTATTTTACAGAAGCGGCGGTGATGGCAGTCTGGAGATTGATGGAGCCAGCTTTATTGAAGGTCAAGCCAAGGGTATTCTGAAAGAACTCAATGTGAAGGGCAATATCTATATAGGTAAATTAATTAGTCATGGCTCAAATATAATTTGTTAATGAAACTGTTTTAACATAAGCTTATATGTTAATAGATCGAAAATACCCTGTGTCACTATTCAATAAGATCATATTGAAGTTTACTGAAAGAACAAGTTTGTTTTAGTTTATTTCTTATGTTGTGTTAGCTGTATGTTTCCAGTGCTTTTTCATAGTTTCCTGTGAAATTTAATTTCTTCAATATATTTAATTATAAATGGGGCATAATACCTTACTCTCCAGTCCTCGGGTATTCTTCATTACCAAAAGGAAGAAAGCCTGTTGTAAAATGTGTTGTAAGTTGAAAGTTTAAGGATTTGAGTTCATATTTCTTACATTAAGGTATTGGGTTTTTTGGGGTTTTGGGGTTGTTTTTTTTTCTCGATTATAAGATGGTTTCCTCATGCAGACTTAAAATCAGCATATTTTATTGCGTAAAATAGCCTTACCTTATCCTCACAAGTGCTTGTTTGGTTTTGTGGAGCAAAACGTATCGACCGACAAGAATTTTTTAAGGAATATTCTTGTCACAAGAGGTGACCCCTTTGTCTGCGCATGTCCGCGCTTGCGCAGTAGTCGTTGTCGACAGACGATTGTCGAGAGATCTTCATTATATTTTTGGTCGATATGGGAGCAACACGTATTTTCTTTTATTATCGTCCATTTACAGACGAAGATCTATGAAGTTTTGAAGCGTGCAAGCGTGCACCTACCTGTATTTATCCATTATTCGACTGGTACTACCACTAATTCTGCCTCCCTTGTCCTGAAAAGGGTCAGAATAAAGATGTTTTATACAAGAAATCTTGCTGTGAAGTCTTCAGCGGAAGACGTTATACGGCTGCACTCACCTTCTATTCGACTGGAACTACCTGCTTGTCGAGGAAAGGGTTGCAAGAAGAGTTTGCTGTGAAGTTTCCAGTGGGAAACAAAGAAGAAAGAATTTAGTTATCTTTACAACGGAGGTCGTAGATTCTTTACTGTGAGTGGAGCGCCACTCTGTTACAGTAATAGGTCTCCCTCCAAAAGAACCACTACAGAAGTGCATCCACTGATCCTGGCAGTTATTATTTTGCTGTAAATTTGGATGAAGATCCAACACAATTACCTATGGTGGCAGTATGTGTTCTGCTTGTCCTTTCAGTCCTGTTGAAGAGTTGCATAAATCTACTAGACAAGGAAATTTTCACTTCCTAAGGCTATATGTCCCCAATAGTTTATTCTGGAGCTGGCTAGACGAGATACTGTGTTGAACTCAGTACCTACAACCCTCACGTGTGTGTTTGAAGTGGCTTCACAGAACTAGTGTTATCTTCAGTATTACTGGTATGAGAGATTTTATCGCCATCCCAGAGTTGTGCGAATCGTGAATTGAGATTGTCGAATTATTCCCCAATCGAATTCACCAATGCCTGTACTACCCACAATGCAAAGCGATGACGTCAGACAGGAAAACATGGCTGCAGTAAATATCGCTCACTTCTGGCAATTAAATGCTACAAAAGGAAGCGATTTATCCACTCAAGAATTGCAAAACTCCAGGTTTCCATGGCAGTTTATTCTTCGTAAAGAAACTTGGCTAATGACGACTTATGATAGTTCCCAGTGGCCTGAAGTGATTCTACCTACGATTTGAACGGTTGGTGTCCACGAGTGGGGTTCCTTTACCGTGTCATTAAAGACCGGCTTGTCCCTTCATTTACACTGGAGACACAAATTATTAGAAATTCGGTTACAAAAGATGCGTTCTTCTATGTACCGACTCACCAAGATTTTCAACATCTACTTCAGTTTAATGTACACTGGCAAACCTATCAGTTCAAAGCATTATAAAATTCGGGTTAGCGACCCCTCTACAGTTTCGTGCGAGTAATAAGAGGCAAATCTCATTCTTCAGTCTCACGGAATAGGAGTTCACCATATACCTGGACCACTGGTTGTTAAGTGTACGTAGAAGACACCAGTATTGGTTTCAAATCAAAGAACTCATCCAATTATTCAACAACTGGCTTCGTAATATCGATTTCCTAGGCTACCACTGCATTTTGGTACCAGGAAATTTCTTTCACCATATACCTAGACTACTGGTTGTTTAGTGTACGTAAAATACACCAGTATTGGGTTCAAAGCAAAGAACTCATCCAATTATTCATTAACTGGGCTTCGTGATATCGATTTCCTAGGTTACCACTGCATTTTGGTATCAGGAAATTTCTTTCACCATATACCTAGACTACTGGTTGTTTAGTGTACGTAAAAGACACCAGTATTGGGTTCAAACCAAAGAACTCATCCAATTATTCATCAATTGGACTTCGTGATATCGATTTCCTAGGTTACCGCTGCATTTGGTACCAGGAATTTTCTTTCTACCTCGAATAATTTAAATACCTGAGAATCTATTCAAGACATGGCGATCTTATCACAATTAACCCCAAGGTTGCTTATTTCCCAGGTAGGGATACTAGCATCTTTGGAAAAGACTATACCAATGGGTCAGTTATGTATGTGTGCCTTTCAGTGGTATCAAGAAAAAACTGGCAATATCTCCAGTCACTAGTTGTGAGAATTCCTGTTTCAAATCCTTCTGAAAAGGCATATTCAGTGGTGGAAAATGCCAAAAAATGGGAAATAGGATGCCATTTCTATACACGGGTGCACAATTCCCTTATTTTCGTAGATGCATTAAACCAGGGTTGATGATCCCATCTATAAGCATCACAGTTAGTGGCTTTGGACAGTTAAAAATGTATATATTACATTTCAATGTCATACAGCTGAGGGCAGTGTGTTCAGCCCTTAAAAGCCTTCAAGACAAATTCCACACAAAAGAATTCTTATAGCATCAGACAACACCACTGTGTTCGGTTATCTGAACAAACAGGGGGGGGGGGGAGCGTATACCTCCTAGTTTGGCGCAGCTTGGCCTACTGCAATCCTTGAAATATACTCATAACAGACATATTCTTGGTTGCTTAAAGGTCATACTCAACATAACTCCACAAGGGATAAAGGTTTGGCGCATCCTGGCCTACTACAATCCTTGAAATATACTCTTAAGAGACAGAAATATTCTGGGGTTACTTAAATGTCATACTCAATGATCCCTACAGAAGGGACAAAAGTAATATGTACAGAATGATTCTTACTCCCTTTATGGTTCTAGACAACGTGCAAGTTTGGCACAAATCAACAATAGGTGTTTTATGCAGGTATGCTGCATCTTGGCCTACTGCAATCCCTGAAATATTCTCATATGAGCCAGATATATTCAGGGTTGCCTAGATGTCATGACAGCCTCTCCACAAAGAACGAAATAATTCAGACAGGAGAGTCTTCATCTTTAATATTTTATTTTGATTTACATAGTTTGTCAAATACCAATGGTACAGATGTTTGCCACCAATATGAGTTACAAGCTTCCATTCTATGTTGCCAGTCCCGGATGCAAATGCTCTGAACATAGATGAATTAAACATCTTGTTGGAGGTTCTGGACTGCTAGGCCTTTTGTCCTATACCACTTATTCCAAAAAGTTATTGAACAAGTGAACACCAGGTGCAAAATGATTGTAGTGGCCCCTTGGTGGCCCATGATGCATTGGCTTTGTTGTCTGGTGAGTCATTCAACCAAACCTCCATTACAGCTACTTCACTGGTCTCAAAAACAGCCATTCAGTCAGAAATACCATCTAAATCTGTTGCATTGGCACCTTCATGCTTGGCACCTTAACACCACTCAGAATCTCTTATATCATTCTCTGGGCAAGGGATAGAGAGATTTAGGGCATCTCAAGGACCCTCATCTTGGAATGTATGAGTCATGATGGGCCATTTTGAGCTCTGGTACCCACAGAATAAGGTGGCCATCTCAGAGCCTACGGTCTCAAATATACCAGATTTTTTGATCCATTTACTTGCAAAAATCTGAAACCTGTCACTATTGTTGGCTTTGCAGCAGCCATAGCTGATCATTTACCTTTTTGTGCAGGAGTTGAGCAAAAGCCTGGATCTTTGTAGGCCTATTGCAAGTGTTTATAGAGAGAAGCCCACTGCTAACACAGGTGTAGCATCAAGGGATTTGCCTTTGCTTCTGTTGGTTTTCACAAAAGACTCCTTATTAACCTTTAAAGGAGGTCAGTCTAAAGAAGTTTGACTTGCAAGACTGTTGCAATGGCATTGGAAGTGTATTCTGGGACTTTGGCTCCTTCAGACACAAGCCTCATAGGAAGGAGGTTACAGTTTCTCCCTCCTACCTACCTTTTCAGCAAGGACCTATTAGCCTCAATTGGTCTAGATTGGCTCCAGTGGTCACTTCAGCTCTAGATCATTCCTGAACTCAAATTGCCTGGACACATGATTCGTTGTCCTCCTACAGCACTTGCATCCTTCATGGACAGGACTACTGCTTGGAGAAAAGGGAAAGTCTCCTTCTCCTGCCTTTTAGCAAGAATCAGTTGGCTTCTGATGCCCCAGATGGCTCAAACCAGTGGTCATTCCAGCTCATAAACCTTTCCTGAGCTGACGTTGGACTGATGTTGTGACACTCTGCCCTCTTACAGTACTTACTTACTATCAAGACAGTACAAGTACTTCAAGGAGGTGAAGCATCTCTTGCTCATATCTTTTAAGGAAGGCTTGATGGAGATATCTTGAGTTCTGGTATCTCTTCCTGGATCAATCTGGTTGCATGATTAGATTGCCAGTCCTTTAATTCTGATTCCCAGAATCTATACATTGAGGCACATATTACATACATGGCTGCCTCTTTAGTTTTCAAGAGTGGGGTCTTACCTGAGCAGATATGGAACTCTTGTTATTGGAAGACCCACAATTCTTTACTACATTCTACTTGAAGAAGTAGCTTGGCAATCCCAGGACCAGTCCATGAACAAATTGGGCCTTGTGGATTCACCTCGGCATGTAGTCAATTTTTGTGTATTTATACATGTTATTCATATGACTCACATATTTATGTTCTCTCCAGTTATACAAGTCTTGTGTCACTGACATATGTCTTTCTTGGCTTTCATATGGCCCCATATCTGCAGTTTATGCAGTTCAGTTTGCCTGCTTGGAGATATTCTCATTGCCAGATGATGACATCTTGTTTGGGGATTCATGCAGACATCTCCGGCCAATACTGGGTGATGGTTAATTCTGCTATATGATTTGTTGTAAAATTGTCTACAACAGCAACAGCAGCAACAATGACGACCACATCATGGATCTCTTGTTGAGGGTAGCAAGTTACTCATCTGTGATGAAGAAGTAACTTTTAACCTAAGATGTGGTGTATGGAAGCTTATCTTATCCTCTTATCAGTGCTTTATTTGGTGACCCCTTGTCTGACAATCATCTAACAGTGTGGCCAAAACAAATACCCTCCACCTGTTATGGTTGTATTCAAGCACTTGTGAGGATAAGGTAAGGCTATTTTACGCAATAAAATGTAACAAATTTTATTGTAATTTAACTTTTTACAAGTTAAATACTTACCTTATCCTCACAAGGATAAACCCACCCTACCTCCCCGCATAATTTGTTTTGCTGGGGACCAAAAATACAATGAAGATCTCTCGACAATCGTCTGTCGACAACGACTACTGCGCAAGCGCGGACATGCGCAGACAAAGGGGTCACCTCTTGTGACAAGAATATTCCTTAAAAAATTCTTGTCGGTCGATACGTTTTGCTCCACAAAACCAAACAAGCACTTGTGAGGATAAGGTAAGTATTTAACTTGTAAAAAGTTAAATTACAATAAAATTTGTTACAATTTGTTCCAAAAATCCCACATTTGAAACAACTCTCCTATTACTTAAAGACAAAGCAAGGGGTTTTGTTTCCTCATTTGTGAATGTTACATGTCTTACTTATTTGTATCTACACAGAGTACTGGACAGAGATTTTATACAACATCACACAAAAGATATATAGGTCACAGCAATCTCACATGTTTACTGTATTAAACGGTCCCTAATTAACAGTTACCTGATGGAAATCACAATTGATCAGTCAAAATAATAGACAAAAATTTGTCAGGCTGGCTGGTACTGGCAATATAGCTAATTGTCCATTAGGTAAGGTATTAACTTACAATAAAACTTTAATTTTTCTATTGAATTTGCAATTTGGTGTACCTAGGACTGCCATAAGTAGAAGTTAGTAGTCATAAGGTGACCTATTTCAGTGTATCATAAAAACTGCTATACACCCTGTTTTTTTATGTTCCCCTAAAATATTTTTATAACAAACAAGACTTTTATTTGGAGGATGTAAAATTTCTGTCAATAATTCAACACAAGAAGCTATATAAATCTGTCATTATTTTTGCTGCTTGAGCAGCTTAATTTGTTTTGTAATTGTTAACGTGTCTAACTCTTTTTTATGTTTTGTAGGTGGATTACCCGATGCAGCCTACATGACAGGGAGTCGCCATTCACAGAGTGTGACTGGGTGTATAGACAAGCTGTACTTACAGGGAGTTGGACCAATCAGCTTTGACTATGATGCCCTGGGCGGACTTAATGTACAAAGTTGTAAGACATGAACAGCCCATTACCATGTATGACACATTACGTAACAGAGTTCTCTAGGCCCATACACATTTGTCATGTATTTTTATATTAATTCCACAACATTTTGCTTTTTAATTGTTAAATGAAAAGATTTTACCCCACCACTGAAAATGTGTACATGTTATTGTCTAAATCTAAATGTATTGTTACTGAGAGAAATCTAAAAGACAATAGATGCAGAAATGATTGGTGCATAATGCCATGGATAGTGTATTAATCCAAATGTATTGATCAATTCAAGCTTAGAAACATTTAAGATAGAACTGTGAGCTCTAAATATGCACCATATTTTTCTGAAATATTGGCCAAGCTTAAAGAAACAATTGATTTAGCTGAATGTCTTGCACAGCACACTATTTTAGTTTACAGCACTAATTCTGTGTTTGATGCCTGCATCAGAGTTTCACTAGTGACAAGTTATAAAGTAAATCACATGACGTGGCCATATTTCAGACCAATATGGAAGATAAATTGTGCTTGCTTACAAGAGACCATTGAAACTGGAACTCTTTTTTTTTATAATGCTTTTTTTACTTAATTCAAGGCATGGCTTTTTCTGTTGTATTTTAGATTTTAGATTAATTTTTAAGATAATTGTACTGTCATTGTTGGAAACATCTGTAAGTTATGTACGAGTCTATTTAACTTTATGTTAATGAAATACAATAAATTTACTCAACTTCATAAATTTGTGTAGGGAACAGCAGTGGTAGTATCTTGGTGTATTTAATAACTTATTTCAGCTAGGTCAACACACCTTGTTTATAGCAGTACAGAATCAGTGCACAGATGATTCTCCTTGGATTGTAGAACCATGTACACACGGGCTGATATACTCAAATAAACATGTTTTAATTCACAGTCATTTCAAACACAGATATTTGTACTTTTTTCTGGGAAATGATTAGTAATTGTGAACATTCATTGCAACAAAATTAAGAAATATTAAAATATGACATCATATTAAATATGCCACCCTGTGGGTAATGTGACTACTTTGTGTGATATTTCCTGCAGCATGAAATACCCTAGTATGTGACATTTACCGTGAAAGTTGCCACAGTATGAAATTCACTAGTATGTGAAAATTGCCAGAGTATGAAATTCACTAGTACGTGAAAGTTGCCACAGTATGAAATTCACTAGTATGTGAAAATTGCCACAGTATGAAATTCGCTAGTATGTGAAAATTGCCACAGTATGAAATTTGCCAGTTTGTGAAATTTGCCATAGTATGAAATTCACCACAATGTGAAGTCTATCACAGTATGTGAAAATTGCCACAGTATGAAATTCTTCAGTGTGTGAAATTTGCCACTTGGTCACGAAAAAGGTATTTGGAATATGACAGAAGTTTCCAACTAAAATTAAGAGGTTTTGTCTCAGTAACACTCAATGCATTGAATTTAAATGTGAAGTCAGATTTTACATACAGTCGAACTGTGTTAACTTGAATTTCAAGGAACAAGAAAAAAAAACTTTTAATATATAAAAATTCTAGATATTTTCTTTGGACCAGATTTCAACATTTACGCCTACTTTAAAGATGGTTCTACTTATTGTATACTTGCATAAGGCTGTGGGTGATAGCTGTGAGTTGAAACATGTGAGACTTTTGAGAATACACCCCCCATTAGTTTGCATATATATATTCAATTGGGGTGTTTTATGGCACGTCAACTGGAGGTGATAACTCATCGATGTCTTTCAATTCTCAAAGTGCAGTAGTTCAATTCTTGTATAAAGTTTTGTACTGTAATTTGTATTATAGTTTTTCCTTCTTGCTGAACATTAGAGTTTATATTTAGTGTGAGAGAGGTGGCTCCGGGATTAATAGTACTAAATAGGCCAATTGTGTGTTAACTTGTACTGTAAAAACTTGAATCAAGTGCAAGATAGAAATGTGTACGAACAGTGTATGATAATATTATGTTTTAAGCATGTACAGTTTATATACTTACCGATAAAATTGTTGTCCTAGGGTAAAATAAATTTTTCTTTTATTAACGTAAAAATCAATATCCACGATTGCATTGCATTATCAAATCACTAGCACCTTTTTGTTTATCAGTATCAATTACATGATCCTGTTTTCTGTGACCTGAATTGTTGTACATATATAATTACATCATAAAGTGTATGGAATATGAACAGATTTAAGTAGACTTTTTATTGATAGTTCAACAAATGCAGTGAATGATGTACTATTTGTCCCTATGTGTATGTAATGTCAGCAACACTCGTTAAGTTAGAGACAAAGTATTGGTATAATAAATGTCACTTTGGTCATTAACATGCCTCATAAAACCTTTAACCTCTCTGTCAGCATTTTGATGATTTTTTACCTGTTCTGTTTAAAAAAATTTAACATTAAATCCATTATAAACCTAACTGAGTGAGGCAAGTATTAAAACCCCAGGCTAGTATATTCTGTGGCTCCATCCTAAGTTATGAATTACACAGCAAATGTTTGGAGCTTTCCACTATTAGCATGTTGTGATGCTAAATCTGGAGGTCCACAGTGGGTTAGAAGGTTTGGCATCTACTCACAGACTGTCACCTCTGTGTGGGTTCAACTCTGTAGCAGTGCTGAGGGCCTGTCCCAGTATGACCTGGGCTATTGAACAGGACATGAAACCCAAACTTTGTACCTCCAGTACCCACTTATGTCACTCACAGGTCATCTCGGAATCATCTATGAAATGGAAGCCTTTTAAATTCAGAAGTCAATTAAGAGTTGTTATGATGAGATTTCAAAACTAATTTTCAAAAAATGTATATTATTTATTCTCTTAGTATAGTGACATGCACCTATTATGCCCAGCCCACATGGACTTACTTATAAGTCACTTTCAGTACAAAAGCATAGAAATACACGTGGTTGTTTTTTTTCCAGTACAAACATAACTGTAACTGTAAATATCATAAAAACACAAATAAGTAAGATGTAAGTCTCACTGCTTGGTGATAGTTTACTGATATTTTTTCCATTAAAATAAAAAAATTAAATTATAAATTATAAAAAGGTAAATAATGAGCTATATTGTAGAAAACCATTTAAGCCATAAGCCATATTTCCAAAAACTAAGGTAATACAGAATATTAAGAACGTCAATTATCAAAACATACAGGGTGAGTGGGAGTTTGGTCAGATCACAGTAGAAAAAAAAATCAAATAATAGAGCCTGCCCTGTGTACACAAACTACAGTAGAACCTCTAATGGAAAGCCTAAAATAACAGGTTTAAATAGAGTTAGGAGAGGGTTAATGAGGCAATGGGGTTATTGCAATACTGAAGTGACCACGTTACACCAGTCCTTTGTTTTTTAATGTATAAATACACTAGTCGAGGCTTGGTGGACTAAGTCTAGATTGCAGCCATTTCATAAAGATTATACTTTAGATGTTTTGTGCATGAAAGTTTTTATTTTCATATATAAAGCAGATATATTAGTTTCTGGATGAAGACCATAAATTACTTGGGCCAACTGTCCCACCTTTCTGTGTTAGGTCTGTTTATGTAATATTAGAATTAATGGTGCTATTGTCTCTATTTTATGTAAATGTTGATTGTTGACATAGTAATTTGAAGGTATAATAATTTTTTTAATGTTTTTGCTTTTATATGTAAAGTTAGCACAGATGTGCCCACTAATTAAGTTACTACCGTTTAATATGATGCACATATGCCCAAAGTGTATTATTTTTTAAGATTTAGGTACAAAGTGGTGTGTTTGTAAATAATTCAGGAGTGTGGTGGGCAAATCAGGTCAAAATGAACAACTAGAATTTAAATAGAGCATACTAGTAACAATTGAGTTATATTTTCAGCTTATGGATACATTGCTTTGTGAACTTTGCTAGTAGTTTGAGAAAACTTCAGCTTACACACAGTGCATTGTTAAACAATAGCATCAAATGTACAGATTTTATTCAGTGTTGTTGCTTATAAATAGACAATGGCCTGTTTCTTTAATGAACTGAATTTACACAAAAGGTATTTTTTTGTTTACCATTAGATATCAAGAAGTCAGTAAATGATATCTGATCACAAGTTGGTGGGCACATTTGACAACTACAGGTGTCATCAAGCAATGTGTGGGGTGTTTTGTATTGTCAGGGTTTGGTACTGAGACCTGTGTAATGTCAGTGCCACACAAAACCAGCAGTCTTTCAGCAAAGTATGCAGGAACAGTTATCCACAGGAATTTGTTTAAGCTCATTTCTAATGTTCTGGGGCTGGGAGGGTGTAATTTGACAATAAACTGTAATTTCCAGATTTTTTGACTTATTTATTTTATTATTAACTATCTTATTAGTACTCAGTCTCGTACAAGAACTGGAATTCCACTCACGTGGTGGTCAAAGTTGACCATCACTGGACTCTCACGGTTGTAGTCATGGGTTTGAATCCAACTTGTGATGCGTGAAATGCTGATGATTTGTTCTGAAATGATCCTAGCTGTTGAAAATGGATACAAGAACCCAATTTTGACCCAGTAAAACCCACTTCCAACTTTGAACCTTACTTTCCTACTTTAAACTTTAATAAAATTTGTGTTACATTTGTTCTCTCCAAATTAATTATTTAATGGGAACTGTGTGTTGGTTAACAGTATTTTCTCATAAACATTGACTGACTCCGAAAGCCTATTGAGACATCCTTGCAATTCTCTTATGTACAAGATGCCTTACATGTCTGAGATAGTCACAAGCACGGGATTTAAACACTTGCCTCTTACTTTTGTGGTCATAGGTTCATTCAGCTCATGAAAATGTGGGATACACAGAGTTTGTTCTGTGTGCCCTTCATAGGTAGTAGCTTAGTAGCTGAAAGGAATTTAAAACCTTTAACATGTATTCAAGATTGCGTCTTGAAATTTGATGTAATGTGAGTCTTCATGCCTTTAAGTCAACCCCACTCAATCTTGGCCCCAATTTTTACAATCTGCCCTGTACAGCACAGATCTTCCCAAGGATTTCTGAAAAGTTGGGTTTTTTTTGTATCTACAATAAGATCTGGATCCAGTCACTTCACCTATTGGCCAGGATCTATCCACATAAACAATTCATGAAGATATATAATGAAAGTGAAACCTTTGAAAATTGGAGATTTTTTGGTGTCCAGAGTATGATCTGAATCCTTCCTAAAATGTAATTATTTCTGAAGGTGGTAACACCCTACCCATAAAAAAATTCAAAACTGTTCATTACTTTTGGAGTTATCATGAACACAAACAAATGAATACATCAAAGTTTTCAAGGCTGTCAAGTGAAGGTCCTAGGTATACCAGAAACCTATTGAATGTCACTTATCCAGTTTATCAGAAATCAAACTGGCTTAAAAGTTGTTCATTCTGAGATTAGTCTATGAAAAGTTACCGCTCTAACTAAAAAAATATTATAGCTAGCCTTCTCAAATTTGCAGGATATATTCATAACCATAAAATCTTGCCTGGGAATATTTTTGGCGTCATTTTGAAAAACAAGATGGCCGCCACGGGCGTTTTTCAACTTTAAACAAGGACTTTTGTTGGCCCTCTAGAGCAAAGGGTATTATAGGTAGAGATCTCAAATTCGCAGGATATGTTCCTCATTACAAAATCTTGACTGGGAATATTTTGGGCCTCATTTTCAAAAACAAGATGGCCGCCACAGGCGTTTCTTTGCAGTCATGAAAAGTGCTTATAACTTGCTTATTATTGGTCCTAGAGGTTTGGGATGGTAAACCAACCTATAGGAAATCATGGCCTGGGAATCTTTTGGTGTGGTCAGATTTGACCTTGGACCCCTCCTTCAAGGTCAAACGAGGATAGCCAAACTTAAAAGTGCTTATAACTCGCTTATTATTGATCCTAGAGGTTTAGGATGGTAAACCAACCTATAGGAAATCATGGGCTGGGAATCTATTGCTGTGGTCGGATTTGACCTTGGACCCTCCATCAAGATCAAACGCGGATAGCCAAATTTAAAAGTGCTTATAACTCGCTTATTATTGGTACTAGAGGTTTGGAATGGTAAACCAAAATCTAGGAAATCATGGGCTGGGAATCTTTTGGTGTGATCGGATTTGACCTTTGCCCCCTCTTTCAAGGTCAAATGAGGATTGCCAAAATTAACAGTGTTTATATCTTGCTTATTCGTATTCCTAGAGGTTTGCAGTGTCACACCAACCTATAGGAAGTCATGGGCTAAGAATCTTTTGATATGGTCAGATTTCACCTTGGGCTTCTCCTTCAAGGTTAAGCAATGTAAGAATGGCTTTGGTGAGTTTTCTTTCTGGTGGATACAATTTGCATCGGTTCTCCGATGCGATAGGTCTAGTTTCTTTCAGAGTTTTTGCAGGGGTTGGAACTGACATGGCAAGATCAATGTTTTTAAGGTACTTCCTAAAAGTTGGACAAAAGTGACTATTCAATCACCACTTGGACTGAGAGCAGCGACATTAATATCAATTGAGAAGAAATGAGAAGGGGTAGATGCCCAGTGGCTATAGCAATGTTAGTCCAAGTAAAGCAGCAATGGGGGGAGGGGGGGTCGAAGATGTCCAGGTTGTCAGGGGCCGTATTAATACTTAGATCATTTCTAACTTAGATTTCAAGTAAGAAATGATGAAACTGAACATTCCTAACTTTTGGTTCATGTTTACAAAGTGCAAGAAAAACTTAAATGAAAAACCATCCCTTACTTAGATCTAAGGTCACCTTATCTAAGTATATATTGATGTAGAATATGACCCCTGGTGCCTCATGTTTCCTCATTAACAATAATGTAGCAAGCGGCAATGACTTTCCTGTCCAAAGTGGAAATGGGGAGGGGGTGTGGGGCGGCGATGGCCAGGATGTCTTTTTATTTATAAAGTACTGTTAGTAAGCCCCTGTCTGGAGCCTCATATTCCTCAATAACAATAATGTCCTGAATGTTGGATACTCCACTCAACAATATGAGGTAGTTTATGAAATATTGCAAGAAAGCCCCCACCTGGTGCCTCATGTTTTCTCCCTCACAATAATGTAGCAAGCGGCGATGCCTTTCCTATCCAACTTGGAAATGGGGAGGGGGTATGGGGGGGGGGGGGGGGGGGGTGATGACCAGGATGTCTTTTTATTTGTAAAGTATTGTTAGAAAGCCCCCATCTGGAGCCTCATAATAATGTCCAAAAATTTTTGTTTTGGACGTTATGATCATTATTATTTGGTTTTGTGTCAAATCAAACCACTGAAAATAAAGCACCCCAACCCATTCCCATTTTATTGAGTGGATATTGTGGGTGTTCCACCACACGACTAAGGCTCCCGATTAAGGGTTTTTGAGGGTCGGTTTCAAAAATTTGCTTAGTCCCAGGCATCCTGTAAGGGTCTGTTGTGGTCGGTTGAGGCCGTGTGAAAAATCAAACATGTTTGATATTTCTCCCGACCCCAATCGATTATTTTTTCCCGCCATAAACAAAATCTCTAGTCCCAGGCATCCTCAGGCCTCCTCAGACCAAATTTACACAGTCCTATGTTGTCCCAGGCCGCCTGCGACCCTTAGTCGCCGACCCTTAGTCCCCGACCCTTAGTACCTTAGTCCCAGGCCTCCTGCGACCCTTAGTCCCATTGCAAAACAAGAATCGGCTATCTCGGTCTGGGGACGCCTCAGGACACCTTGTGGGGTCGGGACTTAATCGTGGGTTAGTCGGGGCTTAGTCCCAGGAGGCCTGAGGCGTCCTGGGACCCAGTCGGTTTGTCTACGACAGGATCGTGCTTCAAACTGACCAGAAAACTAGCTTAATCGGTCCTTAGTCCCAGACCAGTTAGGGACTGTCTTGGGCCGCCTGAGGCGTCCTGAGGCTTCCTGAGGACGATCTGTTCTTAATCCCAGACTTTGAAACCGACCCAGTTTTCCCGCCCATTTTTGTTTTTTTTTCACCGACTGTCCACGATTAAGGGTCGCCGACAGGATCGGGGCTTAATCCTTTGGTGGAACAAGGGCATATGTGGCAATTAGCTTGACTGACAGTTATTTGTTATAATGGTTACAGCTAGTAGAAATTTTTAATAGCATGAGAACCCCATGGATCATCAAACGTGCTGAATATTGAGATCTCTTTCAGTTTATAAATTATTGCTAGAAAACCTCCACCTGGAGCCTCAGGTTTCTTCAGTTAATAGTGGCAAGTGGTGATGGTTTTCCTGTCCAACTTGGAAATGGGGAGGGGGTGTACACTCAAGGTACAATGGTATTCAGTACTGAAGAAAAGTGGGGGTTACAGCAATATTTTGTAATAAATAAACATCATGGCCATAGCCGCTTGCCTTGGACTATTTCTGCAGACCAATTCCCTAATCTTCACACCCCCCCCCACACCCCCCATCGCCGCTTTGTCCAAGTAAAATTCCAAGTTGGAGAGAAGTCCGAGTTTCAGCATGTACCTGTTTTTAAGATACTAATTCTACCAAGTGGTAACAAAATTCTCTTTTTCCAGAGTTTTAAGATACTCCCAGCCTTATTTATGTTTTTTTTTAATTTATAGCAGGCATAGTATCAAATTTGGTGGAAAATTCAATGTCCAGTGACGCAAAAAATGTTACATCTAGCTTATATTTACAGTGCCTTTTTGAATCAATCGAAATAAATTTTTTATCAGCATTCATTTTAAGTCCTGAAAGATTACCAAATAATTCTAAACTATTTAAGGCAGCGTGTATAGAACCTTTTGTTTTCACTCATTCAGTGTTATGAGTAGATATTCACAGTTTTGGGGTCCAGCATATTGGTTGACTGGCTTCACACATGCAGGATTCTGTACATGGCAAGCTTGCTTTGCTGTATCCACATCACATAGTTTTGGACGTCCTTTCATTTCCATACCTACACCTGATCAGTTTATTCTGGTGCCGTAGGTTTATTTGAAGGCAGTGAAACTGGAACAAGTGACGTTCTTTCTTTCTCCTAACCATGCTTCCCTGGGTCTAACATTAGGAGAGAAAAATCTGCACTCAATGCCACCATATAGCAACCTGCATGTGGGCTCTGGTAACATTTAGTGCAAAACCTTCAGATGCTGGTGGCAAAGATGCCAGCTTTGGTTTGAACCATGTAACATGCAACTTTGATCACCAGAGCATTTTGAAGAGCCTCTACCATAGACCTACAGGTTTAGGTATTTAGGAATTGAATATTACAAAAATATTACCAAAGAATCTGTTACTTTTGTCAATTAGATCTGGTCCATCAGTCTTTCCTTGTTTCTGGACACAATGAGCCTAGCATCACACTTTGTAATTGACCAGTTGGTCGAACAGAAAATATTAGACTAACTGAGACAGTTCTCTGATGGTTAACATGAGTAGTCTCTTTTATACTTTCATCATTATACCTATCAAATATGAGATATACACAACTTCTGTGGAAATAATTAGCTTCATGTATCCTGAAATTGTGCGAGAAGTTTTGATCAGCCTTGCCAGTTGTAGGCAATGGAACTGCACAATCATTCAGGAATTTTTCATCTGCAATAGTACTTTTAAAGGGATATTGACTTGGTGTTACTTTATTGGCACAGATTTGGATGTAGTAGACTCTATACCTTGTTGTCAGAGATAGTTGGTGTTCCTGGTAATAGTTCATAGGATAAAAGATTCTATTAAAATCTTTCGGGCTTTATTGTAGATCCATTCCTCTGGCATACACAGTTTCCCTTTAAGAACATTCACCCCAATCCTTTTCAAATTCCATCACCTGTTTCTGATGAAGCATCACCAACATTTACAGCATACGTGATGACCTTACCTATTTTAACATTCAACAAAACATTTACAGCTTTCATTCTCCATTAGGGTAGACCTTTGATGGAGCTTCTGACAATTATTGGCATCATACTTCATTCTAGCATTTGATTCCTCTTTATAAACAAATAGTGCTTGCTGATCTAAGGATTGCCTCAGTTAGTTGAGTATTTCTCTTTGACCAACCATTTCATTACCAAAGTATGGAGATTAACGTCAGATCTCATTGAGATTTTCTGATATCCAACTCCCCAATACACATACAAATTGAGGCAGAAAAAGTTATACGTTGGTGAGATATAAAAATAACCCATGTCAAAAGCTGACACTATGATCATTCACTAAATCATAAAGAGCAATGCAGACAATGTGTTACTTGTAACTGATGACACAGATTATTTTCATCTTCTCTGCCATTTTGTGTTTACAAAATCCATCAGAGGTAACATGATGATGAGAGCTACATCTTGAGGTCAAAACACAAGTTGCTATTGATGAAAGTGTGAGAACATCTACACATGTGGTGGCCAATGCAGATGATGTAAGAAATATTTCTAAAACAGTGGATCATGCTGCAGTGTATGCTGACCATTTATGCTTGCATGTTATCCTCAGTCTTTTAACAGGTCCATAGGGGCCACGGTGGCAGAGTGGTAACACTCTGGCCTCCCACCTCTGAGGCCGGGGTTCGATCCCCGTCAAGGTCTTATGTGGGAAAGCTGGTAGTTGCTTGCCGTTGGTCGGCAGTTTACAGTACAGAACCCTAGCGAACTCTATGTACTGGTTTCCTCTGCCCTTCCAACTACCCGTCGTGATATGACCTATACAGTGTTGAAAGCGACGTAAAACCCCAAATAAATAAATAAAATAAATTTAACGGGTCCATGACAGAGGCTGTTCAAAAGCCTTTGTCCTCAAAAGTTGCATGTAGCATTGGTTCCACACAAAGCTGGCAGTTTAACCACCAATACCTCAAACTTTTTGCTCTAAATGTTGCCAGGCCTGATTTGCAGGTGCCATATGGAGGCACAATGCAGCTTCTTCTTAACCAATGTTGGAGACCTCGAGAAAAATGGTAAAAAAAAAAGGGTTGAACATCACTTGTTCTAATTTCTTTGTCTCCTAATGTGACCATGGCACCATACAAAATTATGCATGTGTTAAGCTAATCAACCAATCTGCTTGTGGACAAAACTGGTGAATGTCAACTCATGACCAAGGGTAATCATAACAACATCAATGAAAAATATAAAATTTCCTCAGCTGATTAACATTCTTTCTTTGAGATTATCTGAGAATAGACTTTGACTTGGATATCCATACATTATTTCTTTCCTTTTTAATTGAAAATATGTGCACATTTTTCTCTTTGATTGAGACATCCTTCTACTTTAATAAATTTAAATTTTTTCAGTTTCTCAGTTTCTTTTCTGTCACAGGCTAAAATGACTAATAATTAATAATAATAGAATGATTTATAGAGCACAAAATTGATACAGATCCACTAATGCGCTTAAGTCCCAAAAGGGATAGTCCGGGGACAGACGTGTCAATATCCAAAAAGCGCCAGCCAGGGTAGGACTAAGGTGGGGGGGGGGGGGGGGGGGGGGGGGGGGGAGTATGCTAGTCCAAACAAGTGAGTCTTGAGCTGGCTTCTGAAACCATTTATTGTCTGCTGGGTTCTGACAGTTCATGGCAGCCTGTTCCATTCAACTGGTCGGGCGACTACAAAGCCATGCCTACCGATGTGCTTCTTGGGGCGAGTTGAGGAAACAGATAGCCTATTGCCACGAGTAAGACTGCTGGACTTAATTAAAACTGATAGATACGGGGTTGGGAAAAGTTGATAACCTTGAAAACCAGAAGATTGTATTTGAAAAGGATACAATAATGAATTGGAAGCCAGTGGAGTTTTTTTTCAAATAGGGTGTAAACATGACTCATTCTGTCAAATCTGAAAAAGATAAAGCAAAGAACATTCTGAACTCTTTGTAGTTTAGCTGTGTTAGACTTGCTGACCCTATAAAGTAAAGTGTTACAGTAGTCCAAACGACTACTGACCATAGCATTTCCCACAAGTATTGCAGTATTAACACTAAGGAATTTGCAAATCACAAAGATGACAGTAACAAGCTCGGCAAACCTTGGCAATATGATTGTCAAAGATAACACCCAGATTTTTTACTTCCACCGATGGAGAGATGTTGTTTTAGAGGAGTGGGACAGGAAAATTTGGTGCAAGTGACTCACACTTTTTGTTCAACTACCATTTTGAATCAGTTTTTTAATTAAAATCTTCTAAAGAATGAAATTAAGAGCCAAAGTAGAAGTGTCGCCTTCTGGTTTTGAAAGAAAATTGATTTGCCATGGTCTTTAATAAAATATTATTAATTATTTTGTACCTTTTTGTCAAAGAACATCTTGAATTAGACACCTCACATTGTGTCCAGTTCCACTACTTAGCAAGATGTTATAGAAAAGTTTTCCTGAAAGTCTGATAAAAAGTATGGCGGTATGATTTTAATTTTTTGGTGAATAACACACAACATTTGATCTGATGGCTGATTAATTATTTCATTTAATTCATGGACTGAAAAAAAATTGGGCCCTAAACTAATAGATATGCCTATAGCAAAACAAAAAAAATATGTCAATAATAAGTTATTATGGCGGCCATTTTGGAAAACGTCAATATCTTAAATTGCCCAATGGTGAGATGTCCACATCATACAGGATGTTATTACAGAAACACCAGGGGTACATAATCTGCAGAGAAAAAAAATATTACTGGCACTTTTCATTCAACCCCCTTGGCGGCCACACTACTGGGTTATGTTATTTTTTTCAAATATGATCCAAAGTTAAAAGTTTCACCTCTTATTCTCATAGCCAAAACTTCTAAAATAGGTCAGTTGTGTTATAACCTACACAGGACCACGGTGAGATCAGAGAGGTGAGAGGATTCAAAACCTAAGTTGTCATGCAGGAGATGAAGTGCTGGTTTGACAAGGTCACAGTCTTTATGAGGTCAACGCAAGGTCATGTTCAAGGTCATATCAGATCTGCAAAAGAGAAGCCAAGTCACAAACTCCCAATGAAGTATAATTGTTATAACACAGTGAAACACATTTGAGGAAATTTTATTTACATATTAATAGAAAACACAGAACCAGAGCAGGATTTTAAAATGAAGGAATGAGTAAAATTTTAAAATTTCATCAAACCCGAATCAGAAATGAGAAGGAATGCTAGAGGAGAAGGTAGAAGGAATGATGCAGGGGGCTTGGGATGTGTTTTGAAGGTAAATCAAGGCTGCAGAACTCCACCAAAGACCATGAGACATTATATTTTGGAGGGATACATTATGATCAAATGCAAAGGTCGCTCCAGAGTATGTATGGAAGCTGAAGCCTTTGGTGGGAAAGAATTTATTAAGAAGGATTTTCTTCAGGGCAGTTCAAACATGAGTATCAATAACCTGATGGTGGGGAAAGAATTGACAAGCAAAAATGGAGGCGGGGGGAGGGGTCTGGAGGCAATGAGGGATAAAAGGGCTCTAACTGGACATAAGTAAATGGTTGTCAACTGCAGAATCTGGCCTACATGATTGGATTTGCTATCCTGGAGGGATTTTATGATGATATGGGCACCTAGAGAGCCAAAGATGACATTCTGATGCAGTAGATGTTTAGAAGGGTCAAACTTTTTTTTTGACACTATGGGGTACTATATTGGACATTAGGAGGAAGGGAAAGTAAGAAGGGAGGAAAGTGGTCCTAAATAATTAGGGATCTGGAAGTATACCACAAGTTACTGAGATCTGGTAAACCATTTCAGATACTTTGTCTTTACATACATCTCTTCTCTCATTATTTCTCCTGCACCTTGAAGTAACTTGCACCGTCCATTCTGAAAGTTTTCTGATCTTTGTACTGTTTCACCTTTTCTCTGTCATGTTCTCCAACATCGTTTCCTCAGGTTTTGGGGTACAGGCATCTCTGGTGCTATTTTTTTGATAAATGAAGCTTCTACAATTCCTCAATATTGTAGTTTTCGTAAGAAATATTATTGCTATGAAGTCTCTAATGATGACAAGTGAAATGATGCTTCACATGCTTCCATTGTTGACCTTAATGAAGGGGCTTCTCAGGTAACAAGAGATGGCTTTCGAGTGAGAAGCAATACTTCTAGGTGAAATGTGTGATCTATTACATTGTGTAGATGGTCAATATATTTTAGTTGCAAACCTTCAGGTTTTGCATTGATATGAATCCGTGACAATGTTTCATGAATATTCATCTACATACCTCAGCCACTTCTTCCCATGTTGTAAAATTTTGATTTTTTGATCTCGTCCACTGATTTTTGTCACAGTACTACCAAACAAATGGCCTCACTAGGGTGTACAGGGAAAAGCCCTAATGAGAACAGCCCTACAACTCTTTGACACCTGTGGAGAAAAGTACTGTACCATTTGTTAAGACCATGGCGAAAAACCCTACACCACTTTTTCAAATTGTGGAGAAAAGCCCTACAATAGGTTTGGGTGGCACCTTAATTTATATTTGAAGATTACACTACAATGTTCAACCAATAAGTAACCATCTTCTTTTTGGATTTTCTTGATCAGTTATGATCAAAGACTGAGCACCTGTAATCCAGAATAGGTCTTCCTTTCTAGTCAAGTTATCTATTTTATTATTTCTAAAGTACGAGGGCAATTTGAACTGAAGATTACAACATAGGGTAGTTCAAATAGCAATGGGAAATACCCCTTTTAGTCCTTATCAACCTGGAGTAGAGTAATTAACTACTGTACTTTTGTAATGTAACAAACAAATAGGGCATTGCATTGCAATTATAAACAGCTATTTTTCACACTATAAGTAGACACAGTCTGTAGCATTTGAGAGCTATAAAAACCTTTATTGTGTTTTATGTATTGAAAATCATTATATTCATAAGAACAACAATTGTGAAATAAACAATCTTGAAACAGTATTTTAAACTACCCTTATACCCCTATCCCTAAATATGTAATGTAGGGTTTTCTCCACTGTCGGAAAAATGGTGTAGTGATTTCCCCATGGTCTTAAAAAGGGTGTAGGACTATGGGCGTCAAAAGTGAATGCCTTTTACCCTTTTGGACTTTTTCTGTAGAGCTTTTCTCCCTGATTCAAAGATACAAAAGCACAAAATGTAGCATTCAGTAAATGATTATTGAGAAGATCCAAGATGTTAGGAAAGATTCATCCCATTATTAAGCAACACTTTCCTGTTGTGAATGTTGATGACAGAGGAAAGTCTTGTGTAAGATGCAAGTATTTTTCAACTGAACTTAGTGGCTCAACAAAAGCAAGCACTAATCCCCTCGATCACTTGAGGGTTACAATTTCAGTCATTTCTAACAAATGTTATTGGACTATAAATGGGTTTTTTTTTCGTATCATACTATTTTATTGCCCATTTCCATTGTATTAAATTAAGAAATGGCTAATTTTTGCTCTATTCAGTAGGTGACACTACTTATAGCTAATTTCTACTCTTTTGTTTCCAGGAAAAGTTTTTAAAGTTTATCTTTATGTGTTTTAGAAAAAACATTTTCATCTCACAGCCTTTAAAAGCTTTGTCGGTATTGTTTTCATCCATGGTGTCCAGCGGTGGTGGTGGTGGTGGTGGTGGTGGTGGTGGGGGGGGGGGGGGGGGGGGTGGAGGTGGTTTGTTGGTGGTAATTAAAAAAATATTTTTTTAATGGTGTAGAAAGTTGATACTTTGTAGGGGGGTGTAGTTGATGGGGATGTAGTTGTGAAACATCATGGTGTGACCTTGATTTGACCTTTGATCTTGCCATAGCAACTCTGACCACTAAAATCTTGTCCAGGCTACATCTCAAAAACAATAAGATGTAGGAAATTGTTACTTGGTAGAGACATTGGCTGGGGGTGTAGATATGCTACGTAATGATGTGACCTTGATTTGACCTTGTTGTAGCAACCTTGACCTTTAGCATCTTGCCCAGGTTATATCTTAGAAACTACAAGGTGTAGGAAGTTTATACTATGCATGGTCATTGATTAGGGCATATAGGAGTGCAGTGTTACGGTTTGAATTTGGTGTAATGTGTGACTTTCTACTGCTGTTTTCTTTGCTACCATATTTGAGACATGTATGCATCACAAAGATTAAAAAGCCAGTTAGATTTACCCCCAGCATCCCTCATGGGTCAGCCTGGGATCATAATATTGCATATATCATATTTGGCTTTATTTCCTTTATTATTGCTTTTACAGGTTTTGAAAATATTGGGAATATAAAAAAAAAATAATAATAATACTGGGAATAGGAAATCATATACAGGTGGTCTACAAAACTGGGATAAAAAAATTCCAGATTTTGTGTTTTTGGCTTTTATCTCCATTATTATTGCTTTATATATTTTATTGTATTATTTATTTAGAGGTTTTGAATGTTGTGGGAAGTAATAGGAAACCATATGCAGGGAGTTATGAAAACTGGTCTGATTTACCCCTGCCATCCACTCCCACTAGTCAAACTAGGGACCTTAAAATTACTAATGTATTGTCATTCCTTACATTTTGGTTTAAGAGCTTTCAAATGTATTGGAAGAAAATGAAATAAATATGCAGGGAGTCTACAAGGCCGGTCAGGTTTACACCCTGGTTTCCTTGGATGAGTAAAACTGGGGTCATAATAATCTCAGATTTTGTGCTTTTGGGTTTTATCTCTGTAACATCCTCGTGTATTTCAATTCTGTTAACACCTGGGGTTCCACGGATTCCCCTTCAGCTCAGGTGGTTAAAGAGCTACACTTGTGTTTATGCAAAGACTGTGGGATTGACTCCCAGCACAGCTTAAATGTAACCTTTTAATGCTTAAACCATACACAGAGAGTCCAGAAAGCTGGTCAGATTTAACCCCTTTTAAAATTCCTTCCTTTAAAATTTTAACACATTTTAACTCTCAACTAATTAAGATGATATGTTTTCTTTTTAAAATCATTTTTGGTAGTTTAAATAGTTTAACTGAATCAAACAAACCATTAAATCTAGGATAGGATGTGTAAATTAGTGCTCCTGTGAGCCATCACAGTACTGACTCTAGTTTCATAAATAACAGATGAGTCAACTCGAGTTAGACTCAAGTCAATAACAATATTTAAAACCACCAAACCCTAAACATACATGCACTGGTATGCTTCCTTACATGAGAATTATATTTTTAACCATTTTCCAGCAAAACAGATTATATTTACCTGCAAGATGAAGATCATTGGTGCCGCTCTTTGTACGAACATCTATAATGCGCTTGAATTAAAAAAGGGACAGTCCTTAAACCTAGCAAAGTTGTAACAGAGCAAGTGTGTGCCAGTGGAGGGTGACTATGGTGGTGGGTAAGCTAGTATAAGCAGGCAAGTTTTGAATTGGCTTCTAAAGCTTGAACTGGTCTGTTGTGATCTGACACTAACTGGGAGCTTGTTCAATCCCACAGGTGCAGGAGTGGCCAAACCACATCCGCCTATGGCTTTTCTGGGAAACTGATGGTCTGTTTCCATGTGTCAGACCACTAGACTTGTTCAGAGAAGACAAATAGAGGGGTTGGCAGATGATTATGGGTTTAAATATGAGGTTATATTTGAAACAGATACAATCGACTAGATAATCGACTACTGTGCATTTTAGTGATTGCCACAAGAACTGCATTATCAACAGTTAGGAATTTACAGATGCATCGCAAATCCCTGAGATAATAGCAGGCACGGTAGACCTTACCTAAATGACTGTCAAAGGTTTTTTCAGAGTCAAAAGTGACGCCTAAATTTTTACTTCCTCTGCTGGCGTGATAGAGCTTTGAAGAAATGGAACAAGAAACTTTGGTATCTGTGACTCCAGCTGTAATGAATTCATTCTTGTCTGGATTAAGTTTTAATTTCACTCCGTTCATCCACCTGAACAGAAACAAGAAGTCAGTTCTGCGATACTGAAATTTTTTGAGTCTATTGCCAAACATATCTGGGTTTAATCGGTGTAGCAGATGGTGTGTGTCCTTAAAACTTCAAATGACTTGATTAAGGGAGCAGTATAAATTAAAACGAAGGGGGCTTAGAAGGGACCCCAAAAGGCAATTGGAAAGCCTAAGAAAATGTGCTCCCTTGTTTAATTTTCTGTTTGCAATTGGTAAGAATCTATCCCTGTTAACACAGTACCATCAACACCAAACCAGTCCTTTAGGCAATCATGTAAGATGGAGTGATTAAGTGTTGAAAGATGCAGACAGATCAATGTCTGAGTAACTGCCTTCCCTGAATCAGCAGATGTAGATATATCATTTTGGATCTTGAGCAGTGCTGTCTCAGTTGAGTGAAAACTCCTGTATGCTAACTGATGGACATTGGAGATCTCCTCCTGGCTAATGAAGTTATTTAACTGTTTAGACACAACTTTCTCAATTTTGATATACAAAGATAGAACAGAAGTCTATAATTTTTCAGAATGTTTTCGTCCATACTTTGTTTTTTTGAGAAGGGGAGAAACACAAGCTGTTTGAAAGCATTTGGGAAAGCTACCCTCCTTCAATGTGTGAGGTTGGCATAGAATCAAGGTCATGTTTAGTGTTCCAGGACAAAAGAATTTTTAATAATCATCCTCATTTCTCGGTGTAAAGAAAGACAAAGTATTTTTAATAGGACTGGGTCTGATGACTGGGATAGGTGATGATTGGGAGCCAGACTTGATTTTGAAAATTTTCCAAATGAAGAAACATCCAAACATATTTGCCAGGTCAAAAAGATTTGTATGATTCGGAACTATGCAGGATTTATTTTGAAACTCTTCCACAATGCCATGTTGATATATAAACGGACGTTTTGATGGTTATTTTACCAGGTAAGGTGTAATGAGAGAAATCACTGGCTTGGAGTCAAAAGAGGTAAACTTGAAGAAACTTTTTTTGTAAATGAGTCAAATTGTGCTTCCATAAATGCTTGTGTACAAGTAAGTTGTTTGTTTGTATATTGTTGAAATTATTGTATTTATGCCTTAACAGAACTCGAGTTTGAAATAAGACAGACTCGTGTTCACAAGTTGACCAAAAACAATATGAAACTTGAGTTGGCAAGTTATCACTTGAGTACTAGACCATGTGCAAATACCCAATATCTTCACTCCCCCGTCAAACAGTATTCTATGAACAATATTAAAGGGTGCAGTGATGAAAAGACCACGGGAAAATTCTAATTATAACTAGACCTAGCGTATCGGAAAACCGATGCAAAGTGTATCCACCGTAAAGACAATGCACCAAAACCTCTAGGACCAATAATAAGCAAGTTATAAGCACTTTTAAGTTTGGCTGTCCTCATTTGACCTTCAAGGAGGGGCCCAAGGTCAAATCCGACCACGCCAGAAGATTCCCAGCCCATGATTTCCTATATGTTGGTTTACCATCCCAAACATCTAGGACCAATAATAAGCGAGTTATAAGCACTTTAAAGTTTGGCTGTCCTCATTTGACCTTGAACGAGGGGCCCAAGGTCAAATCCGACCACACCAGAAGATTCCCAGCCCATGATTTTCTATATGTTGGTTTACTATCCCAAACCTCTAGGACCAATAATAAGTGAGTTATAGGCACTTTTACCTTTGGCTATCCTCGTTTGACCTTGAAGGAGGGGCCCAAGGTCAAATCCGACCACACCAGAAGATTCCCAGCCCATGACTTCCTATATGCTGGTTTACCATGCCAAGCCTCTAGGACCAATAATAAGCGAGTTATAAGCACTTTTAAGTTTGGCTGTCCTCGTTTGACCTTGAAGGAGGGGCCCAAGGTCAAATCCGACCACGCCAGAAGATTCCCAGCCCATGATTTCCTATATGTTGGTTTACTATCCCAAACCTCTAAGTCCAATAATAAGCAAGTTATAAGCACTTTTAAGTTTGGCTGTCCTCACTTGACCTTGGAGGGGCCCAAGGTCAAATCCGACCATGCCAGAAGATTCCCAGCCCATGATTTCCTGTATGTTGGTTTACCATCCCAAACCACTGAGATCAATAATAAGCGAGTTATAAGCACTTTTAAGTTTGGCTATCCTCGTTTGACCTTGAAGGAGGGGCCCAAGGTCAAATCCGACCACACCAGAAGATTCCCAGCCCATGATTTCCTATATGCTGGTTTACCATCCCAAACCTCTAGGACCAATAATAAGTGAGTTATAGGCACTTTTACCTTTGGCTATCCTCGTTTGACCTTGAAGGAGGGGCCCAAGGTCAAATCTGACCACACCAGAAGATTCCCAGCCCATGACTTCCTATATGCTGGTTTACCATGCCAAGCCTCTAGGACCAATAATAAGCGAGTTATAAGCACTTTTAAGTTTGGCTGTCCTCGTTTGACCTTGAAGGAGGGGCCCAAGGTCAAATCCGACCACGCCAGAAGATTCCCAGCCCATGATTTCCTATATGTTGGTTTACTATCCCAAACCTCTAAGTCCAATAAGAAGCAAGTTATAAGCACTTTTAAGTTTGGCTGTCCTCACTTGACCTTGAAGGAGGGGCCCAAGGTCAAATCCGACCACACCAGAAGATTCCCCGCCCATGATTTCCTGTATGTTGGTTTACCATCCCAAACCTGTAGGACCAATAATAAGCAAGTTATAAGCACTTTTACCTTTGGCTATCCTCATTTGACCTTCAAGGAGGGGTCCAAGGTCAAATCCGACCACATCAGAAGAATCCCAGCCCATGATTTTCTATATGCTGGTTTACCATGCCATGCCTCTAGGACCAATAATAAGCGAGTTATAAGAACTCTTAGGTTTGGCTGTCCTCGTTTGACCTTGAATGAGGGGCCCAAGGTCAAATCTGACCACACCAGAAGATTCCCAGCCCATGATTTCCTATATGCTGGTTTACCATCCCAAATATCTAGGACCAATAAGAAGCGAGTTATAAGCACTTTTAAGTTTGGCTGTCCTCGTTTGACCTTGAAGGAGGGGCCCAAGGTCAAATCTGACCACACCAGAAGATTCCCAGCCCATGATTTCCTATATGTTGGTTTACCATCCCAAACCTCTAGGATCGATAATAAGCGAGTTATAAGCACTTGTAAGTTTGGCTATCCTCGTTTGACCTTGAAGGAGGGGTCCAAGGTCAAATCTGACTACATCAGAAGATTCGCAGCACATGATTTCCTATAGGTTGGCTTCACATTGCAAACCTCTAGGACCAATAATAAGGCAGATATAGGCACTTTTAAAGTCCTCTATGTGGGTTACTTCGACACTCCGTGGATGACCTTGAGTTAGGAGCTTCAAGGTCAAATGTGTGCAAGGTTGTAGAGGATATGTATATGTGTCATACATATCACCTATGAAGAGATTCAACCTTCTACCTATGAGGAACAGCCAGTAGAAAAATGTAGATTATTTTCAAAGAAATGCCCGTGGCGGCCATTCTGTTTTTCAGAATGAGGCTATTTTCCTTCCCAGAGAAGCTTACCGCCCAATGAAGATATCCTGCAAATTTGGTGAACCTAGCTGCTGTTGTTTTCCTCTTAGAGCGTTAACGCCGAAAATCTCTCTACGCGCAGCGGTGGCGTAGCGAACGCTAAACCAAAGTATCCACCGGATGCTTCCGGTGGATACAATAATACTGTACTTCCATAGCACTTAATCTCTATCTATTGGATCATTCCAAATCCTTGGGGCATCATATGCAAAGTAGAGGCTAAAATGCATTTTAGACTTATATTTTGTTGGAGACCTCAAGTTTGGGACCTCTAGCAGCACGCCATCAGATTGACTTCTACGTGTTCTGTACAAACTATGTCTGGGTTTAAGGAAAGGTTCACAGTATTTTGGATGAATACTTTGTAGGAACTTATACACCAATAGGGCTGTCTTGAAAACAGAACCATGAAAGGTGGAATGAAAAGTGTGTGTGAAAAGTAGAGTACTGCACTGAATGTTGACAGTAGAGAGAGGGGAAGATATGTGTGGAGAGAGATGAAGCCAAAACATCTGAAAAGGTATAATGTGACAATAACTAAAGACTAATGAAGCTACACAGTAATTTATTGTATGAACTTAGCAAAAATTGGATCTGATTGTTGCAATACATGTACACACGACACAAAATCTGTTAACAATAAATAGCCAAGAAAGAATTCAATAACAAAATACACATTACACATTGTAATGACATGACTAGTCGTCTTGAGGCTTTCATTACCACTTAAAATATATTTACACTCGTAAACCAATACCTTACAAAGACTACAGTTCAGACTTTACAGACAATCTCTTGGACAATGTTTCCCTTATTTGGGATTTAATATTCTTCTAATCTTTTTATGCATACTTTAATTATCCACCACACCTGTATTAGGTCTACTGCTACATTCATAGGTGGGTCATCAGCTCGTGTGCACCACTCGAGAGTGCGTACCTACCAATGTTTTGTGTGTTCTTTAGTTTGTCACAGCCTGTATGTTTACATGTGGTTGTAAACATACATAATTGACAAAGATGAAAAAATAAAAACAATCACAATAATTTGCTATCCAACATGAAAAACATATACATTCTGTATGTTATATGTTATCTTAGGTTGTTTACAAAGTCCTAAGTATTAAACACTTTATTTCACAGATTTTTATAACTAAAACACCAGTATTTTGCATTTTTCTTGTCATTAGAGGTGAAGGTCACAAATTGGAAAGCTTTGGAATGTAGTCTACTCACAAGTGGTAAATACGTTCCTTGCATTTTGACCTACTCTTTAAAGAAAGAATTATTCAGCTGTAAAATTTATTAATTGGAAAATAGCTGTCAATGGAAATACTACAATTATGTAAAAGTACATATAATAATCAGTTGCAGCAATCCAAATATGGCAGGTGAACACACTTTGAGTTACAGGTCACGCCATGATGCACACCTTCACCCCCTAACTAATATCCCTATCAAGTGTCAACCGTCTAAACCTTATGAAATCCAAGAAATAGCTCGGACAAGATTTTAAAACTCATCACTATGACAAGGTTAAAGGTCAAAACAACCCACAACTAATGTCCCTACCACGTATCAACTTTCTACACCTTATGGTTGCTGAGATATAACCCAAACAAAGTATTACAGGTCAAGGTTACTACGGCATGGTCAAAGGTCAAATTAAGGTCACAACAATGACGATGCACATCTGCAACTCGCAAACAATGTTCCTACCAAGTAACAACTTCCTCCACCTTACAGTTTCTGAGATATAGCCTGGATAAGATTTTATAGTTCAAGGTCACTACGCCAAGGTCAAAGGTTAAATCAAAGTCACACCATGATGTTGCACACCTACACCCCCAAACAAATGTCCCTACCAAGTATCAACTTCCTACACCTTACGGTTTCTGAGATATAGCTCCGACAAGATTTTTGAACTCAAGGTCACTATGGCAAGGTCAGAGGTCAAATCAAGGCCACACCATGACGTTGCATACCCACACCCCCTAACCAATGACCCTACCAAGTATCAACTTCCTATACCCGGACAAACAAAACCCCAACAGCCATTAAGGGCTGTGGGGTTAAAATGGTGGATAATGAATGTAAAACATCCCTCAGGAGACATACAGAAAGAAAAAATATATCACTCATGAATATGAACAATATAATACTGAAGCTACTCCCTACTATAATATTGTCCTCTCCATTTTTTTTTTTTTTTTTTTTTTTTTGTATATGTCACTCAGGAAGTTTTCCCCAATATATTTCCCATATATTCAAATGCAATATATGTACAGCCACAGTGACCAGTTCACTGCGCACTAATTTGAACAGAGTTTGGGGCTTTCACAAAAACACAATGGGTATGAAGAAGAAAAGGTTCTGAATGAGGTTAAGCTGACCTAACAAGAAAGGTCAAACTATCTTTCCAACACTACATGCTCCTACAAGAAATCTACAAAACTTTTAAATCAGGTGGGATATATGATTTGTGACACAGGAGTCAAAGTACATTAGAATCTGAAACCAATAATATTCACAGGATTTGATTCTACCTTCAACCAACTTCAACTTGTACCTGTAAAAAAAAAAGTAGTTACCGATGTAGGGACCTCAGAATTAGTTCCACTCGCTCCATAATTACCCTTACACCGATCTCAATTACTGATAGTTTACTGTATTCATGCCTAGATCACACTGTTTCTGGCTGGACTCACAAGCCACGTAAAAGTGAAAAACATATTAACTCGTGGAGGCCCATTTCTGGTTCAATGCATTATGTGTTTTGGTAGTAGTAATGAGGTTTAATAAGTCGGGATTCTCATTTGGGTAGGACGCATTCGAAACAACATGGACAGCCATTTCAGCATGTGGCAGATTATTTTAAATGTCTGGAAAACCTCCCACAGAAAATGTACATACCGCAATGGGTGAAGGGGAGGGTGGGGGCGGAATTTGTTATAAGGGGTGGCTTAGTTTTGAATGTGCACTACCCAGTTACCATGAAGTTCAAATACATGTGGACACAACCACAGAGAACAGTGTGAATGTGCCATTAGATATAAAAATAGATGGCAGAGGACATGCCTTCTGACTAAGGTAAGGTAAACGCCATGACAACAATTACACAATCATGTTGATATTTGATTTTAAAACCTTCTAATCATCACACAGAAGGAATTACTCAAAGTCATGTACCTGTACTTGCACATTTGCAAAAATATTCCTCTCATAAAGTTAAGTATTCTAAACTCTTTTAAAATGACACACTTAACTGAATATATATATACCAATGACACAAAAAAATAAGTACTGCCATTTTTCTTGTTGAAACAATACTTAAAGGATATCAACAATCTGGTAATGATCAGTCTATTGATCAGAACAATGAAATGTGCTTGTTGTCTAGGGTCAGGTTATAGTTACACTCAATGTAATTGCCACATGCATGGCATACCACATACTATGCACAGAGTGGCACATACAGTCCTCAAAACTGCATTCAGTTTGACTATCTTTTGAAAATTTTTGTATTAATTTCAAAACAATTTACAGCTGACTATTGGGGGAAAGCAATGCAGGGGCAGTTACACAACATTTCAGATTTGTAAATCACAGAATCCTCCACAATCTTTGAAAGGAAAATCTTTTGGAGGAAAATGAGCAGAAATGAGCCACATTTTTCTCAGTTCCATGTCATCGGACTTTAACCTTGGGTTTCAGTAAGTAGACCTTGTTGGTGACCACTTGTTTATCGACTGTGACCCCCCTCTGCATGCTGGTGAGATCTGCCTGTATTCCACCAAACATCACCAGCTCTCCCCGCCCACTGTGTAATGAATAGAAAATCGTCTCCTCAGGCACGATGCCTTGATTCACCTTGATAGGCAGCCAAAAGACCTTGTGATCTGATATCACTGAACTCAAGTCCAACGTGTGGATGTACATGGGGTTCTGTGGCTTTTTACTCGACTTTATCACCTCTACATTGTGACCTTGAACTTTAACATCCTTGCTATCCACTCCTGCAGCCGCCATCTTGGCCTTGAACTTTTCCTCGTACATTCTTAGCGTATCCAGCTGCCGCTGTCTATTTCTGCTGGCATTCGGTCTCACAGAGGGCATGGCACCTTTCAATGGTGACTTTAACGGCACTTTGAACATAGCAGTTTTGTCACCTCCATCACTCAGTGAACTACTGGACCTACTGGGGTCACTGCTCCCACTCTGGACTGACGTAGATTCTTCTGATGACAAAGAAGATGACCCAGCAGTAGCGGGAGCTGAAGAAGGTTTTTCTGGATATATCTGGGCACACAACCCAGCACTAGAACTCACAGATGAAGCAGTAAACTCAGAACTAGCAGATGCAGACATAGTGGTCAACTCTGAACTAACAGCAGCAGTTGTCATACTACAGAAGCCCCCTTCACATGTACAGAGGTCTCTATTTTGACTACACTCACCACAGATGTCTATCACATCCACTTCCATGCACTGCTCCTCCTCACTTGTCTTACTCGTGTCCTCAGCCCGTGTACTGCCACGGTGATGCGGAGATCTGCCCATTGCTCGTAGCCTTGCAGTCTGACGGCAGTTCCTCTGAATGACATCATCAGTATCGGAGGAACTGTCTTGACTAGAACTCTCACTGGTATCAGGCATGGCCCTGCGTGCTTGGGCCAACTGAGTAGTCAGCAAAGGCTTGACCACAACAGGAGGGTCAGGGGTCACTGGTGGCTTGGATGCTTTACTCAGCACAACTACCTTGTCACCAACCTGTGTATAAAGTACAGCTGTTGTAATTGTAATGCATCTTTAAAAGGAGGCATAGAATAAAAAAGATAGAAAACAAAACCCACTGCAATGGTGAAGATCATATGCAGGTTTTCCCAATGGCTTCAACTAAGGAGGAAATGCCTCAGTGAAAAAAGGCCTTTCCAGAGCAATGTCTGCCAAATTATGCACATGGTCAAAATGTTTTAACAAGGAATTAAATTATGTAGGTGACATTTTTAACAAATTCTTTACAGGTAGCAAAATTATGTAGCAGCATTTTATGGGAGGTATTTTTTTTTTCTGAGAAGCATTTCTTTTATATATACTATACTTTAGATATAAGTCGTAAGCTTAGTGAATGACACTTACTGAACAAAACTTTGAACAGAACACATCCAAAACTGTTTAGTTTTTACAAGTCTTTAATTTATATCTCACTCCTTTAGAGTCTGTCTTCATCACAGGGATTAAGTGTTACAATAGTTCAATTAGAATACTAAATTGTTTTAACACCCTGAATACTGCAGCAAGAGACTTCCACAAAATAATCTACTGGTACATGAAAAACTACCTGTACAACTTATTCAATGAAGAAACACAATTTCATATAGTGTTTCTAGTAGGGATGGGTCGGTATGAAAAATATGTACATCGGGAGGTTGCCAATGCAAAACCGTAACGATTCTGGGATTCCGCGTTTTAGTAAACTCCAAACAAACATGGACGTTTCCTCTTCACAACATCACAATAAAAGTGATCAAATGCGTGAAATACGAGATAAAAGCTTATAATTTCTTCAGATTTCTTGTTTGTTCCCAATATTTTAAGTTTTCCTTCAGTTATATAAGCTGACAAGCAAAACTGAGGTTATAAATTGTCGTAACCTAAAAGGGGAGTTCTGCTCAACGTAATTGATAGTACTGTATAAAGTCTGCAAATGCATGAAAATTGGGGAGAAAAGCTTATAATTTCTTCAGATTTTGAGTATGTTTCTAATATTTTAACTCTTGCTCCCATTATATGTGCTAACAAGCGAAATAGCGGTTGTAAAATTTCATCATGGTATTTCAGTAAAATGCTCTCGATACCGAGATGCCGGAACTACCGACCCATCCCTAGTTTCTAGGTCACAAATTTCCGTGTGTTAGTTTTTGTTAGATCTTTTCTTTTTGCTAGATGACCTTGTTCTTATTACTCTGAACAGATAACTCTGAGGAACTCTGCCCCACATAGCCATTGCAATTGGCTTTCTCAATTGTGTTGTATTGCCCTGAATGTCTAATACTCAAATACGAGGACAGTCAAATGCGGGGTCAAACTTATACAAAACATACATGGGTCTGTTCAGTTGTAGCTCTTAACGCCAGCAGGGAACAATCTGACCTCAGTATTAGTACTTTGGGTTCTGAATATGCACTGCACCTATAGGTCTGAAACCTTTCCTAGATAAACCTACAGCTAAAAGTGGCTGTTAAACCTATCAGAACTCCAAACAACTATTGAGTTAAAAGGTTTTAGAGTGTTTATCTTAAAATCACTGTAGTTCAAAGTTACTAGGTCTTTCTATGCTACTGATATATCATCATGTGAAACAGGAATGAAAATTAATAACATTATTAACACCGAATCCATTACCTTGCAGGCACCATGACACCACAGCTGAGGGGGAGCATGTTCTTGACTGGTCACAGTGACTTCCTGCCATCTCCATGGATACATGCTGGTATCCAGCAACCAAATATCTGTGTATTGCTGCAAAAAATTTAATGTAAAAGTGCTTAAACACACACGGCTTTATACATTTGCCCCGTTTACATAAGACACATTTTTTTCATAAGGGTTTTTTATGAGTTAAAACATTTCTAATTTAGATCTGTTAAAACCATTTAACTCCAAAACTAGTGCCTGCATAACATATGAGTCATTGTCTGTTTGCAATTTGGTAAATATAATGTATCTGCAAAAGAGAGTTCCTTGCTAGAAGAACATTTATTTTGGCTGGCTAGAGATAACAGTGTTACTTTACCATGTTTGGGCCACCACATCCCCCCAACACCAGCAGGTGGAAGTCATCCAGAACTAACATAGCATGACCATAACGGGCTGACGGTTTTCTGCCACTTGCCTCCTCCTTACGCCAGCGTAACTGGGTCAGGTCAAGTACCCACAATTCATTGGAACTTTAGAAAACCAAAACAAAGATCATCACAACAAGTTGAAACAGAATCCAACTTTTGAAAGGACATTTCTACAGTCACTTTAATTGCCTATGAAAATGGCAAATGAGGAAAAAAATCTGGCTTCAATAATACATGTGATTTTTACATACTGTTAAAGGAATTAAGTGTAACAGTGCATTTATCAAATATTTTTGCAAAATAAGAAGAGGAGGATGAGGGTTCAGAGTCCACAGGTAATTAAAATCACAGGTGAGGCCCAATTTAAGGGTCCTGAAAAAAAATTTCATCATATAAATGGAGTAAAATATACAAAAATAAGATTACTCAGGTCATTTTTTTCTATAAAAAAATCAAACCATTTGCATTAATATGAATGTTTTACAATGCTTCAATCCCATAAGAATCCCATATTTTTCATCATGTTAATGTATTTTCAAATGTTGAGCTTTGACTTTCTCTTCTTATAGTTCACTTTTCTCTAAATATGCAAAAATAAGATAATATTTGTAGCTTTCAACAAAATATCTGACAAACTGCATTTATATAAACCAACAACAAAGTTTGAAATACATATTGTAATATTCCATCTCAAGACTTTTCTAATCAATATCTTTATGTATGATAATTATATTGTGTTGAACTACTTGCACTAAAGCAATGTGAATCAAAATAAAAAGCTTTAACCAGTTTTTTCTGTAAGAAAAGAATAAGAAAAAAATTTAAAAGTGAATTATGCAGGGATGAGATAACCAAGATACTAAAATCCAAAGATATTCACTGCTTTCAGAGTAGTGAGAATGCTATTGTTACTGAGATACACCCTATACACTTACTAAAGCTTTTGAATAATGTCAATGGAATGTACTGCCATTATTCCACTGTTTTCATATCCATAATATTACTTCCAATAAACACAATATTTTCCTGTAGAAATGAGCAAGCTTTCACATTATATGAATCCACTAGCCTAAAATCTGTATACAGGAAGTTTTGACCTATTGCTACACATTTTTTTTTTATTTGGGATCACATACACATAAACATATGAATAGTAATAACTTAGGTTTATAGGTATCCTCTGTAGATTTTAACTTAACTACAGGATTATAGAATAGTACCTTATGTACTTGTTGATACAAATATTGTAGAAGAGGTTTCAAATCTGTTAATTTATCTATTTTGTAAAAAAAAAAGAAAAAGATACATGTACTTTTAACTATAACCATTGTCACCTGAGACCATGTCCATGAGATCCCCCAAACAAGACCATCATGCCCCTGATCACTGCCGCGGCGTGGCCAGCTTTACCTGGCGGAGTGTCCTGTGTGGCCAGTAGTCGCCACTTGTTGTCTGCAGGTGTGTATGTGTGCAGCTGGTTATAGAAACGTGCCGCCTAGAAAGTATATAAACATCTACAGAAGATTCTGGTCATGTCAATACTGCAAATGTAAGCAATTTACTTCTACCTGAAGCTACTTCTAGTTCTACCTACTATAAGAAATATTACCTTCTGAAGATTGATTAATTTACTTCCCATAATTAATCATTGAGTTACTGGTTAATCTATATTTTGGAGTTATGGGCTCAACAAGACAATGATATATAGAGTAAGGAATCTAAAATTTGCCACATACCTGAAATTCACCACATGTAGAAATATTCATAAAATAAACAAAGTGAGGTCAAATTTGCTGAAAGTCTAGTAGATTAAGGCTTTCTGAAATAAGAAATCTGAAAATTTAAGTATTAAATTTATCTTTTGTAAGTTAATACCGTACCTAACAGACTCCAGCATATGCCCGGCGCAAGTCGGTCCCGCCAAACACCAGAAAAAGACATTTTGAGTAGAACTCCTGGTCGGGACCGGTATTGTCTTCCATTCACTAGGTGGCTAATGCCTCCCTCACTCGCCAGGTGTCCTCCGTGTGACGTCATCTTTTTGTTGGAAGCACCTGTAGAAGTATAAAGGAGCAACCCAGGAAGCGGCCCTGCGGGGAAGGCCAGGTGGAACTCACCCGTCTGTTAGGTAAGGTATTAACTTACAAAAATTAAATTTGATACTTAAATTTTCAGTTTTATTGCGTTAATACATCTTACCTAACAGACTCCAGTAGAATAACTACCCAAAGGATGGCGGGTAGCTGAGTGGGGTGACCACCAATCAGAAATTAAACTTATCCACCCAATTTAGGGTTCACGGAACAGACCGGTGGGTCGGTGTGACTGGACAGGGGAATAAGATAAGAAAAAACCCTAGGCTGTTTCCACACAACGTGAGGGGACGGCATAAACCCCATGGATTCCTCCTTATGAAGGAGCAATGAGACCCAAAGGGCAAGAAATTAAACAAATAACAGAACAAGGAATGAAAATGAAGTATGTACAATATAATACATTATGGCTCGAACTGAGGTCTACTGGTGAATCTGCTGAGCAGCCACCACAGGACCTAAATGGTATAATTCCGAATCAGCCCACGCCAAGTCTTTGAGATAGAACTGGCTGAAGGTGTTATGAGACTTCCAATGACAAGCCGACAGGATTTAGTCTAAAGAGACCCCCCCCCCCCCCCATGAAAAGCCCTGGAAGCCACAAAGGCCCAAGGAAGGGCTTAGAGCAGGAATGACCACAGGAGCTACACTATCTGGGCCATCCCGAGCCAGCTGGTTCTTGGACAAGAAGGAGGAAGACAGGTAAAGGGACACCTTGGGCCAATCTGCTTGATGCCTGATATTTATGTTGAGCCAGGCGTGCATTTCACTCCTGCACTTCTCTGAGCCCAAGACTAACAGGAAAACCGTCTTAAAAGTAAGGTGTTTCAGAGAGGCCTTCTTTAAAGGTTCAAAAGGGGCCTTAGTGAGTTGATGAAGGATGAGAGAGAGGGCTGAAATGCCCCTCCGACCTTTGGGTCTGTCCCTATGAAAACTGTCTAGCAGGCGATTAAGGTTTTCATCCTTGCTGATGTTTAAAGATGAGTTGCCTAGTTTGTCGGCTACTGTCAACCGATATCCTTCAATGGTACTGGGTTACAATCATTTTTCCTGAAACAGGTACAGGAGGAAATCCCCTACCTGTTTGATAGAAGGTGACCGGAACTGCACCTGGTTTGACTGGCACCAACGATCAAAAAGGCCCCACTTCGCTTCATAGATAGCCCTGGTTGACGGTCTTTGAGGAGCCTCAATTCTTGCTGCCACTTGGTCAGAGAATCCCTGTTGTTTGATCGCCTCGACCCCAGGAGCCAGGCATGAAGGTTCAGACCAACCAGATCCCTGTGAAGGCTCCCATTGAACGGTTGCACCACCAGATCGGGGTGTTGAGGCAGGCAAAGAGGGACCTGAACTGACAGCTCCACTAGATCCCAAAACCAAGGCATGTTGGGCCAACCCGGGGTGATAAGAATTATCCTTTTGCAGTCGTGGGACAGGATTTTGTTCACCACATTGCCCAGGAGGGGAATTGGTGGAAAGGCATACAGGTCCAGATCCTCCCAGGAGAAACTTAGAGCATCCACGGCCCAGGCTTGAGGGTCCGGGACTGGAGATACAAACTTTGGGAGCTTGTTGTTGTATCTGGTTGCAAACAGGTCCATCTCGGGAGAGTGCCACCATTGGCAAAGGAGGTTGAAGACCTCCTGGTGAAGAGACCACTCTGTCTGGATCACCTGATTGTGACGAGAAAGCTTGTCGGCAATCATGTTTAGGCGACCTGGAATACGTCGCGCCTGAAGTGTAATGTTCCTGTGGTTGCACCATGACAGGAGCCTCCATAACAGAGCACAGAGGGATCCTGACCTCATACCACCCTCCTTGTTTATATAGGAGACCACAGTGGTGTTGTCAGTTGCTATCAGGACAACCTGTCACCGACACTGGTCCTGGAACTCTTTTAGGGCCAACAACACGGCCTTGAGCTCTAACACATTTATGTGTAGTTTGCTTTCGGGCAGAGACCATAAACCTCTTGCGGTATGTTCTCCTAAGTGAGCACCCCAGCCTTCTCTTGAGGTATCGGTAAACAGTTGAAGAGCATGTTGCAAAGGGTGTAGGGGCTGCCCTAAGAGGACATTGTCCTCCTGTAGCCACCACTTCAGGTGAGGGTGAAGGGCGGCAGGAATCAGAATGCTTTTCTCGAGAGATTCTGGGATGTGCCAATTCTGTTTGAGGTGCCACTGAATGGGTCTCATGTGTAATCTTCCTAACGCCTTACGGCACCTGTTTTTCTGTTGCCATTAGGAGACCTATGAGGGACATGAACTGCCTTACTGAGCAAGATCGCCTTTCAAGGAGAAAGTGTATCTTGTCGTTCCAGATCTGCCATCTCTGCGGAATGGGTAGGACTACTCCTTGCTTCAGGTCATACCAGTAACCCACAAAGTCGAAGACCTGTTTTGGGTCCAATTCGGACTTGTGAAGATTCACGACCCAACCTAGTTCCTGACAAAGGGTCAGCAGGGCCTGTGTCTGGTAAGAGCAGGATTCTTTGGCCTGACTCTGGATTAGCACGTCGTCTAGGTACTGGTGTAACCGGATACCCTTTGCCTGAGCCATGAGCTTTACCTCCTTGACCACAATGGTGAACTCCATAGGAGCGGTTTAAAGGCTGAATGGTAAGGCTCGAAACTGCAGAGTTTGATCTTCAAGGTGGAAACAGAGATACTTTCTGGAAACCTGGTTTACAGGGATGTGGAAGTAAGCATCGCTGAAGTCGAGCGACGTGACCCATTCCCCTTGCTGAAGAGACAACATTATGGACTCTGGAGTTTCCATCTTGAAGTTTTTTACATGCAGAAACCGGTTTAGAGCACTGAGATCCAAAATGGGCTGCCATCTGTTGTTTGGTTTTGGAACCAAAAAGAGGCGGTTGTAAAAACCTAGGGAGGACGAGTTGTGTACTCGTTCGATGGCCTGTTTTGCTAGGACAGACCGAACCGACTCCTGCAAAAGGTTCTGCCTGACGAAAGTCGTGTAGCAGCTCCGAATCAAAGGTTCCCGAGTGAGCATAGGCTTTGTCTGAAAAGGGAGGGTGTAACCATTCTTTAAAATGGACACCACCCGTGAACTGGCTCCCATAGAGGCCCAGGTCTGCCAGAACACCTGTAGCCTGCCCCCTACAGGAGGAGAGGTTACAACAGCCGGAGCATCTCTTACATTGGCCACAGAAGCGGACTGACTTACAGAAGAAACACCTCCTACATGCTTCGGCAGGAAAGAGGTGTTTCCTAGAAGAGACACTTCCTTGAAAAACATGTCTCCTGTAGGAGCAAAAGGTACAGGAGTCACAAGACTTGAGGATGCAGCCTTTCTAGAGGACTGACTTTGTGTACCTGTCTGGATTTTCGCCTCAGAGGACCCAAGTGCAGAATCTGACCTTTTGATAGATTTGAACCTTGTTTGTGATACCTTGGGGGCCACATTGTTGAAACTTTTGCTGTTGAGACAGCACTTGTCCTTGGAGCAGGAGGTACAGACACTGAGTAACTGAGACTGTGAACAAAGTTTACATCTTTTATTGAAACATTTGTCAGGCAGGCATCCCAGTGAATTTTAACGGAAAAAAAGGTTTTTTAAAAGGCTATTTTTGAAGAAAAAAAGGTTTTGAATCTGAAAAAAAAGGTTTTTCCCCTATTAATATTGCACTCGCGTTGTTTTGAAATACACTGTAGCAGTTCTAAAAGATACACTCACTTTAAAAGTTCTAAGGCCATAAGAATAACTTTTGAAAGAAAGATTCAGGATTTACCTTCTACCAATAAAACTATATTGCGACAAGTCGCAATAACAAATATCAAGACAGACCATCTCTCACACCACAGACATTGGGTATTTTTCGTAGCACCCACTTTGTGTGATTCACAAGTATTATAAATCATTTTTCATTATTTTGGGGTCAATCTTCATGCAATGATAAGATTGATCCTTAAATGCTTTTCTGTATATTCTAAAACAGTAGCACAAAAGTTTTGTAGGGATTGTATTCCTTTATTATTGGAGAGATTAAATATCATAAAATACTGTGATTAGATCTCAGGAGATTGGCTTATATCTCAAGAATTTTAGATTTCTTTCTTACAGATAGAAAAAATAACATATACATATGCACCAAAGGCAAACACATAAATGTCACAGTATCTACTACCACCCAACATCCCAACCCCCATCCCCACTGTTTATGCAAACAGAAGCACCACTCATTGAGGGATATATCCCTAAAAATATGCATGCTAAAATACACTTCATGCAAGGGGGAAAAGCAGATATTGAAAGGAAAAGGTTGCCCGAAAAAAGCTGATATTTCTCACAGTACACAGGTCAAGTTCTGGTTTAAATTTAAACATACTCAATAAGGATTACAGCTATTTTACATAAAAAGTGGTAAAGTTCACTTGCAAAAAAACTTAGTTTATGTCAGTTTAGCAAGACTAAACAAAAATAGGAAAAATTTCACATAACCAAATCACGTTCCACCTTGAAGCAGGGCCCCAAGGTTCAATCTGACCACATCAAAAGATTCCCAGCTCATGGTTTCCTATAGGTTGATTTCATAATGTCAACCTCTAGGACCAACTAGAGGATCGGTCGCAAAAAAAAAAGATAATGTTTTTGCATAGCAAAAACAAAGCGTCCCGAAAAGGATATAAAGGTGAGTGCTAAAGTATTAAGAAAATGCTTCGTTTCTAGCCTTATACTGTTGTGGCAACCAAAGTCAGCGCAGTCTGCTCTATCTAGCACGGTTTTCAAGATACAAGCATTTTTGTGTTTTGCAAAAAATAAAAAAATTAAAAATGTCCGCTATATTTGGCGAGACAGAAATATTTTGAAAATTGGCATGGCTACTCTGCAGAGATACCCAGCAGGTCCAAAATTTTGTTGAGTTCGCTCCATATAGCACGGTTTTCGAGATATAAGCATTTTTGTGTTTTGCAAAAACTTTGAAAATTCAAAATGGCCACCATTTTTGGGGAGACAAAAATTTTTGTCAAGACCACTGCCGTGGTGTGTATCTCCCGCCGAGCATTAAAGCAGAAGAAATAGCTTTTCCGAGATATTCACAATTTTTCATTTTCGTGTGTGAAAGGTCTTCCAAAAGTAGGTGAATGAGTTATTTGAGAAAAATTGGCTATCTGCAATACTATTAAGAGATAATTCACATTTACTCATTTTGAGCAGGTGAATAATTATCTATGGGTCTGAAACTTCACCAAGTGAAAGCTCTCCCACAAGTAGGTGAATGAGTTATTTGAGAAAAATTGGCTATCTGCAATACTTTTAGAGATAATTCGCATTTACTCATTTTGAGTAGGTGAGTAATTAGCTATGGGTCTGAAACTTCACCATGTGAAAGCTCTCCCACAAGTAGATGAATGAGTATTTCATAAAAATTGGGTATCCGCAATACTTTTACAGATAATTAGCATTTACTCATTTTGAGTAGGTGAATAAATAGCTATGGGTCTGAAACTTCACAGAGTGAAAGCTCTCCCAAAAGTAGGTGAATGAGTTATTTGAGAAAAATTGGCTATCTGCAATACTTTTAGAGATAATTCACATTTACTCATTTTGAGTAGGTGAATAATTAGCTATGGGTCTGAAACTTCACCAAGTGAAAGCTCTGCCAAAAGTAGGTGAATGAGTTATTTGAGAAAAATTGGCTATCTGCAATACTTTTAGAGATAATTCGCATTTACTCATTTTGAGTAGGTGAGTAATTAGCTATGGGTCTGAAACTTCACCAAGTGAAAGCTCTCCCAAAAGTCGGTGAATGAGTTATTTGAGAAAAATTGGCTATCTGCAATACTTTTAGAGATAATTCGCATTTACTCATTTTGAGTAGACGAGTAATTAGCTATGGGTCTGAAACTTCACCAAGTGAAAGCTCTCCCACAAGTAGGTGAATGATTAATTTGAGAAAAATTGGCTATCTGCAATACTTTTAGAGATAATTCGCATTTACTCATTTTGAGTAGGTGAGTAATTAGCTATGGGTCTGAAACTTCACCAAGTGAAAGCTCTCCCAAAAGTAGGTGAATGAGTTATTTGAGAAAAATTGGCTATCTGCAATACTTTTACAGATAATTCGCATTTACTCATTTTGAGTAGGTGAGTAATTAGCTATGGGTCTGAAACTTCACCAAGTGAAAGCTCTCCCAAAAGTAGGTGAATGATTAATTTGAGAAAAATTGGCTATCTGCAATACTTTTAGAGATAATTCGCATTTACTCATTTTGAGTAGGTGAGTAATTTGCTATGGGTCTGAAACTTCACCAAGTGAAAGCTCTCCCAAAAGTAGGTGAATGAGTTATTTGACAAAAATTGGCTATCTGCAATACTTTTAGAGATAATTCACATTTACTCATTTTCAGTAGGTGAGTAATTAGCTATGGGTCTGAAACTTCACAGAGTGAAAGCTCTGCCAAAAGTAGGTGAATGAGTTATTTGAGAAAAATTGGCTATCTGCAATACTTTTACAGATAATTCGCATTTACTCATTTTGAGTAGGTGAGTAATTAGCTATGGGTCTGAAACTTCACAGAGTGAAAGCTCTCCCAAAAGTAGGTGAATGAGTTATTTAAGAAAAATTGGCTATCTGCAATACTTTTAGAGATAATTCGCATTTACTCATTTTGAGTAGGTGAGTAATTAGCTATGGGTCTGAAACTTCACCAAGTGAAAGCTCTCCCAAAAGTAGGTGAATGAGTTATTTGAGAAAAATTGGCTATCTGCAATACTTTTAGAGATAATTCGCATTTACTCATTTTGAGTAGGTGAGTAATTAGCTATGGGTCTGAAACTTCACCATGTGAAAGCTCTCCCACAAGTAGATGAATGAGTTATTTGATAAAAATTGGGTATCCGCAATAATTTTACAGATAATTAGCATTTACTCATTTTGAGTAGGTAAATAATTAGCTATGGGTCTGAAACTTCACCATGTGAAAGCTCTCCCAAAAGTAGGTGAATGAGTTATTTGAGAAAAATTGGCTATCTGCAATACTTTTAGAGATAATTCGCATTTACTCATTTTGAGTAGGTGAGTAATAAGCTATGGGTCTGAAACTTCACCAAGTGAAAGCTCTCCCAAAAGTAGGTGAATGAGTTATTTGAGAAAAATTGGCTATCTGCAATACTTTTAGAGATAATTCGCATTTACTCATTTTGAGTAGGTGAGTAATTGGCTATGGGTCTGAAACTTCACCATGTGAAAGCTCTTCCAAAAGTAGGTGAATGAGTTATTTGAGAAAAATTGGCCATCTGCAATACTTTTAGAGGTAATTCGCATTTACTCTTTTTGAGTAGGTGAGCAATTAGCTATGGGTCTGAAACTTCACCAAGTGAAAGCTCTTTGGGATAGCTGCTCTGCAGAGATACCCTGAAGATAAAAAATTTCGTTGAAATCGCTCTATGGCCGCCATTTTTGGCAAGAGAAAATTTTTTTGAAAATTGGCATGGCTACTCTACATAGATACCCTGAGGGTCAAAAATTTCGTCGAAATCGCTCTATCTAGCACGGTTTTCGAGATATAAGCATTTTTGTGTTTTGTAATTTTGCGAAAAATTCGAAAATTCAAAATGGCCGCCATTTTTTTGTGAGAAATTTTTTGTTTGAAAATTGGCAGCTACTCTGCAGAGATACCCTGCGGGTCAAAAATTTCGTCGAAATCGCTCTATCTAGCAGGGTTTTCGAGATATAAGCATTTTTATGTTTTGCAATTTTTGCGAAAAATTCGAAAATTCAAAATGGCCGCCATTTTTGGCGAGACAAAAATTTTTTCAAAATTGGGATAACTACTCTGCAGAGATATCCTGTGGGTCAAAAATTTCGTCGAAATCGCTCTATCTAGCACGGTTTTCGAGATATAAGTATTTTTGTGTTTTGCAATTTTTGCGAAAATTTCGAAAATTCAAAATGGCCGCCATTTTTGGCGAGACAAAATTTTTTTGAAAATTGGGAAAAGTACTCCGCAGAGATATCCTGCGGGTCAAAAATTTTGTTGAAATTGCTCTATCTAGCACGGTTTTTGAGATATAAGCATTTTTGTGTTTTCCAATTTTTGCGAAAATTCAAAATGGCCGCCATTTTGGGCGAGACAAAATTTTTTTGAAAATTGGGAAAACTACTCTGCAGAGGTACCCTGCGGTTCAAAAATTTCGTCGAAATCGCTCTATCTAGCACGGTTTTCGAGATATAAGCATTTTTGTGTTTTCCTTATTTGGAAAATTCGTAATGATTAATTAATCATTAATTACTCAGCCATTTCTTGACCAATCAATGCCAAAATCTAATGATTTCCAGATTTTAATAGAATGAATGTATTTGCCAAGTTTCAGGTGAATTGATAAAATTCCTTTCAAGTTATCATCCGGACAAGCTTCCCCATCGAAAAAAGACATTTTTGGTCATGTGATCTCTCTGATTGGTTGAAATGTCACTGCAGCATAGTCAAAAAAATTCCCCAAGGCTACTACCTAAACCTGCCAAATTTGAAAAGAATCCGCCTAACGGTTACAGAGCTATAAGGAAAACAAAATGCGGAGCCGGCGGAGCCAGAAGCTCTCCCATACACAAACAAGCGTCCCTTGCGGGACGCTTAATAATAAATGAGCTAAAAGCGCTTTTAAATTTCCCTGTCTTCATTTGACCTTGAAGGATGGGCCCACGGTCAAATCTGACCACATCAAAAGATTCCTAGCCCATGATTTCCTATATGCTGGTTTCAAATTGCAAACCTATAGGACCACCAACAAGGGAGTTTAAGCACTTTTAACTTTGGCTATCTTCAGTTGACCTTGAAGGACAGGCCCAAGGTCAAATCTGACCCTATCAGAAGATTCCCAGCCCAAGATTTTCTATAGGTTGGCTTTTTATGTCAAACCTCTAGGACCAATAATAAGGGAAATATAAGCACTTTTTATGATGTAAAAGAAACGCTTGTGGCGGCCATCTTGTTTTTTTTCAAAATGAGACCAAAAATATTTCCAGCCAAGATTTTATAATGATGAAGATATCCTGCAAATTTGACATCTCTTTACTGTAATACCCTTTGTTCTAGAGGGCCAACAAAACTCCCTGCTGAAAGTCGAAAAACTCCTGTGGTGGCCATCTTGTTTTTCAAAATGAGGCCAAAAACATTCCCAGGCAAGATTTCATTGTTATGAATACTGGTATATCCTGCAAATTTGAGAAGTTTACCTATAATACCCTAGCCTCTAGAAGGGAAACAAGAAACACTGTGGCTGCATACTCCTATGTAATCCATAGTATCCATCGGATGCTATCCAGTGGATACAATAAGTTACATGTGGGATCTTAATGGGCTTCAAAATTTGTCTAAATGTCAATTAACTTTGAATTTGCCATATATGAAAAGAAACATCTGAGATTTTAGCTCGGCAGGACTGCATTAAAGTGGCAAAAAGTGTATAAAATGAGCCCTAGTAGGTATATTTTTAACTAGAAATCGGCCGCCCTGTTGATAGTAGATGCGAATAGAAACAGGATAGCATAGAAGAACACACATTATCATGTGTAATGTCCACCCATGAACCTTTTGCCCAAATTGTACAGTAGTCTTACAAGACCCTGTTTCATTTGTAAAATATATCAATGATGCTTAAATATTTGTTAGTGTAGATGTAAATTATTTCAGCTTCATGCCTTTTTGCATTGGTTGGGTTGAAAATTTTGACGAAATCACTCTATCTGGCACGGTTAAGAAGATAGAAGCAAATTCCTGTTTTTCTATTTTTGGCAAAAATTTGAAAATTCAAAATGGCCGCCATTTTTGGGAAAAGGAAATTTTTTTGAAAATTGCCAAGAGTACATTTTTTAGATACCCTATGGGTCGAAAATTTCAACGAAATAACTCTATTTTGCACGGTTAAGGCCAGTTTGTGTTTTTCCATTTTGGGCAAAAATTCGAAAATTCAAAATGGCTGCCATTTTTGGGGAGGGGAAAATTTTTTGAAAATTGCAAAGATTACATTCCTTAGATACCCTGTGGGTTGAAAATTTCGACGAAATCGCTCTATCTCGCATGGTTAAGGAGATAGAAGCAAATTTGTGCTTTGCCATTTTTGACAAAAATTTGAAAATTCAAAATGGCCGCCATTTTAGGGGACGGGAATATTTTTTTAAATTGCCAAGAATACAATGCTGAAATACCTGTGGGTCGAAAATTTTGACGAAATCGCTCTATCTCGCACGGTTAAGGAGATAGAAGCAAATTTGTGTTTTGCCATTTTTGGCAAAAATTCGAAAATTCAAAATGGCCGCCATTTTTGGGGAGGGGAAAATTTTTTGGAAAATTGCAAAGATTACATTCCTTAGATACCCTGTGGGTTGAAAATTTCGACGAAATCGCTCTATCTCGCACGGTTAAGGAGATAGAAGCAAATTTGTGTTTTGCCATTTTTGGCAAAAATTCGAAAATTCAAAATGGCCGCCATTTTTGGGGAGGGGAAAATTTTTTTTAAATTACCAAGAGTACAATGCTCAGATACCCTGTGGGTCGAAAATTTTGACGAAATCGCTCTATCTGGCACGGTTAAGGAGATAGAAGCAAATTTGTGTTTTGCCATTTTTGGCAAAAATTCGAAAATTCAAAATGGCCGCCATTTTTGGGGAGGGGAAAATTTTTGGAAAATTGCAAAGATTGCATTCCTTAGATACCCTGTAGGTCGAAAATTTCGACGAAATCACTCTATCTCGCACGGTTAAGGAGATAGAAGCAAATTTGTGTTTTGCCATTTTTGGCAAAAATTCGAAAATTCAAAATGGCCGCCATTTTTGGGGAGGGGAAAATTTTTGGAAAATTGCCAAGAGCACAATGCTCAGATACCCTGTGGGTCGAAAATTTCGACGAAATCGCTCTATCTCGCACGGTTAAGGATATAGAAGCAGATTGGTGTTTTGCCATTTTTGGCAAAAATTCGAAAATTCAAAATGGCCGCCATTTTTGGGGAGGGGAAAATTTTTTTGAAAATTGCAAAGATTGCATTCCTTAGATACCCTGTGGGTCGAAAATTTCGACGAAATCGCTCTATCTCGCACGGTTAAGGAGATAGAAGGAAATTTGTGTTTTGCCATTTTTGGCAAAAATTCGAAAATTCAAAATGGCCGCCATTTTTGGGGAGGGGAAAATTTTTTGAAAATTGCAAATATTACATTCCTTAGATACCCTGTGGGTCGAAAATTTCGACGAAATCGCTCTATCTCTTACGGTTTCTGAGATATTAGCAAATTACTCAAAAGTAGTACTGAAAATACACAATGAAGTACCTAAATGGCTATTACTCATGTACTGACAAAGCTATCAGTCCCAAATGCAATACCAAGCGAGCTATGGACATAACAATCTTGTATTCAAAATTGTAGTAAAATATCTTTAATTATTTTGGCTTAAATGCACGGAAACCAATGGGTACTGAAAATAGCTGTACTTAAGTATTACTCAGTAAGCAAAAGAGGTACAACAGCCAAAAGCAATCCCAAGCAAGCTACTGACCCAATAAGCCTGCATACCAAATTTGGTGACAATAGCTCTAATACTTTTCCTTTAAATGAGCGGAAACCATGCGTGACGCCGGACATCGGACGCCGGACGGCGAAAAAAGCAAAAATAATATATCCACCCCCCAGGGGGGTGGACATAATGACCTGACTGTGACCTTAAAATGTAAACTAAAGAGTTAAAATTTTCCAGACAAAGGTTACACATACAAGTTATATTTGTGAAAAAAAACAGAAAAAAGTCCCCCAGATAGGGTCTTTGAGTATCATACACAGGTTCACTGTCAACTTAAAGCCTTGATTTTTGGCATATGGAAAAAGAACATATTAATATATTATCAGACAAGATATTAGATGGGTGAGGGGCAAAGTTTGAAAGCTATAGGGCTTAAGTGGGAAAAACCTCATAAAATTTGTCCCTGCTTCCATTGTGGAAACCCTTAGGTTATGGTTCATCTCCAAAAACATGTGTGTGCCAAGTTGAAATGAATCCATAAAAGTGTTTTTGAGTTATCACGCACACAAAACATACAGTGGCAGTGCAACAAATCTGAAACCAGTATGCTCACGACTTTCTTCTGGGAACATAACAAATGTATATCTTCCTATGTTTTAGGCATTCTTGGAGACTGATAACTGCTGTTTAAGACTGTTAACTCCTCTCTCAGACCAAACATTTTGCTGGTATCCCAATGGCAACTTCACTGTATGATCTGCACAAAAGTCAAACAGTCTGAAACACTCAATTATAGCTACATACACATAAAAAGTATGAACAATAAACTTAAATTTTCATCGACAAATTTGACTGCTGGAGAAAAAGAAGGTTTTAGCTTGAAAAAAGGCTAAAAAGGTTTTCACGCCATTTTTCAGCCTAAAAAAAGGTTTTTGTTGAAAAAATGAGAAAAAAAGGTTTTTTTAGCAAAAAAAAGGCTAAAACCTTTTTAAAAGGTTCCCCTGGGATGCCTGGTCAGGTTTACAGGAGGACTTACTCATTTCTTTTGCGGAGGCCTCGGGTTGCTTGAAAGAAAATTTACATTTTGAACAGAAAGTACAAAGTCCTGGATGGGAACAAAGCCCACATTCGGCTCCTTCACTGAAATCGGAGCAGTATGAACACTTAAACAGTAATTGTCATTTAAATTTATTAAGACCACGGGAGGGCTTCGAGCCACGGAAGCCACCCCTCCCTCTGCCTCTGGAAGGTCGAGTGGGCTCCATACTACGGCCACAAGATGACTTGGTACCCTCCTGTTTCCATGTGCCTGAATCCACTGAGGGATAAGGGTGGAAACGATTAGCCTTCTTCTGTAGAAAACCCCCCGAACCCGAACCGGGTTGAGAGGTTCTCCTAGATGATTCAAATTTTGTGATATCCTCCTCTACCTTACGTAAAGCATCATCTGGGAAAGGGCCATATGAGTGGAGTGGAGCATTCGTCAAGGCGCACCAGTTATCCTGTTTGACACCTGGCTTCAGGTGGTCAAGGTATGCATCCTTTCAGAGTGAAGTTAGACATGGTGATAAACAGTGAATCCGTCATGTGCTGCATTGACTTCCCCAAACACTCTTGCACACCAGTCATGCAGATTAAAAGATGTCATTGCATGGCCACAAACTCCTCTTTTTTGGCCAGAAGTAGACGCCATCATGATCTATGAACTTAAATTCACACTTTTGCAAAGAAATAAAATTCCAATAGGTAAAATATCCGTAGAAAACACGATATTTGTAACACTGTGAAATTCACTTGCACTTGAAGAATTCGCGCCAAACAAAAATATGACGTCACATGGAGGACACCTGGCGAGTGAGGGAGGTATTAGCCACCTAGTGAATGGAAGACCGTGAGTTCTACTCAAAACGTCTTTTTCTGGCGTTTGGCGGGACCGACTAGCGCCAGGCATATGCTGGAGTCTGTTATGTAAGATGTATTAACGCAATAAAAACCAATTTTAAGACAATACATTACTTTCTTCTGAAAATTTTCTCGGGTTGTATAGGTAGGAAATTTTAGATTTATTACTCTTATGGACTATAGTTAAATGAGCAAACTTGGTACTTGATTTCCTGTTTACTATCTTTTCCAGTCTCTACTTTCCAGTGTATTAATATTCTGACTTGGTTACCTGGTGGAGTGGGTAAGGTGTGGGGTGGCTCCATCCCCCAAACAGGTACAGCCTCTTCTGATACGCGACCATACTCGCACATGCTTTAGGGGAGGGATAGGTTCCTGTAGATTACGTAGAATTAAATAACTTCACACATAAAAACATCTTGTTTATTAATTTTATAAAATTAGTATCAGAGATACCTGTGCCTCACGATGTACATTTAAAATCCACACATTGAAAATCCCTGGATATTTGCATACCAGGGTGTATCCACTAAATTTCAATATTTTTCATGACTTTTCCATGAATTCTCCATGACCAAAGCTTTAAAATCAAGGACCATTTGTGCATGCTTCGTGGCATGAACGAGATATGTACCGAGGCCACAAGCTCCTGTCGGTTTTTTCTTTGAGAACCACGGGCAAGGTTCCAGTGACAGTATATGAAGATGTGAAAGACACCAAAATTTGATCTGATTATATAAATGTATCCTTGTATTGAAATGCTGGATGAAAGAAAGGAACAACGCCATTTTGTGAGAGGATGCCTTTTAATTTCCATGACTTTTTATGAATATTCCAAAACCTGGAGTCAATTTCCATGACTTTTTCAGGCCTGGAAATAAAAAAATGGAATTCCATGACTATTCCACGTTTTCCATGACTGGATACACCCTGTCTGCAGACCTATAGAAAATCCCCAAATAGGGCTTAGAAAATCTCCAGATCAGAAATCCCCAGATCAAAAAATCCCTTAAAGTAAGCATACAAAATAAAGTACACTTTATTTGGAGTTACAGAACTTTACATACATTCACATTGGTTATATTAGAGCGCTCTCAAGAACAAAATTTACAGAACGAAGGAAGTACATGTAATTGATATAAATCAATATTTATCAACATATGAACACAAATTAACAGATATGTATGTAAACTTCTGTAACTCCAAATAAAGTGTACTTTATTTTTAACTCTTACTTTTAGGGATTTTGTGATCTGGGAATTTTCGAAGCCCTATCTGGGGATTCTACGGTTCTGCAAATATCTGGGGATTTTCAATTAGTAGTTTCAATCTGGGGATTTTCAACGTACACCCCTGGCCATATTTACGTATAGATTTCAGGGTTTATATTCAGATAACTGAGATGTGTATAGTGTCTTTAGAGTTAGTATTTATTTATTTATTATATGTGTTTTGGAAGGGGGGGGGGGGGGGGGGGGGGAGGAGGGAGAGTGTCTGTTGTTAGTTTTACAGCCTACCAATAACAAATGTAAAGTGCACAATATTTTGTCAGATCACATTCAGTTGGTGAACTTGGTAGTCTTTTCTAAATTTATTGCAATTTTATCTTGTGACAGTTTAAGCAAAAATATCCAATTTCCCCATACTTACCCATGGCAAGAGGTCGCACCCACAATCTGTTTGCGAGATCAAAACACCAGAGATCATTGAAAGTGGTATTAGAAGAGGTACATCCTCCAAACACATAGATACACTTATCTTGATAGACAGAACTGAAAGAAGAGAATATCAAAACATGGGAGTTTATATCACTACTTTATCACACTACTTTACCTCAATGTTTATTAATTAATAAAACACATGTTAGTGTTTTATATATGGACAGTGTAGGACTAGTGATGTCTACTTGAATATGTTATACAATAATGAAATTAACATTAGAACACAGTTTTTATTCGATAGATGAATCAGATTTGAAGTAGTTTAACCAAGTCTTGTTTTTCATGAATGAATCAAACAACAACAGTTATACAAGGTATCTTTTACAATCACACTGTTGACACAATGTATTTGACAGGATAAATTCTTAAAGAAATCTACATGTATTCATGTGCTTTTGAATACTGATCAGTATTGAATAATATTAATAAACTAGAAAAAGGTTTTTGCTAACAAAAACGAGCAGCCCGGATGGAGACTTGAGTTAATAAAGCTGTAGTACTTGTGGTATGAGACTGTAAGGAGAAGGTAAGCTTTATTGTGTTTTATATCTAATAGAAAGTGGATTATCTAAAAACTGTATCAGTTGCAGTGTTAGACTGTAAGCAGAATGTGAGCTTTATTGTGTTTCATAGAGTGGTTGATTTTATAAAAAGAATATATCATTTTTGCTGTAAATTTGGGATCGTAAATTTGGGATTGTAAATTTTTTCCAGGAGATATTTAATCCTAGATTTATAATGATAAAGATACACTGTAGTAAACTATAATTGACTATAGATAGGGACATTCATATGTTGTATATCTTTGAGGCATTTTATGCCTCCGAAAATTCATTGCTATTTAATAATTTTATAAGATAAATATGCTTAAGATAAAACAACTGTTTATGAGAAAGTGTTTTTTTCCAGTCATCTTATCTTCTGAAAGAAGTCAGGTCTATACATTTGACCAATTTACATAGTGTATGTGAAAAAGTAGGTAGATCAACAACTCCTGCTGCTAAACAAAAGCTGAATTAATTAAAGCTTTTTTCCCAAAAAGGAAAAGTCATATCCGCATGTGGGATTTTTTTAATGTGCCTAAAATTGGGAATTTATATTATATGAACACTGATCAGCTGGAATATATTAATAGCCACATCACTGCATGCTAAATACCTCATTTTTTTATTTGAAGATGCCATAACTTCAAAAACACTTGGAGGTTAGCTTTGCCAGATAACAGAAATTTTGTTTTAAGTATACATGTGGCAGGTGTGGTTTTAAAAAGTGTTAAAATAAATGAGGTGGGAGGAAAAACTATATATTTATTATGTTAAGTTGGCCAAAGTCTCTTAAATACAGGAATTTTAAATAAAAAGATCATTAGAGGTCTTCCTTAAATTTAATCAATGTTTCAAGTTCAACTGATGTCATTGAAGAGTAAGTCAGTTGGGCGCTGAAAACCCTCATTTTTACTTCAAGATGGCCATGACTGTGCTTGTATTGGAACTCCACGGTGGAAAGAAAATAAGAATGTCCCTATTTTCATCTTTAATAAGTGTGCAAAATTTAACTGAGGTCAGCTGAACAATACAATAGCTGGAGATTAAAAACTCTATCATTTCACTGCAAAGTGGCCATAACTTCATTTATATTGGGTCTTTAAGGTGACCATAAAATAAGAATGTCCCTTTTGTCATCCTTTATAAGTGCATAAAGTTTAGCTCAGGTCAGTTGAACAATAAGATAGCTGGAGGCTGAAAACTTACTTTTTTCACTGTAAGGTGACCATAACTTCATTCATATTGCGACTTTAAGGTGACCATAAACTGAGAATGTCCATTCAATATCAATATACGTTAGATATGGAAAAAGAAAGGGGCCAGACGGCTTTATTCCAATTTTATGATTTTAGTGGGGCCATAGCTCCAATTATTTTAACAGTTTAAGGTCACCATAAAGTCAGGATAATCCTTTGGTAAATCTTAATATGTATGCAAAGTTTGGTTGAAAAAAGTCAAAAACTAAGTGAACTGAAGGGCTAAAACCCCCTTTTTTGACATTAAGGTGACCTTAAGATTGTAGATACAGGGCTAAAACTTTGGCATGTGAAAGATTATCAGAAAGTAGCTGAATAACTTATTCCAACAAAACGCCAAAATCCTGACCGTTTTTGAGATACACATCAAGTACCCATTTAAAAAAAAATTACGAAAATAAAACGCCTCCCATTCAGGCATTTATGGTTCGATTGATCAGAAAATACTTTCTGACCTGCGGATTTAGGTCTAGAATGTACCCGATAAATTTTATAGCACAGGTATGTGTGTTTTTTTCCGAAACACGATGACGGTGTTTTGGAAAAAAATGCTTAAGGTCTCCGCAAACTTTGCGCAAAGTATCCCAAAAATTTTTCCCACCCCTATAGTTTTAAAGAAACATAAGAAGGAAAGAAAAATTTGAAAGCCCAAGAAGTTATTCAAGGGAGACCATAATCCTACAGCGGTGGCGGCGATCAGTCAAACTTGCGTGAAAAAAAATAAGCGCCCCTGACGGGCTGCTTAATTACTTCAATATAGGATAGCTTACACCACAAAAACACCTGTTTCGAAAACATAGTAACATACCTGTGTGAATATCTTTCTGTGATTGTAGGTTTACCTTTGTTTGGACAACAAATCCACTGTAAATCTGAGCTGTTTACAGCTTTCTGAAAGTCAACACAAATCTTTTGTGCGACACCTGAAACAAGACAGAACTTGTTAAGACATGTAGATTTTGCCAAAAAAAACCCCAATAATTTAGGCTGAATGTAAGCAATATCTAAATTTGCATAAGAACACTCGGAGAGTGCATACCTCTGCCAAAGCAAGTAACGATAAGTAAATGGAAAAATCCAGATTATTTTTGTTTCCAAGACAGTGATCCAGGTCCTCAAGATCATGAAAGTTTAATGGGATCTAAGTTGGACCAAGACCCATCTGATGTTTTCCCAACTGGTAGTATATGCATAATTCTGCTAATTAATAAACAGTCATGAAAATAATACCTCCTTGGCGGAGACATTTATTGGTGTCATTGGTTATGTGGGGTCAGCAAAGCTTCAAGCATGTTTTTAACTCAAAAATGTCATGTTTTGTGGATTTGGTTAGCCAAACTTCTAGCATAAAAAACTTTAGTAGTAATACCACCCAGCCTTGCTAAACATTGTCCTAGTGAAACTGATCTACAATGCAAGTTACAATTATAATTTTTTAACTGTTAATCTTGAAAATTGCCCCCTTCCCCCTCCAACTAACAGCCTGAGGAAATACAGTCCAACCTCCTTTAGCAACCACCTGCTACCTGCAACCACCTGTAAGGAGCAACCACCCTGGAGAACCACCAAGGCATTTTACATTAATTTGAACCTACGAAGAGCAATCACCTGCTACCTGCAACAAACAACCACCCTTTTTATGTCCCATGGGAGCTCTGAACCTGCGAAGAGCAACCACCTCTTTCATCCAAAAAATTCCTCGTTGTGTTAAAATTAAGGAATTTAGAATCACTTTGCCCAATATTCATGCATCCATATATTTGATTTAAGTAGTCACCACTGCTATTTTTAATAGATATATATTTTTCTTTCAAAACTAATAATAATAATAATAATATAGTATTTTAAAAATACATAGACCTAAATAATGTACAAATGTGCATATGTCTAATTCTACGTAAATGTTATTAAAATCATGAAACTTATTGTGTGTGAGAGACAATGTTTAAAAATAGCATGGACATTACTGACATCGTGTTTTACTGAAGGTGGCATGTCTTTTGTTTATGGGATTACACACAGTGAGGGTATGTCACTTGTTGGCTAGAAAATGGATTAACATCTCCATTGTTGAGCCTTGGCTCATTATTTAACCCCACCTAATGCAGGTGTTCCATTGGAGCCGACTGGTCGGTAACTAAGCATTTTTGGTGGGTCGGGACCAATGTTTCCATGGTCGGTTAGGGTCGGTTGTAAGTTCCCGGCCTGTAGGGGAGAGTCGGTAAAATTTCAAACATGTTTGATATTTCCCCGACCCTCCCTGACTCTTGTTCTCGACCTAGGCTCTGCCCCCCTGGTCACCGGCTTGTCCTAGTCACTTCACGCCTTGTCATATAACTTCAAGGCCTGTATGGAACCCTTCCAGGTTTGTCGTTATCACTTGCAGGCCTGTCGTAACATGAAGCTGGCTTGTCTTTTGTAACTTAAGTACTGCTCATTTGCAGTCCATTTCCAGCATGATGTGAGGTAAAAATATGATAAAAAATGATGTCAAGAAATGACAAAGAAACAATGCAAGTGATCATAGTTTTGAAGTTAACAGATAGTGAAGGTCCACATGTATGCTTTAAGTAATTGAAAAACCTAATAAAGGGGTTTATTTTGTCACATAATAAACAAATTCTCGACATATTTCACCAGAACAATTTTTTAAAAAAAGTAAATAAACTATTTGGATCCAATCACAAGATGTCTCTTCTCACTGTAAAAACCCATACGCAGTTTTTGGGAAAAAAAGAGGATCGAGTGTCGACCAATCAACAAATCTAAAAGTAGGTCACCAGTAAATATTTGGATCCCATCATGTGACCAGAACTACAGCAAGTTTATTGCCTTCACGAGAATAGGGTCTTTCCAAGAAGCTCGAAATTGTAGTATAAAAGGCAGCAACAAGCAAAATGGTTTCATTGTCACGTGAGATATTGTTAGAAGCACATCTCTCTGTTTGCACAGGATATAACATTTTAAACTAAAATTTCATATTTTAAGTGGCTTTTTTGTTCATAATCTGCAGCAGATATACATTGATTTATTTCTCATTAAATATTAAAGCAAAAACCTGAAAACTATAATTAAAATAAGAAAAAAGTAAAGTTGGACGTTTAGGTCATGTGATGGGATCCAAATATTTACTAGTGACCTAGTTTAAGAATTGTTTATTGGTTGACACTTGATCCTCTTTTTCCCCAAAAATTCATCAACAAGCAATCAGTGCCCGTGAACGTCTTATGAGTTTCAGAGTAGAAGTGACAGAAGAAAAGGACACAAAAGTTGCGCCCTGGAAATGGTATTTAGAAGGAAAGTAAAAAGGTAACTATTTCTACAAAATACTGTAAATGTAATAGTTTTCAAGTTCCAACTGATTTACTCAAGAGTGAGAAGCTTAAAATAGCTATTGCTCAGCTATGAAATAAGCTACAGGTCTGCAATTTTACTATGTTATAGCTGATCCAAAAGTAGGTGAATAAAATATTAAAACAAAACTCTCTAACTGCAATAGTTTTGAAGTTACAACTGATTTACTCAACAGTGATAACATCAAAGTAGCTATTACTCAGCTATGGAAAGTGCTACAGGTCTGCAATTTTACTATGTTATAGCTGACCCAAAAGTAGCTGAATAACATATTTACACAGATTTCTGTAAATGCAATAGTTTTCCAATTACAACTGATTTACTCAACAATGAGAACCTCAAAATAGCTATTACTCAGCTATGCAATAAGCCACAGGTCTGGAATTTCACCATGTTATAGTTGACCCCAAAATAGGTGAATAATATATGAAACTAAATACTCTAAATGCAATAGTTTTCAAGGTATAAGTGATTTACTCAACAGTGATAATCTAAAAGTAGCTATTACTCAGCTATGCTATAAGCTACACGTCTGAAATTTTACTATGTTATAGCTGACCAAAAAGTAGCTGAATAATATATTTATATGAAATTCTCTAAATGCAATAGTTTTCAAGTTATAAGTGATTTTACTCATGATGGAAGTTACTGAAAAGTCCAAAAGTAGCTATTACTCACTTAGCTATTGAGATAGACACCCAAGTTACTCACCATGTTGTAGCTATGGAAAAAGTAGCTGAATAACATATTTTAACAAAATGCTCTAAATGCAATACTTTTCAAGTTATAAGTGATTTAGTGCATGATTTCATGAATTTTAATGCATTAAAAATTATTTTAAAACTTCATAAAAAACAATCAAGAAAAATCCAGGTCTGACACTCACACAAGGGAATCTACTTGTGGTCTAGTACATAGTCACTGAGAAAATTGTGATAAATTGTTAAAATTTTCATACTTAGGATGGGGGGTACCTCACTTATAATGGCTGATCTGAATCAAACAGATCTGAATACCTTGAACAATTTTTCATGCTAGATAGATCAGCTATCTTTAAGAAAAACAGCATGTCTGTGGGGCTTGTTGTTTCGGAGGAGAAGTCGCGTAAGCGTACGTCCACACCACAGAGTGACAACATAAAAACTGTACTTGCAATACCGACTGCATGCCTGATCGGGGTGATTCTGGCTATTTCTCCAGTCCTGTCTGTCAGTACGGCTTGTCGGGACCTGCTACGGCCTGTCTGTTAGGGGTTTAGGGCTTGTCGTAGTACTTCTACGACTGGCCGTGCAATAAACGTCCCCGACCCTACGTCTTGTCGGGGTAGTCACCACGTCCTGTCTGGGAGGTGCAACCGACCCAGTATTTTCCCGCCCTTTTTTGTGAATTTTTGTCCCCGACTTTTTGTAGCCGACCCTAGAGTCGTAGGGTCGGCTCCAGTGGAACACTTAAATGACAATCAAATCTTGAAAGAACATAACACTCACTCCTGAGTAGAGTGCAATTCCTCTGTAATCAACAGTTAGTTTAGGGCTATGAAAGAGAAATAGAACCTTACTTGTTGTGAAGAAACTCCTAATTTCACTCTTAGAAGACTTTAAAGAGGTAAATTAAAAACATATCAATAAAGGAAATCTTTTGAAAATATTCTCCTAAGTATTGATAAAATGTTTTAAAAATGTATTAATAAAATCAGTAGCTGTAAATGAAATAATAAACATGTTTATATACATATATGTCTCTAAGTCTACCATGTAGCAATAAAGGACGAGGTTTGAGTATTGTATCAGCGAATAAATCACAAACTTCCGGGCGGAATAATGGTTCTTTATTGCTATTATAAAGACTGGTATGATTTTAACACGTTTATTTATTCAGTCATAAAATGTAGTTGTTTAGGAACTATATCATTACTAAATTACTGCCAGTTGGACTACCTTTACAATATTATATCCCTCACATTATAATGTACGCTTGCAACGATGCGCAGTGAGGAGTTTTTGTTCACTGCGCATGTCCGGTCTTTATAATGATGTATAAATTACTTTTTTTTTTTTATTTACATTTATTGTTGTATAAAACATGTAAGTAACTGCACATTTACAGTACGAAGAAGTATTTGTTATTTGTATATTTGTTGCGGACACTTTTTTGTATTTTAACAACTTAACTCCCCTGAGCAGCTTCATACCATTAATCTATGCTTAGGCTTTTGAAATCTTTATTATGATCATTTGTTACTCAAACCTACCAGAGTACACTTGAAAAGGAACACTTAATAAATTTTTTTTTTTTTTTTTTTTTCATACCCCTTATGATTGTAACTAAACATGTACTGAAATACTGTTGGACACCATGAGAAATAGCACAAAGGTGAGGAATCTTTCAAAACAGATGCAGGAGAAATAACACTTAAGATAATGAAAAATGTATTAAAACAACTTATCAAACCAAGACAATTTAATAGAAAGATGACAGCATTAACTTGTAAATTAAAAGGTATGAAGCTGTCAAATTTATAGATTGACCTATAGATTAACAGAATTACAGCTGTCAACAAAGAAAGCACTTTTAGGTAAAACAGCATCAGAGATGGCCATACCAGACAGCCCGGGGGAAATAGCTTTGAATACCATGAGAGAGGAGAAGAGGTGAAACAGTTTAAAGGGAAGGAAACTTTCAAAACAAGAATTCAACAGAATTGTACTGTGTCACCAGTAGTGAGTGGAATCGCCTCAATTTTCGCGGTCGATTATTCGTCCAATTTTCCGACCGATGATCGACCCTTAATCAACTTTTTTACTCCACTGTAAGAAAATATATTATGAAAGACTTTCCGGGATGAAGTATTTGTCAATCCGTAAGAATAACGGTGTTTCCGACATTTAGAACCTACCAAAAGCACTCACTTCCGGTAAATATGGCGGTAGACATAAACAAACCCAAATTCGTGACAAATCTCATTATTTATCAAAGGAAAGTTAAGGAAATAGCTTAAAATATAAAAAAACACGTGGATATTGAGACACATAAGGAAGGGTAAGATTTAATCGATTTCTAGAAGTTGTCAGTGACCGAACGCGATTGTACCATAACGCCGACGATTAATCGAACGTTGGTCTAATCGTCCCATCACTAGTCACCAGCTTTGGTTAAAGACTGAAGCGGATGAAATTCGAAAGGACATAACTTATGCCAGATAGACAAAAATAGTTGACGTGCAGCATTTCTGCAAATCCAGACCATCTTTCAGAAGAACTGAGTCATGGTGAAGCCCCAACTTGTTGAAAAATATAACTTAAACTGCTAGTCATATGACCATACAAATGAATGCATTGTGCAAGATGTCCTGTCTTGTCTGCTTCCTCTCTTCATGGAGGACAGAAGGACTTATATTTGTTCACATCCTCTCTTCATGGAGGAAAGAAGGGCTTATATTTGTCCGCCATTTTGTGGGAGAGCAAACAAGCAAGATCATTGTCTATCAATTCTGCACTGATAATCCACTAGTAAAGCATGCTCAGCTAGTCATAATACATGTAAATGCATTGTACAAGATGGGTCATGTCTTGTCTGCCTCGACTCTTCATTGAGGAAAGAAGGACATCTATTTGTCCACCATTTTGTGGGACAGCAAACGAGCATTGTCTAATCTTGTGGAGTGTTAGGTCACTTTACCATACAGGTTTCTTCAGGACTTTTTATATCCACAACGGATAAACAGAAAAAACTGTTGCCACGGCAACACTAGCTGCCTGATATTGCTGAAAAAGCTAACCAGCTCCTATTCATGCAGGGGTTTGGAATGCAAAAAATCCACAGAAATATAAGTCAAAGAAACAGACAAAAGTGTTGCCATGGCAACAAGTGTTGCCAGGTGTTACTGAAAAACTATAATCAGCTGAAATCAATGCAAGGGTTTGGAATGCAAAGATACCCGAGAAAAATGTTTAATCCCAAGAAACTTGTTGCCAGATGTTGCCGAAAAACTAATCAACTCCAATCTGTGCGGGGTATGGAAAACAAAGAACCCATAAAAATATTTGTAAGTCAAAAAAAAAAGAAAAAAAGTGTTGCCATGGCAACTTGTTGCCAGGTGTGCCAAAAAACTAATCCGCTCCAGTCTGTGCGGGGGTATGGAAAGCAAAGAACCCATAAAATATTTATAAGTCAAAGAAACAGACAAAAGTGTTGCCATGGCAACACTTGTTGCCAGTTATCGTTAAAAAACTAATCAGCTGAAATCAATGCAAGGATTTGGAATGCAAAGATACCTGAGAAAAATTTTTAAGCCCAAGAAACATGTAAAAAGTGTTGCCATGGCAACACTTGTTGCCAGGTGTTGCCGAAAAACTAATCAGCTCCAATCTGTGCAGTGGTATGGAAAGCAAAGAACCCATAAAAATATTTACAAGTCCAAGAAACGAAAAAAAGTGTTGCCATGGCAACTTGTTGCCAAGTGTGCCAAAAAACTAATCTGCTCCAGTCTGTGCAGGGGTATGGAAAGCAAAGAACCCATAAAGTATTTATAAGTCCAAGAAACAGAAAAAATAGCATCAGAGTTGCCCGTACCCCACAGCCTAGGGAAATATTTTCAACACCATGAGATACAGAAGCACTGTACCAGTACAAACTTTAGGATACTTTCAGAGCACTGTCAGTTATATAAAGTTCCAAAAAATGTTTAAATGCAGAAAATAATGTTTAAAAGAAAGATAACGCATGTAAAGATGAAGTATTAAAACAAGTTAATTCAATAACAAGATGACAGCATTAATCAGTAAACTAAAATTCAACATTCTTTATCTACATCTGCATGGCCGAATTATGGTTTAGATGTTTTGAATATTACCATGCATACAGAAGTGGTAATACATTTAATGAACGCTTATGTGTGGTGTTGGAGCAAAATCTGTGGCTCACTTGATGAAATTCTATCTCTTACAATGGGAAGTTATGAAAGTAAAATTCTTAATAAATTCTAATATGAACTAGAGGATCGCTCGCAAAAAAAAAGATAATGTTTTTGCATAGCAAAACAAAGCGTCCCGAAAAGGATATAAAGGTGAGTGCTAAAGTATTAAGAAAATGCTTCGTTTCTAGCCTTATACTGTTGTGGCAACCAAAGTCAGCGCAGTCTGCTCTATCTAGCACGGTTTTCAAGATATAAGCATTTTTGTGTTTTGCAAAAAATAAAAAATTAAAAATGTCCGCTATATTTGGCGAGACAAAAATATTTTGAAAATTGGCATGGCTACTCTGCAGAGATACCCAGCAGGTCCAAAATTTTGTTGAGTTCGCTCCATATAGCACGGTTTTCGAGATATAAGCATTTTTGTGTTTTGCAAAAACTTTGAAAATTCAAAATGGCCACCATTTTTGGGGAGACAAAATTTTTTTGTCAAGACCACTGCCGCGGTGTGTATCTCCCGCCGAGCATTAAAGCAGAAGAAATAGCTTTTCCGAGATATTTACAATTTTTCATTTTCGTGTGTGAAAGCTCTTCCAAAAGTAGGTGAATGAGTTATTTGAGAAAAATTGGCTATCTGCAATACTATTAAGAGCTAATTCACATTTACTCATTTTGAGTAGGTGAATAATTATCTATGGGTCTGAAACTTCACCAAGTGAAAGCTCTCCCAAAAGTAGGTGAATGAGTTATTTGAGAAAAATTGGCTATCTGCAATACTTTTAGAGATAATTCGCATTTACTCATTTTGAGTAGGTGAGTAATTAGCTATGGGTCTGAAACTTCACCATGTGAGAGCTTTCCCACAAGTAGATGAATAAGTATTTGATAAAAATTGGGTATCCACAATATTTTACAGATAATTAGCATTTACTCATTTTGAGTAGGTGAATAAATAGCTATGGGTCTGAAACTTCACAGAGTGAAAGCTCTGCCAAAAGTAGGTGAATGAGTTATTTGAGAAAAATTGGCTATCTGCAATACTTTTAGAGATAATTCGCATTTACTCATTTTGAGTAGGTGAGTAATTAGCTATGGGTCTGAAACTTCACCATGTGAGAGCTTTCCCACAAGTAGATGAATGAGTATTTGATAAAAATTGGGTATCCACAATATTTTACAGATAATTAGCATTTACTCATTTTGAGTAGGTGAATAAATAGCTATGGGTCTGAAACTTCACAGAGTGAAAGCTCTGCCAAAAGTAGGTGAATGAGTTATTTGAGAAAAATTGGCTATCTGCAATACTTTTAGAGATAATTCGCATTTACTCATTTTGAGTAGGTGAGTAATTAGCTATGGGTCTGAAACTTCACAGAGTGAAAGCTCTCCCAAAAGTAGGTGAATGAGTTATTTGAGAAAAATTGGCTATCTGCAATACTTTTAGAGATAATTCGCATTTACTCATTTTGAGTAGGTGAGTAGTTAGCTATGGGTCTGAAACTTCACCAAGTGAAAGCTCTCCCAAAAGTAGGTGAATGATTAATTTGAGAAAAATTGGCTATCTGCAATACTTTTAGAGATAATTCACATTTACTCATTTTCAGTAGGTGAGTAATTAGCTATGGGTCTGAAACTTCACCAAGTGAAAGCTCTGCCAAAAGTAGGTGAATGAGTTATTTGAGAAAAATTGGCTATCTGCAATACTTTTAGAGATAATTCGCATTTACTCATTTTGAGTAGGTAATTAGCTATTGGTCTGAAACTTCACCAAGTGAAAGCTCTCCCAAAAGTAGGTGAATGAGTTATTTGAGAAAAATTGGCTATCTGCAATACTTTTAGAGATAATTCACATTTACTCATTTTCAGTAGGTGAGTAATTAGCTATGGGTCTGAAACTTCACCAAGTGAAAGCTCTGCCAAAAGTAGGTGAATGAGTTATTTGAGAAAAATTGGCTATCTGCAATACTTTTAGAGATAATTCGCATTTACTCATTTTGAGTAGGTGAGTAATTAGCTATGGGTCTGAAACTTCACCAAGTGAAAGCTCTCCCAAAAGTAGGTGAATGATTAATTTGAGAAAAATTGGCTATCTGCAATACTTTTAGAGATAATTCGCATTTACTCATTTTGAGTAGGTGAGTAATTAGCTATGGGTCTGAAACTTCACAGAGTGAAAGCTCTCCCAAAAGTAGGTGAATGAGTTATTTGAGAAAAATTGGCTATCTGCAATACTTTTAGAGATAATTCGCATTTACTCATTTTGAGTAGGTGAGTAGTTAGCTATGGGTCTGAAACTTCACCAAGTGAAAGCTCTCCCAAAAGTAGGTGAATGATTAATTTGAGAAAAATTGGCTATCTGCAATACTTTTAGAGATAATTCACATTTACTCATTTTCAGTAGGTGAGTAATTAGCTATGGGTCTGAAACTTCACCAAGTGAAAGCTCTTCCAAAAGTAGGTGAATGAGTTATTTGAGAAAAATTGGCTATCTGCAATACTTTTAGAGATAATTCGCATTTACTCATTTTGAGTAGGTAATTAGCTATTGGTCTGAAACTTCACCAAGTGAAAGCTCTCCCAAAAGTAGGTGAATGAGTTATTTGAGAAAAATTGGCTATCTGCAATACTTTTAGAGATAATTCACATTTACTCATTTTCAGTAGGTGAGTAATTAGCTATGGGTCTGAAACTTCACCAAGTGAAAGCTCTGCCAAAAGTAGGTGAATGAGTTATTTGAGAAAAATTGGCTATCTGCAATACTTTTAGAGATAATTCGCATTTACTCATTTTGAGTAGGTGAGTAATTAGCTATGGGTCTGAAACTTCACAGAGTGAAAGCTCTCCCAAAAGTAGGTGAATGAGTTGTTTGAGAAAAATTGGCTATCTGCAATACTTTTAGAGATAATTCGCATTTACTCATTTTGAGTAGGTGAGTAATTAGCTATGGGTCTGAAACTTCACCAAGTGAAAGCTCTCCCAAAAGTAGGTGAATGATTAATTTGACAAAAATTGGCTATCTGCAATACCTTTAGAGATAATTCGCATTTACTCATTTTGAGTAGGTGAGTAATTAGCTATGGGTCTGAAACTTCACCAAGTGAAAGCTCTCCCAAAAGTAGGTGAATGATTAATTTGACAAAAATTGGCTATCTGCAATACTTTTAGAGATAATTCGCATTTACTCATTTTGAGTAGGTGAGTAATTAGCTATGGGTCTGAAACTTCACCAAGTGAAAGCTCTCCCAAAAGTAGGTGAATGAGTTATTTGAGAAAAATTGGCCATCTGCAATACTTTTAGAGGTAATTCGCATTTACTCTTTTTGAGTAAGTGAGCAATTAGCTATGGGTCTGAAACTTCACCAAGTGAAAGCTCTTTGGGATAGCTGCTCTGCAGAGATACCCTGAAGATAAAAAATTTCGTCAAAATCGCTCTATGTAGCACGGTTTTCGAAATATTAGCATTTTTGTGTTTTGCAATTTTTGCACAAAAATTCGAAAATTCAAAATGGCCGCCATTTTTGGCAAGACAAAATTTTTTTGAAAATTGGCATGGCTACTCTGCAGAGATACCCTGTGGGTCAAAAATTTCGTCGAAATCGCTCTATCTAGCACGGTTTTCGAGATATAAGCATTTTTGTGTTTTGCAATTTTGCGAAAAATGCGAAAATTCAAAATGGCCGCCATTTTTTGCGAGAAATTTTTTGTTTGAAAATTGGCATGGCTACTCTGCAGATATACCCTGTGGCTCAAAAATTTCGTCGAAATCACTCTATCTTGCAGGGTTTTCGAGATATAAGCATTTTTATGTTTTACGAAAAATTCGAAAATTCAAAATGGCCGCCATTTTTGGCGAGACAAGAATTTTTTCAAAATTGGGATAACTACTCTGCAGAGATACCCTGTGGGTCAAAAATTTCGTCGAAATCGCTCTATCTAACACGGTTTTCGAGATATAAGCATTTTTGTGTTTTGCAATTTTTGCGAAAATTTCGAAAATTCAAAATGGCCGCCATTTTTGGCGAGACAAAAATTTTTTGAAAATTGGGAAAAGTGCTCCACAGAGATATACTGCGGGTCAAAAATTTTGTCGAAATTGCTCTATCTAGCACGGTTTTTGAGATATAAGCATTTTTGTGTTTTGCAATTTTTGCGAAAATTTCGAAAATTCAAAATGGCCGCCATTTTGGGCGAGACAAAATTTTTTTGAAAATTGGGAAAACTACTCCGCAGAGATACCCTGTGGGTCAAAAATTTCGTCGAAATCGCTCTATCTAGCACGGTTTTCAAGATATAAGCATTTTTGTGTTTTCCTTATTTGGAAAATTCGTAATGATTAATTAATCATTAATTACTCGGCCATTTCTTGACCAATCAATGCCAAAATCTAATGATTTCCAGATTTTAATAGAATGAATGTATTTGCCAAGTTTCAGGTGAATTGATAAAATTCCTTTCAAGTTATCATCCGGACAAGCTTCCCCATCGAAAAAAAGACATTTTTGGTCATGTGACCTCTCTGATTGGTTGAAATGTCACTGCAGCATATTCAAAAAAATTCCCCAAGGCTACTGCCTAAACCTGCCAAATTTGAAAAGAATCCGCCTAACGGTTACAGAGTTATAAGGAAAACAAAATGCGGAGCCGGCGGAGCCTGAAGCTCTCCCATACACAAACAAGCGTCCCTTGCGGGATGCTTAATTAACCGTGCTTAATCTGCATCAAAAGACAGACCCAAAGGTGCAACAAGATTTTAAAGGTCAAGGTCACTACGACAAGGTCAAATTAAGGTCACACCATGATAATACACACCTATGGCCCCTGACCAATGTCCCTACCAAGTATCAACTTCCTACACCTTACGGTTTCTCAGATATAGCCCTGACAAGATTTTATAGGTCAAGGTCACTACGGCAAGGTCAAATCATGACGTTGCACAACTACACCCCCTAACCAATGTCTCTACTAAGTATCAACTTCCTACACCTTACGGTTTCTGAGATATAGCCTGGACAAGATTTTATAGGTCAAGGTCACTGCGGCAAGGTCAAAGGTCAAATCCTGATCAGACCATGATGTTGCACACCTACACCCCTTAACCAATGTCCCTGCCAAATATCAACTTCCTACACCTTACAGTTTCCGAGATATAGCCCGGACAAGATTTATAGGTCAAGGTCACTAAGGCAAGGTCAAAGGTCAAATCAAGGTCACACCATGACGTTGCACACCTACACCACTAACCAATATCCCTACCAAGTATCAACTTACACCTTACGATTGCTAAGATATAGTCCGGAAAAGATTTTCACACTCAAGGTCACTGTGGCAAGGTCACACCATGACGTTGCACATCTACATCCCCTAACAAATGTCCCTACAAAGTATCAACTTCCTACACCTTACGGTTTCTGAGATACCCACCCGCCTGAACGCCTGCCCGCACATCCGTACACCATAGGTGAAAATAATACCCCAACAGCCCTTAAGGGCTGTGGGGTCAAAACTGATTTCACTGTGGTAAGGAAACAAAGAGGCTTTTGTGGGAGAGTTCTCAGAACAGAATGAGGAGGTACATACCAATGATGTAAATATCACAGAAGTATCAATGAGAAAGAGAACAGAATAACAGTACAAAATGAAAACCAAGACAAGCAAGAAGACCACATGAGTGAGCATCCACATATCCCATCTTTATATGAACTCCCAGATTTAACTTGTACTCCAGAACACCTTTTAAATTTAATTGGATCTCAGACATACCAACAGCCTGATGAAACTTAAGCAAGACCAACATCAGATTTTGTTGGGGTTAGGTTTGTAGCAGTACCCAAGAAAAGAGGTAGGCCAAATTACTTGTGCTTACAGCAACTGGATTGCCACAAAAGAAAAGAAAAGACAGCAATATGCCATACCAAAGGAAAAGTATGATCACAAAGGAGTAGTATGTTTTAGGTTTATCTGTGGATACTACCCTTTGTACAGATGGGGAATTACTGAGAGAAAAATCCATGAAATATATGCCAGAGAATCAGCCTTCAGCCTTACTGGATGAACATCTGGACATCAATATCCAGAAAATGTTTTTGATCACGATGGCTGGCTGTAACCAGAGCTTAGGAAGCCATAAAATAACACACATGGTGCTGCTACATTTGTAAGGATGTCTAAGTGGATTCCTGCCCATCAATTGGATGCGACAGGTGCCTGAAGTGAAGCCATTGGAAAATGTGTTGGACTAACAAAAAAGCCAAGGAAGAAATTCTGGCTTTGTAAAGACTGCAATTAAAGACTACAAATGACACTCTTAAAGTCTAGTTCCTTACATGTCTAAATAAACATGTCTAATACACTCTTGATAAAATATTTGCAGTAATACTTGTAATTTTATTTGTACTGCTTATTATAAAGTGGTGTGAACAGTGATCCATTATACTGCATTTCATTTTGTTTAGGTAGAAATGACAAGATCTGCAAAGAATACTTTAGAAACAGTCATTGAAAATGTCCTTATTTAAGGTTTTCTATGGGTTAATACTTCATCACAGAAAAAAAACCAATTAACTTAAATTGACACTTGATAAACTGGACATGAAGATATGCAGTTTTCAGGGGTTTGCATATCTTAGCGGTATCCTTGCATTGCATGTTTTTGACGGTCTCACATATTAAATCCATTTTCGTTTGTATCATCAGCCTGTAACACATTCTAAAATCAAGATTTTAAAAATATGTCCTTTATTGCATAATTTTAAATATGATATGATAAACATTTTCTGGCAATTTATTTTTTTAAACTTTATTCAATTTCTGTGCACATGATCTTCTTATTTCAGAAATTGTTGTCTGTTATCGACAGTAAAATAAAATTAAAAAAAAGAATTCAAAATATGTTTTAAATTTTCTGGTGTTCACCCTGGTCATGTTTAAATCAATAATGTAACATATAAACTGAATAATTGTTTCAATTATAGCCGAAATATTGTAAATATCATTCCTTTATTAAAGTGTGCACGTAAAATTATTTCCCAGAACATTATATCTTTAGTTTTTTAAAGTTGATTTTGAAGACTGTTTATTCCATATCATATGGGTTCAAGAGGAAGCACATATTTTTATGTTAATGAGCTTGGGCATGGTTTATTTTATTATAACATCGACAAATCTAAATATTTTATTCAATGTTTCTCTAATCTTGGATGTTGAACTAACACATGCTGCCACTGACAATAGCTTAAAATAAAGATTGATAATTGAAATACATGGCATTTCATCATTTTTTAAATAAATGTCAGAAATCTATCTGCTTTTACAAAATATGTAATTAATTTACTTTATGGGAAAACAATTGCATAATTCACGAGCATTTCCAATATGGCAATAACAACCATATTTCATTTTGCTTCAAAATTAATATAATATTTTACTTAATAAAATCAGTGATTTAGTGCACCATGCAATAAGGAACTTTATTTTATGGGAAGATATAGAACTCGTGACCACAACTCGCTACCAATTAATACACTTAGGTACATACATGGTGTATTTTAAATGATTAATATCCATGTTTGACTAGAAAATATGAGGTCACGGAAATCCATGGTGTTTCCTAACAATATTTTAACAGAAATACTGCTTGAAGATAAAATAATTTCAAAGTCTTGGACTTGTACAACTCAACAATATTCTAGTAACAGACTAAATACTTCAAATTCGCAAATATAGCGCATTAATATTTATGTACGCGTAGAAAATAGGAGGTCATGGAATTCTGTGGGGTTTCCTAACAATACTTTAATAGAAATGCTGCTTGAAGATCAAATACTTCGAATTCACAGTAATAATTTATTGGTAGCGAAATGCTGTGGTCGTGAGTTAAACATAAATCATTTTATCAAACTCAAAACAATACTTGCCTTAAAATCTATTTTATATATTTTATATGAATCATGGTCAACTCGACCCCATTCAGTTGCAAACTCAGCCCCATCTGAAGCTCATTCTCGCATATATTATTTATGTATGCATCATAAATTAATCTTGTATTATGTGTTTTATGAGATAAATTAGCCGAAATATGTTCTGAATTATCTGATATCAATGGAAATGGTTTTAGACGGTACATATTTTTTTTTTTACAAATTACGGCTACATTATAAAAACTGTTACCAATGGATTTGATGAAACATTTTGTACATAGTACTCTTACTGTGTAAACCCAGTTGAAGATTATTATGTGTTACTATTATATCCACCATTAAAAACTTTAAACAATAGTGTGACGGGCTTGCGGTTATCGTAAGTTCCGTATGAGCGAAAATGAGAGATTATAGCAGTTTAAGCTCACCTCGAGTGTATATCGTCTGGATTATTGCAGTATTTCACCTAATTTACATCGCTAAAGCATATTTTAAACTTAAATTAAGGGTTATTTGCTCTTTTAGAAGGAAATCTGTGAGATTTCTTCTTGGAAACAATATTTTGACAGTTCTAGCAGTCGATAAACTTCAGCCGGGGGTTAAAGCTTTTCAAAACAATTGGAGTAAGTTAAGTATTTGAATTTATGCGTGTAGTTTGTAATATTTCTTATATATTTGTGGGTATATGATGTTAAACTATTAATTTAGGCAATGTTGCATAATATTTAACATAATTTATGCGAATGCTGCTTTTAAGTTTAAAAGCTATCACCCCTCCAGTCCATTCTCAGTGCCGTCCCACTGGTCATGTGACCTCTTGCAAAGTAAATATATTTGCCGCGAATCTAAGATTCGGGGAGAATTCAGTAGTGAATTCTCATTGGCGGATAGCCGGGAAGATAGCCGCGAAGAAAGTCAAGAGCCGCGAAGCCGTGAAACACAGAGCCGCGAAGCCATCAAGTCAACAAGAGCCGCAAGAAGCCGGGAAACAACAGAGCCGTGAAGCCAGAAGATCTATAGCTCATCAGAGGGAAGGGACAGAATATCCTGTAAGTGGGGGCCAAGAATTATTGTATTCAGTAGTGAATACCCATCCAGAATTCAGCGACTGAATTCTGGTCCATCAAGTGGCCTGTCCACCATTGAAGTAGCTGCCTGTTTCATCCCTAGTGACTGCCTAACTCATCCTCAGCAACATTTATGCATACACTGCCACCCCCCCTCCCCGGCTCCCATTTAACCGTAGAACCTATAACCTGTCCAGCTGTAGCTGCATAGCCGTGTACACACATATAGCACAGATCCCTCTGTAGTCCTAACCTCCCCCGCCTTATCCATGTTAAGCTGATAAAACATTGCAAATACAGTTTGTAGTTATATAGCATAGATTCCCCATATATATACCCAGCTCTTGTGGAGCTGATATTTTGATTGCAACCGCAAATTGTGTTACATATCATAGTTCCCCAAACAGTCATTCCATCCCTGTCAAGCTGATTTTGTGAATGCAAATGTAACTTGTAGTGTATGAATTAAATTCCCCTAATCCCTGTTAAGCTGATACCTTGATTTGTAGGCATAGCCATTGTAGCATATTAATAGTTGGAAATTTAAATTACAACCACTTTTATGTAGTCATTGTTCTTTCTTTATATATAAATATTTATAACCTTGTACTTTACTGCTTGCTTATTCTGTCACTATCCTTCTGACAAGTACTTAAGACTGTTGACGAATACAGAGAATATTAGAGGAACGTTCCTTAAACCAATGACTGCCAGTGGGATTCATTGTTGAATCTGTGTGACATTCCAGGAGACGTCTTGGGGTGTATTGGTACCAGAAAGTCCTATAAGCAGGTGTGAGGGTCGCAACCTCAGGGGAAATTCCTGTTGTAGGTGTTAGATTCAGTGATTGAATCTGTTAAAATTCCTGTCCTGGGTGTTTGATTCAGTGAGTGAATCGGTGGAAATTCCTGGACAGGTGTGTGCAGATCAGGCGATCTGGAAGGTGAGAAGCCTTGTTGGTGGCACGTGAAATCTGACATCAGTCGTGCCACTGTTTCGAAGTTGTGAGGATTTGTCGCTCGGATCCGTCACAATATTATATATGACACCTAGATTATCAAAATCCATCCATAAATAAAGATTTTATGTCAATTTGAATTTCTAATTGAATGGGACCAAGTTTGCATAGAAGACTCCGAGTTGGCAAAGGTCCGAGTTAACCAGTTTCCGTTTAAATTAAGATAATTATTTTTTAATTAATTTTTACCGAGATGAAAAGCAGGTGCATTGTTAGACGTGGTTACCTCGGCTCTACTTACTTGCATGTAGAGCCGTGGCACAACCCCACATAAAACTAGAGATTTGCATAAAACACAAATACCATAAAAATTATACACACAACTGTTCCCACAACCATTTTGTTACATTAACCTCAACAGTCAGTCAACATGCAAACATATTTGACAAAAAAATAAACTATATTTCATTTTCAATACTTTTTGGACCATTTCTCCAAAAATTTGAAAATGCTCTTTTGTTATAAAAGCTGTATAAAATAGCTTAGCATATATATTATACACATATTGTATTTGTTGTGTCCTTGGCCTAATATCAACTGCTTTTAAATATATGGAACCACTTTGAGTCATTTTATCAAGTTTTATTCAACAGAAAATGATTTTTTGCAAATCTCTAGTTTTATGTGGGTTATTTATTTATTTGGGGTTTGACGTCGCTTTCAACACTGTACAGGTCATATCACGACGGGTAGTTGGAAGGGCAGAGGAAACCAGTACATATAGTTCGCTAGGGTTCTGTACTGTAAACTGCCGACCAACGGCAAGCAACTACCAGCTTTCCCACATAAGACCTTGACGGGGATGGAACCCCGGGCTCAGAGGTGGGAGGCGAGAGTGTTACCACTCTGCCACCGTGGCCCCTTTATGTGGGTTAGTGCCACGGCTATACACGCAAGTAAAGTAGAGCCGAGGTAACCACGTCTAGTGCTTTTATTAATGCGGCCGTCGATAATGGACGACTGTCGATAATAGGCAAAACAACGATATAAACAAAATTCCAGAAACCTTGTGCAAATGTTATGATAAACTTTGTTTAGATTAATTTGGTAACTTGGCTTGTGCAATTTTGTTGTTTTACCAGTTACACTTGAAAAAATTGGAGAGCGTTAATCTTCGTGTCCTTTTATATTTGTGTCCACCAGCGTACGACGCCGCAGTTAAATTTTTGATGAACACTATATTATCGCTCAGACTGGAATAAACTTACCGTGAGTAATGCGATACCACTGTTTACAGACGAGCATTGCTGATTTTAAATCTCTATATGGTGAAACCATTATTAAAATATATTCTAACAGCTCCTCTGGGAGGTCAGAAATCTGTTTTAACGACATTCTGGTTCGAAATAAACAACGTCTATAAACATATGACGGGGAGTTTCTAAACCGTCCATCGACGGTTGTTTCTAAAGTTCGGAATTTCCGTTGGGCGATACTAAAAATCGCCTAAATCGCCCAAATATCGCCTATTTTACTTTCAAATGACCACCTGAACAGAATAGAAGTATCAAACAGTTCCTTAATTAATTAAACAGGGGAGGGGGGATAATATATCTCAACAACCTAGGTCTAGGTAGATTAAAGAATATAGAGATGGACATACCCTGATGGCAATTAAAAGTTAGGGTGCACACTTCAAATAATAATAGAGTGTTTGAAGATTAAATGAATTTGAAACCACTTTCTCTGACCAAGGAAAAAATCGCCCAATTAAGAAACACTGTGAAATCAAGAGCTGAGTTAAAATCCCTGTAAAATGCTCAATATTTGCTTGATTTTAATAAGACAACCACCAAATTGTTTATTATTGTGTGTAGAATACTCGTAGATAGATAATTAAACTGGAAACTTAACATAAGATATCTTATATGTAAGATATTCATCACCAAATCCACGGAAAAAATCGCCCAATTAAGTAACACTGGGAAATCCAAGGCTATGTTAAAATCCTTGTAAAATCCTCAATATTTGCTTGATTTTAATAAGACAATCACCAAATTGTTCATTATTATGTGTAGAATACTCGTTTATAGGTAACATAACTGGAAACTTTGAATAAGATAGCTTAAAAGTAAGATATTTATGGACCAAATCCACGGAAAAAATCGCCCAATGAAAAAACACTGGTAAATAAAAGGCTATGTTAAAATCCTTGTAAAATGCTCAATATTTGCTTGATTTTAATAAGACAACCACCAAATTGTTCATTATTATGTGTAGAAGAAGTGCATCAGAAAGCAAAGGCCTTGTTAAAATCCCTGCAAAATACTTAATATTTACTTAATTTGAATAAGACAACCTCCAAATTATTATTATGAGCACAATACTCGTCAATCGATAAATCAACCGGAAACTTTGCATGACATTTCCTACATGTAAGATATTGAGGAACAAAATCCACCAAAATGCGTCCAATTACAAAACACTGGGAAATCTAAACTTTTGTTAAAATCCCTGTAAAATCTTAATATTTGCTTGATTTTAATCAGTCAGCCACCACATTGTTCATCATTATGTGTAGAATCCCCTGACATAAGAAATATTAAAAGTAAGATATTGAGGGGCAAATTCCAAGGAAAAAAATCACCCTATTAGAAAATACTGGGAAATCCAAGGTTACGTTGAGAGCCCTGTAAAATGCTTAATATCTGCTATATTTTAATAAGATAACCACAAAATTATTCATTATTATGTAAAGAATTCTCATCTATGGATAATTAAACAAGAAACATTGCATAAGCTGTCTTAAAAGTAAAATATTGTTTGGCCGAATCTATGGAAAAATCTGGAAACTTAACATAAGATATCAATTGCTCTTTTTACCTGGTACATCAGAAAGGAATTAACTTTCATTTAAACTTCAAGGAACTTACATGTATATGATTAGTTATTTGTACATTAGGCGATTTTTAGGCAATTTTCCATTTCCGTCACAGAATTCCGTCACTTTTCCGTGGTTTAGAAATCACCCCATCGACCCATAAACTGATATATGATTCTTATGAATGTGTGTAAGAAATGAATAAAAAATAGCATGAAATAACGCATTAATTAATTTTTGTACACACATGTAAACCTTTAATGTGGCTTCTATTTCCTGTTCTTCATAACAGAAATAGAATTGTTAATTACAATTAAGGAAAATGGTTTGTGTTTGTCCTGTTGTCTATGTGGAAGTTTAACAAAATGTATAATGAAAGGTATTCAGCCTATTGCTGCTATTAGGTCAAGCCTACTGATTTGTTTCATTGGTAAATGCTTAGAAAGTCAGAGGATTGACTCAACACTTCAGTTAATGTATGCTCTGAAACCCACTCAAACACCTCTCAAATAAAGTATATCGTATATTACTATTATCTTATTCTCTTATTTTTATGGATATTTTATCTTTATTTATTTTAAATTCCACATCTTGGGATTTCTGTGCAAATATTCAGTGATTTTGATGTGGGGATTTTCAATGTGTTCCAAAAGTAAAATAAAAATTATTTGGAAAGCAAATTAACTTAATAATATATTTTAGATATTTGTCTTACCTTTAACAAGTAACTAATATTGTTAATTTCAAGCAATATGTGACATATGTTTGATGTCCAGATCCTGTGGAAGCATTGGATGTTTTTAAATCTACTGATATATTCATTAACATTAATTTATTTATTTGGGGTTTTATGTCACTTTGAAAACTGTACAGTGACTACCAACATAAGGTCCTGGGTTTGAACCCCAGACCTCAGAGGTGAGAGACGAGTGTGTTACCACTGCACCACCGTAGCCCCTCATTAACATTATAATCTACTTTGCTGTTATGAAGAATACTGAGAAAATTAAGAAAAAAGATGATTTTTTAAAGATTTATTTATATTGTTTTCAAAAGTGGAACAGTACTGTTTTGATAGAAATAAGAAAATTAAGACAAATCTATAGTAATGTTTTCACTTTTAAAGGTTAAGATTCAATCTAACCCCTGATCTTGATTTCCAAACCCAAATGTCCCATATTCTCACAATCACCCAGAACCTATAAAACCAGAAGTTATTATAATGCAATATATATTTGATACACATTCAATTGTTGTCAATATGGTCTTACCAATGAAATTTAGATGAATAATTTTGGTCCAAATTATCCTTCTTATTACTACTTTCATGATCAGATATACAGACCTCAAAGTTATAAGGTTTTATTCTTGTACATCCCTATTAATCCTATGTGGTAAGTTCTGTGTTCTCTCTATCATTTTTGCAACTTGTTACACTTATTATCATCAAAATCAAATAAGTTATAAAAATTATTTTCAGACATATATGATAAATGATGTCAGCTCGTTTAATTACTCGCATACATAAATGAGAAAAAAACACTCCACACTGAAACTGTATGTTTCTGTATACACACACAGAGCATTCACAGCACAAGCATATTTGTTGTGCACATAGTATACGTAGTACACACAGTTTCTCACTGTCAGGTTTTGACAGTTTAAATTGCTAATTTAGAGTAAATAAATCAGCTGTAGAATCATGAATACTGGATTGTTTTTCAAAAGAGAGATATTTTTGTAAACAGGATGTTCACTTAAATGTTTTAAGCCTAAAATATTAGTAAGTTAAATTTGACGCTACTAGGCCTTTAACACTCAAATACATTGATTCTTCCAGCATATGTTATAATTAATTTTTGGTTGGTTGGGCTTTTGTAATTTATTGTTTATCTAATTAACTGATTTTGAGCTCAGAAGACTGTAGTATATCCAAAACTCACTCTGCAGGATTGTCACTTGATCCTCTATAGGTCTTCCCATGTCACCACACAACTGAAAAAATTCTACTGACTCCCAGTTAAAATAAGGTACAGCTCAAAAAAAATTCATCCATACATTTACTCCAGAAATACCAGACCTAACTGCCAAACAGTTAAGTTCCTTCAGGTCCCATGTTTAGACTTAGTCTGGTTCCCGACCCTACTGTGCAATATAGGGTCAGGTATCGCCCACCATCTTGGGTTCAAGGCTTCCGTAGTTACCACCGAACAATGATCAAGAAGAAATTAAATAAAAATATTTATAGTTAACACATTTGGTGCACATTTTGACACAATATCCCCAATTTACTGTGTAATGATATCCCATAATAATTAAACGATATTTGTGCTAAACAAAAAATGTGCATCACTTTAAGTGTTGTCGATCCTCTATTATTGCCCAAAACCACATATTTACTTCTAAAGATTATTGTCTTCTCAAAATATTTTAAAGTTTAATTGTCATTATTTGATGTTATAAGTCCAATAATATATGATAAAAATATTTTGAATGCATACAAAATGCATATAAATAATTAAAATAACCATCAAGATTTCCCGATACATGACAGATTTATTGATGCATTCTTTTGGCTATTCAGTACTGGTACTTACTAGTTCACATCCCGGAAAAATGCGGGTAACAATGCAAAGAACTGTTTTACGGGAGTTGAATACCGCCTCAAGAAGCACAAATGAATGCAGCATTAATAAACGAAGGACATCGTAGGCAATACCAGTCCCTTTATTGTTAAAGGTTGGCTGGTTCCCCGTCTAGTTTAGACTTTAAAGTTTACTAACCACAAAAACATATTTTTGATTACTTCAGCCATTATGCAATAACTGTCGGGAACTCCTTTCCACATAGGAATTTAGGACTCTACAGGAGTAACTATAGGAGGTAATTAGACCTTCTGAAGGGATAGATGTGGATGATTTATAAAACCATGCAGATCCTGTTTCTTGTGACTTTGGGTCATAATCATCATAGGTCTTAAACAGTTTTTAGGCTTATCCGTGCTCTAATTTAATGTAAAATAATAAAGCCTAAAGTCCTTGCCTAATCTCTCTCTTTGAAAACTGCCCTTCCTGATTTGAGAATATGTGTTCCATTTAATGGAAACTGTAAAAGCAACACAACATCTGTCATTTCCAAAATGGAGGGAATAGAAAAACCTTCTGGACAATATATATTTGAATTAATTTATGGTGCAGATATTTCTGAAATAGTTGTGGAAATGAAAAGGTTTTGACTTGCATTGACAGGCCCAAATAATTTTGTGTGAATAATAGATTAAAATTTTTTGGAAAATGTGTCTCACTAATTTCCTAAAAGAACAAAAGTAGTGGTTGATGCTAAGTTAAAATATATAGCCAAATGTTTGAAGCCATTGTCTAACACTTCTCCAGAAATCTAATCTAATCTAATCTACTGCTTTGCAAGTGCAATATCTTCCCCATAAAGGGGAACTCAGTGCACTAATTAAACAAAATCATTATCATAGAGAGAGTCAAGGGGCGTTCAAGGTCAGTAATCGAGGATTGTAGGTGTGACCAGGAGGGGAGAAAACTAAGTTGGGAAACTAGAGCTAAAAAGGTGGGGTTTGAGGTACTTCCTAAAAGATGCAACAGAGGGACTGTTTCTTATATGAAAGGGGAAAGAGTTTCAAAGGACTGGGGCATAGTGACTGAAGGAATTAGAAAAGTGTTTGATTGATTTGTGAACTCTACGATCAAAAGTGGAGGTTTGAAGGAACTTGAGTTTGGGAGTACTTCGCCTTGTATTTCTGGAAGAGGTGTAGGGGTGGATTAATTCTCTTAGGTAAACTGGTTGACCTTGGTTGAGAATTTTGTGTGTAATGTAACGACCCTTAAGCCCAAAGTGTATTTTTCAATACAGTTCTCACATTGTGTTCAAAGGTGGCAGGTTGTCAGATATCGGGTTTAGATTGGAAAATCACCAACAGAGTTGTAATTATTGACGCCTGTGCCAATAGACTCAGCTGATGATGATTTATCAATTAAAAGTTGTAAAGAACAAGCAATTATATAATCTTAAATGTATATTTATTTTAAATAATCATGGATCTATATATGGTGAAACAAACAATGTACACAAGTGAGACCAAAAATGGTATAAATAATACAAGATTTAATGAACCATAACGGTAATAATACTGCAGCATCTGACTAAGTCAAAATAACCACACTGTAGTATTCAGTCAAATATGTAACATAACTATCACAAATATTGCAGTTACCAGTCAAAATGTAAATATAAGAACCCTAAGATGTAATACATAAACTGCAGTCGAAATATTTTTACATAACAAGTACAAGTTAAGAATTACTCTCAGTTGTAAGAACTGTCAAAACCATGAGCATTTGTTTATAAACAAATTGGAGGGAAACCCCACCCATCTGTCAAAATGACAGAAAATGAATAAAATATCCAACCAAATTTACTGAGAGTTTCGGTCAACTTGTAATAATATAAAAGCAATTATTCAATGTAACCGGATCCGAAAATAAACCAAGCAAACCAGATAAAATCGAATAAATGTCAGTAAAAGTCAGAAGCACTGACTGTACCTTCCGTTAGAGGGGCTCAATACACCGAAGAGCTGTTGATTTGCCACGCCTTATATAGAGGATTCGTAGCTAATTTGCATACACCGAACACTGCATCGGTGGCAGTTCAGCACCACTTATGGTGATTCGTAGCTAATTTGCATACACCGAACTCCGCATCGGTGACAGTTCGTCACTGGATCGGTAGGCATATTCCACAGCCGTGATCTGTAGAATCCAGATTTGAGGGATCAACAGATCAGGTCAAAAGAACCTGATCTGACTGATCCGGATCATGATCTGAGTGATCTCATGAAAAGGTGGATTCGAGAGATCAGATCTGTGAGATATCCCACAATTCTTTGCAAAAGATGGCGGAAAACACAAAGTTTGAAATTTTCATTTATAATTTTAATTGTTGATAAAAAAGTAATTCCAAAGATGAAAAAGTATTAAGTAATTCCAAAGATAAAAAACTAATTCCAAAGATGCAAAGCATGCCATTTCTGTTGCCATCTTGGATTATCATTTCTGCAATTTTTGCATTTCACAGATTCTACTGATCTGAAGGATCTCGACCTCGATCTGGATCACAAAGATCACACAGATCTCAAGTTGTGGAATACGCCTACTTACAACAAATAGAAATATATGTCGGTGTTGAACTCGAAGAGTGATGACATCATCACACAAAGATGGACGACACAGATCCCAGCAATATTCGACAAAAAGCAAATAAAATACTGCGAATATCTTTGGTGACAAGCTTAAGTGTAATATTTAAAACAATCTACACATAAAATGCTACAGAATGAGACCTTCCACAACTCTGTACAATATAAAATAAAAAATCTCACGGACTCGTCGATCCGCAGCAATACTGAAGCACTTTTGCAAACTACGAGATAATAGTGTCATCTCAGTAATAAGACCAATTTTAAATTGTACCCTGTATCTGACTGGTAGCCAATGAAGTTTTTTAGTTGAATAATATGAAATTGAAGGCAAATTAGGTCATTTCTATCTGCAGTTATGAAATAATTTCTATGGATTTGATTCTATCCATCATCATTTATAGTGCCATTTATTTCTTACCCAGCAGTCACACGCCTTGAAATGTCATTGATTTAGAGTTGAAAACAGGTCCTGACGTTGAAATGCACATTACCAACTACTAAATCTAAGTTAGTTTGCTGACATGAAAAAGTAGTGATATTTTGACCAGAAATCATGGTGATTTGGGGTTGAAAAACTGACACTAACACAGTACCCACGTTCGGGTGGGCGTTTCAGTGCTTACTATACTTACCAGAAGTTACTGGAAAGATACTTTTTTCTGTTTGTGTGGTAGCTTTCGGGTAAACAAGTAAGTACTGAAGTGATCGACATATCTCCTCTGATTTTATAGTAAGTAAGTCACGTGATAAACAAAGGAAAAGGGAAGGAATCACATATTTTATTGTAGATTTGTTATTGACCATGACAATAATTGTTTATTTTGTTATTATTGTAATAGCAGTAGAAAGCTATGAAAGAAATAAAACATTTACACCTTTGTCACACTTATTAAGATTAAATAACTTGTTTCATTTGATAAAAAACAGAAGTAAAAGGCTTCAAAATCAATTTAATAAAACTAACCATGGAAAATATTTTTTGTACACACCCCTAATATTGAATGGTTTATGCAACAACTATACAATTTTCATAACAAGTTGTGAGTTTATATGTAAAGTTATTGATTAAAAATGGGCAAAGGAAATAAATAAAAAGTTTAGAACATATTTCTAATACCTCCAAATACCCACGTGGAATCAACCTCATTTATAAAAATAACTGCCAAACAGATTGAAAAGAAATGACGTCATGGGGAAGTACTTACTTCTTTCATTTTTGTGGTCGAGTTTCCAGTAAGTACTGGTTGTTACTGCGCATGTGGGCGGAGCTTATTTTACTTGCCGCATATTTTCCCACACGAATGACCCTACTTTCAACACTATTTCAAAGTTGGATTTCTGACTGGAAAAAGTAGTGATACTTCATAAAAAATCACCACTAAATCAAGTTAGGTTTTTCGACATGAAATCTTAGTCATGTTATTGAACAGAAAACAGGTTGAATATTGGGAAATGAATGACTGGTTGATTAAAAATTCATTTTCTAGAGGGTGATCTAGTGATTAAGTCTAACTTTTTGAAAGAACTATTATTGCAATTGTTTTTGAATTTGTAGGTATTTGTAAAGCAAAGACTAATTTTTAAAGATTATAAAGATGATAAAGATTATGTGTGCATGTACTTGTACATTTTTAACCATTCTCCTTATTAATTAACTGATGCATCCAAATATAATTTTTATAATTTATAATTAATACAATTCCCGATAATTAAAAAAAAACATTTTGAAGTCAAACTTATCTTAAATAAAAAAAAGATAAATTCAAACTTATTCATCAAAACATTTTATCACACAACAGTGAGGTTGGGGGGTTCCTAGTTTTTCTTATCTGTACCCTGCTACACAGAACACTGGACCTGTGACTAAAGTAATTAGATAACACAGCAGGGGTGGAGGTGGGGGTTTACCCTTGCTCAATTGCATGCATGGTGTTTACTTGTTTAAGTCTGTTTTTTGTGGTCAGCACTGACAACTAATTAAGGTGGGGAGTAATGGGTGGAGTTCTAATAATGTGGCTATTCTTGTGTTTTTTTCTCAGTTTATATGCCAAAGTTGTATGAGACACAAGCATCTGAACTGAGCATCGTGGCTTTGCTACATGATTATAGCTTCTTTATAATTACAATATAATTATAGCCAACTTAATAAAACATTTAACAGAAACTGATTGGATAAAATGCTGAAGATATAAATAATGTCACAATTGTTTGTTTTTTACAAAGAAAAAAAATATTTTAAAATTTCATCAAAAATAATTTCAATTGAAGACATTGAATAATACTGGTCCTATTAAAAACATAAAAATGGATATCTAGTTGGATAATATGGATTTACATATCTTGAGCAATTATAATTATATTTGATGCAAAATTATGTATCATTACAATGTCATCAGAAATAGAATATTGAATATACAATGATTCATGAATACATGTCATCTTGGAAAGAATTAATTAGTGCATATGGATAGTTATTGTATAATATTATTAAGAAGCTATAATTATGACACACAAGCTACAATGATTCAAATAAAGAAGACAATGTAAATAACCTGATTTTACCCATTGAATTCAACCCTATATGATACATTGGATCCAACCAAAACCTGTTTCCAAAATCTACATGTATTTCAACCAGATTTCACACATAAATACAACCAGATTTCAACAATTGGTTTCAACATGATTTCACTGGTTGTATCCAACTAAAAATCGGTTTGCAAAATCTACACGTATTTCAAACAGATTTCACCATTGGATTCAACCTGATTTCAAAGTTGCGTGCCTGCTGGGTAATGTTAATTTTTTTATATTGCTTTCTAAGAGTTTAATAAATATATGTTGAAGCTCTTATATAATTCAATGTTGTTCATCAGTGCAGCAGAAGTAGGGGTATATCATAGGTTTGATGTCTTATACTACATTTAAACAAATAATATTTTAAGCAACTTTGAATTCCAAAGTATTCAAGAATGTTAATTTTAAGGCCATTAGTTTGCATAAATTCAAGCATATTTAGCACCCACTAGGGAAAGGTGACTATGTATATGGATATGCCAATTCTATTTGGTAGGCCTTTAGTTGGTTTCTGAATCCCAAGTTAACCTGCTGTGATTTAACATTAAGTGGCAAATGGTTCCATTCAGTGGCAAAACCAAGCTTGGCAATAGCCTTTTTAGGATAGATTGAGAAAACTAATAGCCTATCTCTAGCTAGACTGCATTCTAGATCTGATTAAAAAGGATCAACAGAGAGGCTGGAAAAATTGATGGCTTTGAAAGTAAGGAGGTTATCTTTAAAGAGAATATGATAACAGGAAGCCAGTGGAGATTTTCTAGGTAGGATCTGACTGACATGACTCGTTTTATCCATTTTATAAAAATGTTTTTGAAATTTCTGAAGTTGAGCAAGACAGACTTTACAGATCCCATATAATAAGAAAAAGTAGATAGTAACTGAGATGATACTAACAGATGATACAAAAACAACACAATTTTTTACTTCTAATGATGAAGATATAGAATTCTGGGGGAATCGCATAGGGAGTTTTGGTAAACAAGTGGCTCACTAGTTTGTTGGTCACCAATAATGATGAACTGTTTTATCTGGATTAGGTTTTCATTTGATACCATCCATCCTCTCCTGAACTGAATTTAGACACTCAGTGACCTCCTTGAAAGTCAAATCAAAGTTGGTAGTGTCCACTAAATGATGAGTGACATTAAACCTTGAAAGTACCTAACCGAGGGAACTGGTGTAGAGAATGAAAAGGAGGGGGCCAACAACAGAACCTTGAGATATGGGAAAAGAGAGAAGGAAAGCATAAGAAAAACTCTTCCCCTTTTTGACATCAGAAGACTATTTATCTGACTGGCCAATGGAACCCTGTAAAAAATTGTTTACAATATAACCAGAAATAAATTTAGAATTTCTGTTTTTTGTTTATAAATTTTTTTTTTCACAATATAATCTGACAGAAAGGGAATAAGCTTGGAAACTACATTTTTCAGTCTAAAGCTGTTCAACTGTGTAAACTTGGTACAATTCTAATTCCCCTTTCACACTAGACGCAGTACATCATGTGGTAGTACGCATTGATCAAAAGGACCCTGTTCTTCATCTATTACTTGATGTAAATTTGCTAACTTGTGAGACAGTGACCCACTGTCCCAATCCTTGAGCGTCTGACAGAAATTTTAAAATTTCTGCCTGACTGTCAGAATGTCAGTCACCATTACTCATTGTCCTTGTCATGAAGTACTTTCACCGTCCCACTAATTGTGCCTGTCAGTACAGGGACACTCAGAAAAGAAGACACCTTTGAGTGGAAAAGGCATGCAGCAGAGGTTGAAATGACTGGTTAGTTTATTTTCTAAATTTTTCAAAAATTAAAAAAAAATTTACACTGCATTGTTAACAATATTATCAGTCAGCTCCTGACTTGCAGAGGTCCTGGTGCCTATGGATGGAAGCATCGGTGAATGAGATCCACATGTTTTTGTGGAGATCCTTTCAATAGCAGTTTTGCCAGTGGACTCAGTTCATCAACCAGTCTGCTGTGCTCAAGCAGGTTGAAGAGGGACATCCACAGTAGTATGTGCTGACCTTTCTTCCGACAGCTGGTACTGCATCTCAGGCATCAAAGCATTCCACTGTTGTCAAGGTGACATCCCCTACACCATCTGCTGTTCTAGGTCTCAGATGCTGACCATTATGACAGAGACCCCCTACTAGCTTGTCTCAGTACTCTTTGACAGACCTTGGAATGTGTTTCCTTTAACCTTTCTATAGGTGCCACTGCTCTGTCTTTAACAACTACCCTACTAGAGGGGAGCCAGTAACTTGTTATATTGTTATATTGTTTTTCTCATTTTGGGAAATTAATAGTTCAGAACACTGTAGATCATGGGACCAAGTTATAGCTAGGACATTGAAATGATGTACACTTTTGATTCTAAATTACCTCATTTATTACACTTTGTTTCTTGTTTATATGGCTTACTAAAAGTTTTCGATTTTTGGAATCAACAATAAACATCATTTCCACCAATTGTCTTTCACTAAATATAATGGCAATAAGTAAATCCAAAAAGATTTTGAAACGAATTGATGTAGTTTGAATTTTTTTGAGCTTATCAACCTTCACCAAAAGGTAAATATCTTGTAAACAGCACCTGTTTGCCAGTAACTCTGTGACTGTCTTTTTAATGCTATTTTTCTCTCTCTTTATTCTTTTTGTCCTATTTTGGCTATTTTTTATGTTATGCTTGAATTATTTTATTTATTTATTATTCATTTCTGCAATCTTGGGGTAAAGGTAAGTTCATCATTAAGTAATCCTATAATTTTTTGTTAACTTTTGTTATGATTTGTCAGTCTGTATTTGTAATGAATTTTAGCTATTTTTCCTTGTGTACATATATGTTATTTATTTAATTTGTCCTTTTTTGTTGTAAGTGAATAAATGTAATAAACATATATATGGTTTTTTCGTTCACTGCTGCAATTAATCAGCACTCAGTTGTTGTTACAGTTCACCAATTAACATCTGAAAAATTCTGGGGTGCACTGCCTCGGACTTCAATTTGACCTCTTAAATTGACCTTTAGTAGACATCACATGACTACTGAAGATGACACTTGACTACTGAAGATGACACTTGATCCAGCATAGTGGTTCCTCAAAATTTGGTTTGACATGTGCAGTGAAATATGTTTATACATGTTTATATATAACATAAATTTGCATTAACTCAACAAATCATTTTAGATTATTTCCACAAACAAAAGATTGGCATCAGAAAATAGAATTAGTCTATACAGTTAACAGCTGGAAAGGGTCCAAAAATACAGGTCATTAAAGTCCATAAACAAACTAAATCATGTCATTCTGCCATGGAACAGCCCCAACAGGGCTATTGTAATAATACTTCAAGTCTCTGTCTCTTGGCTGCTGATGTAGCATTATTCCCCTTTCCCTTTTGATGTAGCATTATTCACCCATGTCAGCCATAACTTGCCTTTACCTTCTGGCACCTGGGATATGCCTATGATTGTAGTCCTTGTTTGTGAGTTCATTGTGGTCTGCCTTGTAACATCTCCATATAATGTTGTGCAAAGTCACACAAGCCAGAACAATAGATGTCACAGTGTGTGGCTCTTGTGCCATTGTGGTCAGTAGGCATCAGAAACGATTGGCCAGGATCCCTAAAGCATTCTGCACCACCCTTTTTGCACTTGACAATCTGTAATTGAAGATACGTTCCTCCTTTTTAAGATGCCTGAGAAAGGCTTCATTAACCAAGTCCTTGGTGCAAAGTTGTCCTCGGCCACAATGAAATATGGTGTGTCACTGACATCCCCTGGTAATTCATCAGCATCTAGAAATCCTATCATCCCATCAACAATGCTTTCCTTCAGGTGACACTCGTTGAAGATCTGGGCATCAGAACCTGACCCATTATTCCCCACATCTAGACACACAAACCTGTAATCAGCATCCACAGGAACTAACATCACCACTGAGTAGAAGCTCTTGTAGTTGTAATATCTGGACGCTGACTACTTGGGACATCTTATGGCCACATGTTTCCCATCTAAGACTCCCACAGAATGGTCGAAGTTCCATCTTTCACTGCAATTTCATGCCATTCTTGCAGGGTAGTTGGACAATTCAGCTCCTCCACTCTGTAACTTTGGAAGATTGACTCACATACCTCTAGCAAGAAGACTGATATGGTGTTGTAAGCCATCCTGAAGCCATACATCAGGGCCCTGTATTATTTCCCTGTGGCTATTTAGCTGAAAGTGGCTTACACAATCTTGTCTTCTCTTTCTGAAACGTGGGAATGTCATCGGTGGCCTAATGGTTAACAAGCTTGGCATCTAACCATAGGCTGTCACCTCTGTGGGTTTGAGGCCCACAAGTGGCAATACAAGTCCCAATATGACCCTGGCTGTTGAACAGGACGTAACCCCAACTTTGATTTTCTGAATTGTTGGTCCAACTCTTTCAACCAGCTCTCTGAACAGTTCTGGAAACAGTCTCACAAAGTTTTTATAGCCATATATAGGTTCGAATTCAACAACTGGTCCATCAGAATACCATACTTCCCAGAGTTGACTCTCCAGAATCCACTTTCTAACCCAATACTGTTTCAGGTGCCTACATCTTCCACAACAGGCCAAATCAAGATGAACAGAAACATTTTGCTTACGTCTATCATTCTGAGGTTGCAGAATCTCTTTGTCAGTAGACCTCAACAGAAGAAAACTGGTGGTACGGTTTTATACACATTTTGGTGCTGTACTACACAGAAAGACAAATGTCAGTAACAGTAGCATGGCCGTACTACAAACGCATATCACAGAGAGGCAACCTCCATTAACTTTCACTCACCCTATGTAGCCGGCGGAGTAACACCTGATACAGAAACCAAAACGTGTCATTACCTCGAACAAGTGCAGCATCACACTACCTCAACATTGATCACCAATAGGGACAGTGGCAAACCTTGTGCAAATCCCTTTAACCGTCACAAAGAGTGGAAACCACTGTAGCACCACAGTAGTAAATGGGGCATTAATGTTAAATGTATTTAATAGTGAAAGTTCTTAATGTGGGTGTTCCACTGGATCCATATTGTCAATAACTATGTATTTTTTGAGGGTCAGGAGCAATGCTTACAGAGTTGGTTTTGTTTTCTGGCTTTTTGTGGTGGGTCGGACAAATATCAAATATATTTGATATTTCACTGACCCTCCATGACTCTTGATCCCAACTGTGGCTCTGCCCACCTGGAAACAGTCTTTTCTCTCTACATCCTGCCATGGCCCAAGACCTATACTGTTACTGTCTTGTCAGGAAACACTTGTCGGCCTGTTGTATTTAGATTTGCAACAAAAATAATGAGCACTTTAAGGACAAGACCAGAAAGAATTTGTCTGGGAAATATTCAAAAGCAGCTGCAACCTCTCAGTGAAAGTGTGCAAGACTTGATTCAAATCTCAAAGTTTGGCATCTAATCATAGGCTGTCACCTCTGTGGGTTCGAGTCCCACAAGTGGCAATGCTGAGGACCTGTCCCAATATGACCCTGGCTGTTGAACGGGACGTTAAACCCCAACTTTGACTTTGACTTTGACTTTGATTCAAATCTCAAAGGACTTTCTATGTGATAAGAATTCTGTTCAATCTGTGTTGTAAAAGTTATTACAACTGTTAATTTACAAAACATTTTAAGCTGTATTATATTGTTAATACTTTTTAAAAGCTATACTTAGACCAATCTTAAAACATATAATGCAAACAAAATACTCAGACAACAGTTCTTGAGTGCACTAGGTGTAAAAATCACTTTTTGAAAAGAATTAGGAAAATATCCAAACTGTCTTTAATCTTTTATAATGACAAGTGGAGAGTAGATGAGAACTTGGCCTTTATGGATGAAATTAAATTATTATTTGGTTCTATTTTTGTAAATTGTAAAATTGTATCATAGTTTACTTCTTTGCATATTTTAGAACAAAAAAAATCATGATTAAAACCACACACATTTTATTTATTTATTTGGGTTTTAATGTCACTTTCAACACATTATATAGGTCATATCACAACGGGTAGTTTTATGGGCAGAGGAAACCAGTACATACAATTGGTCAAGGTTCTGTACTGCTAACTGCCGACCAACGGCAAGCAACCACCAGCTTTCCCACTTGAGGTCGGGTTACCACTCTGCCACTGTGCCCCCCACACACACATTGTAACTACTGTATAATAGAATTTCACAGTAATAATGTTTTTTTTTTTGTTTTTTTTTAATATGTTTATTTCACAAGAATACAGGGATACATTATTCACAAAAAAACACAACACACGAGACAATAAGACCTACCAAAATACTTGAAGAACATAAAGTAATACACCTTTGTACACTACATGGGGAACACAGACAAAACTTGAAACACACATTACACAGGAAGACTCCACAAAACAAAACCACTCCGTCTGCGAAAAAAACCCAAAAAAACCCACTTGTTCCATGAAATCTATTATCAATGTATTTCTTTCAGTCTTTTCAAGTTGGATTTAGCTCACTAAAGAAATCATCGGCCTATATTAGTTTTATTAGTCTTTTTAAGTTTAAACTGAGCTCACTGACCGTTCCTTCAATACTGTTTTTTGTACTGTACATAGCAATATAGATTTCAAATTTGGATTTCAAAAGGTAGAGAAAATGGACAAAGGAAAGGTCTTTTTGTTCAGTCTTTGTTTTATTTATGTACCATTTTCCAATTAAAATTACAATATTGTGAATATGATTTGATACAGTGTAAACAGTTTCAAAGAGATGGTATCCAAAAATAATTTCACATATTGCATAACCTTGTTCAAAGTGTATATTTAGAGTTGACCTTACCCAGGCAAGAATTTCTTCCCAAAATTTTGAGGTTTTTGGACATAAAAATAAGTGATGCTCAATTGTATCTATGGAATTGCAACAAAAGCAGAGATTACTATCCGTTATTTTCCATTTATATAAATTATAGTTGCAATTCAATAATCTATTGAGAATTTTATATTGAAAACATTGGAGATAAGTTTCAGGTACAATTTTATGTGTGAAAGTGAAGATTTTATACCATGGTTTACTATCTAAAAAGGGATATGATTCAACCCAGTGTTCAATGGCTGATGGTTCCTCAAGATCATCATTTAATACAGCCCAATAAAGTGATCTATTATTAACTTTTATAAATTCAACCTTTTTGCCTTTCACTTTTACATGTGGTATTGTTTGTCTGACAAAATTATCTACATTCCTTGTTTTTAGCTTCTCCTTCCATTTTACTGGAATAGCACTAGTGATTCTGTTGAAACTCATTACATCAATTGATTTTTGGACTTTAACATTAAATTCCTCAATACCGACTATGTTTCCATTATTAGAAACAATGTCTGCAATAACCAGATTGTTTGCAGCATCCCTTGGAACATTAAATTCAGATGGTTTCAGGGGTGTACCATTTGAACATATATATTTATTTTCAAACAAATGTTCATGCCAAATGTCTTCTACTGTGTATGGTGGCTTCGAATAGAAATGTTGCCAAGAGTCAAAAACTTGTTTATGGAATAATGTGAGGCATTTGTCTTTATACTCTATTGAAAGATTTTTCTTAAATTCTGACATTTTAATATTAAGTAAGTACCATGCAAGTATTTTGCATTTATTACTTTCCTTTAACAGAAACAATTTTTTCAACCATTTTATTTTAGAAGTCCTATTTATAGCAAAAATATCGGGCATTTTTAACCCACCCATTGAGTAAGTTGCACAGATGCTGCTTCTTTTTATCTTTGAAATCTTATTATTCCAAAGGAAGCTGAACAGTAAAGTATCAATCTTTTTTAAATAACTATATGGGCAGTAACAAGAGGATAAGAGATATTGTATTTGTGGTATCACCAAAGATTTAAGTATAAGAATCTTTCCCTTCCATGACAAATTACGACTTCTCCAAATATTTAGGATTTTGTCAATTTTTTTAATTTTGTCATCATAATTTAACCGAACTGCCTCATTTTGATCTTGAGAGAACCAAACACCTAGTGTTTTAAAACTATCACGGTTTACTCTAATTTTTTTAACACTGTGTGGCAAGGATATATCTTTATATCTATTAGTTCCAATTGGAACCACCTCAGTTTTTTCCATATTGAGTTTTAGACCGGAACATTTATAAAATTTTGAAAGCAGTGTCACTAGGTTCACAATCGAATGGAGGTCTTTGACAAAAATAGTTGTGTCATCAGCTAGTTGACAGAGTTTAAATTCTTGTTTTTCCACTGTTATGCCTTTTATATCAGTATTACTCCTGATCTTTATAGCCATAATTTCAGCAACCAATAAAAATAATAAAGCAGAAATTGGGCAACCTTGACGTATCCCTCTTTGTAGCTGAAATATTTTTGATAAATAACCATTGTTTGATACACATCCTTCAATTTTTGTGTAAAGTATTTCGATCCATCTAATAAAATTTTGCCCAAAGTTGAAAAATTTTAAAGATTTCTGAAGGAAAGACCATTCAATACTATCAAATGCCTTCTCAAAATCTATCAATAAAATATACCCTGATAATTGCTTTAAATTTGTATAAGACATGATATCATCTATGGTTCTGATGTTTTCTCCAATGAACCTTTCTTTGAGGTACCCCACCTGATCACTATGAATCAAGGAAAAAATAATGTTAATACAGCTTGCAATTGAAGTATTTAACCCCAGTTGAATTAAGAAAGTCTTCTAATTGCAATAAAGTGTTATTTAACTTTTCTTTGAAAACTTTATTTGCTGTCTAAAAGTTAATTGTTAATCTTGTCTGGAATGTTTAACATCAAGTGGTTTCGGAAAGAAATGATGTGTGTTTAGTTTAATAAAGTTGGTACAAAAACATAGGTTCAGTATTGAGTGTATTTAACAGGACAGGAGATAAAAGACCAGCATACAAATCATAATTGACTTTTCCATGTTACAACAAAGATAAAGCTATTTATGTCACCAAATCTTGTCTTTTTATTGAAGCGGCCCAGTGGAAGTGTTGTATCTCTTATCTCTGTATGTCTTAAAGTCAAAGTGTCAGAGTATTATTTGGTCAGGGGTACTAGCTTGTACTTACATAACAGTAATTTCTCTCCAGTAGATTTCACAGCCTTGATCAGTATTTTAAATAGAAGTATGAGCAAGTATCAAGAAAGTAGTGGAAAGAGGCAACATATAACTAGAAAGTCAGTTTATTAAAAGAAAACAGCAACCTATGCTATTGTGAAACTATATATCTGTACAGATAGGATACACAGTTTTCAGTAAAATATTATATACAGTGTAATATATAACCGTCCATGCAGAATCAATGTAAAGTTTAGTCAGTCAAAAAGAAAACAATCTTTGAGTTAAATGGCCCAACTGAATTGTACTATTCAGTTATTCATACAGATATTCCGGTACTATTAATATTCTCAGTCATGGGACAACTTTATGAGTCTCCTAGAAAAAAATTTAGAGTGACCTACTCAAAGGGGTATCTTAGCTTGTTTCTCTCACTGCTTGTTAATTTTCAATGAGCACTCTGTCAGGCTTTAATTACTGCTGATAAATATCAGTATACCAAAATTATTCTACTAAAATAATTAAATATCACCTGTTAAGTAACTGGGTTAAATAATAAAGGCACCTACTGTGATTTCCAAGAGTATTCTGATAAGATATCTGTGATACTATAAGGTAATAACAATCTGAAAGCTGTCACAACAATGAAGTAAGTTGGAGCCAAATATTGAAAAAAAATCATGTCTGTTAATTATAATATGTAAACAAAGACTAGAGGGATGATAGCTTTCTAATAAGTTGTGGTTGTAGATTACCTCAGTGGATAAGTGTGAAAGTATCAGAGTGGAGTGAACAAATCTGCTGTTAAATTCTCAGGAGAGATGTTTAAACAGAGGAGTTCTGAGCTAAACTCCACAAATCACCTATTTTACTCTCAATTTATAAGACCTACTCTGACTTACTCTGGTTTCCAAAGTACATAGATAGCCACAATGCCTAGAAGCCATTGATTGGCTGGGCTTACTCTGACATACTCTGTCTCTACTCTGACATTCAGAGTAATTATTTGCACAAACTTACTCAAAATATAGGAAAACTACATTACCACAGATTATTAAATATGTCCCAATACATCAAGAATATTTAAGTACAATTTTATACAAATGTATATAAATAACTTTTGAGACATAATAAAGACATTCAGTTTTATACTAAACTATCCCCAGAATACATTCCTCACTCTACACAAGTGTGTGTACTGAAACAAAACCACTAAAAGATTGAGATTTACTGAAAATGAGAGCACACAGATACACATTCAAAGAAAGCATGTTCAGCCAAGAAAATCAATAAAGTGAGTACAGGGTTAAAATATCCCCCCTCTCAAAGTCCTGCACTACAGAAATGCTTTACCTAGTGGTGATCCTTATTTGGATCTCAAGTATTTACAATACCGAGTGGGAAAAGTACACTCCTTCCTGGCTGTAACAGATTATAATTTTAAAATTGTCTGGTAAACAAAATAAATAACTAGAAAAGCAATTCTGTCACTTGGATAATTTTAATGTGTCCTCTAGTCATGAATTAATTAGATTGAAAAGGAAAAAAATGATCTACCCCAGACCCTTTACATTATTTTATGCTGCATCAAAACCTTACATCAAACTTTGAACTATTTTCACTGCAAATTTAATGGATTGTTTCATGAATCAAAGTGAAATCCTATCAATAATTAACTTTGAACTTAAAAGGACTATAATAGGGTTTTCTTAAAATTAACATGTATTAAATGTCTACAGATAGATTTAAGGTGCCATGGCGGTGCAGTGGTAACACACTGGACTCCCACCTATGAGGTCTGCAGTTTAAACCCCAGACCCTATGTGGGAAAGTTGATAGTTGCTTACCGATGTTCGGCATTTTACAGTACAAAACTTTGACCGACTGGTTTCCTCTGCCCATAAAACTACCCACTGTGGTATGACCTATACAGTGTTGAAATCGACGATAAAACTTAATTAAATAAATAAACCTACAGATAGATTCATGGCTGTGGCTATACATTATCTTCTTGAATTAGTGTCAAACATAATGTTCTATTGTATCTTCACCATAAATACTGAACATGTTTAGCATACATTTCCAAACTTGAAGCAAAGTTCATTCAAAACCTCTTATATTCTTGAAGGACTCATGCCCACCACACCAGTCCCATTAATATGGAAAATGATGCCTGATGATGGAAAGGTCTTGTTACCTTCTGAGTTATACAATAGCAATATCCATTTTTATCAGTCATCTTTATCAGTCATATGTCACCAAAGTGTGAGCTCCTAAACATTTATAATCATCTATGTTAGCAAGTGTAAACAATCTGGGATTTTAGAAAATTACTTATGGAAATTTAGTAATGTCCACAAAAATGAGCTAGTTTTGTACTTATATGGATTTATTAATTCTACATTGAACAATAGCACTTGAAGACTGCATACATCTACCAAGGCCCAACACCTCTAATATTGTTTATGAATGTAATTACAAAATCCTTGAATTCATGTATCCAGATGGTGATTTGAATCAGCACCAAAATTGAATCATCTGTTCCTTAATTGTACCATTTTCAACTTTTTTTTCAAGATGTTTTTTTTTTCAACAATGTAAATCCATAATTGTTTGAGCTATTTTGCAAACATATAAAGTCATCCTCTTGCAGACATATCCTCAATAAATACTTTAATTTTCTCTGGTGAAAAGTATTTTAGCATTTTAATATAGCTTTGTCTTTCCAAATTATGACAAATACTCCCCTAAACATGGTAGAAGCTTTAGAAACTTTGAAGATACTTAATACACTATTAATTAAAATATATTTCCTTACATTTTCAAATTTTAAAATCCATTTTAAGGATTTATATACAGAAATTTAAACTTCATATAACACATAAGTAAAACAGTAAACTTCATATAACACACAACTAAAAGAGTAATAAATGTTGAGAAATTGAGTTCCAGAAAGTCCCCAAACATAGTCGTCAAGCGAGTTCACAGTTTCCAACTGCGCATGCGGTAACAGGTCGTATCGTTTCCGGTGTAGCGCCGGATTTTACACCCCACCTAAAATGCATGGGGGTGTAATATATATGACAAGTTCACTGAATATTGAAATATATTTTATGATACCTGAACACATGGATGTTATTGCATATCAGAGTATTTTATTAACAATGGTATTTTACAGTTTTCTATGTAATAATAATAATACTGTAATAATAAAGTTCTTCAAGAATGATTTTTACTCTGAATATAATATAAACCATACAAGCATATGTAAATGAAGAAATTTATGTTACATTATCAGGGAGAAGTATCTCCCGTAATTACCTTAAAAAGAGTTTTTCAACAATACCAATTAATCCTGTGAGCTTAGCTAGTCACTTAACCACAAGTGAAACAAATAAGTTCAAAAGAATGCTAGAACAAAAGGCAAATCTAAGACAAATCCATTTACCAAGTCACATACATAGCCAAACAAATCAACTTAAAGAGTCTTGTACAATAGACATATCATAATCTAATCCAGTTTCTGTCACACCCCAGAAGTAAAACAAATCAAGTTCTAAGCAGTGGTTAGACAATGGACAATTACAAACTCAATTGCAATCTAACCAATAAAAGGTTTGCTTTTAATCTCCAATTGCTCTGTATGGCCCAGTAGGGGGTGTAAGTTTTGATGGGGTGTAAAATATGGCAGCAATATTTTACACCCCCTAAATCCCCTATTGTTAGGGGTGTAAAATATGATTGCCATATAATGCACCCCCTAAAAGATCAAAGAGAGGGTGTAAAATATGGCAGGGGGTGTAAAATATGGCGTTACACCGGGTCAAAGTTCGAGAGGTGTAGGAAGTAACTTGGAAGAGTAGAAAGCAGTTTTAAATTTTTCTTTAATGTAAAGAAAGTGCTGATTGTTTGAAAAGCATTTTAATACAAAATGTTGTATAATATACTAATTCAATACAATCTACATCAGTTTCTTTATGTCATTTTCAAAAGGGAAACTTTTGAGCTTTTATAACCAATTATCGCTCAGTGCATATAAGGATACTTCCAACACCCTGTCTTTTTGTGACAGGGTGTTGTAAAATCTTCAATAACTTTGGCATTTCTGGATGGATTTTCAGACCAGAAGAAAGGTTATATTCGTGGCTTTCCAAAGATATAAGTTTAATGGATGTAGGTTGAACAATTGATTTTTGAGAATTTTTTGGAAAGTGAAAATGTCAGATTTTAATACATTTTTTGAAATACCAGGGCCATTAAATCCTGAATAACTTTGGCATTTTCCAACAGATATATTTTAAATTAAGGTCACCTGAAAGTCAGAATCGTAGCTTTTCACTGATTTAAGGCCATTCATGTCGGAGCATTTTCCTGATTTTCTAGAATTTTGTAAATATGCAAAAGGTATATGATCGTAGTACTGTTGTTATTAAGGGCTTACAAATGCCCTTGTAAATTGTTGGAGGAGTTTTTGTCAGTTATAGATTTAACTGTACTCATTTATTAATCTTAAGGTTGCCATTAAATTTCAAAAATGTTTTGTTTGTCATTGCACTCAGTATTGCAATACAGTGACATTGAACCTAGGCAGAGGTATTCAAGCTCTGAGTGCTCTTATTTACCCAGATACAATTCCACTGTTGGACTGATGTATGTTGGTTATTGGTCTATTGCTAGCAATTTTTGCTAACCTTAAATTCAGATTTATTTTTTTTTGTTTTATGTCACGTTCAACAGCCAGGGTCATATTGTGATGGGTAGTTTATGGGTGGAGGAACCAGTACATACTAGTTGGTCAATATTCTGCACTGTAAACCACCGGGCATCAGCAAGTAACTACCAACTTTCTAACATGAAGCACCCAGGCCAAGATTCGAACCAGCGACCTCAGAGGTTGAGTGCTTTTGTTCATCTAACCTTTGACTCTTGCCTCAAGGTCAGATAGGATTGACCAATAAAAAAAATCATGCCATGTATCTCCCACAGGTTTGTTTATTAGTTTCATTACAGCCACCAGCTGAGGTTATGTAATCATTGGGGTTTGTCCGCCTGTTAGTGAACAACGTAACTCAAAAAGTTGTGAATGGATTTTCTTCAAATTTTCAGAGTTTCCATATATTCTTAAGTAAGAAGTAAATTAATTTTGGAGGTGTCAATACCAATGCCACTAGTATTAGGGCCACCTTAAATTCATGGTGGAGCAGCGGTCTGCCGTTCAATCAGACCCTATGTGGGGAAATTGGTGGTTGCTTACCAACGGTTGGCAGCTTATGGTACAAAACCTTGCACAACTGTATGTGCTGGTTGCCTCTGCCCCAAAAAACACTCATCGTGATATGACCTATACAGTGCTGAAAGTGACGTTAAAAAAACCCAAATAATTGGGAATTGCAAAATTGTTTTGACTGGGGACTATCCACCTTCACTATGCTTGTTGGGTTTACTTCAGGTTTGTATGGAGCTGCTCCATGTAGGGGGTGAAAAGTCTTTTCTTTGATTTCATATAATTTGTTTATTCATATTCACACTCCATTTGTGTTGTTTATTTCACAAGTTCTTTACATTGATATTTTTTTCTCATTTTATTAAATACATTAATATTTTTAAAAGCACATGAATTTCAGCACGAGAAATATTACTTAATCTTATACATAGCTAATGGCTTTGCAAATTATAACAGACACTATACATGTAAAGACAGCTTTTATCAAAGATATTTAAAAATTGAATAATTTCTAAAGCCAATTTCATTCGATTTCATACAATGATTTATCATTATCTGGTCATAGTACTGGAGTTTATCCATTCTTAAAAAAATATCCATTCTATGGACAGCAAAGTTATTCTGGATGACTGAGGATAAGACACAATTGTATATGTATCTGGCATCTTCATTTGCATCTTTCTTCATGATCTTATGCCTCATATTATTTACCTGAAAATACAAAAAGAGCTTTCAAATAGCTGTCAATTGACCAACTTTGAAGACAACTGTTGCAGAAATAAATACTGGCACAGAAAAAACATTTTGTTTGTAATATTTTTAAAAATATCTAAAAAACCTGTCAATGTATGTATGTATATCTATCACATATTGTTATACATTCAGCGGTGGCGAAAAAGGGTTGAAGTGACAATTACAGAGGAGTGTAGTTTAAGGCCTGTATTAGGCTATTTCTTTCACAAACAGCCAGTAATGATGTGGTTTAAGTGATAACAGAAATATAAAATAAATATTTTCACCCATTCCTGCAAAGGCAGAAATTGGCTTGTAAAATATATGTGTTGATACCGGGGGGGATATAAACTATTGCTTCACACAGAAATTTATTGATGCGGTTTAACTGCAAATACATAAAATGTGTATACAATTAAACAATGACACTATATTGCTCAAATTATTTCATTTAAACATTCAAACAATCTTTGGACTATGAATTATACAAACTTGAAATTAATTATTTCTGTAAATGCTGAATGTCCTTTGTTAATTGACTTTATTTAATTACTTAAAATGGCTGTCATTACTTATTAATCCATAATTGTCACATGCGTTGCATTTGCAAGGACCATACACAAAAAATATAACAAAACAAAGCCTTAACTGAGTTTAAATGTCACTTTAAATGCATATTAATTAATACAGCAGCTACATATAATACCAAAGTTTCTTTAATGCACTCTAAAAATGTATTAAAGTGACATACTGTCAATAAAAAACTTCTCTTACAGTTTTATATTAGTACTTCTGCAAACAAATTTTATATATATATATATATTGAATACATGATAAAGTTAGAGCCTCAAGAAAGGCTACTAAAATAATATAATTACAAATGTGCTATACATATTTCAACAATTAAGTCATTTAGAATATTATGGTATATCTTTGACACAGTAGCAATGCAACATTTAGATTAAATTTATAAGTAATACACAAGTAACTGAATACCATCAAGAAGATTAAACAATTAAAATTTACTAGAAAAGTTATTAAATTCATTAGATTAATTTATACTAACAGAAATCTGTGAATAATCCCCAATATCAAGTTTGTCCCTTTTTACATTGAATTAGAAGTTGTCACTTTGAACACTTATCTTTTTTTGTGCAAAAACACACAATGCAACTTAATTTAACAAGTGAACATTTATTTATTTATTTGGGGTTTTTCGTCGCTTTCAACACTGTACAGGTCATCTCACGACGGGTAGTTGGAAGGGCAGAGGAAACCAGTACATACAGTTCGACAGGGTTCTGTACTGTAAACTGCCGACCAACGGCAAGCAACTACCAGCTTTCCCACTTGAGGCCGTGCCGGGAACCGAAACCCGTTCCTCAGAGGTGGGAGGCGAGAGTATTGCCACTCTGCCACCGTGGCCCCCTTAACAAGTGAACAACATACAAACACTAAAATAAAGAAAAATTAACCACATAAACCCACGCTCTTTGACCTAAATTCTGACAACAGTTTCCCATGAAAATGACCATTTATCATGTGCACATTTTAAATACTTACAAACTATCACTTACATGGAGATGTGTTGAAACAGACCACAAAAATTTATGGGCATGAAATATAATTTTTCTTGTGTGGAGCATAAACATGTACATATATAGTCTTTGATGTTCCTTTTCTGTAGGCATATTTGTGTGATAAGTCAGTAACTGCACTGTACTACAATGAACCTAATAAATTTAACTCTCTTCAATGGACTAACAAAGACCAAATAATAATGTAATATGCATCAATTTTGCCTGGTTTATAGTTTATACAGAACCCAACGAAATGCATTTTAAAGACTGTTAAGTTTCAAAAATCCCCAATTTTCACCCATCTAACAAGACTGAAAACAGTATTTTAAAATATTTTTCCCCAACAAATGTTATTCTATATGTATGGTTTTATGTCCACTTACAATTCTAATGAAATATGTCCCTTAACAGGTATTTACATCAATTAGTTTCGCCAACTTCTTATTTGTAGATTTACTTCCCACACCTCTTGACCTTTGACCTACGCTACGAGATCTGCAACAGGAACGAGACATCTCATATCTCATCTCCTATCTTCCGGCTGCTCTCTCGTACAAGTATGAGACATAAAGAAAAATTCAATTAAATTCCGTAACTGTAAGTGTAGGTAATGAAGGGTTGAAGTGACAATTACAGAGGAGTGTAGTTTAAGGCCTGTATCAGGCTATTTCTTTCACAAACAGCCAGTAATGATGTGGTTAAAGTGATAACAGAAATATAAAATAAATATTTTCACCCATTCCTGCAAAGGCAGAAATTGGCTTGTAAAATATATGCATTTTAAAGACTGTTAAGTTTCAAAAATCCCCAATTTTCGCCCATCTAACAAGACTGAAAACAGTATTTTAAAACATTTTTCCCCAATGTAAAACGCATATTTTGTTATTCTATATGTATGGTTTTATGTCCACTTATAAGTCTAATGAAATATGTCCCTTAATACAGGTATTTAGATCAATTAGTTTCGCCAACTTCTTATTTGTAGATTTACTTCCTACACCTCTTGACCTTTGACCTACGCTATGAGATCTGCAACCATCATCACGCGGGATTCACAGTCGTCAAACACCCCCCAGTCCAATGGACCTTTCCACGGTGTCAATCAAAATACCGCAAATCGGCATATATCCTGTTTACTACAATAGCAACAACCAATCATTTCCTCCGATTTTCAACGGCGCCATTTTGAATCACAAAAACGTGGCCATTTTTAGGGACATATTTGTAAATATTATTGCTTTCTGACAATGGAACAAAAAGAAACCACAGTGTAATTTCATAAAAATATTATATCATCAATCCTACCTACTTTTAAAATGTCCGCAAAGCATACATATGTTCCCAAGCTGCCATTGTTTACATATTACTGCAATGCACGAGGATTTGTTTTGATCAATAAATTGTTCATTTATTTATTTTCTAATTTTTGTCATAATGAAACAAATATACTTTATCATATTATTTCTTATTATACGTTCCATCCAATCATTTAAAATATGTGTTATTTCTCGTATATCTTGAAATACTCAATGTTTACATTTCATTTCCCGCCATTTTCGCCATTTGTTTGTCAGACAAAGCCTGACATGGAGACAACTAAAATACAGAAAACCAGGAAGTGGGCGTGGCCTATGGAACGGTCCATGCAGACTTCCGGGACCTCGGTCGAACGAGTATAAAACAAATAGACGAAATTTCAGTTTTTTGATTATAGAAAACAAAATACCTCAACTTTTGAAGATATTTTCTGCTGTGTTAGTGCATATATAGGGGCTTTTTATATGGCAGACAAAATTTGTTTTATAACGGCCATTAATCTTATGTATCAGAAGGAAATGTAAAAGAGTCTGAATACTATACCGAATACCAAAAAAATGAGGTCCTCATTCTCTTTGAATACCTGTCCAATAAGTAAAAATTTCTTACTTAATGTTACAGATTGATCAAGCAAAAGTCTATTAAGCTATAAAAGCTGCCAATTTTCACCAGAAAATAATATTTTGGTGGTTTGGATTTAAAATATGTATTAAATATAAATTATTATTTTGTATAACTATTCTATAAATCTGTATTTATTTTCACTTAAATAAGAAATTGGTATTTTTGTTGCAGTCATATGACTCCATGCAATTCGGATAGTATATTAATCTACATCAATTACATTTTGATGAGCAATATTTTTCAAAGGTACAATCCAGAGCACCTGCAAATTGCCTAATTAGCATGTAACACGAAAACTCCACAGTAAGTATTTATATCTGTCAATTATTCTCATAATATTTTGGGCTTGAAAATATGTTGTAAAACTAAAAATATTTATTTCTGTTCTGTAGCTTCGGAATACATATAAATTTCTTTTCATTAAACAAATTTTATATTTGAAATTAATTTGTAAGAGTACTTATGGAAGTCAGACATTTTTATAGCATGAAAACCCCATGGATCACCATACACATTAAAATAATGTAAAGTAAATTTCGCCAAAAAAATCCATATCTTATGAAAGAGGTCATTTTCTTTTTCAAAAATTGCCAATAATACCTAGCAAGGAAATACATTGAAATCATAGGTATGTAATTCATTAAAGGTCTTAGCCGAACCGTAGACATATGCTGACTTTATGTGCACATGTAAGTTAAATATAAGATTTGGCTAAGACTTTATTGTCAATACAGTCACTATAATCTTTTATGACAGTTGGGATGCCGATACTGAACTAATTATATATTTTTCATGGCCAGTAAGTGCTTGCTATAACCCCCCCCCCCCCCCCAAAAAAAAAAAAAAATAACAATAATAAATAAATAAATAAAAAAACAACAAAGTTTAAAAAAATAATCATTTTTTCTTAAGTTAGCATTAATTATTTATTTTAATTATTATTGTTATTTTTAAGTATTATGAATTAAATGTTTTTTCCATCAGAAAGTCTAGTATGTTCACAGAAATAGGTATTCCAAACTCCAAAACAATACTGCAAATCTCACTTAGTGCTAGTATTCGTAGAATGTTGAGCACACATTGACTGGTATTCATACAGACTTTTTAAAAATTATATAATTCGAATTCAATAAAATATTTTAAAGTATAACTGTTTGTCAAATATACATTCATTAATTTATTGTATATTTCAGGCCTTGCCCTAATAAAACATTCTCCACACTTACAGTTATGGAATTTATTTGATTTTTTATGTGTGTCTTATACTCGTTTGAGTCCCCGGAAGCCCGCATTTTCTCGTAGTCGATTGACGACTGTGGGATTGCTTTTCCTCGAAAACAAACCCTCACAGAAACCGCGAGGAATTCTGGGAGTAAACAAAGAACTACTTTTCAACCAGGAAGTGTTTTCCGTAGCATGGAAAATGTTCAAAAATAAATGTTTTCTATCATAACACACGTTCTTCTTAATTTTCTTTAAAAATATACATACAGACCTACAAAATAGTGATTTTTCAGCAGGAAAACATTACTTAAAGTGTTGTTTCTAGTCTTCTTACATGGGCGAAAATGGAGTTTCAAAACCAGTAATTATTCTACGATTTTTAAAGTGGTGATCCGTGGATTTTTCTTGCTGTTAAACCTGTATAATTGCTTTGAAGATTGTCACAAATACTATTTCAAAGTAAAATAAATTTTATGAATGTAAATTTACATATATTCGTCCCCAAAATTCATTACAATTTGCTACAATGCCAAACAAAAACATTGATAATGCATGAGAGTAATAAAAATTAATGAAAAAAATAAATAAATAACATTAAAGACGTTTGAACAATAATAATGATTAATTTTAATTCTACATATCTATACATGTGTACATTTAACAAATGTTTTGTAGGATTTTGAAAATTATTAATACTATTTGATTATTTATTTATTTTATTTTTTTTTTTTTTTTGCATTGGAATTATAATTTTTAACAGCCAAGGATTATATACAAAAATGTTACTTTCAGTATGTATTCTGAAAATGATCTTTTAGCATTTTTTATTTTGTAAAAATAACATTTGTTTAAGCATTTAAAAAAAATTAGTTCAGGTGATAAGCCCGACTTACCACAACAACCCCAGATGCCAGAGGTTTTTTTTTACATTTTTGTACTAGTTGGCTGAGATGCTCATTAACCAGCATACATTAGCTCTGGGTTATATTTTTTTTTAAATATTACCAATCAACATGTATTTGGGATTGGAACCACAATGAAATTTTAAATTTTCAAGTATATTTAAAACAAAGATATGTAACATGAAAATCAATGAATAAAGCAGCAATAAATTAATACAAAACATAGAATTAGCTTAGTTACTGAAAATGAAAAATATCTCACATTCTCTTAGATAATAAAAAATCTCATGCTTCTTCATTCAACTTGGATGTCTTGTCATTATAGATAGATACCAAGTGTTGTATGATTTAAAATGGTATATTAGTAAAATATATTTTTGATTGGAAATTGTATGTTCAACCCAAAATTCATTAAAATTTACTAGAAAGCTGCAAAAATTATTGACAATAACTGAGAATAATAAAAAAATAATGAAAAAATAACATTGAAGATATTTTATTAATAATAGTAATAATAATAATGGTTTATTTCAATTCGTACCTATACATGCAAACATTTAACAATTTCATTTTAGAATATAAAAATTATTTATTTATTTATTTATTTATTTTTTCTTTGAAATTATATGACAACCAAGTAATATATACAAAAAAACATCAAAAGAAATAAATGAAATACACAAAAAAGCTATATTTATTTGGGATTTTATGTCGCTTTCAACACTGTACAGCTCATATCACGATGGGTAGTTGGAAGGGAAGAGGAAACCAGTACATACAGTTCATTAGGGTTCTGTACTGTAAACTGCCGACCAACGGCAAGCAACTACCAGCTTTCCCACTTCGAACCCCGGCCTCAGAGGTGGGAGGCGAGAGTGTTACCACTCTGCCACCATGGCCCCTACAAAAAAGCTATATGAAATTGCACTAAAAAAAATTAAACATAAATAGCAAAAAGATGTCTCATAAAAAAATTAACACAATACAAAACACAATAATTAAGGTTTCTGAAAATTATAAACCATGTCCTTATATTTTTTCTCTGAAGAATTAATTGTAGGTTGCAATATTGTATGCAGACATCTAAAATATTTGTTTCCAGTATAAAATATGCATGTCTTGTTTAGAGGATTTAAGATTTTAAAGTTAGATAAGGAAACTTGTGACAAAGAATTCATGACATTTTCACCATAAATGGGATGTGTTAACAGTCTAGATAGATGCCACGTGTTGTAAGCTTTAAAATGGTGTATTGCTTGTCAAAATCGAGCAAGAAATAACAATTTTATGAATTTTCAAACTATTTTATACGATTGCTGTAGAAAAAAAATCTTTTTTAAAAACTATTCTTGTTGGCGCATTAATACAGTAAAGTGGTGCGTAGGTACACAGCGAGCCATAGACACGACGGTTTCTGAGAGAGATCTTTTTTCGAGAGGAAAAAGTCTCGCGAGAGAATGATCTGCAACGAGAATGAGACATCTCATATCTCATATCTTCCGGCTGCTGTCTCGTACAAGTATGAGACATAAAGAAAAAATCAATTAAATTCCATAACTGTAAGTGTAGGTAATGTTTTAGTGTGGCAAGGCCTGAAATATACAATAAATTAATGACGATATACATGTATTTGACAGTCACACTTCTAAATATTTTGTTGAATTAATTTTCGAAAAAATATCAAGTAGAAAGCCAAATTCATTAAAAATACATTGAAATTTTGAAAATTCTTGATTTTTTGTATCCAAAATAAGATCCAGATCTTTCTTTTAGTAACTTCTTCCTTTGGCCAGGTCCTACCCACAAAATTTTCTTAATAAATATCTGTTCATTAATTCTTGAGTAACCTAAACACCAAAAAACAGACAGACAGACAAATAGACAAACAAGTTGCACCCAAAAACATAAACTGCTGGTGGAGGTAAAATATAGCTTAAAAGTCACTTCTTAGTGAAAATCACTCATGGTAAATTTTTGTGACGGGCTGTCAAGGTTTTGAAAGAAAAAAAGAGAAAATAAAAAGAGAAATAATAATTAATAAAAATGATGAATATACCACTCCCCTCTTTATTATCTTTGTGTCAATTTCAAGACATAAAATGAGAAGAAATATTTTTACTTAAAGACAGCAAGTATCACAAGCTAGGTTTGTGACCTCACAATGAGAATTGCATTGTGACATCATAAGTATAATGACATCAGAAAGGAAAATATTGATTTTTTACGTATGTGATGAAGAGAAGCAGTTTCACTGTGTATTCCCAATTAAAAGTAAGAAAAACTCTCTCCTGACTTTAATTTGTAAACAAATTACACCAAATTTGGAAGAATCTGTCTGTACCCCATGAAATACCTGCCCACCAAATTTGAGAGAGATTGATGTCATAGTTTTTGAGCTATAAGGGCAAAACGGTGCACAGACAGACAGACAGACAGAAAGACAGACAGAAACAAACTGATTACAATAACCCTCTCCTATCGTCGAGCGTTAAAAATTTGTATGAATACCAGTTCAATGTGTGTTCAACATGCTAGGAATACCTGCACTATGTGTGATTTGAAACCTTGTTTTTGAGGTTTGAAATATATATTTTGTCAACAAAGAAGACTTTTAGAAAAAAAAACACTGGTTTTAATAATTAAAATTAACACTTGATGATAACTTACAAGAAAGTGCCTGTTTTGTCCATTAATTTTTCCTGTTTTTATGTGTGTGTGTGTGTGGGGGGGGGGGGGGAATTGACATAAAACTCAACAAGTCTGAAACTCAACAATTTTTTGCATCTTGCATTTATTTTCTTAATATTTTTGGCTTCAACGTTTTGGATTTTATGTTCTGTTCAACAGCCAATGCTATATTAGGACAAGTCCTCAGCATGGTCAGTTGTGGGAGTTTGGAGTATTGTGGTTTGGCTTCAAAATATGTATTAAATATATAAATTTATTTCTGTTGTGTATATATACAAATATCCATTTCATATTTCACAATAGAAATTTTAAGCAGACAATCTTAATAACAGGAAAACTAAAAAAATTGTCAGACCATTTTACTTAACATCTAAATTTGAAGCCTTGTCCCAGATTTTAATGCTAGGATAGCTGGTCATTATATATCTGTTTAAATACAAATAAAATTGGTTGAATTATTACTATCATTACTTGTGAAATATATACCACATTTAAGTCTAAATAAATTGATGCTATTAAGAGTTTTAAGATTTTTTGTGAATACTGCCTGTAATTTTTGATGATTTCGGGGGTGCACAGCAAAAGATATACAACAATATAAAGTGACCGTAACATATACAATAGTTGACATAATTTTTTAAAAATAAAACATATTTTTAAATGTTATAAAATTACAGAAAAAAAAACAGACTGAGTGCTCAATCACTACGCTATATGATGTTATTTTTACATCACTGGGAATCAAACCCTGGCATCCCAGTCTGAGGTAACCCTTAAATTTTGTAGAATAATTGCCAGTAACTAGTTTCTGGCGAAAACTAGTAGCTTTTATGGCCAAATACACGTTGGCTTGAATAATTTGTAATATATAGTGAGAAATTTTTACTTATTGGACATGTATTCAAATGGACTGAGCACCTCATTTTGAGGTATTCAGGACACATGGAACAAGTATTCATACTCTTCTACATTTCTCTCTCGTAGGTCTGCCACATAAAAGGCCATATAAATGCACTAACAGAACAGAAAATACCATCAAAGGTTGAGGTATTTTCCCAGCAGGCACGCAACTTTGAAATCTGGTTGAATCCAAGGTAGAAATCTGGTTGAAATACGTGTAGATTTTGCAAACCGTTTTTAGTTGGATCCAGCCGGTGAAATCATGTTGAAACCAACGTTGAAATCAGGTTGAATTCAATGGGTGAAATCTGGTTGAAGTACATGTAGATTTTGCAAACCGTTTTTGGTTGGATCCAACCAGTGAAATCAGGTTGAATTCAATTGGTGAAATCAGGTTGAATTCAGTGGGTGAAATCTGGTTGAAGTACGTATAGATTTTGCAAACCGTTTTTGGTTGGATCCAACCAGTGAAATCGGGTTGAATTCAATTGGTGAAATCAGGTTGAATTCAGTGGGTGAAATCTGGTTGAAATACGTGTAGATTTTGCAAACTGTTTTTGGTTGAATCCAATGTATGAAATAGGGTTGAATTCAATGGGTGAAATCAGGTTGTTTACACTCTCTTCTTTATTTGAATCATTGTAGCTTGTGTGTCATGATTATAGCTTCTTAATAATATTATACAATAACTATCCATATGCATATTTTACAATTTTAATACATCTTCAAAGTAATTAATTCTTTTCAAGATGACATGTTTTCATGAATCATTGTATATTCAATATTCTATTTCTGATGACATTGTAATAACACATAATTTTGCATCAGCTTTCAAATATAATTGCTCAAGATATGTAAATCCATATTTTCCAACTAGCTATCCATTTTTATGGTATTAATAGGACCGGTATTATTCAGTGCCTTCACTTGAAATTCTTTTTGTGAAATTTTAAAATAATTTTTTTTTCTTTGTAAATAACAAGCAATTGTGACATTATTTATATCTTCAGTATTTTATCCAATCAGTTTCTTTTAAATGTTTTATTAAGTTGGCTATAATTATATTGTAATTATAAAGAAGCTATAATCATGTAGCAAAGCCACAATGCTCAGTTCAGATGCTTGTGTCTCATACAACTTTGTCATATAAACTGAAAAAAAAACACAAGAAAAGCCACATTTGTAGAACGTCACCCATTACTCCCTACCTTAATTAGTTGTCAGTTCTGACCACAAAAAACAGACCTAAAGAAGTGAACACCATGCATGCAATTGAGCAAAGGTAAACCCCCACCTCCACCCCTGCTGTGTTATGTAATTACTTTTAGTCACAGGCCTAATGTTCTGTGTAGCAGGGTACGGATAAGAAAATCCAGGACCCCCCCCCCCCCAACCTCACTGTTGTGTGATAAAATGTTATAGCTTAGGTTCTGTATAGAGAAGTTTTCAGTGTAAACTTGCAAACTGAAAACTAGTTATTTGTGTATGGGAGAATGTGAGAAACAAATTCAAATTACTAAGTTTTGATGAATAAGTTTGAATTTATCTTTTTTTTTTTTATTTAAGATAAGTTTGACTTCAAAATGTTTTTTTTTAATTATCAGGAATTGCATTAATCAAAATATAATTATAAATTATAAAAATTATATTTGGGTGCCTCAGTTTTGTTGTTGCTATAAATTAATAAGGAGACTGGATAAAAGCTACAAGTACATGCACACATAATCTTTATCATCTTTATAATCTTTAAAAAATTAGTCTTTGCTTTACAAATACCTACAAATTCAAAAACTATTGCAATAATAATTCTTTCAAACAGTTAGACTTAATCACTATATCACCCTCTAGAAAAAGAATTTTCAATCAACGATTACTAGTCATTCATTTCCCAATATTCAACCTGTTTTCTGTTCAATAACATGACTAAGATTTCATGTTGAAAAACCTAACTTGATTTAGTGGTGATTTTTTTATGCAGTATCACCACTTTTTCCAGTCAGAAATCCAGCTTTGAAATAGTGTTGAAATTGTGTCCGTGTCAATTTTTCAACCAAAAATCACCATGATTTCTGGTCAAAATATCACTACTTTTTCATGTCAGAAAACTAACTTAGATTTAGTAGTTGATAATGTACATTTCAACGTCAGGACCTGTTTTCAACTCTAAATCAATGACATTTCAAGGCGTGTGCCTGCTGGGTTGTCTTCCGTACCAAATAACTGAAATTTCGTCTATTTCTTTTATAACTCGTTCGAGAGAGTCGCAGGAAGTTTCGGTGCGTTTGACGACTGTGCCAAGGTGTGCATCGTTTTCGGTGCGTTTGACAACTGTTTTTGACCATACCGTACACACGGAAACAACGCTTGATCCGTGTGTGGGTAATTTCATTTTTTAATGGTTTAGTGGATGGCGATTTTATAACTTGAATACCAAACAATATTTTTAAATCATACACATAGTCACTACTGTACGTAGTTGGTGAGCGATATTAAAGGTATGCATAAGTAGCACTATCGTCACACTTCCTATTATCGTGCGCTTCACATAAATTTTTCCGTTTCTTGTCCATGTACCAGCAATTCTGTTTTGTTTTCTTAGATCTCGTCCGTGCTTTGCCAGTTCTCCATTTCTTTTAGTCAAATGTTCATTGTATCCTATGGATTTGACTTCGTTACGCTGCCGCCGCTGCAGTGTGTAGAGAGATTTCACCGTTACTGTACCGCTCTACTGTAACGAAAAAAATATTATAGCTACTGCCTCGCGCCGTAAATTGGCACAACTTGGACACAAAATCTTTATTTTCGTTTGTTTTAACTGAAGTTCCGTGGGTTTCTTTTTATTATATCCCCAGACGAAAGTCGGGGATATATTGGATTCAGGTCCGTCGCGCCGCCGCCGCCGTAGAAATTTCCTTGTGGACGCGATAACTCAAAAACAAATTAATATTTTTTTTTCAAACTTGGTACACATGTTAAGGGTGCCCAAAGGAAGATCCCTATTTTAAGGTGACCTTAAACTCCCAGTAAAAAAGAACTTATGGCCACCTTAAGGTCAGAAATTGCACTTTTGGCCACTTAGAGCCCTGTAGGTCACAAACTATGATGCTCAGCTGGCTGAAATTTTACCTGACAACACATTAATATGTTCTTAGTACATGTGCCGAAAATCATGACTTTAAGTTGAGGAGAAAATTGTGTTTGAGGCCCATAAATACCCCCACTTAGGGATTTTTTGCTATACTTTTCACATATTTTGCCCTATAATTTGGAAGTGATAATTCTGATGAGTCTCAAACTGCGCTAGGTATAACTTTGATATGTAATCCTTGTCTGTAGAAAATTTTAGGGCTGTAGGTTTACCCAAAGGGGTCGACTTAAGGTCTCAAAAGTGCCCACAGAGACCCAATTTATGCACTTTTTGCCACTTTCAAGCACTGTAGCTTTCAAACTAGGTTGGTGCTTCATGGTAGAGCCCGCGAAATGAATTTCCGCGAAAATTTTTTGGAGGACCTGGAACCTCTACCACTTTCTGGGGGTGTGGTAGAGGTAGTGGTCTGGCCCATTAATCTTACTTGGATAAGGCGTGGTAGAGGTGGGTATATATTTCTTGCAAACTGCCCCCCGTTTTGGGGGTGTGGTAGAGGTAGAGGTTGATCCCAGTAATTTTAATAGGAGGTGGGGGATAGGTGTGATAGATGTGAGACATAGTATATATTTCTTGCAAACTCTACCATGTTTTGGGGGTGTGGTAGAGGTAGAGGTCGATCCCAGTAATTTTAATAGGAGAAGGTGGGGGAGAGGTGTGGTAGAGGTGAGATATAGTATATATTTCTTGCAAACTCTACCATGTTTTGGGGGTGTGGTAGAGGTAGAGGTCTGTCCCAGTAATTTTAATTGGATAAGGCATGGTACAGGTGGGGGAGAGGTGTGGTAGAGGTCAGATATAGTATATATTTCTTGCAACATGTACCACGTTTTGGGGGTGTGGTAGAGGTAGAGGTTGATCCCAGTGATTTTAAAAGGACAAGGTGGGGGAGAGGTGTGGTAGAGGTCAGATATAGTATATATTTCTTGGAACCTCTACCACGTTTTGGGGGTGTGGTAGAGGTAGAGGTTGATCCCAGTAATTTTAATTGGAGATGGTGGGGGACAGGTGTGGTAGAGGTGAGATATAGTATATATTTCTTGCAACCTCTACCGCGTTTGGTTGGTGTAGTAGAGGTAGAGGTTCATCCCAGTAATTTTAATTGGAAAAGGCGTAGTAGAGGTGGGGGAGAGGTGTGGTAGAGGTCAGATATAGTATATATTTCTTGCAAAATGTACCACATTTTGGGGTGTGGTAGAGGTAGATGTCTGCCCCATTAATTGTAGTTGGAGAAGGCGTGGTAGATGTGGGGGAGAGGTGTGGTAGAGGTCAGATATATTATATATTTCTTGCAACCTGTACCACGTTTTCGGGGTGTGGTAGAGGTAGAGGTTGATCCCAGTAATTTTAATTGGAGAATGTGGGGGAGAGGTGTGGTAGAGGTGAGATATAGTATATATTTCTTGTAAACGCTACCACGTTTTGGGGGTGTGGTAGAGGTAGAGGTTGATCCCAGTGATTTTAATAGGACAAGGTGGGGGAGAGGTGTGGTAGAGGTCAGATATAGTATATATTTCTTGCAAACTGCACCACGTTTTGGGGGTGTGGTAGAGGTTGATCCCAGTAATTATAATTGGAGAAGGCGTGGTAAAGATGGAGGAGAGGTGTGGTAGAGGTCAGATATGTAGAGGTGTGGTAGAGGTAGAGGTCGATCCCAGTAATTTTAATAGGAGAAGGTGGGGGAGAGTTGTGGTAGAGGTGAGATATAGTATATATTTCTTGCAAACTCTACCATGTTTTGGGGGTGTGGTAGAGGTAGAGGTCTGTCCCAGTAATTTTAATTGCATAAGGCGTGGTACAGGTGGGGGAGAGGTGTGGTAGAGGTAAGATATAGTATATATTTCTTGCAACCTGTACCACGTTTTCGGGGTGGTAGAGGTAGAGGTTGATCCCAGTAATTTTAATTGGAGAATGTGGGGGAGAGGTGTGGTAGAGGTGAGATATAGTATATATTTCTTATAAACTGCACCACGTTTTGGGGGTGTGGTAGAGGTTGATCCCAGTAATTATAATTGGAGAAGGCGTGGTAAAGATGGAGGAGAGGTGTGGTAGAGGTCAGATATAGTATATATTTCTTGCAACCTGTACCACGTTTTCAGGGTGTGGTAGAGGTAGAGGTTGATCCCAGAGATTTTAATAGGACAAGGTGGGGGAGAGGTGGTAGAGGTGAGATATAGTATATATTTGTTGTAAACTGTACCACGCTTTGGGGGTGTGGTAGAGGTAGAGGTTGATCCCAGTAATTGTTATTGGGGAGAGTGGGGGAGAGGTGTGGTAGAGGTGAGATATAGTATATATTTCTTGTAAACTGTACCACGCTTTGGGGGTGTGGTAGAGGTAGAGGTTGATCCCAGTAATTGTAATTGGGAGGTGGGGGAGAGGTGTGGTAGAGCTGAGATGTAGTATATGTTTCTTGCAACCTGTACCACGTTTTGGAGGTGTGGTAGAGGTAGAGGTCTGTCCCCTTAATTATATCCCCAGACGAAAGTCGGGGATATATTGGATTCAGGTCCATCGCGCCGCCGCCGCCGTAGAAATTTCCTTGTGGACGCGATAACTCAAAAACAAATTATTATTTTTTTTTCAAACTTGGTACACATGTTAAGGGTGCCCAAAGGAAGATCCCTATTTTAAGGTGACCTTAAACTCCCAGTAAAATAGAACTTATGGCCACCTTAAGGTCAGAAATTGGACTTTTGGCCTATTAGAGCCCTGTAGGTCACAAACTATGATGCTCAGCTGGCTGAAATTTTACCTCACAACACATTAATATGTTCTTAGTACATGTGCCGAAAATCACGACTTTAAGTTGAGGAGAAAATTGTCTTTGAGGCCCATAAATACCCCCACTTAGGGATTTTTTGCTATACTTTTCACATATTTTGCCCTATAATTTGGAAGTGGTAATTCTGATGAGTCTCAAACTGTGCTAGGTATAACTTTGATATGTAATCCTTGTCTGTAGAAAATTTTAGGGCTGTAGGTTTACCCAAAGGGGTCGACTTAAGGTCTCAAAAGTGCCCACAGAGACCCAATTTATGCACTTTTTGCCACTTTCAAGCACTGTAGCTTTCAAACTATGTCTCTCATCTAAGTTAAATATCATCTGGGAATATATCTATGTGTTTTCTTATATGTGCCCCAACATTTAGGCCTTTAATAGACAGTTAGCCTGTGTATCAGGACCATAAACACCCACCCGAGTGACCCTTATAAGACATTTTTCACATCTTTTTCCCTGTAACTTGGAAATGGTAAGTCTGAGAAGTTTCAAACTGTATTAGATATATATTCTGTGTGTAATCTTAGTATGTAACAGATTTTAAGTCTGAAGCTTTAATTTTGAAGGTCAAATTGAGGTCTCTAAAAGGCTCCCAAAGACCCAATATTTGGACTTTTTGCTACTTTTAAGCCCTGTGACTGTCAAACTATGTGACTGATAGAGCTCAAATCCTATCTGGGAAGATATTAGTATGTTATTTATATATGTGCCAAAAATTAAGGCTTTAAGAAGACATTTAACCTGTGTATGAGGACCATAAATCCCCACCCGAGTGACCATTTTTAGACATTTTTCACATATTTTTCCCTGTAACTTGGAAATGGTAAGTCTAAGAAGTTTCAAACTGTATTAGATGCATATTCTATGTGTAATCTTAGTATGTGACAAATTTTAAGTCTGAAGCTTTAATTTGAAGGCCACATTTAGGTCTCTAGAAGGCCCATAAAGACCCAGTATTTGGACTTTTTGCCAATTTTAAGGCCTGTGACTGTTAAACTATGTGACTGATAGAGCTGAAATCTCATCTGGGAATACATTATTATGTTCTTTTTACATGTGCCAAAAATCAAGGCTTCAAGTAGACATTTAACCTGTGTATGAGGACCTTAAACACCCACCTGAGTGACCCTTTTAAGACATTTTTTACATATTTTGCTCTGTAACTTGGAAATGGTAAGTCTGAGAAGTTTCAAACTTTATTAGATACATATTCTATGTGTAATCTTAGTATGTAACAAATTTTAAGTCTGAAGCTTTAATTTGAAAGCCACATCGAGATCTCTAAAAGGCCCACAGAGACCCAATATTTGGACTTTTGGCCACCTTTAAGCCCTGTGACTATTAAACTATGTGATTGATGGAGCTGAAATCCCATCTGGGAATGCATTATTATGTCCTTTTTACATATGGCGAAAATCAAGGTTTTTAGAAGATATTTAACCTGTGTATGAGGGCCATAGACACTCGCCCAAGTGCCTTTTTTGACATTTTTTCCGTATTTTGCCCTGTTATTTGGAAATGCTTAGTGTGACAAGTCTTAAACTGTATTATATATAATTTTTGTTTGTTATGTATGTCCCCCAAAAAGTTTCAGATCTGTAGTTTAATTGCTAAGGTCTCTTTAACAATTGTAAAATGCCCACAGAAACCCAATTTATGGACATTATGCCACTTTAAAGCCCAGTAACTGTCAAACTATGTGGGTTATAGAGCTGAAATCTTTGAATTTTTAAAAGGAAATGCCTGTCTATTTAAATTTTGAATATTAATAATGTTATGGCTATCTTAGTCTTTTAAGAACTTATTTTTGTGTGTTATACCTCTGCTTGCTGAGTTTTTCACTTTTTAAAATGAAACTGGTTAAACGCCGGTTAAACATATTCAAGTAGACAAAATGGACACTTTAAGTGAGTTTTAAGTCCCAATATTAATGAAATTATATCCGTATGTAGTAAAACTAGGGGATTTTTAACCCTCAACTAGCCCAGTTTTATTCAACTTGCCTCAGTTAATTTTGACACAGCTCCTACAGTTATGAACTCATTTCAGTTGATAATCACATACTTAAAATTCTCGATTCTTTTTGTATTTGAGTACCCCTTTTATATAGATTGTTTGTTTACCATTTATGCTGTAGCACTCCATCTCTTTGAGAGAACATGTAAACTGTGTAAAAAAGATGTAGAAGATGAAATACATTTTGTTTGTGTTTGTCCAGCTTTAGAGCTGATTCGTATGAAATATTTCAAAATTTTAAATATAGATAAATCTGAATTATTAATAGATCAATTATCAAGGGTATTAACTCATATGAATGTCAGTATGGTTATTAATTTTATTTTTGATTTGTGGGAAGAAAGAAAAAGTAAATTATATTTTATTTGTGAACAAATATAGAAACAGATATGCGCTTTTGGGATTATGAATTTTAGAATGGACATTGAATTGCTGTCTTTATTTACTGTATCTTACCTCAAAATATGTTTGCTCTGTTTGTTATTAACTCTCTATTTAAAGTGACTTATAAGCCCATATAGGCCTGGGTATTACTTCAATAGTTTTTGTATAATCCTTGTCAACATAATACATGTCACTATAATAAACTAATAAACTAAACTAAGTCCCAACCCACATCCCCCACCCGGATTCCCCCCACCCGCCTCTGGGACCTCCAGCTATATTGAGTGACACTAAATAAACAAAGGTATTTAATGATATCAGATGAGAAACAAAGACCTCAATGGGGTTGCAGATCTTGTGTAATAGTGAGAGAGGTGTGGAGAAGGGGAGAGGGGTGGGGGTGGGAGGTGGTGGGCTTCATTACATATAACACAAAGGGGAGTCAGAACTGAGATTGTGTCACATGTTTAGGTTGCATATATATGGACCACATATATAGGTATAGAGGAAATGGGTAACTGAAAACAATTTGCAAATTCTAAAAATAATATAGTAAAATAATAATATGAATAATTTTTTTTTAAATAATATTTTATTTGTGAACAAATATAGAAACAGATATGCGCTTTTGGGATTATGAATTTTAGAATGGACATTGAATCATCAATCATTTAAATACTTTGAAGGAAGATTGAAAAGTATGATGAGTTGAGTTAAAAATAATATTTTATTTGTCAACAAATATAGAAACAGATATGCTCTCTTGGGATTATTATTTTAGAATGGACATTCAATCATCAATCATTTAAATACTTTGAAAATAGGTTTAGAGTTATCATTGGAGGAAGATTGAAAATATAATTTGAGTTATGTATTCGGCGTCTGGGGATACACCATCTTCCTTGGAAGATATAAACAGAGTAGATTGATGTGCTGAAGTTCATATAATAATGGGTAATTATGTTTTTAAAAATTCCCGATCAAAACCTGTGGCGTGAGTGATGACCTGTCTGGGGATATGTTGGCGCCGAGTTGGCCCAATCTAGTTTTAGTTGGAGTAGGCGTGGTAGAGGTGGGGAAGATGTGGGTAGAGATCTTTCGAACATTTGAGTGCAAAGTGAATGGTATAAGACTTATCTTCAAGTGGAGTGTTAAATTACTTTCTTATGAAATTACTTTCTTTTACCCCATATAGCTTTGCTTAGTAATACGACAAGGCACACAGGACTTAACATTATATTTTTGTATCATTATATGTTCATTTTAATATATTCTGTTTGCTTATGAATGATTTCACACAGCATGTATGATATTGAGGCCACCTTATATATTCTTTACACCATTCCTTGTCCAAAATTCCTTTTCACAGTGTGAAACTTTGCCAGATAAGACAATGCAGATAAGAGAAGCCTCCCTCAATCCTATTGAAATGCCCCCCTCCCCTCTGCCCCCCTTACTATTGGCAGGGGGTTTGAGGCAATCTTTATATGGCTATTGACAGAAGATGTTATATTTGATGTGTTTTCATGAATAATAGAAAAGCAGTTTTGGTGGAAAGATATATGAAAAAGCAGAAAAGATATAAATGGGAATGATATTGAGAGGATAAATTATTGGAGTGAGAAATATGTTACTATCTGGTGAATACTCCTGATTTCATATTTCATTAGCACAAAATGAAAGTTGAATTGGACTGACAATGCAATGGTTAAAGTAATTGATGGTTAGTTACAATATAAAATATTGTAGTAGTTTGGGGTAACTCATTAATGCATAAAATTGATGAAAATGATAAAACACATTGATGCATAAAATTGATCAAAGTGATAAAATACACATTGCATATAAAATCGGGTGTTGTCTGTTGCCTTATATGGGTAGATGTCCTTTTAACATTAAGCATTTCAAAATTATGAATTTACACTGATATTAATCCAGTGCTCTTTGACGAGCTATGTCTAGGTCTCAGCTATGTCGAGATTAAGTAAGTGAAATTGTAAAAACATTCTTCAGTTTGGATAAAATAAACTGCTACAGAATTATATACTGCCATTAATCGATTACCCTAATCATGGCATACAGTCCAATTCCGACCTGTCCCTAACCTAGGTACCCTAATCTATATCAGTAATCATTAAGTACCCTAACCATGAGATAAAGACAGTCCAATTTTGAAAAAAAGGTATTCTAGAGTTTGGTACCCTAACTACTACAGAAAGATATGTTACTAATCCTCCAGTAGCCTAACCATTGTATGAAGTCAGTGAAATGAAACCTACTCATAAGCCAGGTACCCTAAGCTATGTCAGTAATGATGAAATACTGTAATCATGAAATAAATTTTGTGAAATTTTAAAAATATTGTACAGTTTGTTATGCTAGAGTACTACAGAATGATATACTATCACTTATCCTGAAGTATCCTAAACATTGCAGGAAGTCAGTCCAATTCCAAGCTAATCCTGACGTAACTACCCTAAGCTATGTCAGTAATGATAAATACCCTAAGCATGAGATGAAATCAGTAAAAGTGAAAAAATATTCTTCAGTTTGGTACCGCAAAGTACTACAAAGTTTTATATTGTCACTAATCACCTTAACCATTGCATGGTCAGTGCAATTCCAAGCTTTCCTTATCCTAAGTTCCCAAAGCCATGTCATTAATCACAAAGTAGCAAAACCATGACATTATGTAAGTGAAATTGTAAAAATATTCTACAGTTTGGTACCCTAAACTACTACAGAATTATATATTACCCTTCATCATTGATTACCCTAATCATGGCATTTGGTCAGTCCGATTCCAACCTATCCCGAAGGTAGGTACCCTAAGCTATGCCAGTAATGAGGAAGTACCCTAAGCATAAGATGAAGACAGTGCAATTTTAAAAAGTATTCCACAGTTCGGTACCCTGAACTAAACCAGAATTATATAGTGTCAATAATCCTCTGATACCCTAACCATTAAATAAACTCAGTCTAATTGAAACATAGTCATAACCTACATAAGCTATGTCAGTAATCATGAAGTACCCCAAACATGAAATAAAGTCAGTGAAATTGATAAATTGTTCTAGATTTTGGGAAACCTAAAGTATTAGAAAAAATATATTGTCCCTAATCATCAGGTACCCTAACCTATGGACAAAGTGAGTGCAATTCCAAGCTTTCCTTAACCTAAGTACCCTAAACTATGGTAGAAATAACGTATGTACCCTAAGCTATGTTACCAATCATGATGTACCCAAACCATGACAAATATTGGTACCGTAACTATTACAGAATTATATATTGTTAGTAATCTTCCAGTAGCCTAACCATTGCATAAAGTCAGTGCAATGAAAACCTACTCGTAACCTAGGTACCCAAAGCAGTGTCAGTAATGATGACGTACCATAATCATGACATAGACTTAGTGAAACTTTAAAAATATTCTAGAGTTTCCTATACTAAAGTACTACATAATTATATACTCACACTAATCATGAAGTATCCTAACCACTTGAGGAAGTCAGTCCAATTCCAAGCTAATCCTAACGTAACTACCCTAAGCTATGTCAGTAATGATAAAATACCGTAAGCATGAGATAAAACCAGTAAAAGTGATGAAATACTATAGAGTTTGGTACCCCAAAACACAACAACATTTTATATTGTGAGTAATCATGGAGTACCTTACCATTGTATAGTCAGTCTAATTCCAACCTTTCCTAAACCTAAGTTCCTAAGCTATGTCGGTAATCATAAAATACCCTAATCACGAGATTAAGTAAGTGAAATTGTAAAAATATTCTACAGTTTGGTACCCTAAATTACTACAGAACTAGAGGAATGCTTTTGCTAACAAAAGCGAAGCGTCCCTAAAAGTTTAAAATGCTTTGTGGTTTCCATAGCGGGGGGGACTGACCGGCTAATTAGATTCTCCGCATATGCTTTCCCAATACCTCTTAATACATTCTGAAGCCATAAAAGCAACAATAAAGGAGAAATAAAGGCAAAAACTCCAAAGCAACTATTTTATGACCCCAGTTTGACTCATAGGGGGTTCGGGGAATAAAACTGACCGGCTATTTAGACTCTCCACATATGCTTTCCCAATACCTCTTAATACATTCTGAAGCCATAAAAGCAACAATAAAGGAGATATAAGGTAAAAACTCCAAAGCAACTATTTTATGACCCCAGTTTGACCCATAGGGGGGGCCGTGGGGTAAAACTGACCAGCTATTTAGACTCTCCACATATGGTTTCCTATTACCTCCCAGTACATTTTATGGCTCTACTTAAGAAGATAATAGGGGGGTTGACCTAAATTTAAGGCTGTCCGATTGGAAGGTGTCAGAAAATCACTCATAAATGAGACATTTTTCAAGGGATTGCTCCCAAAATCTAATCAGCTCGCATTTTCGATAGTATGAACAGGTGTGTCAAATTATAAGGCTGTGTAGCAAATAGTTTTTCCTGAACTGCGATGACGGGGGTGGGGGGGGTGTACATCAAAAAATTGTTTTTGATCATGTGACCTTCATAAAGGTCAAAGGTCAAATTTAAGCATGCAGAAAAGTTTTCCCACGCCTAAGGTATATAACAGCCAAACATGGTTTGAAACCTTCTAATAATAAGGGAGATATTCAAGGGAGACCATAATGTGGCGGCGGCGGCGGCGAGGAAACTGACGAAATAGCAAACAAATAGAATAAAAATAAAAACAAATAGAAATGAAAACAAATAGCGCCCCTTAATTAGTCATCGATTACCATAATCATAATACTATCAGTACAATTCCGACCTGATGGCAGCGTAGGTACACTAAGCTATGTCGGTAATTGTTGAAGTACCCTAAGCATGAGATCAAGACGGTTCAATTTTAAAAAGGTATTCCACACTTCGGTACCCTAAACTAATACAGAATTATATAGTGTCACTAATCCTCTAGTACCCTAACCATTACATAAGGTCAGTCCAATTGAAATGTAGTCATAACCTAGGTACCAGCCTAAGCTATGTCAGTAGTCATGAAGTACCCGAAACACAAGATAAAATCGGTGAAATTGATTAAATATTCTAGAGTTTGGGAACCCCAAACTGTTAGAAAATGAGATATTGTCACTAATCATCAAGTACCCTAACACAAGTACCCTAAACTATGTTACAAATAAGCTAAGTATCCTAAGCTATGTTAGTAATCACGAAGTACCCAAACCAGGAGATAAGGTCTGTCTAATTGGAAGATATCCTTAAGCAAGATACCCTAAGCTATGTTGGTAAACAATGGGTCCATTGACCAACTTTGCTGTAGCTTGTCATCTAGGAACTTTTAGAAAATTGACATTTGCTGTCATGTTTGGAGTCAGGCCGATTGTAGGACAAAAAGTACCTGGACAAAAAGAACTGGATACAGGAAAAAGCTATTTGGACAAAAAGTACCAGGCATAGGAGAAAAAGTACCTGATTTTATAAAAAAAAGTTTTTCAATCATATATAATTTATCTGTGCATTTTATCATATATAATTTATATGTGTATTTCACTTTATATTTATATTTTCATGTGTTTCATTTTCTGTGACATTAACTGACGTCCTAGGGGAGGGGCTTCCCTGATTTTGGTATCATCGAAAAACTAACAGTTTATTTCAGCTTTGTCTCACATAAAGCCTTGAAAGCATGAAGGGGGTAAATAGAGTCAATTCAGTTAAGCAAAATAGTTATTGTTAAATGCAATCAAGCTTAAAGGAAATGCTTTGGTGTGACCTGAAAGGTGATAGGTGATTGTAATTCTGAATGATTTCAAAGCTTCTGGACCTGCTCAGTGAGATTACAATTCTTTTTAAGTCTGCTCAGGAAGATTTGAGTAGATAATTCACATAGAATAATTTAAAAAGCCCCGAGCATAGATTAAGGAAATGACAGTGCTCAGGAAGATTAGAGTAGATAATTCAGAAAAAATAAGGGAGTAGGGCATACCATTAGACTGGATTAAGTTTGAGAGCTAATGTATGTGTAAAAATGGTAAAAATGTGGTAAAAGTAATACAACTAAAATGGACATGTGTTATACTAATAAATGTTGGTATTTGTTTCAAATAAAGATATGAAGTACTTTTTCTCCTATGGTGCAGTTCTTTTTCTTCAGGTACTTTTTGTCGTAGTAATTTTGAGGCCGGTTCTTTTTGTTCAGGTTCTTTTTTGTCCGTACCCCAGTAAGGCCATGTGACCCTGTTTCCTGCTACCAAAAATGTAGCAAGAACCAATTATCAAGCCAAATATAGTGGGTGATTTTATGGGTGAGTCTGAATAGATATTTAAATTTGAACAACAAATGAATAAAATGACTTTTTACATGATTGAACAAAATTTAAACAGCATTGATAAAGCATATTATCTTTGGAGCTTAGGTATTCTAATTAATTGGATTAATTAATTGTTATTAAATCCAAATAAGTTAATTTCTTGAGAAAGTGGTGTTTTCTGTTACCTTATATGGGTAGATGTCCATTTAACACTTAACATTAAGTATTTGAAAATTATGATTTTCCACTTACATTACTGCAGTACTCTATAGAGAGCTATGTCTAGGTCTCAGCTATGTCAAGATTAAGTACCGTATTTATCCGAATTAACGCCCCCTCCCTATTAGTCGCACCCCCCCTCCTGTCTACTTTTGCAAAGTTCATATTGTGGGGTTTTATATCCCTCTCAACAGCCAGCACCTTTGCGATTCTGGGATTCCGAAAAATGATGCACTTTAGTACTTCCCCAATCGAATACCACTTACGAGAAACAAGAAAATCATAACAAAAAATGACAATTTGGATCACAGACACTTTAAAATGTGTGAAAAACGAGGTAAAAGTTTATAATTTCTTCAGATATAGGGTTTGGTTTTAAAATTTTAAGCTTTCCCGCCATAATACATGCTGGCAAGCGAGATCAAGGCTGTGTCCATTATCGCCCATTGCCACTGGACTCGAGAGTTGATTTTTTTATGTTTAATAGTAGCCCCCCCCCCCCCTTTTAAAAAAAATGCATCGACCCCGGGGCGTTTATTCTAGGGCTGCAAGCGAGCCCGAAAATGCGCCTCGATTCCTCGTTTTGGAAGAATCGACTCGGACTCGGTGAATCGCTTGATTATCGCCCACGAAAGAAACTGCTTCATATTTTGACACATCACGCCTTATAAAATGGTTACAATGCACACAACAGGAAAGAATTTTGATATTTTACTGACTTTTGGGAAAAGGATGCATATATAATGCAAAATATAGAAAACTTTAACCATCTTTATATTACGAGATTTGAGCCGTCTTCTAAAACATTGTTACACAAAGAATTGAAGTTTGTAAATACTTAAAATATAAAATACCGAAACGGAAATGCCTTATATTAGCAAAATATATAAATATATTCATATATTTAAAGAAATAAATTAAATTTTGTAGTAGATTTTATGTGTATGTTTAGTTGTTTTCGAAGACCCGGTTTACTTTTCTTGCCTCGAGTATTGAAGTGATTCGTTTCGTTTCCGAGTAACCGAAGAATCGTTGCAGCCCTAGTTTATTCAGATAAATACGGTAAGTGAAATTGTAAAAATATTCTACAGTTTGGAAAAAATAAACTGCGACAGAATTATATATTACCATTAATCATCGATTACCCTAATCATAGCATACATTACAATTACGACCTGTCCCTAACCTAGGTACCCTAAGCTATGTCAGTAATCATTACGTACCCTAAGTATGACATAAAGACAGTCCAATTTTGAAAAAAGGTATTCTAGAGTTTGGTACCCTAACTACTAAAGAAATTTGGTTAATTTTATTGTAATTTGAATTTTTATAAATAAAAATACTTACATAATCCCAACAGATGCTTACGTGACCTACCGTTCGGTCAAGGACACAGACAATGTGTCACGCCATTTTTTTTACTGGTAGTACACACGTAAACCCCAGCGGGCACCTGCTGGAGGTTATATCTCCACTATAAGTTGTCATTCTAATTTTGACCCTAACCCTCAGAAGATGGTAGAGGGGAGGAGGGTGGGACTCTCCCTGTTGGGATTATGTAAGTATTTTTATTTATAAAAATTCAAATTACAATAAAATTAACCAATTTTATTGCATAAAAACGTACTTACATAATCCCAACAGATGCTTGAATGCAGCCCTGAGGTCCATGGTGGGTAGACTTCTGAGGACTGTCAAGTGCTATAGGAGAGTTCTTTAGGTTATACAGTAACAAAAATGTGTAAACACAATATGTTATACTACAAACAACTGTAATATATTACATACAGCTACACTGGTGTTATTACTGTCATTGTTATTACAAGTACTGATAAAGTGAAAAGTAGTTGTAATAAAGTAGCTGCAAAGTACTCACCCACTTATGAAAGCAGCATGCTGTACTGTGCATAATATAATATCCATGAAGCCCGTCACCATGTCTATACATTAGAGCAGGGGTCAAAGGTCAGCTGTGCCCAGTTGAATGGAACTCCAACAGTCAGTGTGCAGCTGTCCCCCAAACCAAGCAGCCATAACATGAATTCTGAAAACATAAAGGCTGATTATATTATTGAGTCTCAATTGTTCACTATATGCTGTGCAGATACAATGGGACCTAACTTAAAAAAATATCATCATTTTCCCAGCAGATATCCTTCAAATAAAAGTTTGTGAAGGTATTATGGGACTTCCAGTAACAGGAGCTCAAGACCTGCTCTAAGGAGATACCTCCTTTAAATGCAAGTGATGCAGCCATAGCTCTAACATGAGCTCTAACCTGAGTGACCTGTTGATCAGCCCTATCTGAAGACTGATAGCAAGTTTAAATGGTGTGTTTGATCCACTGGGAAATGGTTATTCTTGTGATATCCTTAGAATAACCCTCCCTAAGTGATACAAAGAGCAGGGCCTTGCCCTTTCTCATGGATTTGGTCTTCTCTAAATAGACCTTGAGGGCCCTAACTGGACAAAGTGACTTGTCCTCCACCAGTGAGCTGTCCAACCTGGTAGTAAGGGCAGGTATCACTACTGGCTTAATGGAATCAGGGCCATCCGAAGCCAATTGGTTTTTTAGCCAGGAAGGCCGGAGAAGGAGAGACAGTAACTTCTGACCAATTTCTCCTTGAAGAGACAGAAGAGTGAGTCCATGCATGTATCTCACTCCTTCTTTTACCTGAGGCTAAAGCCAACAGGAACACTGTCTTGTAAGTTAGCCACTTCAAAGGAGCCTCTGATAAAGGCTCAAAGGGAGGTTTTGTCAAACCTAAGAGGACCAATGAGAGGTCCCATGTAGGTATGGACCTATTTGGTTTAGGTCTATCACTGGTGAAGCTTGAATTCACCCTGTGAACCCAAAGCATCAGCAATTGCTGTTCTGTAACCAGTGATTGTAGCTGGCTTGATATTTTTGACTGTGAACAGGTAGTTTAAAAATTCTGCTACCTGGGGAACAGCTGTTGAGGTGATGTCCACCTTATTCTCTGTGCACCAATTGCCCATAAATGGTCCACCTTGATTGATAGACTTTTCTTGAGGATTCCCTCTGAGGTGCCTTAATTCTTTCTGCCACCTCAGATGAGAATCTTCCAGAATTGGATTCCTGGAATCCAGAAGCCACACATGTAGATTCAGGTACTCCACGTTGTTGTGGAACCTGTTGGAATGTGGTTGTTTCAGTAATGTCTTCCAATGAGGGAGCTGTAGAGGTACCCTGGTCGAGAGATCCACCAGATCCCAGAACCATGGCATCCCTGGCCACCCTGGAGCCAGTACTATCATCCTGCATGGGTATGTTATTATTTTTTGAATTACTTGTGGCAGGATGGCTACTGGACAGAAAACATAGCCGTCTAGGCCTTCCCAACAGATATTCAATGCATCTATTTTCCAAGCCTTTCTGTCTGGGACAGGAGATACATAGATTGGAAGTTTGTAATTTAGATGAGTTGCAAATAGATCTACCATTGGTGTGTGCCAAACTTTGCAAATTTGGTTGAATATCTGTTGGTGAAGTGACCACTCCGTCTGTATGACCTTGTCCCTTCGTGATAGAGAGTCTGCTATGACATTTAGGGATCCAGGTACGTGTCTTGCCCTTATCTGGATTCTTCTGGAATTTGTGAATGCAAGAATTCTCCAGATAAAAGCACACATTTCTATGGAATATGTGCCTCCTTCTTTGTTCAGATAAGATATTACTGTGCTGTTGTCTGAACAAATGAGCACTGTTTGACCTTGTAAGTGTTCCTGAAAACCCTTTAGGGCTAGAAGAACAGCTTTTAGCTCCAATACATTGATGTGGAGCTGGGCTTCCTTATTTGACCAGAGACCACTTAACACTATCTCGTTTAAGTGAGCTCCCCAGCCTTTTTGTGAGGCATCTGTAAACACCAGTGTGTTGTGTACCTGAGGATGGATAGGAGCACCTGCCATGAGATTTTTGATATCCTCCCACCACTTTAGGTGCTTCAGGAAATTTCCTGTTACTGGAATCCTTATGTCCAATGACTGGGGAAACTTCCAGTGCGACTTTAGGTACCACTGGAAAGGTCTCATGTGTAACCTTCCAAGTGGCACTCTTTTTTTCCAAGGAAGCTAAAGTCCCTATGAGCGACATGAGCTTTCTTGGAGTCAAGACTAATGACTTTCTGATGGAAACAGTCTGAGCGTTTAGCCGATCGAGTTTCTTCTGGGTTGGGAACACTAGACCCCTCTGAAGGTCGAAATGATAGCCCAGAAAATCCAGTTTTTGCGTGGGTATCAATTCCGATTTTTGAAAATTGATAAGCCAGCCTAGTTCTTGGACCAATTGAACTAACTTTTCCGAATCTTTGAGACATTGATCTTTTGATGGTGACCGAAGAAGCCAGTCGTCCAGATATTGATGGATTCTGAGGTTCCTGGCTTGAGCTATGAGTTTGACCTCTTTGACAATGCGAGTGAACTCTAGGGAAGCTGTCGCGACACCAAAAAGAAGAGCTTGAAACTGGAAAACACCCTTTTTTTTTTTTTTTTTTTTGGTCTGAAATCTCAGATATTTTTGAGATTGTGGATGTATTGGAACATGGAAATAAGCGTCTGTGAGGTCTATCGAGATGACCCACTCCCCTTTTCGAATCGATTTCCTGATAGATTCGGCTGTTTCCATCTTGAATGTCGGCACATGTAAATGACTGTTTAATAAAGTGAAATCTATCACTGGTCACCACCATATCATGGGATCGGGTACCAGAAATAGTTTGGTATGATATCCCCGAGTTGTGGGTTTTCTGACATGAACTATCGCCTTTATAGAATGGCCTGAACTCTTTCGTGGAGGGCGCCATGTTTGTTTTTGTTGTCAAATTCATTCCAAATGAGCGGAATTTTCGACAATTTTGGAAGAATTATGAAATCTAGATGATAGCCATGTCGTAGTAAACCTACTCATCTGGGCTGAGGTCGGTATTTTGACAATACCTGGCAAAAATACCGTAATTTTGTCCATTCATTCCCTCGAGATCTTCTTCGCTGCCATTTTGAGATGCGCGCGCAGCAGGTATAAGGCTGAGTTCGTTTGTGACGAAAAGACTTGCTACCTTCCTGAGACGTTTTAGAGTGAGATAACATCCCGAAATCAAAATTCCTGGCAGTATCTCTGAATGACTTGGGAGTTAGATTTGGTTATATAGAGTCTTTTAACATTTTGTCCTTCACTTGAAGCAAAATGTTTAGATGAAAAACTTCCTGCTAATCAGAGTGGCCTATATGCAGATTAGGAAGATCCTTAGGACCCAGGTTCGAACTACAAACTTCAACCAAGTGTCTCTGGGTAGAAATATGTTGCAAGCAAGGGGCATATTTTACTATAAGTCAGTGTACAAAGCAATCTCCAGAGAAGAGGTAAGAAAAATCTGGAGTTGTAAGTACCTGTATCTGCTGACTACTGCACAGTTCCAGATCTCCTGAACTCCTAATTCAGAGGTTAGTTCCTGAATCCTGATATGCAACTACTCAATGGCCATCTTAAACCATGTGACATGGCCTAAAAATGGTACTTCCTATCTATAAACTGACTCCTGTATAATGTGCTGTTAGATGAGACAGAGATAGTAGAGAAGACTTCAAAGGAGTCTCTCTCGAGAAGTGATATAAGGTCATATGTGGCCTCTCAAAGGCAAGAAACTGACCATGAGAACTATGATTCTGCTCTAGCTTTGACCTACAATGTAGTTCCTGAAGCCTCCTAAATCTGTGAACCCATGTGCTGAACAGGAGGTAAGGCTACATTCTGCTTCTTAACCACTTGGTTAGAAGGTTCCTATGAAAAGGAGGAGCCACAAGACACTCAACTTGTGGAACTTGTAGATGCAGCAGCCCTCTAATGACACTCCACATCTCCCAAGGGAGGGGTGCAATTGTAAGTGATAGGAGCCTGCCTCACCTTGAGGAGACTTAGACTGATGGTGTTTCCTGGAAGGCATATTTGAATCATCAGCAAGTTCACCTTCTGATGAATCAGGTCTTGTCTGAGAGACAGGGGCACACATACCCTGCTCCTGTGAAAAGATGAATCTCTTACAAAAAAAGGGAGACCTACAGTGTCTCCTGGAAGATAGTTTGAATCATCAAAAATTCACCTTCTGATGAATCAGGTCTTGTCTGAGAGACAGGGGCACACATACCCTGCTCCTGTACAGTGTCTTGAAAACGAAGAAGGTTCATATGGGGGTTCGAACTCCTCAAACTGGGAAGTCAGAAGCCCACAGACTGGTCATGGAGAGAATTAAATTCCAGAAGACTTACTTTAGCCATCTTCGTGGAAGAATTCCAAAGCCTGCACACATAAGGCACTGTTGTTTCTTACCAGAAATGCATAAATCCTTTCCTTCTCCATCATTCTGCCTTAAATGCAAGCTTGGTGAATATGCCAAGGGTAGCATAACAGAACAAACTGCGCATATTGTAAATATACCTTGAAGCGCTAAAAAGAACGCGTGTGTACTTGACGGCGGTCAAAATAAGAATGACAACTTATAGTGGAGATATAACCTCCAGCAGGTGCCCGCTGGGGTTTACGTGTGTACTACCAGTAAAAAAAATGGCGTGACACATTGTCTGTGTCCTTGACCGAACGGTAGGTCACGTAAGCATCTGTTGGGATTATGTAAGTACGTTTTTATGCAATAAAAAAATATTGTTACTATTCCTCCAGTAGTGTAACCATTGCAGGAAGTCAGTGAAATTAAACCTACTCATAACCTTGGTACCCTAAGCTATGTCAGTGATGATGAAGTACTGTAATCATGACATAAAGTTAGTCAAATGTTACACATATTCCACAGTTCGCTACACTAAAGTACTATAGAATTATATACTGTCACCAATCATGAAGTATCCTAAACATTGCAGGCAGTCAGTCCAATTCCAAACTAATGCTAACGTAACTACCCTAAGCTATGTCAGTAATGATAAAGTACCCTACGCATGAGATAAAATCAGTAAAAGTGATAAAATATTCTGGAGTTTGTTACCGCAGATTACTACAAGTTTTTATATTGTCACTAATCATGAAGTACATTAACCATTGCATAGTCGGTGTAATTCCAAGCTTTCCTTATCCTAAGTTCCCTAAGCTATGTCTTTAATCACAAAGTACCCTAACCACAAGATTAAGTAAGTGAAATTGTGAAAATATTCTACAGTTTGGTACCCTAAACTACTACAGAATTATATATTACCATTAATCTTTGAATACCCTAATGATGGCATTCGGTCAGTCCAATTCAGACCTATCCCGAATCCAGGCAATTCCAAGCATTCCTTAACCTAAGTACCCTAAGCTATGGTAGAAATAACCTATGTACCCTAACCTATGTTAGCAATCATGATGTACCCAAAGCATGACAAATATTGGTACCCTTACTACTACAGAATTATATATTGTTAGTAATCCTGCAGTAGCCTAACCATTACATAAACTCGGTGCAATGAAAACCTGCTGGTAACCTAGGTACCCCAAGCTATGTCAGTAATGATGACGTACCAGAATCATGACATATACTGAGTCAAATTTTAAAAATATTCTAGAGTTTCCTATGCTGAAGTACTACATAATTATATACTGTCACTAATCTTGAAATATGCCAACCATTGCAGGAGGTCAGTGCAATTGCAAGCTAATCCTAACGTAACTACCCTAAGCTATGTCGGTCATCATAAAATACCATAATGACAAGATGAAGTGAGTGAAACTGTAACAAGAGGGTCACAGATGCCCCAAAAGGCGGGTTGCGCAGGCAGAAATAAGCTTAGCAACTGCTGTAATTACATTTAGAAAAGAAGGAAAGAAATGTTAGGTTACCCAGTTAAGGTGAATGTGTAAGATGTGCTAAGAAACGTAAAACTTGTAATCTAGGTTACATAATTGTATATGCTATAAACGGACAAACAAAAGGATGGAATTACACCAACTTAGCAACTTAGCTATGATGGTGGTGCATCTCCCTGTCAAGTTTGAATTAGACTGGACAAAGCATTTTCGAGTTAGAGTCCAGAGACTGCTGGACAGAAAAATGGACAAAAAACAGACAAACGCACAGGAAAACGGACAAACAAACAGACAAACGGACAGGAAAACGGACAAACAAACAGACAGAATTACACCAATTTCGAAAGGAACCTAGCTATGATGGTGAACTATATCCCTGTCAAGTATGAATTCGATTGGACAAACTGTTTTCCAGTTGGAGTCCGGAAACGAAAATGTGGACAGACAGGTGGACAGACAAACGGACAAAAAACGGACAAACGAACACAGAATTTCACCAATATCGAAAGGAACCTAGCTATGATGATGATGTATGTCCCTGTGAAGTTTGAATTTGATTTGACTAACCGTTTTCAAGTTAGAGTCTGGAAACGAAAATGTGGACGGATGGATGGATGGATGGACAGAAAAACGGACAAAAAACGAACAAACGGACAGAAAAACGGACAAACGGACAAACGAACAGACGGAGTTACACCAATTTCGAAAGGAACCTAGCTATGATGGTGATCTATCTCACTGTCAAGTTTGAATTCGACTGGTCAAACCGTTATCGAGTTAGAGTCCGGAAACAAAAATGTGGACAAACAGATGGATGGACAGACAAACGGACAGAAAAACGTACAAACGAACGGACGGAATTTCACCAGTTTCGAAAGGAACCTAGCTATGATGGTGATGTATCTCTCTGTCAAGTTTGAATTTGATTGGTCAAACCGTTTTGGAGTTAGAGTCCGGAAACGCAAATGTGGGCAGACGGATGGACAGACAAACGGACAAAAAACGGACAAACGAACAGACGGAATTTCACCAATATCGAAAGGAACCTAGCTATGATGCTGATCTATGTCCCTGTCAAGTTTGAATTTGATCGGACAAACCGTTTTTGAGTTAAAGTCCGGTGTAGCGCCAGATAATGTATCTCCCACAAAGTGTGTGGGGATACAAAATATGGCAAGGGAGCTGCCACATTTTGTATCCCCTGCCATATTCTATATCCCTTGGCAATATTTTGTATCCCCTTGTGTATGAACTAATCATTAGAAATTCCCTATGTTTATTATGGTTATGCAGTTAATAGCCCAATGTTTGTAATCTAAATAAATTTTTAGTTTTCAAAACCTTTTAAACGGAAAAGTTTTCATCCCAGGAAATCTCATTAGATTTCTCTCTTGGCATATTTATAATTGTTACCTAGATGAATTTGCAACTATTGCTAAGTTTTGGAAAAAACTGTGGGAAAAAGTAGAAAACAAAATTAAATTATATTCTTTGTATATGTAATGAATACACAGCATATGAGTGAATTCAACACAATGTGAATTGTGCATTAATTCTCCATTTACAAACTTTTACAAATGTGTTTGAAATATATAACCATCTCACTACTTTTGTAAACCATATAAATTGCAATAGTTCTACAAAGCTATACATATAATTTTGGAATTTTATTACAGAAAGTTATTCCTGTGTACAAGAGTCAGATAGGACTAGGTAAATGCAACTAATGCAACACAAGGCTAAGATTTAAAATGACTACCGTAAGCCTTTCTAAAATATTTGATCATATTTACTCCTCTATGTTCAGCTCAACACTGACTGACCAGAGGCCAATAAAGCTTAATGCTAATCCACTTATTAAATTGTGAACATATCAACATGACTTCCCATTGAGACTGAAGAGGCACAACAACATCAGGCCCAACAACAAAATCCAACTAACTAATCACCAACTAATCATACTTGGCCTAATGCCCCTATGTCCATGTCAATAGGAAGCCATTCTTTTTAAGTTGATTTGATACTTTGTTTACAGGTAGAATTCAGTGGATTGCACTTAATCTTTGTTGGCCTGATGGGTCAGTTTTGGGCTTAAGAATATCTGATACTGTTAGACCTTGCATGTATTTTGTCTACAGTTTACCTTTAATCTTGTAAATTGTCTTCCCAATAGTTGGGTAAAATATTGTGAATATGGAGTGAATACATAATGCACATTCATTTGAATTCAATGTAAAAAGCGATATGTGAATATATAATCATTTGAAGATTCTCTATCAATTTTTGTAAGTTTTAATTTTAGAACTTTATGAATTTAATTCAAAATCTTACCTAGTTGCTATATCTTGTAAAAAAGCTTGTGAATAGGGAGTTGATACAAAAAAATGTACATACAAATCAAAATATAAATAAAATATTCACTATGGACTTTATAATACAGTTATTTCTACCATGTTAACATGGTCTAGCCAGTTCCAGCCAATTTGAAGATTTCCATGATTTATTGTTAAGGAATGAATTAATTGGTGCAAAACACTAACTTCATATTCTGTGAACACTGAATGAATGGGACAAATTGGAATTTTAAAATGGTTTTCAGTGTTACAGTTAGTATGAATTTGTATGACTTTTTATGTATAAGGCATAGTCCTGTATACTATATTTCATATAACTATATATCTTCATAACTCTACTTTATTTCCAACCCTATTCACTCTTCAAGGAATCAAATCAAAAGTTGGTCAGGCTGAGACCACTGATTTGTTTGACTTACAACAATCATCTCAAACAATGTCAACTTAATCCCTCCAGCTCTGTTTGCTATTTATATCACCCCCTTTACACCCCCCTTTACACATTTTAATTGAGGGGGATACAGAATATGATGGGGATACACAATGTAGCTGTCATATTTTGTATGACCTTACAGAATATGGCAGGATACAGAATATGGCATGCATACAAAATATGGCGTTACACTGGAAACGAAAAATGTGGACGGCAGACAGACGGACGTCGGACACATCAATCTAATAGTCGGGTTGGTTACACGCAACCCGCCTAAAAATAGTCTACAGTTTGGTACCCTAAATTACTGCAGAATTATATATTGGCATTAATCATTGATTACCATAATCATAATACAGTCAGTCCAATTGCGACCTATCCCTAGGCTAGGTACCCTAAGCTATGGCAGTAATCATGAAGTACCCTAAGCATGACATATCAAGATGGTCCAATTTTAAAAAGTATTCCACAGTTCCGTACAATAAAGTAATACAGAATTATATAGTGTCACTAATCCTCTAGTACCCTAACCATTACATAAGGTCAGTCCAATTGAAATGTCATAAAGTAGGTACCAGCCTAAGCTATGTGAGTAATCATGAAGGACCCCAAACATGAGATAAAGTCCTCGAAATCGATAAAATATTCTAGAGTTTGTGAACCGTAAACTATTGCAAAATGATATATTGTCACTAATCATCAAGTAGCCTAACCATTGGACAAAGTGAGTGGAATTCCAAGGTTTCCTTAACCCAAGTACCCTAAAGTATGTTAGAAATAACCTAAATACCCTTAGCTATGTTTAGCAATCATGAAGTACCCGAACCAGGAGATTAAGTCCATCAAATTGGAAGCTATCCTTAAGCAACATACCCTAAGCTATGTTGATAATCATGAAGTCCCCTAAGCATGAGATGAAGTTATTGCAATAAAAAATATTGTAGAATTGGGTATCTGAAAGTAAATGGGTTTGTTATTCTTGAATTACTCCATTTGTGGGTAAAACTGCTGATACCTATAATTTCAGGGGACAACATATTGATATAAAAATGTTTACAGGGGGGTTTAACACAAAAGCTGCTGTCCAAGTTAATCCCCAAATACGACCCCCCTTCTCATTTACTATGGTTGACATAGAGTGGCTCAACCTTTTCTTGACTCCCTTTCCTGAGTTGACTATTGATATAAATGTATTTTATTGCGTTAATACATCCTATCCAATGGACAATAGCTTATCCGGTCGGCGCGGACCGGCCCGCCAAACGTCAGAAAAAGACGTCCTGTGTCTCCACCGGCTAGGCCGGCCCAGTACTGTGCACTCGCCAGATGGCGTGTCGTACTTCCTTCCTGTCTAGACAGCGTGACGTCATAGCATCTTTTTCGTTTGGCGCATGTACTTGTGACACGGTTTTTTCTGAGATTATATATTTTCAAGTTTTATGTGAGAACTTTACGTTAATTGCTTTTATTTTTGTACTAACGATTTCTAGAAGACTTATAGCTCACTATGTCTTCTCCCAGTCAGCGACGGGGTAGTTGTGGCCACATGATGGCAGGTTATGATTCTCATTCATTTTGTGCACGCTGTCGTGACAAGAAGAAGGGTAAGGACCCTTGTGTAGAGAAGGAAGGGGCGGATTGCCTTCATTGTAATGCCCTTACACCAGAACAGTTAGTTCATTTATCTACCCCGTCTTATCAAATCAAGAAGGAGAAGAGGGAATCCAAGTCTTCTACACCAGCTAAGAAATCGTCTACAGACTCCACTCTCAGTCCCACCCTTGTGGACCCGTCCTTAGTGACGGTAATGGGGGTTGTGGATGGCCAGGGCACCTCTAGGTCGCCTGGTTTGAGTGATCAGCCGGTGGAAAAGAAAAAGAAGAAGGAGAACAAGAAGGCTTCCAGTGAAAAGTCGGTTAAAGCTGACAAGTCGGTCAAATCTTCATCTCACCGAACCTCTTCTACCTCTAGTACCGACCAGAAGTTAGAAGTAATGGAGCAGAAGTGGTCGGACCGGTTTAACCGGTTGGAGGCTCTCCTCCTCTCCAAATCTTTAGACCGACCTCAGGAACCTGTGTTTACGACGGTCAAGGTGGCACCTACTCATGCCCCCCCTGCTAGTGTCAGCACTGAACCTTTTCTGAAACCAACCGACCAGCCTGTTCACCGACCTCCCACCTCTACTCTACCGGCTACCGACCCTGCTAGCTCAGCTACTGCTTCACAGGCCGGATCAGATGTATCCCCGCCTTTTCAACCACCAGGAACTTCTAGTGTGTCCGACCGACCTACTGTTAAGAAGCATGTGCCCGGTACTTTGGATGTTACCAGGAAGGACACTTCTTCAAGTGACTCGGATGTGGATAGCATCACCTCCGACCGTCCTCCAGTAGATCTTTTCCCAGAAGAGGGCGAGCTCTCTGATGAACAAGATGTTTCCCTCACCGACCCGGATCAATCCCTCTCAGAGGAACAGTCCTACAGAGAGACCATGAGGGGCATCCGGTCCTATATGGGATGGAACCACATCCCTGACATGGACTCTGGCACTAAGTCATCAGACGACAACCCTTTTGCTGGGCCAAAAATGCAGACACCAGGGAAAGTTTCCGTCGCCTTACCCACCGACGAGTGGTTGTGTAGCAAACTGAGCAAGCTTAATCTCACCTTAACACAAGGTTATCCCTCACGTACCACTGAGGCAGGCACACTACAGAGGGACCAGTTTGTCCGGACGGCCAAGTCGCAGTCAAAATGGTACAGTTTACATTCTGAAGCTAAAACAGACAGTTCTGACTCTCTCAAGTCCTGGAATACGGGTTCCTCCAGGCTAAATAGTACCTACCTTAGAATAGCCCGACAAGCCGGCATCGCCTCTAACCCACCTTTGTCAAGGCCCATATCTCAAGAGAACCTCAGAAAATGGGAAAGGTCGGCCAGAGAGTCCTCTGTAATATGTAATCAGGCGGCCGGATTTAATCGCTGCCTTCTCAAGGTTCAGCAAAGCATGCAATCCCATCTCAAGACCATCCGGACAGAGTCAAAGGGCAAGTCGGCCAGTAAAGTTTCAACAGCCACTGACGAGCTGCAGTTTCTGCTAGATTTCAACGCTAGTGTGTGCCATGCTATGGCTCGGGCAATGGAACACTTGACCGACTTTGTTTTTGTCAATGTAGCAAACACGACCTTATTGAGAAGAGACTCCTACCTGTCATACCTGAAAGCCGGAGTCAAGGCTGACACTTTAAATGCTCTCAGGGCAGCTCCTCTGGATCTAGACACCCTCTTCCCTGATAAGATGGTCAAACAGGCGGAAGAGGACATAGCAGCCCTAGACAGAAATCGTTCCGGCTCAGTTTACAAAAAAGGGCGATACCACCCTTATGAGAAACATGACAAGAAGCCGGATAGTTCAAGACAGGATAGGCCGGCTTGGAAGAATATCTCTTCTCATGGCCAACACCGTAGAGGGAAAGGCAAGTACCAGTACTCCACCCGACCAGCCAAGGGCCAGCAGGCTTATAAATGACAGTCATTGTATAACACTTGTACAGGCAGGTCTGCTGGCCGGAAGCTCCTCACAGACAATAGACAATTCTTTAAGTGTAAAACCTTTGGTTGTTGCAAATGTTCATACTGCGCCCGGGCTTTCGCAAAAGAAAGAAATAAGTCCCGGGGCAGCAGTCTGTTATCAGAAAGAATGTACATTAAAATCTGTGAAAAGTGCTTCTTGTGTCATTCCATTGTCTTATGTTCAACCTGTAACAAGTGTCAAAAATGTTGCCTCAAATCTGCCTGTAGGGGCCAGACTTCAAAACTTTTGGCAAACTTGGCTGGATCTAGGGGCCGGTCCGAAAATAGTTCAAATCTTGAGAGAAGGTTACACCCTTCCCTTTCGGATCCGGCCAAATCTTACAAGGTCTCCCACTGTCGTAAGCCGTTATGTCAATCCCCGCAGGAACAGCTACCTGTTGGAGGCATTACATCAGCTTATGGACAAAAATGCAGTAGAATTGGTCCACAATCAAACATCTCTGGGGTTTTTCAATCGACTGTTTCTAGTTCCAAAACCCAACAACAAATGGAGGCCAATACTGGATCTGAGCAAACTAAACCTTTTCCTCAAGGTGGAGAAATTCAAAATGGAGACACCAGAAACCATCAGAACATCTCTCCAACAAGGAGAGTGGGTCACCTCAGTAGACTTCAAGGATGCCTACTTCCACATTCCAATACAGGAACAATCCAGGAAATACCTAAGATTTCATGTCCAAGGCCGGACTTACCAATTCAAGGCATTGCCCTTTGGTCTGTCCACAGCGCCCATGGAGTTCACTGTTTTGGCAAAGGAGGTGAAACTGATGGCCATAAACAAGGGTATAAGAATCCACCAGTACCTAGACGACTGGTTGGTGAGAGCCAGATCCCAAGAAACTTGTCTCCATCACACCCAAATCCTGGTCAGGATGTGCCAGGACCTCGGTTGGTTGGTGAATTTAGAAAAATCAGAGCTGGAACCCAAGCAGGTCTTCGACTTTGTAGGTTACCAGTTCGATCTCAGGTCCGGCCGGGTCAGACCGACCCCGGACCGGTGGCAAAGCCTTCAGGACAAGATACAAGTTCTTCTGTTATTACCGGCCTGTCCGGTTCGACAGTTCATGTCCCTGATAGGCCTCCTAACAGCCACAGAGAAACAAGTTCACCTCGGCCGACTGCACATGAGACCCCTGCAGTGGCATCTCAAAAACAATTGGAGGGTACCAGAATCTCTAGAGAAGATTATTCCCCTCCCGAGAACCCTGCACCCTCACTTACAATGGTGGCTAGACGAAGACAATGTGCTTCAAGGTCAACCATTACACCCAGTAAGGCATGCTCTGCAGATATTTACAGACGCATCAAAAGAAGGGTGGGGCGCTCACTTAAACGAGTTCACTGCAAGAGGGTCCTGGTCAGTGCCGGAAAGCAAGCTGCACATAAACTATCTGGAACTCAAAGCAGTGTTACTAGCCCTCAAAGAGTTCCAAGACCTCTGTGTAGACAAAATAGTGCTAGTGGCAACCGACAATACTACAGTGGTAGCTTACATAAACAAGGAAGGGGGCATGAGGTCGGGCCCACTGTGTGCCCTACTGTGGAGAATCTTGACCTGGTGTTCCCAGCGACAAGTGACTCTAAAAGCTCGACACATCCCAGGCCATCTCAATGTGATAGCAGACAAACTATCCAGGCTGGGTCAGACCATCCAAACAGAGTGGTCCCTCCTTCCGGAAGTTTTTCAACAAATATGCAACCGGTGGCACTGGCCTCAAATAGATCTCTTTGCTACGAGATTCAACCACAAGTTGCCTCAGTTTGTCTCTCCAGTACCGGACTCCCTGGCGGTAGCAGTGGATGCACTTACCCTGCCATGGGACGATCTGGATGCATACGCCTTCCCACCGACCGCCGTATTGGGCAAAGTGGTGGAGAAGCTATTGGACTCCCCGTGCAAGAGACTTATTCTGATTGCCCCGGGGTGGCCCAACATGCCTTGGTTCTGGGACCTAGTGACCATGTCCAGCCAGGTCCCTCTCAGCCTTCCCAACCTGCCCAGGCTACTAACACAGCCCTTCAATCAGATCCCTCACAGAAATCTGACCAATCTAAATCTCCATGCCTGGCTCCTAGAGCCACAACTATCAAAGAACAGGGCTTCTCTGAGGCAGTGGCAGCAAGAATTGAGGCTCCTCAAAGAAGATCTACCAGATCAGTCTATGAGGCGAAGTGGACCATTTTTACAAAGTGGTGCGTCACTAATCAGGTGGACTTCAGGGCACCACCTATAAAGTCGGTAGCTGACTTCCTAATGTGCCTCTTTGAGGACAAGAAGTTACAGCCCAGCACCATTGATGGATACAGATCTGCCATTGCTGATAAACTGGGTCCTACAACAGTCAATATCAGCAAAGATGATAATCTCACTCGTCTCTTGGAAAGTTTCCACAGAGATAGACCCAAAGGGCGGAGGGGGATTCCCTCCTGGAACCTTTCCCTGGTGCTACACCAGCTGACAAAGGCTCCTTTTGAACCTCTTAGGGAGGCATCTCTGAAGCACCTCACCTTCAAAACTGTCTTCCTTTTAGCCCTAGGCTCTGGCAAAAGAAGGAGTGAGATCCATGCTTGGCAGCACAAGAACATCAGACACCAATCTGATTGGTCTAAGGTGTCCCTTTTTCCATCTCCCAGCTTTCTTTCTAAGAATCAGCTGGCCAAGGAGGGTCCAGAGAGTGTAGCCCCAGTGGTCATACCAGCCCTGGCCCCTACTCTAGATAAATCCCTCAAGTCTGACAGATCCTTGTGTCCAGTCAGAGCTTTGCGCTACTACTTGGACAGGACGTCGGACCTCAGGCAGAGCAAGGAGTTAGTCTTTGTTTCCTTCAAGAAAGGTTTCGACAAAGACATCTCCCCTGCCACTATCTCCTCATGGATCAAACAAACTGTGATCCTATGCTATGAGCTCTCTGATCAACAGGCCCACACCCTACATCAAGTTAAAGCTCATGATGTCAGGGCCTTTGCGGCTTCTAAGGCCTTCCAGTCGGGAATCTCCTTAGAGCAGATCCTAGCAGCCTGCCACTGGAAATCTCATAATACCTTCACCCAATTTTATCTGAAGGATGTGGCCTGGGCTGACTCAGAGCTCTACCATCTCGGACCAGTTGTGGCTGCCCAGCAGATCCACCAACAGACTGGCACCTAGAGGAGAAATGTACATATGTAAATACTTGTACATATTTGTATATATTGCACATATAATTAAGGAATATAAAAAAAAAAAAAAAAAAAAAAATCTCTCATGTACTTCCTCTGGGAGGATCAATTATGGGACTGAACTCATCCCTCTCTTCCCCTACCTCTGAGCAGGTCTGTTAAAAAAAGGGGGGGGGGGCAAGGTCGACTCTGACGGTTCCATTCCGGATAACCGGATGATGATATTCGACCATAGCCCTAAGGGTTTAGACTTCAAGGTCTACCCGGGCTTTAGAAGGCATTGTCACTATTCCAAAATGAGTTCAAGTTCTTTAGTCCCTAGTAACTTACCCGCCTACCAAGCGGTAGTTATTCAGCTATTGTCCATTGGATAGGATGTATTAACGCAATAAAATTGCAAATTTAATAAGTAAATTAAATTTTTATAAGTTAATACCCTATCCAATGGACACACAAGACCCTCCCACCGACCCCGCTATCAGCTTACTAGGGGTCTAAGAGTTTTAGACAACGAAAAAGATGCTATGACGTCACGCTGTCTAGACAGGAAGGAAGTACGACACGCCATCTGGCGAGTGCACAGTACTGGGCCGGCCTAGCCGGTGGAGACACAGGACGTCTTTTTCTGACGTTTGGCGGGCCGGTCCGCGCCGACCGGATAAGCTATTGTCCATTGGATAGGGTATTAACTTATAAAAATTTAATTTACTTATTAAATTTGCAAATTTGTGTTTACTCCGTTGTTAAGTAGATTGTAGTGGATCCTGTATTATGTCCCATTGTTCCTTCAGGTCATATTGAATTCTTAAATATGGACATATGTAGGTGTTGTAAATTGTACTTTACCATTGGAAATCTCTAAAAAATATAACCTGAATATTCAATTTGGTAAGTTTACAACAAACCATTTAGCCACCCAAAAAGTCTTGTATTCTACCAAGATATATACACTTGTACCTTGAGACAATTACTTTCACTTTTTCCACAAGATGTTTTGTATCTGTATGTTACCGCACAATTACAATTTTAATGCTTTCACATACAATGTATATCCAGAAAATAACATTAATAAGGACTGACCTGCCTGCCACACACTAAACTGGCACAGACAAAACAGATAACATATTATGCAAACAAGCACAATAGATTGACCACAGGAAGGGGGGGGGGGGGGGGGGCATTGGGAGCAGGTGTGTAATCTCTCACAGTTTGATATTTCCAGAGCAATTCAATTGAAACAAGTGTTACGAATGTAAGGTTACCTTAACATTGTGCTTCTGTTATAAATATAATGATAAAAGAAATAAAAGTACAGAAATACACAAAATAATATTATGAAGGAAAGAAAACAGTGGCTAGTGGATAAAATGTTTCTTGTTAAGTCATCTGAATGAGCTGTAAAAGTATGTAACTTTCATTTGTCTAATGCTTTAGTCTGTGTGCTACTTTACCCTTTCTTGGACCTATACTACACCTCTCCCCCACCTCTCCCACACCCTGTCCAACTGAAATTACTGGGATAGACCTCTACCTCTCCCACACCCCCAAAATACATAGAAATACCTACTATATCTGACCCCTACCACACCTCTCCCCCGCCTATACCACGCCTTCTCCAACTGAAATTAATGGGATAGACCTCTACCCCTACCACACCCCTGAAACATGGTAAAACGTGGTAGAGGTTACAAGAAATATATACTATATGTGACCTCTACCACACCTCTGCCCCACCTCTACCACGCCTTCTCCAATTAAAATTACTGGGATCAACCTCTACCTCTACCACACCCCCAAAACGAGGTAGAGCTTGCAAGAAATATATACTATATCTCACCTCTACCACACCTCTCCCCCACCACTACCATGCCTCTTCCAATTAAAAGTACTGGGATAGACCTCTACCACACCCCCAAAATGTGGTAGAGGTTGTAACAATATATACAATATATGACCTCTACCCCACCTCGACCATGACTTCTCCAATTAAAATTACTGGGATCAACCTCTACCTCTACCACACCCCCAAAACGTGCTACAGGTTGCGAGAAATATATACTATATCAGACCTCTACCAAACCTCTACCCCACCTCTACCACGCCTTCTCCAACTACTACTAATGGGATAGACTTCTACCTCTACCACACCCCAAAAACGTGGTACATGTTCCAAGAAATATATACTATATCTGACCTCTACCACACCTCTCCCCCACCTCTACCACGCCTTCTCCAACTAAAATTAATGGGGCAGACTTCTACCTCTACCACACCCTCAAAACATGGTAGAGGTTGCAAGAAATATATACTATATCTCACCTCTACCACACCTCTTCCCCACCTTCTCCAATTAAAATTACTGTGATAGACCTGTACCCCTACCACATCCCCAAAACGTGGTAGAGGTTGGAAGAAATATAAACTACATTTGACCTCTACCACACCTCTACCACGCCTTCTCCAACTAAAACTAATGGGATAGACTTCTACCTCTACCACACCCCAGAACGTGGTACATGTTATAAGAAATATATATTATATCTGACCTCTAACACACCTCTCCCCCACCTTCTCCAATTAAAATTACTGGGATCAACCTCTACCTCTACCACAACCCCAAAACATGGTAGAGGTTGCAAGACATATATACTATATCGGACCTCTACCCCACCTCTACCACGCATTGTCCAAATAAAACTAATGGGATAGACTTCTACCTCTACCACACCCCCAGAATGTGGTACCTGTTCCAAAAAATATATACTATCTGACCTCTACCACACCTCTCCCCCACCTCTACCATGCCTTATCCAATTAAAATTACTGGGACAGACCTCTACCTCTACCACACCCCCAAAATGTGGTAGAGATTGCAAGAAATATATACTAAAATTAATGGGATGGACCTCTACCTCTACCACATATTCTATTTCTTAGATAGCCCACCCCCCACCCCTCCCCAAATTTTCGCGGGCTCCAACATGAAGTATCAACCTCAAACTATGTCTCTCATCTAAGTTAAATATCATCTGGGAATATATATATGTGTTTTCTTATATGTGCCCCAACATTTAGGCCTTTAATAGACAGTTAACCTGTGTATCAGGACCATAAACACCCACCCGAGTGACCCTTATAAGACATTTTTCACATCTTTTTCCCTGTAACTTGGAAATGGTAAGTCTGAGAAGTTTCAAACTGTATTAGATATATATTCTGTGTGTAATCTTAGTATGTAACAGATTTTAAGTCTGAAGCTTTAATTTTGAAGGTCAAATTGAGGTCTCTAAAAGGCTCCCAAAGACCCAATATTTGGACTTTTTGCTACTTTTAAGCCCTGTGACTGTCAAACTATGTGACTGATAGAGCTCAAATCCTATCTGAGAAGATATTAGTATGTTATTTTTATATGTGCCAAAAATTAAGGCTTTAAGAAGACATTTAACCTGTGTATGAGGACCATAAATCCCCACCCGAGTGACCATTTTTAGACATTTTTCACATATTTTTCCCTGTAACTTGGAAATGGTAAGTCTAAGAAGTTTCAAACTGTATTAGATCCATATTCTATGTGTAATCTTAGTATGTGACAAATTTTAAGTCTGAAGCTTTAATTTGAAGGCCACATTTAGGTCTCTAGAAGGCCCCATAAAGACCCAGTATTTGGACTTTTTGCCAATTTTAAGGCCTGTGACTGTTAAACTATGTGACTGACAGAGCTGAAATCTCATCTGGGAATACATTATTATGTTCTTTTTACATGTGCCAAAAATCAAGGCTTCAAGTAGACATTTAACCTGTGTATGAGGACCTTAAACACCCACCTGAGTGACCCTTTTAAGACATTTTTCACATATTTTGCTCTGTAACTTGGAAATGGTAAGTCTGAGAAGTTTCAAACTTTATTAGATACATATTCTATGTGTAATCTTAGTATGTAACAAATTTTAAGTCTGAAGCTTTAATTTGAAAGCCACATCGAGATCTCTAAAAGGCCCACAATGACCCAATATTTGGACTTTTTACCACCTTTAAGCCCTGTAACTGTTAAACTATGTGATTGATGGAGCTGAAATCCCATCTGGGAATGCATTATTATGTCCTTTTTACATATGCCGAAAATCAAGGTTTTTAGTAGACATTTAACCTGTGTATGAGGGCCATAGACACTCGCCCAAGTGCCTTTTTTGACATTTTTTCCGTATTTTGCCCTGTTATTTGGAAATGCTTAGTGTGACAAGTCTTAAACTGTATTATATATGATTTTTGTTTGTTATGTATGTCCCCCCAAAAAGTTTCAGATCTGTAGTTTAATTGCTAAGGTCTCTTTAACAATTGTAAAATGCCCACAGAAACCCAATTTATGGATATTATGCCACTTTAAAGCCCAGTAACTGTCAAACTATGTGGGTTATAGAGCTGAAATCTTTGAATTTTTAACAGGAAATGCCTGTCTATTTAAATTTTGAATATTAATAATGTTATGGCTATCTTAGTCTTTTAAGAACTTATTTTTGTGTGTTATACCTCTGCTTGCTGAGTTTTTCACTTTTTAAAATGAAACTGGTGAAACATATTGAAGTAGACAAAATGGACACTTTAAGTGAGCTTTAAGTCCCAATATTAATGAAATTATATCCTTATGTAGTAAAACTAGGGGATTTTTAACCCTCAACTAGCCCAGTTTTATTCAACTTGCCTCAGTTAATTTTGGCACAGCTCCTACAGTTATGAACTCATTTCAGTTGATAATCACATACTTAAAATTCTCAATTCTTTTTGTATTTGAGTACCCCTTTTATATAGATTGTTTGTTTACCATTTATGCTCAACCCACATCCCCCACCCGGATTCCCCCCACCCACCTCTGGGACCTCCAGCTATATTGAGTGACACTAAATAAACAAAGGTATTTAATGATATCAGATGAGAAACAAAGAACTCAATGGGGTTGCAGATCTTGTGTAATAGTGAGAGAGGTGTGGAGAAGGGGAGAGGGGTGGGGGTGGGAGGTGGTGGGCTTCATTACATATAACACAAAGGGGAGTCAGAACTGAGATTGTGTCACATATTTAGGTTGCATATATATGGACCACATATATAGGTATAGAGGAAATGAATAACTGAAAACAATTTGCAAATTCTAAAAATAATATAATAAAATAATAATATAAATAATTTTTTTTTAAGTAATATTTTATTTGTGAACAAATATAGAAACAGATATGCGCTTTTGGGATTATGAATTTTAGAATGGACATTGAATCATCAATCATTTAAATACTTTGAAGGAAGATTGAAAAATATGATGAGTTGAGTTAAAAATAATATTTTATTTGTCAACAAATATAGAAACAGATATGCTCTTTTGGGATTATTATTTTAGAATGGACATTCAATCATCAATCATTTAAATACTTTGAAAATAGGTTTAGAGTTATCATTGCAGGAAGATTGAAAATATAATTTGAGTTATGTATTCAGCGTCTGGGGATACACCATCTTCCTTGGGGAGATATAAACAGAGTAGATTGATGTGCTGAAGTTCATATAATAATGGGTAATTATGTTTTAAAAAATTCCCGATCAAAACCTGTGGCGTGAGTGATGACCTGTCTGGGGATATGTTGGCGCCGAGTTGGCCCAATCTAGTTTTTGTCAATTTTCACCTACCGCTAAAGCGGAAACGCCATCTTTGTTTACGTTTCAGGAACCTACTAAACCTCGCGAAAGAGTTTGGAAGGTCTCCCCCAGGAAAGCATCTCGTGCCCCGATATTTCAATATCGATCGATACGGAAGACAAAATATGGTTTGATATCAATATAAATATTTTTATTCAATACCAACACATGGCTACTCCTATTCCCAAAAAACTCCATTGGTTGCCAGTTGAATTTCGGTGTATTTTCAAAACTTGTACTGTGGTTTATAAGTTTCTGCACAGTAGTCACTCAAGCTATTTCAACCCTCATCTGTCTCTTCATTGTGGAAGATATGGCACAAGATACAACCACCCAGATAAAAGGTTCCTAGAGGTTCCTCAATACTACCCATCAGTACACAAATCTAAAAAAAAAACCTTCAGTCACAGTTTTGCTTTTGATGATCCCAGACTTTGGAATGATCTTCTTGATGATGTCCGTTCTGCTCCAAATCTTGCCTGCTTTAGGAAACAGCTAAAATCTTATCTCTTTGATAAGGCCTTCCCACCTTAACATGTAAACTTCCCGCCGTCTCCATGGTGTCGACCTAGCTATGTCTATGGAATGATGATTATGTACCTGGTGTTGTGGCTTAGAGTCTGCCTTGTCAGAGATTAAGTGCTATAAAAGTTCAGAATAGAAGAAAAGAATGTGCAAACTAAGTGTGTTGGGGGTTATTTTCCTTGACAATCCAATATATAATTAATGTCTGTGGACTTTCAAATGTAACATGAATATTAATGAGCAGATTGAGGGATAAAGTGAGTGGTATTAAACTGACAATCAGTACAAAAGATTTGCCATATTCTCCCAACAATGTTAGGAAATATTGATATATCGTGTATATATTTACACAAGCACTAACCAAAATTTCTTTTTACAGTTAAAATGGGGAGCATGAAAGAGATATGCCAGAAGCTTGATGAGATAGTGGATGAGTTTTTCACAGTACAGCAGGAATTACTATCACAACAGTACCTGCTTGAACAGAGGTTAAAGGATGCCTTTTTCCTCATGTCAAAGGTCAGAATGAAATGTGGAGTTGTCATATATCATGGTAATTCTGCATAGAGAGATTATTTTAAGTATTGTTAAGTTGATAGCAGGGTGAAGCTTATTACATTTGCCAAGGAGTTTATGTAATCGGAAGCATACATTTGTCTGTTTGCAAAATAACTCGAAAAGGTATGGAAAGATTTTGATGAATTTTTCAGGAAATGTTGATAATTGCACAAGGAACAGGTGATTAAATTTTGTTGGGGATCCAGATCACCGTCTGGAAATAGGAATTTTTTGAAGGCTTTTTCCAGAGTTGGTGTTCATATCTGCCACCACTCAAGTATGCTATGTTCTATGGCGAGTCTTTCTGGTAGAATTTTGGGTGTATCGAGTGGTCATTTTCACATGCGTTTTGAATCTTTAAAGTTTAAAACTACACATTTTTTTGGCATCTATACTATTCTTATATTTAAAAAAAACTTGGAAGTGTTTCCTGTATTGACATAAATACCCTTCTTAAAGCAGGAAAGAAATTTTGCAGATAACATTCATCTCAACCAGAAAACAATATTCCTCTGTGATGTCAGAGTTTATCAAAAACTTTCCAAGTCTAATCAGCCAGCAGCTCAAAAAGGTTAGAGGTCCATAGCAAAAATTGTCTGTCTGTATTTCAATGTAGGCTAAGTCAGTATTCTAACATGACACGGATGTGTCCTCGATTCTGATTAGCTAAACGACGAAATACTTCAAGGGTAAAATACAGCATAACCCTGTAGCTCCCTATTATCGCTCATTATGTCTCTCGTAACAATAAAAGTTTTACAATAAAATTTGCAATAATTATTCATCTTAAAATTATTTGTCATGTTAGAATAGGAATAACCCCCTCCAACACCATGGTATAGGCAGAATTTTACCATGATTTGAGGCAATAAACCCCCCAGGCTCAAATCATGGTAAAATTCTGCGTATACCATGGTTTGGTCGGGGGTTATTCCTATATTGAAATTCAAAATTTACCCAGTGGCAAATGCTGAAAAATAAATGGTTTGGTGTTATTTGGTGTTATTTTCTGTAATTGCAAGAATACAATAAGTAAAAGTTTAGGGCTGCCACAGAGTAGTAGAGTACTCGTCAAAGAGTAGAGTACTGGATTATTTAGAGTACAAAATCAGGAAAGGAGTACTGCATTAAAATTTTGAATTTTCCACTATATTTTTGTCAGAAATGAAGTGCAATATATCAAATTATACAGTGAAATGGTACATTTTCTTGATTTCATTGTAAAAAAGAGTACTCGTTCAAGAGTAGAGTAATGGTTAAAGAGTACTCGAGTAGTAAAATTACTACTCGTGGCAGCCCGAGTAAAAACCCATCAATTTTGTTGATATGAACAAATATCTTATCAGTTTTCTTAAGTAACAGGACATCTAAACTTGTAACTTTGTAAAGTTACAGGTCCTTGAGAAAAAAAGGTAACCAGTCTGTAATAGGGGGTAGGTGTTCATTTCGTACATTAATTAGTGGTTTCCACTATTTTCCACTAAAACATACTAAATTCAGAAATTTTAACCCCTGAAAAATTTAAGAAAGAGCATGTAACAAATCCCGATAACTTGAAAATTAATCAATTTTCAAAAAAAAAGGGCCAACACCACTGTAATAAATTGCCTTTAAAGTGGTGTAAATAGCATATTTGTAGAAAAAGTAAAATAATCACATAAATTGATTTTCAACCAGATATCACAAGATGTTCATGTTTTACAAATATTTTAAGAACTGTTTTACCATTACATATAATAAATATCATTTCTAAGGTATTTAAACAAAGTTTGTGCTAGTTTTTTTGTCGGCTGACATTTTGGCATTTTGTGTGCATGGACAACTTCTCCTCCAAAAGTACAAGGCCCAGAGACATGCTGTTTGTATTAAATGATACCTTCTCTATCAAGGATGAAAAAATTGTTCAAGGCATGCAGATCTGTTTGTACGTCTATTCCCCAGAACCGTTAGGAGCGAGGACCCCCCCACCCTAAGTGTGAAAATTTCAACATCACAATTTTCTCATTGGCTATGGTAGGGATTTCTCTGTTAACTTACATATATTTACTATGCCACTAGTACATTCCCTTTTGTGAATATTAGATCTGGATCTTTCTTTATTACTTTAATGAATTATTTTTGCTTTTTTCACCGTCCGATGTCCGGCGTCCGATGTCCGGCGTCCGGCGTCCGATGTCCGGCGTCACGCATGGTTTCCGCTCATTTAAAGGAAAAGTATTAGAGCTATTGTCACCAAATTTGGTATGCAGGCTTATTGGGTCAGTAGCTTGCTTGGGATTGCTTTTGGCTGTTGTACCTCTTTTGCTTACTGAGTAATACTTAAGTACAGCTATTTTCAGTACCCATTGGTTTCCGTGCATTTAAGCCGAGATAATTAAAGATATTTTACTACAATTTTGAATACAAGATTGTTATGTCCATAGCTCGCTTGGTATTGCATTTGGGACTGATAGCTTTGTCAGTACATGAGTAATAGCCATTTAGGTACTTCATTGTGTATTTTCAGTACTACTTTTGAGTAATTTGCTAATATCTCAGAAACCGTAAGAGATAGAGCGATTTCGACAGAATTTTTGACCCACAGGGTATCTAAGGAATGTAATATTTGCAATTTTCAAAAAATTTTCCCCTCCCCAAAAATGGCGGCCATTTTGAATTTTTGAATTTTTGCCAAAAATGGCAAAGCACTAATTTGCTTCTATCTCCTTAACCGTGCGAGATAGAGCGATTTCGGCAAAATTTTCGACCCCCAGGGTATCTAAAAATTCTACTCTTGGTAATTTTTAAAAAATTTTCCCCTCCCCAAAAATGGCGGCCATTTTGAATTTTCGAATTTTTGCCAAAAATGGCAAAACACAAATTTACTTCTATCTCCTTAACCGTGCGAGATAGAGCGATTTCGTCGAAATTTTCGACCCACAGGGTATCTAAGGAATGTAATATTTGCAATTTTCAAAAAATTTCCCCTCCCCAAAAATGGCGGCCATTTTGAATTTTTGAATTTTTGCCAAAAATGGCAAAACACTAATTTGCTTCTATCTCCTTAACCGTGCGAGATAGAGCGATTTCGTCGAAATTTTCGACCCACAGGGTATCTAAGCAATGCAATCTTTGCAATTTTCAAAAAATTTTCCCCTCCCCAAAAATGGCGGCCATTTTGAATTTTTGAATTTTTGCCAAAAATGGCAAAACACTAATTTGCTTCTATCTCCTTAACCGTGCGAGATAGAGCGATTTCGTCGAAATTTTCGACCCACAGGGTATCTGAGGAATGCAATCTTTGCAATTTTCAAAACATTTTCCCCTCCCCAAAAATGGCGGCCATTTTGAATTTTTGAATTTTTGCCAAAAATGGCAAAACACTAATTTGCTTCTATCTCCTTAACCGTGCGAGATAGAGCGATTTCGTCGAAATTTTCGACCCACAGGGTATCTAAGGAATGTACTATTTGCAATTTTCAAAAAATTTTGCCCTCCCCAAAAATGGCGGCCATTTTGAATTTTCGAAGTTTTGCCAAAAATGGCAAAACACAAATTTCCTTCTATCTCCTTAACCGCGCGAGATAGAGCGATTTCGTCAAAATTTTCGACCCACAGGTATTTGAGCATTGTATTCTTGGCAATTTAAAAAAAAATTTCCCCTCCCCTAAAATGGCGGCCATTTTGAATTTTCGAATTTTTGCCAAAAATGGCAAAACACAAATTTGCTTCTATCTCCTTAACCATGCGAGATAGAGCGATTTCGTCAAAATTTTCAACCCACAGGGTATCTAAGGAATGTAATCTTTGCAATTTTCAAAAAATTTTCCCCTCCCCAAAAATGGCAGCCATTTTGAATTTTCGAATTTTTGCCCAAAATGGAAAAACACAAACTGGCCTTAACCGTGCAAAATAGAGTTATTTCGTTGAAATTTTCGACCCATAGGGTATCTAAGGAATGTACTCTTGGCAATTTTCAAAAAAATTTCCTTTTCCCAAAAATGGCGGCCATTTTGAATTTTCAAATTTTTGCCAAAAATAGAAAAACAGGAATTTGCTTCTACTTAACCGTGCAAGATAGAGTGATTTCGTCAAAATTTTCAACCCAACCAATGCAAAAAGGCATGAAGCTGAAATAATTTACATCTACACTAACAAATATTTAAGCATCATTGATATATTTTACAAATGAAACAGGGTCTTGTAAGACTACTGTACAATTTGGGCAAAAGGTTCATGGGTGGACATTACACATGATAATGTGTGTTCTTCTATGCTATCCTGTTTCTATTCGCATCTACTATCAACAGGGCGGCCTATTTCTAGTCTTTACAATTTTCCAAAAATTTTCCCCTCCCCAAAAATGGCGGCCATTTTGAATTTTCGAATTTTTGCCAAAAATGGCAAAACACTAATTTGCTTCTATCTCCTTAACCGTGCGAGATAGAGTGATTTCGGCAAAATTTTCAACCCACAGGGTATCTAAGGAGTGTACTCTTTGCAATTTTCAAAAAATTTTCCCCTCCCCAAAAATGGCGGCCATTTTGAATTTTTGCCAAAAATGGCAAAACACAAATTTGCTTCTATCTCCTTAACCGTGCGAGATAGAGCGATTTCGTCGAAATTTTCGACCCACAGGGTATTTAAGGAATGTAATCTTTACAATTTTCAAAAAAAATTTCCCCTCCCCAAAAATGGCGGCCATTTTGAATTTTTGCCAAAAATGGCAAAACACAAATTTCCTTCTATCTCCTTAACCGTGCGAGATAGAGCGATTTCGTCGAAATTTTCGACCCACAGGGTATTTAAGGAATGTAATCTTTACAATTTTCAAAAAAAATTTCCCCTCCCCAAAAATGGCGGCCATTTTGAATTTTCGAATTTTTGCCAAAAATGGCAAAACACTAATTTGCTTCTATCTCCTTAACCGTGCGAGATAGAGTGATTTCGGCAAAATTTTCAACCCACAGGGTATCTAAGGAGTGTACTCTTTGCAATTTTCCAAAAATTTTCTCCTCCCCAAAAATGGCGGCCATTTTGAATTTTTGCCAAAAATGGCAAAACACAAATTTGCTTCTATCTCCTTAACCGTGCAAGATAGAGCGATTTCGTCAAAATTTTTGACCCACAGGGTATCTGAGCATTGTACTCTTGGTAAATTTTAAAAAATTTTCCCCTCCCCAAAAATGGCAGCCATTTTGAATTTTCGAATTTTTGCCAAAAATGGCAAAACACTAATTTGCTTCTATCTCCTTAACCGTGCGAGATAGAGCGATTTCGTCGAAATTTTCGACCCACAGGGTATCTGAGAAATGCAATCTTTGCAATTTTCAAAACATTTTCCCCTCCCCAAAAATGGCGGCCATTTTGAATTTTCGAATTGTTGCCAAAAATGGCAAAACACTAATTTGCTTCTATCTCCTTAACCGTGCGAGATAGAGCGATTTCGTCGAAATTTTCGACCCACAGGGTATCTAAGGAATGCAATCTTTGCAATTTTCCAAAAATTTTCCCCTCCCCAAAAATGGCGGCCATTTTGAATTTTCGAATTTTTGCCAAAAATGGCAAAACACTAATTTGCTTCTATCTCCTTAACCGTGCGAGATAGAGCGATTTCGTCGAAATTTTCGACCCACAGGGTATCTGAGAAATGCAATCTTTGCAATTTTCAAAACATTTTCCCCTCCCCAAAAATGGCGGCCATTTTGAATTTTCGAATTGTTGCCAAAAATGGCAAAACACTAATTTGCTTCTATCTCCTTAACCGTGCGAGATAGAGCGATTTCGTCGAAATTTTCGACCCACAGGGTATCTAAGGAATGCAATCTTTGCAATTTTCCAAAAATTTTCCCCTCCCCAAAAATGGCGGCCATTTTGAATTTTCGAAGTTTTGCCAAAAATGGCAAAACACAAATTTCCTTCTATCTCCTTAACCGCGCGAGATAGAGCGATTTCGTCAAAATTTTCGACCCACAGGTATTTGAGCATTGTATTCTTGGCAATTTAAAAAAAAATTTCCCCTCCCCTAAAATGGCGGCCATTTTGAATTTTCGAATTTTTGCCAAAAATGGCAAAACACAAATTTGCTTCTATCTCCTTAACCATGCAAGATAGAGCGATTTCGTCAAAATTTTCAACCCACAGGGTATCTAAGGAATGTAATCTTTGCAATTTTCAAAAAATTTTCCCCTCCCCAAAAATGGCAGCCATTTTGAATTTTCGAATTTTTGCCCAAAATGGAAAAACACAAACTGGCCTTAACCGTGCAAAATAGAGTTATTTCGTTGAAATTTTCGACCCATAGGGTATCTAAGGAATGTACTCTTGGCAATTTTCAAAAAAATTTCCTTTTCCCAAAAATGGCGGCCATTTTGAATTTTCAAATTTTTGCCAAAAATAGAAAAACAGGAATTTGCTTCTACTTAACCGTGCAAGATAGAGTGATTTCGTCAAAATTTTCAACCCAACCAATGCAAAAAGGCATGAAGCTGAAATAATTTACATCTACACTAACAAATATTTAAGCATCATTGATATATTTTACAAATGAAACAGGGTCTTGTAAGACTACTGTACAATTTGGGCAAAAGGTTCATGGGTGGACATTACACATGATAATGTGTGTTCTTCTATGCTATCCTGTTTCTATTCGCATCTACTATCAACAGGGCGGCCTATTTCTAGTCTTTACAATTTTCCAAAAATTTTCCCCTCCCCAAAAATGGCGGCCATTTTGAATTTTAGAATTTTTGCCAAAAATGGCAAAACACTAATTTGCTTCTATCTCCTTAACCGTGCGAGATAGAGTGATTTCGGCAAAATTTTCAACCCACAGGGTATCTAAGGAGTGTACTCTTTGCAATTTTCAAAAAATTTTCCCCTCCCCAAAAATGGCGGCCATTTTGAATTTTTGCCAAAAATGGCAAAACACAAATTTCCTTCTATCTCCTTAACCGTGCGAGATAGAGCGATTTCGTCGAAATTTTCGACCCACAGGCTATTTAAGGAATGTAATCTTTACAATTTTCAAAAAAAATTTCCCCTCCCCAAAAATGGCGGCCATTTTGAATTTTTGCCAAAAATGGCAAAACACAAATTTCCTTCTATCTCCTTAACCGTGCGAGATAGAGAGATTTCGTCGAAATTTTCGACCCACAGGGTATTTAAGGAATGTAATCTTTACAATTTTCAAAAAAAATTTCCCCTCCCCAAAAATGGCGGCCATTTTGAATTTTCGAATTTTTGCCAAAAATGGCAAAACACTAATTTGCTTCTATCTCCTTAACCGTGCGAGATAGAGTGATTTCGGCAAAATTTTCAACCCACAGGGTATCTAAGGAGTGTACTCTTTGCAATTTTCCAAAAATTTTCTCCTCCCCAAAAATGGCGGCCATTTTGAATTTTTGCCAAAAATGGCAAAACACAAATTTCCTTCTATCTCCTTAACCGTGCGAGATAGAGCGATTTCGTCGAAATTTTCGACCCACAGTGTATTTAAGGAATGTAATCTTTACAATTTTCAAAAAAATTTTCCCCTCCCCAAAAATGGCGGCCATTTTGAATTTTCGAATTTTTGCCAAAAATGGCAAAACACAAATTTGCTTCTATCTCCTTAACTGTGTGAGATAGAGCGATTTTGTCGAAATTTTCGACCGACAGGGTATCTAAGGAGTGTACTCTTTGCAATTTTCCAAAAATTTTCCCCTCCCCAAAAATGGCGGCCATTTTGAATTTTCGAATTTTTGCCAAAAATGGCAAAACACAAATTTGCTTCTATCTCCTTAACCGTGCGAGATAGAGCGATTTCGTCAAAAATTTCGACCCACAGAGTATCTGAGCATTGTACTGTTGGTAATTTTTAAAAAATTTGCCCCTCCCCAAAGATGGCGGCCATTTTGAATTTTAGAATTTTTGCCAAAAATGGCAAAACACAAATTTGCTTTTATCTCCTTAACTGTGTGAGATAGAGCAATTTCGTCAAAATTTTCAACCCACAGGGTATCTAAGGAGTGTACTCTTTGCAATTTTCCAAAAATTTTCCCGTCCCCAAAAATGGCGGCCATTTTGAATTTTTGCCAAAAATGGCAAAACACAAATTTGCTTCTATCTCCTTAACCGTGCGAGATAGAGCGATTTCGTCGAAATTTTCGACCCACAGGGTATCTAAGGAATGTAATCTTTACAATTTTCCAAAAATTTTCCCCTCCCCAAAAATGGCGGCCATTTTGAATTTTCGAATTTTTGCCAAAAATGGCAAAACACAAATTTGCTTTTATCTCCTTAACTGTGTGAGATAGAGCAATTTCGTCGAAATTTTCAACCCACAGGGTATCTAAGGAGTGTACTCTTTGCAATTTTCCAAAAATTTTCCCGTCCCCAAAAATGGCGGCCATTTTGAATTTTTGCCAAAAATGGCAAAACACAAATTTGCTTCTATCTCCTTAACCGTGCGAGATAGAGCGATTTCGTCGAAATTTTCGACCCACAGGGTATCTAAGGAATGTAATCTTTACAATTTTCCAAAAATTTTCCCCTCCCCAAAAATGGCGGCCATTTTGAATTTTAGAATTTTTGCCAAAAATGGCAAAACACAAATTTGCTTCTATCTCCTTAACTGTGTGAGATAGAGCGATTTCGTCAAAGATTTCGACCCACAGGGTATCTGAGCATTGTACTCTTGGTAATTTTTAAAAAATTTGCCCCTCCCCAAAAATGGCGGCCATTTTGAATTTTCGAATTTTTGCCAAAAATGGCAAAACACTAATTTGCTTCTATCTCCTTAACCGTGCGAGATAGAGTGATTTCGGCAAAATTTTCAACCCACAGGGTATCTAAGGAGTGTACTCTTTGCAATTTTCCAAAAATTTTCTCCTCCCCAAAAATGGCGGCCATTTTGAATTTTTGCCAAAAATGGCAAAACACAAATTTCCTTCTATCTCCTTAACTGTGCGAGATAGAGCGATTTCGTCGAAATTTTCGACCCACAGTGTATTTAAGGAATGTAATCTTTACAATTTTCAAAAAAATTTTCCCCTCCCCAAAAATGGCGGCCATTTTGAATTTTCGAATTTTTGCCAAAAATGGCAAAACACTAATTTGCTTCTATCTCCTTAACCGTGCGAGATAGAGTGATTTCGGCAAAATTTTCAACCCACAGGGTATCTAAGGAGTGTACTCTTTGCAATTTTCCAAAAATTTTCTCCTCCCCAAAAATGGCGGCCATTTTGAATTTTTGCCAAAAATGGCAAAACACAAATTTCCTTCTATCTCCTTAACTGTGCGAGATAGAGCGATTTCGTCGAAATTTTCGACCCACAGTGTATTTAAGGAATGTAATCTTTACAATTTTCAAAAAAATTTTCCCCTCCCCAAAAATGGCGGCCATTTTGAATTTTCGAATTTTTGCCAAAAATGGCAAAACACAAATTTGCTTCTATCTCCTTAACTGTGTGAGATAGAGCGATTTTGTCGAAATTTTCGACCGACAGGGTATCTAAGGAGTGTACTCTTTGCAATTTTCCAAAAATTTTCCCCTCCCCAAAAATGGCGGCCATTTTGAATTTTCGAATTTTTGCCAAAAATGGCAAAACACAAATTTGCTTCTATCTCCTTAACTGTGTGAGATAGAGCGATTTTGTCGAAATTTTCGACCGACAGGGTATCTAAGGAGTGTACTCTTTGCAATTTTCCAAAAATTTTCCCCTCCCCAAAAATGGCGGCCATTTTGAATTTTCGAATTTTTGCCAAAAATGGCAAAACACAAATTTGCTTCTATCTCCTTAACCGTGCGAGATAGAGCGATTTCGTCAAAAATTTCGACCCACAGGGTATCTGAGCATTGTACTGTTGGTAATTTTTAAAAAATTTGCCCCTCCCCAAAGATGGCGGCCATTTTGAATTTTAGAATTTTTGCCAAAAATGGCAAAACACAAATTTGCTTTTATCTCCTTAACTGTGTGAGATAGAGCAATTTCGTCGAAATTTTCAACCCACAGGGTATCTAAGGAGTGTACTCTTTGCAATTTTCCAAAAATTTTCCCGTCCCCAAAAATGGCGGCCATTTTGAATTTTTGCCAAAAATGGCAAAACACAAATTTGCTTCTATCTCCTTAACCGTGCGAGATAGAGCGATTTCGTCGAAATTTTCGACCCACAGGGTATCTAAGGAATGTAATCTTTACAATTTTCCAAAAATTTTCCCCTCCCCAAAAATGGCGGCCATTTTGAATTTTCGAATTTTTGCCAAAAATGGCAAAACACAAATTTGCTTCTATCTCCTTAACTGTGTGAGATAGAGCGATTTTGTCGAAATTTTCGACCGACAGGGTATCTAAGGAGTGTACTCTTTGCAATTTTCCAAAAATTTTCCCCTCCCCAAAAATGGCGGCCATTTTGAATTTTCGAATTTTTGCCAAAAATGGCAAAACACAAATTTGCTTCTATCTCCTTAACCGTGCGAGATAGAGCGATTTCGTCGAAATTTTCGACCCACAGGGTATCTAAGGAATGTAATATTTGCAATTTTCCAAAAATTTTCCCCTCCCCAAAAATGGCGGCCATTTTGAATTTTCGAATTTTTGCCAAAAATGGCAAAACACAAATTTGCTTCTATCTCCTTAACCGTGCGAGATAGAGCGATTTCGTCGAAATTTTCGACCCACAGGGTATCTAAGGAATGTAATATTTGCAATTTTCCAAAAATTTTCCCCTCCCCAAAAATGGCGGCCATTTTGAATTTTCGAATTTTTGCCAAAAATGGCAAAACACAAATTTGCTTCTATCTCCTTAACCGTGCGAGATAGAGTGATTTCGGCAAAATTTTCAACCCACAGGGTATCTAAGGAGTGTACTCTTTGCAATTTTCCAAAAATTTTCTCCTCCCCAAAAATGGCGGCCATTTTGAATTTTTGCCAAAAATGGCAAAACACAAATTTCCTTCTATCTCCTTAACCGTGCGAGATAGAGCGATTTCGTCGAAATTTTCGACCCACAGGGTATCTAAGGAATGTAATATTTGCAATTTTCCAAAAATTTTCCCCTCCCCAAAAATGGCGGCCATTTTGAATTTTCGAATTTTTGCCAAAAATGGCAAAACACAAATTTGCTTCTATCTCCTTAACCGTGCGAGATAGAGTGATTTCGTCGAAATTTTCGACCCACAGGGTATCTAAGGAATGTAATATTTGCAATTTTCCAAAAATTTTCCCCTCCCCAAAAATGGCGGCCATTTTGAATTTTCGAATTTTTGCCAAAAATGGCAAAACACAAATTTGCTTCTATCTCCTTAACCGTGCGAGATAGAGTGATTTCGGCAAAATTTTCAACCCACAGGGTATCTAAGGAGTGTACTCTTTGCAATTTTCCAAAAATTTTCTCCTCCCCAAAAATGGCGGCCATTTTGAATTTTTGCCAAAAATGGCAAAACACAAATTTCCTTCTATCTCCTTAACCGTGCGAGATAGAGCGATTTCGTCGAAATTTTCGACCCACAGTGTATTTAAGGAATGTAATCTTTACAATTTTCAAAAAAATTTTCCCCTCCCCAAAAATGGCGGCCATTTTGAATTTTCGAATTTTTGCCAAAAATGGCAAAACACAAATTTGCTTCTATCTCCTTAACTGTGTGAGATAGAGCGATTTTGTCGAAATTTTCGACCGACAGGGTATCTAAGGAGTGTACTCTTTGCAATTTTCCAAAAATTTTCCCCTCCCCAAAAATGGCGGCCATTTTGAATTTTCGAATTTTTGCCAAAAATGGCAAAACACAAATTTGCTTCTATCTCCTTAACCGTGCGAGATAGAGCGATTTCGTCAAAAATTTCGACCCACAGAGTATCTGAGCATTGTACTGTTGGTAATTTTTAAAAAATTTGCCCCTCCCCAAAGATGGCGGCCATTTTGAATTTTAGAATTTTTGCCAAAAATGGCAAAACACAAATTTGCTTTTATCTCCTTAACTGTGTGAGATAGAGCAATTTCGTCAAAATTTTCAACCCACAGGGTATCTAAGGAGTGTACTCTTTGCAATTTTCCAAAAATTTTCCCGTCCCCAAAAATGGCGGCCATTTTGAATTTTTGCCAAAAATGGCAAAACACAAATTTGCTTCTATCTCCTTAACCGTGCGAGATAGAGCGATTTCGTCGAAATTTTCGACCCACAGGGTATCTAAGGAATGTAATCTTTACAATTTTCCAAAAATTTTCCCCTCCCCAAAAATGGCGGCCATTTTGAATTTTCGAATTTTTGCCAAAAATGGCAAAACACAAATTTGCTTTTATCTCCTTAACTGTGTGAGATAGAGCAATTTCGTCGAAATTTTCAACCCACAGGGTATCTAAGGAGTGTACTCTTTGCAATTTTCCAAAAATTTTCCCGTCCCCAAAAATGGCGGCCATTTTGAATTTTTGCCAAAAATGGCAAAACACAAATTTGCTTCTATCTCCTTAACCGTGCGAGATAGAGCGATTTCGTCGAAATTTTCGACCCACAGGGTATCTAAGGAATGTAATCTTTACAATTTTCCAAAAATTTTCCCCTCCCCAAAAATGGCGGCCATTTTGAATTTTAGAATTTTTGCCAAAAATGGCAAAACACAAATTTGCTTCTATCTCCTTAACTGTGTGAGATAGAGCGATTTCGTCAAAGATTTCGACCCACAGGGTATCTGAGCATTGTACTCTTGGTAATTTTTAAAAAATTTGCCCCTCCCCAAAAATGGCGGCCATTTTGAATTTTCGAATTTTTGCCAAAAATGGCAAAACACTAATTTGCTTCTATCTCCTTAACCGTGCGAGATAGAGTGATTTCGGCAAAATTTTCAACCCACAGGGTATCTAAGGAGTGTACTCTTTGCAATTTTCCAAAAATTTTCTCCTCCCCAAAAATGGCGGCCATTTTGAATTTTTGCCAAAAATGGCAAAACACAAATTTCCTTCTATCTCCTTAACTGTGCGAGATAGAGCGATTGTAAGATTGTAATCTTTACAATTTTCAAAAAAATTTTCCCCTCCCCAAAAATGGCGGCCATTTTGAATTTTCGAATTTTTGCCAAAAATGGCAAAACACAAATTTGCTTCTATCTCCTTAACTGTGTGAGATAGAGCGATTTTGTCGAAATTTTCGACCGACAGGGTATCTAAGGAGTGTACTCTTTACAATTTTCCAAAAATTTTCCCCTCCCCAAAAATGGCGGCCATTTTGAATTTTCGAATTTTTGCCAAAAATGGCAAAACACAAATTTGCTTCTATCTCCTTAACTGTGTGAGATAGAGCGATTTTGTCGAAATTTTCGACCGACAGGGTATCTAAGGAGTGTACTCTTTGCAATTTTCCAAAAATTTTCCCCTCCCCAAAAATGGCGGCCATTTTGAATTTTCGAATTTTTGCCAAAAATGGCAAAACACAAATTTGCTTCTATCTCCTTAACCGTGCGAGATAGAGCGATTTCGTCAAAAATTTCGACCCACAGGGTATCTGAGCATTGTACTGTTGGTAATTTTTAAAAAATTTGCCCCTCCCCAAAGATGGCGGCCATTTTGAATTTTAGAATTTTTGCCAAAAATGGCAAAACACAAATTTGCTTTTATCTCCTTAACTGTGTGAGATAGAGCAATTTCGTCGAAATTTTCAACCCACAGGGTATCTAAGGAGTGTACTCTTTGCAATTTTCCAAAAATTTTCCCGTCCCCAAAAATGGCGGCCATTTTGAATTTTTGCCAAAAATGGCAAAACACAAATTTGCTTCTATCTCCTTAACCGTGCGAGATAGAGCGATTTCGTCGAAATTTTCGACCCACAGGGTATCTAAGGAATGTAATCTTTACAATTTTCCAAAAATTTTCCCCTCCCCAAAAATGGCGGCCATTTTGAATTTTCGAATTTTTGCCAAAAATGGCAAAACACAAATTTGCTTCTATCTCCTTAACTGTGTGAGATAGAGCGATTTTGTCGAAATTTTCGACCGACAGGGTATCTAAGGAGTGTACTCTTTGCAATTTTCCAAAAATTTTCCCCTCCCCAAAAATGGCGGCCATTTTGAATTTTCGAATTTTTGCCAAAAATGGCAAAACACAAATTTGCTTCTATCTCCTTAACCGTGCGAGATAGAGCGATTTCGTCAAAAATTTCGACCCACAGAGTATCTGAGCATTGTACTGTTGGTAATTTTTAAAAAATTTGCCCCTCCCCAAAGATGGCGGCCATTTTGAATTTTAGAATTTTTGCCAAAAATGGCAAAACACAAATTTGCTTTTATCTCCTTAACTGTGTGAGATAGAGCAATTTCGTCAAAATTTTCAACCCACAGGGTATCTAAGGAGTGTACTCTTTGCAATTTTCCAAAAATTTTCCCGTCCCCAAAAATGGCGGCCATTTTGAATTTTTGCCAAAAATGGCAAAACACAAATTTGCTTCTATCTCCTTAACCGTGCGAGATAGAGCGATTTCGTCGAAATTTTCGACCCACAGGGTATCTAAGGAATGTAATCTTTACAATTTTCCAAAAATTTTCCCCTCCCCAAAAATGGCGGCCATTTTGAATTTTCGAATTTTTGCCAAAAATGGCAAAACACAAATTTGCTTTTATCTCCTTAACTGTGTGAGATAGAGCAATTTCGTCGAAATTTTCAACCCACAGGGTATCTAAGGAGTGTACTCTTTGCAATTTTCCAAAAATTTTCCCGTCCCCAAAAATGGCGGCCATTTTGAATTTTTGCCAAAAATGGCAAAACACAAATTTGCTTCTATCTCCTTAACTGTGCGAGATAGAGCGATTTCGTCGAAATTTTCGACCCACAGGGTATCTAAGGAATGTAATCTTTACAATTTTCCAAAAATTTTCCCCTCCCCAAAAATGGCGGCCATTTTGAATTTTAGAATTTTTGCCAAAAATGGCAAAACACAAATTTGCTTCTATCTCCTTAACTGTGTGAGATAGAGCGATTTCGTCAAAGATTTCGACCCACAGGGTATCTGAGCATTGTACTCTTGGTAATTTTTAAAAAATTTGCCCCTCCCCAAAAATGGCGGCCATTTTGAATTTTCGAATTTTTGCCAAAAATGGCAAAACACTAATTTGCTTCTATCTCCTTAACCGTGCGAGATAGAGTGATTTCGGCAAAATTTTCAACCCACAGGGTATCTAAGGAGTGTACTCTTTGCAATTTTCCAAAAATTTTCTCCTCCCCAAAAATGGCGGCCATTTTGAATTTTTGCCAAAAATGGCAAAACACAAATTTCCTTCTATCTCCTTAACTGTGCGAGATAGAGCGATTTCGTCGAAATTTTCGACCCACAGTGTATTTAAGGAATGTAATCTTTACAATTTTCAAAAAAATTTTCCCCTCCCCAAAAATGGCGGCCATTTTGAATTTTCGAATTTTTGCCAAAAATGGCAAAACACTAATTTGCTTCTATCTCCTTAACCGTGCGAGATAGAGTGATTTCGGCAAAATTTTCAACCCACAGGGTATCTAAGGAGTGTACTCTTTGCAATTTTCCAAAAATTTTCTCCTCCCCAAAAATGGCGGCCATTTTGAATTTTTGCCAAAAATGGCAAAACACAAATTTCCTTCTATCTCCTTAACTGTGCGAGATAGAGCGATTTCGTCGAAATTTTCGACCCACAGTGTATTTAAGGAATGTAATCTTTACAATTTTCAAAAAAATTTTCCCCTCCCCAAAAATGGCGGCCATTTTGAATTTTCGAATTTTTGCCAAAAATGGCAAAACACAAATTTGCTTCTATCTCCTTAACTGTGTGAGATAGAGCGATTTTGTCGAAATTTTCGACCGACAGGGTATCTAAGGAGTGTACTCTTTGCAATTTTCCAAAAATTTTCCCCTCCCCAAAAATGGCGGCCATTTTGAATTTTCGAATTTTTGCCAAAAATGGCAAAACACAAATTTGCTTTTATCTCCTTAACTGTGTGAGATAGAGCAATTTCGTCGAAATTTTCAACCCACAGGGTATCTAAGGAGTGTACTCTTTGCAATTTTCCAAAAATTTTCCCGTCCCCAAAAATGGCAAAACACAAATTTGCTTCTATCTCCTTAACCGTGCGAGATAGAGCAATTTCGTCGAAATTTTCAACCCACAGGGTATCTAAGGAGTGTACTCTTTGCAATTTTCCAAAAATTTTCCCGTCCCCAAAAATGGCAAAACACAAATTTGCTTCTATCTCCTTAACCGTGCGAGATAGAGCGATTTCGTCGAAATTTTCGACCCACAGGGTATCTAAGGAATGTAATCTTTACAATTTTCCAAAAATTTTCCCCTCCCCAAAAATGGCGGCCATTTTGAATTTTCGAATTTTTGCCAAAAATGGCAAAACACAAATTTGCTTCTATCTCCTTAACTGTGTGAGATAGAGCGATTTCGTCAAAGATTTCGACCCACAGGGTATCTGAGCATTGTACTCTTGGTAATTTTTAAAAAATTTGCCCCTCCCCAAAAATGGCGGCCATTTTGAATTTTCGAATTTTTGCCAAAAATGGCAAAACACTAATTTGCTTCTATCTCCTTAACCGTGCGAGATAGAGTGATTTCGGCAAAATTTTCAACCCACAGGGTATCTAAGGAGTGTACTCTTTGCAATTTTCCAAAACTTTTCCCCTCCCCAAAAATGGCGGCCATTTTGAATTTTTGCCCAAAATGGCAAAACACAAATTTCCTTCTATCTCCTTAACCGTGCGAGATAGAGCGATTTCGTCGAAATTTTCGACCCACAGGGCATTTAAGGAATGTAATCTTTACAATTTTCAAAAAAAATTTCCCCTCCCCAAAAATGGCGGCCATTTTGAATTTTCGAATTTTTGCCAAAAATGGCAAAACACTAATTTGCTTCTATCTCCTTAACCGTGCGAGATAGAGCGATTTCGGCAAAATTTTCAACCCACAGGGTATCTAAAGAGTGTACTCTTTGCAATTTTCCAAAAATTTTCTCCTCCCCAAAAATGGCGGCCATTTTGAATTTTCGCCAAAAATGGAAAAACACAAAATTGCTTGTATCTCCTTAACCATGCGAGATAGAGCGATTTCGTCGAAATTTTCGAACCGCAGGATATAAGAAGAATGTAGTATTGTTAATTTTCCAAAAATTTTCTCCTCCCCAAAAATGGCGGCCATTTTGAATTTTTGAATTTTCGCCAAAAATGGAAAAACACAAAATTGCTTGTATCTCCTTAACCTTGCGAGATAGAGCAATTTCGTCGAAATTTTCAACCCACAGGGTATCTAAGGAGTGTACTCTTTGTAATTTTCCAAAAATTTTCCCGTCCCCAAAAATGGCGGCCATTTTGAATTTTTGCCAAAAATGGCAAAACACAAATTTGCTTCTATCTCCTTAACCGTGCGAGATAGAGCGATTTCGTCGAAATTTTCGACCCACAGGGTATCTAAGGAATGTAATCTTTACAATTTTCCAAAAATTTTCCCCTCCCCAAAAATGGCGGCCATTTTGAATTTTCGAATTTTTGCCAAAAATGGCAAAACACAAATTTGCTTCTATCTCCTTAACTGTGTGAGATAGAGCGATTTCGTCAAAGATTTCGACCCACAGGGTATCTGAGCATTGTACTCTTGGTAATTTTTAAAAAATTTGCCCCTCCCCAAAAATGGCGGCCATTTTGAATTTTCGAATTTTTGCCAAAAATGGCAAAACACTAATTTGCTTCTATCTCCTTAACCGTGCGAGATAGAGTGATTTCGGCAAAATTTTCAACCCACAGGGTATCTAAGGAATGTACTCTTTGCAATTTTCCAAAACTTTTCCCCTCCCCAAAAATGGCGGCTATTTTGAATTTTTGCCCAAAATGGCAAAACACAAATTTCCTTCTATCTCCTTAACCGTGCGAGATAGAGCGATTTCGTCGAAATTTTCGACCCACAGGGCATTTAAGGAATGTAATCTTTACAATTTTCAAAAAAAATTTCCCCTCCCCAAAAATGGCGGCCATTTTGAATTTTCGAATTTTTGCCAAAAATGGCAAAACACTAATTTGCTTCTATCTCCTTAACCGTGCGAGATAGAGCGATTTCGGCAAAATTTTCAACCCACAGGGTATCTAAAGAGTGTACTCTTTGCAATTTTCCAAAAATTTTCTCCTCCCCAAAAATGGCGGCCATTTTGAATTTTTGCCAAAAATGGCAAAACACAAATTTCCTTCTATCTCCTTAACCGTGCGAGATGGAGCGATTTCGTTGAAATTTTCGACCCACAGTGTATTTAAGGAATGTAATCTTTACAATTTTCAAAAAAAATTTTCCCCTCCCCAAAAATGGCGGCCATTTTGAATTTTCGAATTTTTGCCAAAAATGGCAAAACACAAATTTGCTTCTATCTCCTTAACCATGCAAGATAGAGCGATTTCGTCAAAATTTTCGACCCACAGGGTATCTAAGAAAATGTAATCTTTGCAATTTTCAAAAAATTTTCCCCTCCCCAAAAATGGCGGCCATTTTGAATTTCGAATTTTTACCAACAATGGCAAAACACAAATTTGCTTCTATCTCCTTAACCGTGCGAGATAGAGCGATTTCGGCGAAATTTTCGACCCAAGGGGTATCTAAGAAATGTACTCTTTGCAATTTTCCAAAAATTTTCCCCTCCCCACATATGGCGGCCATTTTGAATTTTCGAATTTTTGCCAAAAATGGAAAAACACAAACTGGCCTTAACCGTGCAAAATAGAGTTATTTCGTTGAAATTTTCGACCCATAGGCTATCTAAGAAATGTACTCTTGGCAATTTTCAAAAAATTTTCCTTTTCCCAAAAATGGCGGCCATTTTGAATTTTCGAATTTTTGCCAAAAATAGATAAACAGGAATTTGCTTCTATCTTCTTAGCAAAAGGTTGATAGGGTGGACATTACACATGATAATGTGTGTTCTTCTATGCTATCCTGTTTCTATTCATATGTCGCAGCTACAAGCAACAGGGCGTCCTATTTCTAGTTTTAAAATAAATTGTTCAGCTATTTTTTATCCCGCAGCCCTTAAGGGCTGTCGGGGTATTGTTTTCACCCATGTCCGGATCGGTAGGTGGGTGGGCGGGCGGCGGAAAAAAGTTTGTCCAGGCTGTATCTCAGGAAACCATAAGGTGTAGGAACTTGATACTTGGTAGGGACATTGGTTAGGCAGTGTAGGTGTGCAACGTCATGGTGTGACCTTGATTTGACCTTGCCGCAGTGACCTTGAGTTTGAAAATCTTGTCCAGGCTATATCTCAGAAACTGTAAGGTGTAGAAAGTTGATACTTGGTAGGGACATTGGCTAGGGGGTGTAGGTGTGCAACGTCATGGTGTAACCTTGATTTGAACTTTGACCTTGCCGCAGTGACCTTGAGTTTGAAAATCTTGTCCGGGCTATATCTCAGAAACCGTAAGGTGTAGGAAGTTGATACTTGATAGGGACATTGGTTAGGGGGTGTAGGTGTGCAACGTTATGGTGTGACCTTGATTTGACCTTGCCGTAGTGACCTTGACCTATGAAATCTTGTCTGGGCTATATCTTGGAAACCGTAAGGTGTAGGAAGTTGATACTTAGTAGGGACATTGCTTAGGGGGTGTAGGTGTGCAACGTCATGGTGTGACCTTGATTTGACCTTTGACCTTGCCGTAGTGACCTTGACCTGTAAAATCTTATCCGGGCTATATCTCAGAAACTGTAAGGTGTAGGAAGATGATACTTGGTAGGAACATTGGTTAGGGGGTGTAGGTGTGCAACGTCATGGTGTAACCTTGATTTGACCTTTGACCTTGCCGCAGTGACCTTGAGTTTGAAAATCTTGTCCGGGCTATATCTCAGAAACCGTAAGGTGTAGGAAGTTGATACTTGATAGGGACATTGGTTAGGGGGTGTAGGTGTGCAACGTTATGGTGTGACCTTGATTTGACCTTGCCGTAGTGACCTTGACCTATGAAATCTTGTCTGGGCTATATCTTGGAAACCGTAAGGTGTAGGAAGTTGATACTTAGTAGGGACATTGGTTAGGGGGTGTAGGTGTGCAACGTTATGGTGTGACCTTGGTTTGACCTTTGACCTTGCCGTAGTGACCTTGACCTGTAAAATCTTATCCGGGCTATATCTCAGAAACTGTAAGGTGTAGGAAGATGATACTTGGTAGGAACATTGGTTAGGGGGTGTAGGTGTGCAATGTCATGGTGTGACCTTGATGTGACCTTTGACCTTGCCGTAGTGACCTTGACCTATAAAATCTTGTTTGGGCTATATCTCGTAAACCGTAAGGTGTAGGAAGTTGATACTTAGTAGGGACATTGGTTGGGGGTTGCAGGTGTGCAATGTCATGATGTGACCTTGATTTGACCTTGCCGTAGTAACCTTGACCTATAAAATCTTGTCTGGGCTATATCTCGGAAACTGTAAGGTGTAGGAAGTTGATACTTGGTAGGGAGATTGGTTAGGGGTTGTAGGTGTGCAATGTCATGGTGTGACCTTGATTTGACCTTTAACCTTGCCGTAGTGACCTTGACCTGTAAAATTTTGTCCAGGCAATATCTCGGAAAGGAAGTGGGAAGTGGACAGTTGGTAGGGGCATTGTGAAGGGGTTGTAGGTGTGCATCATAATTTTTAGTTTACTGATTAATGCTGTCATCTTGCTATAGGAATAACGCCTGACAAACCATGGTATATGCAGAATTATACCATGGTTTGAGATTATAAATCCCGAAGGTGAAGCCTGAGGGGTTTATTGCCTCAAACCATGGTAAAATTCTGCATATACCATGGTTTGGAGGGCGTTATTCCTATTCTAACATGACAAAGCAATTAAAATACTTGTAATTTCCTTATATTTTGCAAAAAATCATGCCCATTTCACAAACGTTCGAAACAAATCAGGCTGTTCTACCAATTGTACATTGTGGCAGTAGCATTTTCTCACTAAATACGCCGAAAATAAAGAGGTTTTTTTAAATTTTTTTAGGTTCTATATATTTTCTTTTCATTATCAGAATTATATTGAATTAAAAGTACTTTTATGAATAATAATAAGTTCTGTTCCTTAACTGTCAAAAACTGGAAGCATGTACTTGTTTATTGTTACTTGCGGTGGGATGACAATAGAACAGCCAACATGTATATCGAGGTTTTACCATAGCTCTCGACCAATCAGAATCACGGACACAGCCGTGTCATGTTAGAATATTGAATTGTCTTGTTTTAATACTTTATGTTTACATACATTTTCTTTCTCTTAGATGTTATTTTCTCTACTTAAACATCATTTTGACCTTAATATAATTGACACTGCACTGAAAGTATCCTGATCTTTGTACTGTTTCACTACTTCTATATGTCATGGTGTTGAAACTATTTCCCAAGGCTGTGGAGTACGGGCATCTCTGATGCTATTTTTTCATATCTACAACAGGTTGAGTAACTAGGGAGTCTGTCCCAATAGCTAAGTAAGTAGTAGTTACTTTCTTACTTTTTAGTACCTTCCATAATGAGTAAAAGCACCTGTAACTTGAAAACTGTTGTATTTAGAACATTTTGGTAAAATACATTGTTTAGCTACCTTTTCCATAGCCACAACATGGTCAGACGTTTGGAAGTCTATCTCCATAGCTAAGTATGTCATATCTACTTTCACCCTTTCAGCAGTTACCTTATGAGTAAATGGCTCTTATTATCAAAAATATTGCAGCTACGCAATTTCTTTTGAAGGTGTTGTTCATATTCTTTTTGATGAACAATGACATCTTGAAGTTTCAAACTTGTTGCTCAATATATAAGTGTGTAACAGCTACTTTATTATGTTATACATGTAGTTGAGAAATTACATATATCTTGAGCAACCGTGCACTCAGTAGCCTCTTAGGAAGCACCTTAACAGTAAACTTTTTACTTTACTTCTGAATACCATTTGCAGTGCACAACTTTTGTGTGCTTTTTTACTTTCACTTGGACTCTGTAGGTCAAAACACAAAGTCAGCTGACACAGAGCCAGTTCATGGTCACTGATTGCTTGTTTTGGTTATGTCTTATCAGTCATCATGGTCCGTGCCAACTCTAGAGAAATGACCAAATTATTCTGTCACTTATTCCTTGTTTATCATTGTACTCATGGGCAATATTGAAAGTGTTGGGCCTTGGCAGAGGAATGCACTCTTTGAGTGCTCTTGTTAAATCTATTTCTGTTTCTATATTTAAGACCAAGCTATGGAATGATAGGGTACTGTCTCAATCAAAGTTTATTGCAGTCATGAGAGTAATGCATCAATAAACATAAAGGGTTTTACACTTACTATATCTCTTTTCATGGCTGAATGTCATTTGTTATTCTTCTGTTAAATTTAAAATGCCATTTACCTTAAAATATTGTGTAATTTTAGATGAAAAACAGAGAAAACATTTATTTATTGCAGTCTGGTTAATGGTCAATTTTCTAATTTTTTTACAGGCCAGATATACCATGGGTGTGAAATCTGTCAGTTCACTTCAGTACAATGAGAATGATTTAGCTGAAGCAGACGTCACTGTTTCTGTAGATGATAACAAGTCATTCACAGTTGTTCAAAAAACAGATCAAAGTTGTCAAGAAAAAGAAACTAATATGAGAAAACGAGGTGTTCAAACAGAAAAGACTGACTACTCCTCAAAAGATTTACAACCACAGAAAAACAAAGTTCACAGTTTACAGAAAAATCCTATCAACTGGTTTGGCATCCTAGTGCCTCAGAGTTTAAGGCAGTGTCAGGCACAATTCAGAACAGTTCCAGATATTATATGTGTTATTGCCACTCTGAAGGCACAGTACACAGAGTGTCTTTCAAAGTACCACAGTTTGTTAGAAAAGAAACAGCTGCTTTTGAATGATAGTTTTGAAAAGCTTGAAATTGAATCATAAGTTAGCATATATTTTTGTCATATTTTTATGTCAGCTGACTTGTCAGTCAGCTGACATTATGTCATCACTCTGCGGCGTGGGCGTACGCGTACGCGTCCGCGTCCGCGTGAACAACTTCTTCTCCAAAACTACAAGGCCTAGAGACATGCTGTTTTTTTTAAAAGATACCTTATCTATCGAGGATGAAAAATTGTTCAAGGCATGCAAATCTGTCTGTTCGTCTGTTTGCTAGAGACATTACAAGGGGGGTACCCCCACCAAAAGTGTGAAAATTTCAACTTTTTATCACAATTTTCTCAGTGACTAATGCAGGGATTTCTCTCATATCTTGCATATATGTACTAGGTCAGAGGTAGATTCTCTTGTGTGAGTATGAGACCTGGATCTGTCTTACTTTTTTTTTAATAAATTTTTTTAATAATGTTTAATGCATTAAAATTCATGAAATCATGCACTAAATCACTTATAACTTCAAAACTGTTGCATTTACAGCATTTTGTGAAAATATGTTGTTCAGCTACTTTTTTCATAGCTACAATATGGTGAATAAGTTGGGTGTCTGTCTCAATAGCTAAGTGAGTAATAGCTACTTTTGGGCTTTTCAGTAACTTCCATTATGAGTAAAATCACTTGTAACTTAAAAACTATTGCATTTAGAGAATTTCGTATAAATATGTTATTCAGCTACTTTTGGGCCAGCTATAACATAGTGAAATTTCAGACCTGTAGCTCATGGCATAGCTGAGTAATAGCTACTTTTAGGTTATCACTGTTGAGTAAATCGCTTATAACTTGAAAACTATTGCATTTAGAGAATTTCGTATAAATATGTTATTCAGCTACTTTTGGATCAGCTATAACATAGTAAAATTTCAGACCTGTAGCTCATGGCATAGCTGAGTAATAGCTACTTTTAGGTTATCACTGTTGAGTAAATCACTTATAACTTGAAAAGTGTTGCATTTAGAGCATTTTGTTAAAATATGTTATTCAGCTACTTTTTTCATAGCTACAATATGGTGAGTAAGTTGGGTGTCTGTCTCAATAGCTAAGTGAGTAATAGCTACTTTTGGGCTTTTCAGTAACTTCCATCATGAGTAAAATGACTTGTAACTTAAAAACTATTGCATTTAGAGAATTTCGTATAAATATGTTATTCAGCTACTTTTGGGCCAGCTATAACATAGTAAAATTTCAGACCTGTAGCTCATGGCATAGCTGAGTAATAGCTACTTTTAGGTTATCACTGTTGAGTAAATCACTTATAACTTGAAAACTGTTGCATTTAGAGTATTTTGTTTCAATATGTTATTCACCTATTTTGGGGTCAGCTATAACATAGTGAAGTTTCAGACCTGTGGCTCATTTCATAGCTGAGTAATAGCTACTTTGAAGTTCTCACTGTTGAGTAAATCAGTTATAATTGGAAAACTATTGCATTTACAGAAATTTGTGCAAATATGTTATTCAGCTACTTTTGGGTCAGCTATAACATAGTGAAATTACAGACCTATAGCTCATGGCACAACTGAGCAATAGCTATTCTCAGGTACTGACTGTTGAGTAAATCAGCTATAACTTGAAAAATATTGCATTTGGAGTATTTTGTTAAAATATATTGTTCACCTACTTTTGGGTCAGCTATAACATAGTGAAATTACAGACCTATAGCTCATGGCATAGCGGAGCAATAGCTATTTTCAGGTTCTCACTATTGAGTAAATCAGTTGTAGCTTGAAAACTATTGCATTTACAGTAGTTTGCTTAAATATGTTGTTCACCTACTTTTGGGTTAGCTATAACATAGTAAAATTTCAGACATGTAGCTCATTGCATAGCTGAGTAATAGTTCCTTTGAGGTTCTCACTGTTGAGTAAATCAGTTGTAACTTGAAAACTATTACATTTAGAGTAATTTGTTAAATATGTTATTCACAGAATTTTTGGTCAGCTATAACATAGTGAAATTGCAGACCTCTATGTCATGGCATAGCTGAGCAACAGCTACTTTCAGGTTCTCACTGTAGTAAATCATTGTACCCACTGGATAGCCGCAGTGTGTAGAGAGAGATTTCACCATTACTGCTCTGATGAAAAAAAATATTATAGCTAGCTTTCTTAAGTTTGCAGTATATATTAATAACCATAAAATGTTGTCTGGGAATATTTTTGGCCTCATTTTGAGAAACAAGATGGCCGCCACAGGTGTTTTTTGTCAGTCATCAAAAGTGCTTATATCTCCCTTATTATTGATCCTAGAGGTTTGGGATGATAAACCAACCTGTAGGAAATCATGGGGTGGGAATCTTTTGGTGTGGTCAGATTTGACCTTCAATGACCCCTCCTTCAAGGTCAAACAAGGATAGCCAAACTTAAAAGTGCTTATAACTCGCTTATTATTGGTCCCAGAGGTTTGGGATGGTAAACAGACAGGAAATCATGGGCTGTGAATCTGTTGATATGGTCCGATTTGACCTTGGAACCCTCCTTCAAGGTCAAATGAGGATAGCGAAAATTGAAAGTGCCTACAACTCGCTTATTATTGGTGACAGAGATTTGGGATGGTAAACCATCCCATAGGAAATCATTGGCTCGGAATCTTTTGGTATGGTCAGATTTGACCTTTGGACCCCTCCTTCAAGGTCAAATGAGGACAGCCAAGCTTAAAAGTGCTTATAACTCATTTATAATTGGTCCTAGAGGTTTGGAATGGTAAACCATAGGAAATCATGGGCTGGGAATGTATTTGTGTGGTTAGATTTGACCTTGGACCCCTTCTTCAAGGTCGAACGAGGATATTGCATTTGTAGTATTTCTTTAAATATGTTTTAACCTATTTTTTACACTTAAACAATTACCTTGTTATTTTCCTTCATAATACCATTTACAGGGCACAACTTTTTTATCCTTTTCTTCTGTCAGCTTCGGAATTTCTTTCGAACTTGCTGTTCAGTTACCATTTACTGTATTTCTGTACAGCCCTTTTCCTGATAATTATTCTGTCCTCTAATCACCTTCACAAATCAAAAACACTCAGTCAGCTGACACAGTGCCCGTTCACGGGCACTCTCCTCTTGTTTCAGGGAGGTTGTGTTTGTATATTTGTTAAGTATCCCTTACAAGGGCTCTTACTTGTTTTGGGGTCTAGTTACCTTGCTGTTACCCCATTAAGTTCTTCCTTCAATATATCCCTTATATTGGCTGTTTTGCAAACATTTTTGGCAGTTCTATATCTTAGGCAATAGCAAAATTTCCCACATTCTTACATTCTACCTTTGTCAAGGTCATGTTTTTCGGATGCTCCATTTTTTATTGGCATTTTTCTGGTTCATGTTTGCTGTATCCCCAGATGCAGGTAATGAGATGTATTGGATTCAGGTCTGTCAAGCTGTTAACTCACAAAACGCATCAACATTTTCTTAGCAAACTTTGTACACATGTTATGGGTGGTCAAAAGAAGATCTCTTTTTCATGTGACCTTAATCTGCCCATACTAATTAAGTTATGGCCACCTTAAAGTCAGAAAATGATTTAACACCCAGTTCACTTACATTTTCTCCTTTTTCAATTAAATATGCCACACTGATTAAGATTTAACAATGGAACCTCGTGAGTTTCTGCTGACCTTAAACTATAAATATTATTTGACAAACTTAAACTGATACAGTTGGTTTTTATTATAGGAATAAAAGACATATTCGAGTGCTTTATGATGGTTTAAAACTATTGATCGGCTGAATATTAAAGCCCTGAAGCCCAAAGGGCTGAGTGCTTTAATACAGCAGATCGATAGTTTTAAACCATCATAAAGCACGAGAATTTGTCTTTTATTCCTATTCTAAATTGGTTACATGATATTTTGTTCAAAATAAGCTGTAAATCTTACGCAAAAATCCAAACAAATCCAATGCCATGTTGGCTGTTCCATTAACTAAACATGCATAGTGATGGATGTGCAAACAACCTTTTGGTTAAAATATTTTTAGGAAATCCCCCACAGAATACTGTGATCTCATAAATATTAAAGAGTAGTCGATCTTTAAATAAAATATTGATAAAAATCACGACTGAATTATTTGACTTCATATATGTTGCATATTATTTTACCGTGAGTTGTTTGTTTACATTTGTACGCGAAGGGACGATGCACGCAGAATTCAACAGCGTTGTTTTGTGTACCGTTCTATATTCGCGATTCCAGCATTGCGCAAAAGACATGTCCAAGGTCACTGCGCAGCGTACCATTTTAGAATTATTTTTCCATTTTTATCCTCAGCCCAAAAAGTCTTGGGTCATCTATAGTCATCTCCTCTGCCATGTGGGGTTTGTAGGTTTTCAGCACTTAAACTCACGGATGGATTTTCACCAAATTTTGTGGATGTGTTTAACCAAAGAGGAGCTAAAGCTGTTTAGGATTTAAGGAATATAAGGTAACAGCTCAGGTATCGGGTATCCATGTGCTAAATCTCCGAACTGGCAGATTCTAAGCAGAGAATTGCAATAATCCAAACAACTACTGACCAATGCATTTGCTACCATGTCTGACATGCGTTATCTCGAAGGTTTCAAAACAGGATTTAATAACAGAATTTAGATGTCAACACTTAAGATTTTGGGGTCTTCTTCCCGTATTAATGAAATTATGGCTTGGCTGAGGAGGGACTTCATCCATAAACTTAGTCATCAATTTACCTCAGTTAAACTTGACACATTAGTTAAGGCTATCAAAAGTAAGATCTCTATGATGTATTCACCTTAAAATCCTGATATTTAAAAAGTTGTGGTCAATTTAAAGTAATAGAAAAGGGATGTTTAGGTCCCAGCTTATTTAGTTTTGACGTTTTTAGCTTACTGGCCAACTGGCGTCGTCTTCGTTGTTGTGGTTGTGGTTGTTGTCGGCGTCGTCAACAATTTTTTTCCAGCCTCTTCTCCTCAGAAACTACTGCACCGATTTCATTGAAATTTGGTATGGAGCTTCCTTGGGTGGAGGACTATCAGTTTTCCTCATTGCATGTTTTTCCACCAATCAGAAAAGTCACATGACCAAAAACATGTTTTTCAAAAGGGTGTGCTTGTCTGGATGATAACTTAAAAAGCGCTTCACCTATTCACATGAAATTTTGCAAGTAGGTTCGTTATATACATGTCTGGAAATCTATAACTTTTCGAAACGATCCAATACAAAATGGCCGACTTATTAATGATTTACTAAATGTCACGATTTTTCTTAACGCTGAAAAAACAAAAACGCGTTTATCTCAGAAACGGTGCGAGATAGAGCGATTTCGTCGAAATTTTCGACCCACAGGGTATCTAAGGAATGTAGTATTGTTAATTTTCAACAAATTTTCCCCTCCCCAAAAATGGCGGCCATTTTGAATTTTCGAATTTTCGCCAAAAATGGAAAAACACAAAATTGCTTGTATCTCCTTAACCTTGCGAGATAGAGTGATTTCGTCGAAATTTTCGACCCGCAGGGTATAAGAGGAATGTACTATTGTTAATTTTCAAAAAATTTTCCCCTCCCCAAAAATGGCGGCCATTTTGAATTTTCGCCAAAAATGGAAAAACACAAAATTGCTTGTATCTCCTTAACCATGCGAGATAGAGCGATTTCGTCGAAATTTTCGAACCGCAGGATATAAGAAGAATGTAGTATTGTTAATTTTCAAAAAATTTTCCCCTCCCCAAAAATGGCGGCCATTTTGAATTTTTGAATTTTCGCCAAAAATGGAAAAACACAAAATTGCTTGTATCTCCTTAACCTTGCGAGATAGAGTGATTTCGTCGAAATTTTCGACCCGCAGGGTATAAGAGGAATGTACTATTGTTAATTTTCAAAAAATTTTCCCCTCCCCAAAAATGGCGGCCATTTTGAATTTTCGCCAAAAATGGAAAAACACAAAATTGCTTGTATCTCCTTAACCATGCGAGATAGAGCGATTTCGTCGAAATTTTCGAACCGCAGGATATAAGAAGAATGTAGTATTGTTAATTTTCAAAAAATTTTCCCCTCCCCAAAAATGGCGGCCATTTTGAATTTTTGAATTTTCGCCAAAAATGGAAAAACACAAAATTGCTTGTATCTCCTTAACCGTGCGAGATAGAGCGATTTCGTCGAAATTTTCGACCCACAGGGTATAGGAGGAATGTACTATTGTTAATTTTCAAAAAATTTTCCCCTCCCCAAAAATGGCGGCCATTTTGAATTTTCGAATTTTCGCCAAAAATGGAAAAACACAACAACATGCGGGTCGCCAGTAAGCAGCAGGCCTTGGCCTATTTTTTCAACCATACTCGGCACATATAAGTTTAACATTAAAGCAAAATTTCTATCATCTGATGAACTTAATCTAGTAATGAAAACATTATGGCCACCTTTAAAGTAAAATCAGTTGATTTTTCAGCCCTGGTTTATGTATTTACAAACTTCGGTTGATATTATCAACTTGATAATTGCACATTTATAAATGAAAAGTACAGTAAAAGATATTTTTCTGATTGCATTATTGTGGAGTGATATACTGCTCTCATGGGATATAGTTGTCCTTTTGGAAATACACTTATTGTAGGTTGTATTTTAGGTTCTATGACCACTCCTCATTTTGTAATCTTGTTTTTTTTTCTTTCTTTCGCTCTGTCTCTCTCATATGTCCAGCTGTGTTCATTTGATTGGTGGTTTGCATAAATTTAGTACAGTGTCATAAAATGATGTCTTCTGATCAGAAATAAAACCAATTATAATACGCTTTGTAGTATTATGATTCTTCCATATTGGAGAGACACAACTACGCAAGGACATTTATTTAAAAAATAAAATTGTAAAATTATAAGTTGATCTATCAAAATGTAATAACAGAGTTTTGAAATATTTTGTCTCTCCACTAGCATTAAAAGCAAAAACAACCAGCCATTTAAAAACATTTTTTCTTTAACAAAAAAGCAAAGTTATCATTCCAGGTTTGTTGAAAATGAAATAAGTTAAATGCAAACTCTGTAATAGTAATGTACTGCTCCTCTGGGGATACTTTTTTGTTTTTAGAAAATACAAATGTTTTAGGTTGAATTGCTTGACTTTTGGGTTTACTAGGTGTTTACTAAGATGTTTTTATAGCAACTGAGGTGTACAGAAAACTGGTCTCACAAAAGATACCAAGTCGTTGCCTCTGGTGTGAGAGATGGACTGTACAGGGGATATATTGGTGTCGAGTCAGCCCAGTCTAGGTTTGGTAGTACTTGTTTGGACTAACCTTTACTCTATGTGATGTTAAAGTTAAAAACTTAAAGTAAACAACTTTTCTAGGTGCAGTGTTGCCCTAGGTGAAGTGTTGTCCTATCTATCTGTCTATCTAATTTCTCATATTGTGATGAATACACATAGAATGCAACTGTTTTGTTTTCCATGTTGAATCTGTGTAGGTTGTGGGTAAATACATTGTTTATATAATTGGTATCCTAATATGTACTGGTATTGTGTATTTGTTATTTTAAGGACTGGATATGAGTGTTTTGATACATATTATACTGCAATAAATATGTGATTTTATTGACTGGCAATTTTTAATATCTACTCTCCAAGTACATAGAGTTACCATAATTGGTGATATAATCTTTTGCCTCTTCATAACTCTCAGTTTACAAAATTTACACAGTATGGCATCACTCTGCGGCTTACGCATCTGCATGAACATCTTCTCCAAAAGTACAAGGCCTAGAGACTTGCTGTTACTTTTAAAAGATACCCTATCTATCGAGAATGATAAATCATAAAATCCATGCAGATCTGTTCATCTGTTCCCCAGACTCATTAGAAGTGAGGTACCCCCACCCAAAGTGTGAAAATTTCAACACTTTATCACAATTTTCTCATTGATTATTGAAGGGATTTCTCTCTTATCTTGCATATATGTACTAGGCCACAAGTAGATTTTCTTGTATGAGTATAAGACCTGGATCTTTCTTAATTATTAAGCGTCCCTGAAAGGGCGCTTATTTGTTTTCGCCTCAGTTTCCTTGCCGCCGCCCCATTATGGTCTCTCTTGAATATCTCCCTTATTATTAGAAGGTTTCAAACCATATTTGGCAGTTATATACCTTAGGCGTGGGAAAATTTTTCTGCATGCTTAAATTTGACCTTTGACCTTTATGAAGGTCACATGATCAAAAACTATTTTTTGAAGTACACCCCCCGTCATTACAGTTCAGGAAAAACTACTTGCTACAGAGCCTTATAATTTGACACACCTGTTCATACTATCGAAAACGCGAGCTGATTAGATTTTGGGAGCAATCCCTTGAAAAATGTCTCATTTATGAGTGATTTTCTGACACCTACCAATCTGAAAGCCTTAAATTTAGGCCAACCCCCCTGTTATCTTCTTAAGTAGTGCATTTAGAGCTATAAAATGTACTGGGAGGTAATAGGAAACCATATGTGGAGAGTCTAAATAGCCAGTCAGTTTTACCCCATGGCCCCCCCTTATGGGTCAAACTGGGGTCATAAAATAGCTGATTTTGAGTTTTTGCCTTATATCTCCTTTATTGTTGCTTTTATAGCTTCAGAATGTATTAAGAGGTATTGGGAAAGCATATATGCAGAGTCTAAATAGCCGGGCAGTTTTACCCCCCGACCCCCCTTATGGGTCAAACTGGGGTCATAAAATAGCCGATTTTGAGTTTTTGCCTTTATCTCCTTTATTGTTGCTTTTATAGCTTCAGAATATATTAAGAGGTATTGGGAAAGCGTATGTGGAGAGTCTAAATAGCCGGTCAGTTTTACCCCCTGGCCCCCCCTTATGGGTCAAACTGGGGTCATAAAATAGCTGATTTTGAGTTTTTGCCTTGTATCTCCTTTATTGTTGCTTTTATAGCTGCAGAATGTATAAAGAGGCATTGGGAAAGCATATATGGAGAGTCTAAATAGCTGGCCAGTTTTACCCCCCGACCTCCCCCCCCCCCCTTATGGGTCAAACTGGGGTCATAAAATAGCTGATTTTGAGTTTTTGCCTTATATCTCCTTTATTGTTGCTTTTATAGCTTCAGAATGTATTAAGAGATATTGGGAGAGCATATATGGAGAGTCTAAATAGCTGGTCAGTTTTATCCCCCAACCCCCCCCCCCCCCCCCCCCCCCCCTTATGGGTCAAACTGGGGTCATAAAATAGTTGCTTTGGAGTTTTGACTTATATATCCTTTATTGTTGCTTTTATACCTTCAAAATGTATTAAGAGGTATTGGGAAAGCATATGTGGAGAGTCTAAATAGCCGGTCAGTTTTATCCCCCGACCCCCCTTTATGGGTCAAACTGGGGTCATAAAATAGTTGCTTTGGAGTTTTGTCTTATATCTCCTTTATTGTTGCTTTTAGACCTTCAGAATGTATTAAGAGGTATTGGGAAAGCATATGTGGAGAGTCTAAATAGCCGGTCAGTTTTACCCCCCGACCCTCCCTTATGGGCCAAACGGGGGTCATAAATAGCTGCTTTGGAGTTTTTGCCTTATATCTCCTTTATTGTTGCTTTTATAGCTTCAGAATGTATTGAGAGGTATTGGGAAAGCATACGGTGCAGCTTTGTGCATTCTTAACTTTACAGCATGCTTATTAAAACCACAAAACATTTTAAACTTTAAGGGACGCTTCGCTTTTGTTAGCAAAAGCATTCCTCTAGTTTTTTATGAATTTTTTTAAAATAATTGTATCCACTGGATAGTATATGGTGGACACTATGGATAATGCATGGGAATGCCGCTGCCAGGGCAGTATATAGAGATTTTCTCTAGAGGCCTTGGTATTATAGGTAGACTTCTCAAATTTGCAGGATATATTCATAAACATATAATCTTGCCTGGGAATATTTTTGGCCTCATTTTGAACAAGATGGCCGCCACAGGCATTTTTCAACTTTCAGCAACTTTTGTTGGCCCTCTAGAACAAAGGGTATTGTAGGTAGAGATCTCAAATTCGCAGGATATGTTCATCATTACAAAATCTTTACTGGAAATGTTTTTGGCCTCATTTTGAAAAACCAGATGGTCACCACGGGCGTTTCTTTTCAGTCATAAAAAGTGCTTATATCTCCCTTATTATTGGTCCTAGAGGTTAGTAATGTGAGACCAACCTATAGGAAATCATTGGCTAGGAATCTTTTGATGTGGTCAGATTTGACTTTGGGCCCCTGTTTCAAACGAGGATAGCCAAGTTTAAAGTGCTTATAACTTGCTTATTATTGGTTGTAGAAGTTTTGCAATGTCAAACAAACCTATAGGAAATCATGGGCTGTGAATCTTTTGATGTGGTCAGATTTGACCTTGGGCCCCTCCTTCAAGGTCAAATGAGGATAGCCAAACTTAAAAGTGCTAATAACTCACTTATTATTAGTCCTAGAGACTGGCAATGTAAAAACCAACCTGTGGGAAATCATGGGCTGCGAATCTTCTGATGTGGCCAGATTTGACCTTGGGGCCCCTCCTTCAAGGTCAAACGAGGATAGCCAAAATTGGCTAGTCTTGCCAATCTTGGGTAAGATGTGTCCTTCACTGCCCAATATGCCAGTGGATTTTTGTCTTTTTTCCAAAAGAGCTTCAGATAAGTACTCACTGACTTCATTTTCTACTTCAGAACTCTGAAACATTTTCAGGAGAACCCAAAAACAAGTCAGTAAAATCAGTTTTCATCTTCTTTGGAGGATGATAATCTGTACCACTCTCTGTTTCCACTTGTACTGCTGCTGCTAATTCTTGAAGTTGTTCTTTGTTCTCTATATATGCAGCTCCACTACACCAAGACAGTTTAAACCTCGGATCCAAAATGGTTGCCATAATCAGGAAGCCATTCTCTTCAAATTGAGACATCCTTTTCTCAAATGAGACTTTTAGGGTCTTCATTAATGCACAACTGTATCTCTCTCCCAGTACAGCCAATTTCTTTTTCATTCCTTTAACACAGGGCACCACAAGGCTGGATGTCACCATATTCTCTCCTTGGGTAAAGTTATAGCTCACTTATTATTGGTCGTAGAGGTTTGAAACCAACCTATAGGAAGTCATGGGTTGCGAATCTTTTGATGTGGTCAGATTTGACCTTGGGCCCCTCCTTCAAGATCAAACGAGGATAGGCAAACTTAAAAGTGCTAATGACTCGCTTATTATTGATCCTAGAGGTTCGCAATGTGAAACCAACCTATAGGGAATTATGGGCGTCAAATCTTCTGATATGGTCAGATTTGACATTTGGTCCCTCCTTCAAGGTTAAATGAGGATAGCCTAATTTAAAAGTCCTTATAACTCACTTATTATAGGTCAATAATATTGCAATATGACCAACCTATAGGAAATCATGGGCTGCGAGTCATCTGATGTGGTTAAGATTTGACCTTGGGCCCCTCCTTCAAGGTAAAACGAGGATAGTCAAACTTAAAAGTGCTAATAACTCACTTGTTGGTCCTAGAGGTTGGCAATGTGTGTTTTTTATTATGTCCACCCATATTATTTTTGCTTTTTCCGCCGTCCGCCGTCCCACTTGGTTTCCAGACATTTTAGGCAACAGTTCTTATCCTATCTTTACCAAATTTGGCATGCAGGTTTATTGGTTTAATATCTTGTATGGGATTGCTTTTGGTGATGATAGCTCTATAGCTAACTGAGTAATAGCTACTTTGCTACTTTTGAGTAGCTCTTTGGTTTCCAGACATTTTAAGGAATGCTATTAAGCCTATCTTTCTGAAATTTGGTATGGAGGTTCATTGGGTTAATAGCTTGTATGGGATTGCTTTTGGGAGTAATTGCTTCATAGATGAGTGAGTAATTAATTAAATAAATGAGTAATTGGCTATTTTGAATACTGAAAAAGGCAAATGTGCTCATATCTCCTAAACCGTGCGAGATAGAGCGATTTCGTCGAAATTTTCGACCCACAGGGTATCTAAGGAATGTACTCTTTGCAATTTTCAAAAAATTTTCCCCTCCCCACATATGGCGGCCATTTTGAATTTTCGAATTTTGGCCCAAAATGGAAAAACACAAATTTGCCTTAACCGTGCAAAATAGAGTTATTTCGGTGAAATTTTCGACCCACAGGGTATCTAAGAAATGTACTCTTGGCAATTTTCAAAAAATTTTCCTCTTCACAAAATGGCGGCCATTTTGAATTTTCAAATTTTTGCCAAAAATAGAAAAACAGAAATTTGCTTCTGTCTTCTTAACCGTGCAAGATAGAGTGATTTCGTCAAAATTTTCGACCCAACCAATGCAAAAAGGCATGAAGCTGAAATAATTTACATGTACACTAATAAATATTTAACCATCATTGATATATTTCACTAATGAAACAGGGTCTTGTAAGACTACTGTACAATTCTGGCAAAAGGTTCATGGGGTGGACATTACACATGATAATGTGTGTTCTTCTATGCTATCCTGTTTCTATTCATATGTCGCAGCTACTATCAACAGGGCGTCCTATTTCTAGTTTTTTAAAGTGTTCCACAGAGCCTTGGGGTTACCATCATTTTCAGCAATAACTGTAGAATAGTGCCTGCGTCTTGACTGTTCCAGCAGAAAGTTATAACGATTTACAGCAGCATGATATCTATTCCGGTTGATTGCAGAGTTGTCACTACGCCATACTCACTCATACTTCCGCTTAAGACGCTTTGCTGAGAGAATGTCTGAATTCACAACACCTCTGTCAGGGTGCAATGGTGCCATTTTCCTTTTGACTGGAGCGTGCTTGTCTAGAATGTTGCGCAGGGTGTCTGAAATACTGGTGACTGAGTAAACTGGCTGTTGTGTGAGGATGTTCGATTAGCTCTGAATTCAGGATGTCCTCCCTGAAATCAGTGATATTTATCTTGTGAATTTTATGTGTATTAACCTGTCTGAATTTGCAAGATGCCTTAATATTATTATTATTATTATTTATTATTTTATTATTATTATTATTTTATTATTATTATTATGTATTTATATTCAGCGCAATATTTCCATATACTACAGGACTCAAAGCGCTATTTAACCAATCAGACTGTACAGGTACAGCCCCAACTCACAAGTAACTGACATTCCCCTAATTGGAAGATAGAGGCTCAAGGATGACCATTTATCAACGTCCTTGAGGTTCTTTAACCTGCCACTGGGGATAGGGCCCAATGACAGAGGACCGCCATTTTTTAAGTGGTCATCCGAGCCACTATGTATCTGCCTGTACCTGGGATTGAACCCACGTCTTCTGAGAGTACCTAGACAAGTGTGTTACCCGCTAGGCCACAGTGGCAGTATATTTATAGGTATATTTACTGAAAATGTGATGGCCAGATATGTTTGTAGGAGTGTATTACCCTACTGATATGTCCATGGATGAATGCCAGATTCAAATTGTGTGGTGGAAAAGGCAGGGAAGGAAAAATGCAAACTTGAGGCAACAGTAATTGGTAATGTGAAATGGTTGTCAGTGGTGGTATTGGTTGCCCAAGCAACCAGAAAATAGAGACAGAATCAGAAATTGCAATGCATGTCCAAAAGAATAACCAAAATAAATATAACAGAATAAGATTAACCTACCTCTCCTATGTACTAACCTGTATATGTCTATACAGCAAACCATAGATGAGTAGGTTCAGAACAGTGAAAGATTGGTACAAGATTAGTACTGAGGATTAAATATGTCAGAAAATTTGGTAGTGGAATGACGAGGTGTGGTTTTGGTTTATTGAATATTGTTTGGTTTAATTACTACACTATATGAGGAAAACAAAACAGTGTGTGAAATCCGCAGGAAATGTCTGGTGAGCGATAATACCTGAGTCACTTTTTACAATTCTGGCATCTTCACAGAGGTAATATGAGCAGACAGTGATGTATCAGAGTAAGATTTGAATAAAATGACAATGAAAACAGATACAGACTCTGCAACTGTGTAAAATCAAAAAACTTTATGTACTGATTTTGTTATAAACTAAAATAAATTTCTTCCCCTGGTGAACGCTATAACAGGCATTTTTATTTGACCTTGGGCCCTTCTTCAAGGTCAAACGAGGATAGGCAAACTTAAAAGTGCTAATAACTTGCTTATTGTTGGTCTTAAGAGGTTCGCAATGTGAAACCAACCTATAGGAAATCATGGGGTGCGAATCTTTTGATGTGGTCAGATTTGACCTTGAGCCCATCCTTCAAGATCAAATGAGGATAGCCAAATTTAAAAGTGCTAATAACTCGCTTATTATTGGTCCTGGAGGTTTGCAACCTTGGCACCCTCCTTCAAGGTCAAACAAGGACAGCCAAACTTAAAAGTACTTATAACTTGCTTATTATTGGTCCTAGAGGTTTGCAATGTGAAACCAACCTATAAGAAATCATGGGCTAGGAATCTTTTGCTATGGTCAGATTTGACCTTGGGCCCCTCCTTCAAGGTCAAACGAGGATAGCTAAAATTAAAAGTGCTTATAACTAGCATATTATTGGTCCTAGAGGTTTGCAATGTGAAGTCAACCCATAGGAAATTATGGGCTAGGAATCTTCTGATGTGGTCATATTTGACCTTTGGTCCCTTCTTCAAGGTTAAATGAGGATAGCCAAATTTAAAAGTGCTTATAGCTTGCTTATTTTAGTCCCAAAGGTTTGCAATGTGAACCAACGTATAAGAAATCAAGGGCTAGGAATCTTCTGATGTGGTAAGATTTGACCTTGGCCCCCTCCTTCAAAGTCAAATGAGGATAGCCAAATTTAAAAGATAAATTTATTTATTTTTATTATAAATAATAAAGTGCTTTTAACTTGCTTATTATTGGTCCTAGAGGTTTGCAATGTGAAACCAACCTATAGGAAATCATGGACTAGGAATCTTCTGATGTTAGATTTTACATTGGGCCCCCTCTTCAAGGTCAAACAAAGATAGCCAAATTTATTAGTGTTCATATCTCATTTATTATTAGTCCTAGAGGTTTGTCATGTGAAACCAATCTGTAGGAAATCATGGGCTGGGAATCTTCTGATGTGGTCAGATTTGACCTTGGGCCCTTCCTTCAAGGTCAAACGAGGATAACTAAAGTTTAAAGTGCTCATATCTTGCTTATTCTTGGTCCTATAGTTTTGCATTGTTAAACCTACTTATAGAAAGTCATGGGCTAGAAATCTTCTGATGTGGTCAAATTTGACCTCGGGGGGCCCCCGTTCAAGGGGATAAAGACTCCTTTGACTACCATTGTAGATAGACAGTTCAAAGGAGACAGGACCCTGTGTCCGACACAAGTACCAAAGACTTTAGAGGTTCTCGATCCCTACTTATCTCCTTCAAGAAAGGACAGACCTGCTAATCTCTCTTTGTGGTTAAAACAAACTATCCTTCTATGCTACAAACAAGCAGGTCAACAATCCTTGGACTTAATCCAAGTTAAAGCTCCTGGTATTAGAGCCTTTACAACATCTAAGGCCTTTTACAGTAGGATTTCGGTGGATTAAATCATGCAAGCTTGTCACTGGAGGTGCACAATACTTTCACAAATTTTTACCTTAAAGACCTGACTTGGACAATGACAACAATATGTGTATGGGTTCACAGCTCAACAAGTCTTATACCCTTCCCCCTAGACTAGTCATCCTTGGAAGGAAAGAAAGGGGGGCGCACATCCGCTGCAACCAAGTCTTCCAGACTCAATTTCCCAGGGTCGTCGGGTATATGTCTACCTTCTCAGGATATCTGGTAAGGTCTCTTTACTTTTCCTCTTAAAAAGTTTATAATGTGTATAATGTATTATTTGTCTCTCAAGGTGACCCTCATAATCTCATTGTTAATTCTCAATTTTTCATTTCATTGGAAATTTATATTTTTCAAGCCTTGGGCTTGTATTCATAGATAGTGAGCAGAAAAAAGTGAGCAGAGGCTTCACTTTCTTCCTTCATAAGTACGGATAGTCAGACAGTATTTGTACTGTCTTTTATTTGAGACTAGAGTTTTTTGGCTTCTTACAGTACCTAGTTTTAACTTGTGCACTGTAAATGGGACTCAGACTGGTAATTTTAACATACACTTTATTTAAATCAAAAAAAAAATTCGCATAATACTTCCAGTCTCAGCTGTAATCCCTCCGACTAGCAGTTGGATGCAGCATTACGTTCCATGTGGTAAGCTATTGTAGCACAATCAAATTGAAAATTTTAATTACATGTACTTAAATGTAGCTTTTATAAGCTACAAGCTTACCATGTGAACCCAAAAAGAGAGTCCCACCCTGCTTCCCCGCTGCATTACAGCTGAGGGGGTAGGGGGAAAATTTTTCAAATTAAAGAAGGAAGTTTTTATGACACTATCTAGGTCACCTTGACATGAAAGCATCATGCCAGTATAAAGCTGGTTTTTCTTGAGTTTGAGGTGACTTCATGCAGTGATCTGAGACAGCATTTAGTTCCAGGTGGTAAGCTTGTAGCTTATAAAAGCTGCATTTTAGTAATTAAAATTTTCAACTTTATGGTAACCTTAAACTGTCAATATTAATGGAGTTATGGGCTCTTTAAAGTCATAAAATTGGAATAAAACACAAATTGCAAATTTAATAAGTAAATTAAATTTTTATAAGTTAATACCCTATCCAATGGACAATTTGCTAAACCGGTCGGCGTAGTACTAGTGCACTCCCCAGATGGCGTGTCGTACTTCCTTCCTGCTTAGACAACATGACATCATAGCATCTTTTTCGTTGTCTAAACCTGTTAGACCCCTAGTAAACTGATAGCGGGGTTGGTGGGAGGGTCTTGTGTGTCCATTGGATAGGGTATTAACTTATAAAAATTTAATTTACTTATTAAATTTGCAATTTTATTGCGTTAATACATCCTATCCAATGGACAATTTGCTGAATAACTACCACTTGGTCGGCGTGTAAGTTACTAGGGACATATGTGAATTCACAATAGCAAATTTTAACCTACGGTCCAGGCTGACTTTGTCAGGAGACCAATAGGCCCAGGCTTGGGTTAACCTTAAGGTCAGGAAACCCTGTAAGGTCATGGTCGGTTGCCAGCAGCCGGTTACCGAGGTCTATACTGACGTCACCCCCCCTCCCCTTTTTAACAGACCTGCTCTGAGGTAGGGGGAAGAGAGGGATGAGTTCAGTCCCAGAATGCCAATAAAGCTCCCAAAGGAAGCACATCACATTTTTATGTCAGCTGACTTGTCAGTCAGCTGACATTATGTCATCGCTCTGCGGCGTGGGCGTCCGCGTGAACAACTTCTTCTCCAAAACTACAAGGCCTAGAGACATGCTGTTTTTTTTAAAAGATACCTTATCTATCGAGGATGAAAAAGTGTTCAAGGCATGCAAATCTGTCTGTTCGTCTGTTTGCTAGAGACATTACAAGGGGGGTACCCCCACCAAAAGTGTGAAAATTTCAACTTTTTATCACAATTTTCTCAGTGACTATTGCAGGGATTTCTCTCATATCTTGCATATATGTACTAGGCCAGAGGTAGATTCTCTTGTGTGAGTATGAGACCTGGATCTGTCTTACTTTTTTTTTAATAAATTTTTTTAATAATTTTTAATGCATTAAAATTCATGAAATCATGCACTAAATCATTTATAACTTCAAAAGTGTTGCATTTACAGCATTCTGTGAAAATATGTTGTTCAGCTACTTTTTTCATAGCTACAATATGGTGAGTAAGTTGGGTGTCTGTCTCAATAGCTAAGTGAGTAATAGCTACTTTTGGGCTTTTCAGTAACTTCCATTATGTGTAAAATCACTTGTAACTTAAAAACTATTGCATTTAGAGAATTTCGTATAAATATGTTATTCAGCTACTTTTGGGCCAGCTATAACATAGTGAAATTTCAGACCTGTAGCTCATGGCATAGCTGAGTAATAGCTACTTTTAGGTTATCACTGTTGAGTAAATCGCTTATAACTTGAAAACTATTGCATTTAGAGAATTTCGTATAAATATGTTATTCAGCTACTTTTGGGTCAGCTATAACATAGTAAAATTTCAGACCTGTAGCTCATGGCATAGCTGAGTAATAGCTACTTTTAGGTTATCACTGTTGAGTAAATCACTTATAACTTGAAAAGTGTTGCATTTAGAGCATTTTGTTAAAATATGTTATTCAGCTACTTTTTTCATAGCTACAATATGGTGAGTAAGTTGGGTGTCTGTCTCAATAGCTAAGTGAGTAATAGCTACTTTTGGGCTTTTCAGTAACTTCCATCATGAGTAAAATCACTTGTAACTTAAAAACTATTGCATTTAGAGAATTTCGTATAAATATGTTATTCAGCTACTTTTGGGCCAGCTATAACATAATAAAATTTCAGACCTGTAGCTCATGGCATAGCTGAGTAATAGCTACTTTTAGGTTATCACTGTTGAGTAAATCACTTATAACTTGAAAACTATTGCTTTTATTACGCTACAATAGCTTACCATGTGGGACTTAATGCTGATCTCGGGTTGCCACACCCGGGGCCAACCTCTTAGAAAAAAAGATCGTTCTTGTTAGCCACCGGATATACTGGTAGTTGTCGTCACGTGATAACTTCTGACCAATCGTCCTACTTTCTCGTTGGCCACGATTGACTGGTAGCAGTTTGTAAATATACAGACATTTTCATTTATTTCTCAGACTTTACTTATTGTTGGAGGCTAATATTTGCATATTTCTTGTAATATATATCATAGATCATTCTGTAAAATTTTAATTTTCACAGGATAAGTATTTTGTCTTCAGTCGCGTGTTTTGAGTTTTCCTCGGTTCAGGCAAGTACATTGTACGTCTTTTATTGCGTATAAAATGTCGTCTCATCAAGCAAATAAAGACAAACCGAGAGCGCAGAAATGCCGCCATTTCTGCTTTAGCTTTGATACACATAATTTCTGCCCTACCTGTAGGGAGGCTGGCAAGGGAGATGACCCCTGTGTCACCTTTGAAACCCCTTGTGAAATTTGCACGTCTTTCACAGATGAGCAACTACAGAAAATCCAAAACCGGAAACGGTATTTGAAAAAGCAGAAAGCGACAACTAGTTCCAAAGATGAACTAGATCTTTTGGGTGAAGGCGACGGGGACTCCTTCACTGGGTCCAATGCAGACCTCGAGTGTGCTGCTGATAGCCTTTTTACTTCACCCCCCCGTCCACAACCTCTTGCCTTCAGTTCCCTGTCCTTGAAAACGCCAGCTAAAACTATTCCACCCACCCCTGGTACGGCTTTGCAAAATAAAATCCAGAAAAACCTAGAGAAATCACTCGGTGATTCCTTAAATATACATTTACAGCAGCAAATGGGTACCTTCCAGGCATCCATGTTGGAAGCTTTTCAGTCACTCCGAGAGGAGTTGGCTGCAAAACAGAAAGTCGAGGTAGAGTCTTCTCTGCCTGCTTCAAAACCTGGCTTGTCCAGTAGTACTGCTGCCCCTCTGGATTTGCCCCCTCCGAGATCTGGTACTAACATCCCAAGCGAGGATATGGATGTGGACTTCGGTCCAGCACTTCCTCCGTGTTTAGTATCTGCTCAACCTTCCTCGGATCAGTACGTTGCCCCCTCTGAAGGTCACCCCGAAGAGGTCTCGTACTCTCACAAAAAGCAAAGCCATAGGCAGCCAGTTGACCCGAGCTCTGCCTCGGACCAACTAAATGAGGATTCCGATGAACCTCGGATCCCTTCTTCTAGATCCAAAAAACACTCTGACAAGAGCAAACATAAATCAAGATCTAGATACGTGTCATTTACCTCAGAGGAGGAGCACTCCCCTGAAACCAGACACAGGTCTTCTAAGCCCTCTAGGGCTCAGCCCTCAGGAGTAGCTTCTGATCAAGACCTACCACAACATGATCCAGACCCCCCTTATTATAGGGAAGTAGCTTTGTCTGACATGCCCTCACAATACTCTGAAGAAGTGGACACCTTCAGGCGTATTTTGTCTCTCCCTGACCCCAGGGAATCTATGCCCAGGTCGTCCACCTCAGTGTTGGGTCTGGATGATGAAAAAGGCCGTCAAGAGCTCAGACCTAGAGGTCCCTCCTCTATTCTTCCACTTAGCTCAGTTATCAAGGACGCCTTTGATAAATTCCAACATGACTTTAAGGCTGCCAACTTATCTGAGGGAAAATATGTCAGGCCTCCTCCCTCAACTTCAAAGTGGTACAAGGTGGGACAACCAACTTTTCAGGACAAAATTCAGGAGTTGAATACGGACTTTGCTAAGATCTGTATTACTCCTAGACCTTCTGGGCCCCCAGTAGCCAGAGTTCCCCTGCCAGTTCTCAAGGAGCTAGAACTCCAGGCTAGACAAAATATTTCTACCCTCAACTTCACCGCTGCATTTGCCAAAACCTCCTCTTCTTGCAATGCTTCATTGGAAAAATGCCAACATAGCATCAAGTCTACGGTCAAGAAGATAAAGTCTCAGATTCAGAAAGGTGCCAATCCTGAGAAAGCGGCAAAGCGCGGATATGAGGAAGTAGCTGACTACTTAGATTTTTGGAACAAGACAGTACTTGTTCAACACAGGGCCCTCACTTGTCTCAGCAAATCTCTAGCCCATATTTTGCAGAGGGAATTATACTCTATGGCTAATACCGGCTTCCTAAAAGTACACTTAACAGGAGTAGGCTTCGTCGCCAGATTGCTCGGTGCAATGCACTTGTAAATAATGATAAATCAGACTATTATAGCAAACTGATCTCCGACAATAGTCATGACTCTCGAAAACTTTGGCGTGAGCTCCATAAGACCCTGAACAGGGTTTCTGATGCCACACTTCCATCTCATGAGTCCGAAAAGTCATTGGCTGACCAGTTTGCCTCCTTCTTCACCAACAAAATCAAGAAGATTAGAGATAATTTTGCTTCTTCTGGCACTGAATATGATGTTAACCCTCCTTCAGATCCTCCCCAAATTACTGTCTTTAGGCAAGTTTCTGAAGATGCTGTTGATAAAATAATTAAAGCATCACCAACAAAATCATGCCTGTTGGACCCTCTGCCGACATTCCTGATTAAGGAATGCATTGATATATTGCTACCATCCCTTACAAAGCTGGTCAACTGCTCACTCATGGAGGGATGCGTTCCTGATGCCTTCAAATCTGCTGTGGTCACTCCACTTATTAAAAAGCCAAATCTTCCCTCAAATGACCTTAAGAATTATCGCCCTGTATCAGGTCTCAGTTTTATATCTAAATTGGTAGAACGTGTGGTTGCTAAGCAGCTGTTAGAACATATTAATACCAATAACTTAGACAACCCGTACCAGTCGGCATATAAGGCGGGCCATTCAACTGAGACTGCTCTTCTCTACATAAAAAATGAGGTTCACTTATCATTGTCAAGAGGTGAATCCACTGCCTTGGTATTGCTTGACTTGTCTGCTGCCTTCGACACCATTGATCACTCTACTCTTCTGGGTTGCCTCCAAAACTGGTTTGGGGTCAGTGGCTCCGTTCTGAAATGGTTCACATCCTACCTAATGGACCGTTACCAATCAGTAAAAATTGGTTCTACTTTGTCAGATGTTTGTAAACTCCTATTTGGTGTTCCCCAAGGTTCTGTCCTGGGTCCTTTGTTGTTCTCATTGTACACCACCCCCCTCAGTTCCATTATCAGTAAACATAATGGAATAAAGTTTCATTTCTATGCAGATGATAGCCAACTTTATGTACATTTATTCCAGAAGAATGCATCTGCTGCCTTTGAAAAGCTAAATAAGTGCCTAAATGATGTTAAAGAGTGGATGACAACTAGTAAGCTCAAACTGAATCCTGATAAGACTGAGTTTATCATCTTTGGTTCGAAGAGACAAAGGGATAAGTTGAAAGCATGTTTTCCAATTGATATCCTGGGCAACTCACTCTGCCCTGCAGATTCAGTAAAAAATCTGGGTGTGTGGCTTGATTCAGATTTCTCTTTGTCCAAGCATGTTCAGAATGTCTGCAAAAGTTGTTTTGTTAAACTCCGTGACTTCAGACATGTCAGGCGGTTTCTTACTCATGATGTTTCTGTGCTTGTAGCCAACGCTCTTGTTAGTAGTCGGTTGGATTACTGCAACTCACTTTTCAGGAGCCTGTCCAAGTTCAATCTACGCAAATTACAGTGCATCCAAAATAGTGCAGCTAGAATTGTATCAAACACCAGTCGATACACCAGCATAACTCCTGTGCTAAAGAAACTGCATTGGCTTCCTGTTGAACAGCGCATTGTGTTCAAGACAGTCACACTTGTTTATAAGTATCTTCACACAGGTTTTCCCAGGTATTTTTCACCACATCTTTCTTCCTACAGCAGTTCTTATAGTACCAGGCGCAGTGAAAGTGGTGGTAATTTCCTAGTTATTCCAAAGTTCTGCCCCTCTGTTCATAAATCTGTCAAACAGTTTGGTAATAGTTTTGCGTTTGATGCTCCTACTGTGTGGAATACTCTCCCTGATGTGATTCGTGCCTCTCCATCCCTGGCCTCCTTCAGAAAACAGCTTAAAACCTACCTGTACACCAAAGCATATCCACCCTAGCCTGAATCATCCTCCTGGCGTTCTCCGTGGTGTTCGACCCCTGTTATGTCCCTGGACACAGAATTTTGTTGACTGCTTTTTGTTTTGTTGCGCCTTAGAGTCCTCTTGTTTGGGGAGATTAAGCGCTATAAAAGTCCAATTAGAATTAGAATTGCTCAGGCGCGAAGCCGAAATGACTCTATTACATCCACAATTAGGAGAAACGAGACGTCAAGAACTCAGGAACTCGTCCTTTTGGGGCCCTTCCTTGTTCGAGTCTCAATTAGTGAAGGAAGGTGAGGACTTCCTTCTCAAAAAAGGCACCTCAAAAGATTCTCAGGGTTTTACACCCTACCAGAATAAGCCCTTTCGTGGTCCCCACAAGAAAAGAGGCTCCTACAGGAAACGCCCCTATGGGGGCAATAGCTCTCAAAGCAGTAACCAGTCCTTTCCTTCGGGAAGAGGAAAATCCAACTTCAGAGGCTTCAGGGGTCGTTTTCGACCCCACAATAGAGGAAGGGGGCGTGGAAATCCCCCTCCCCAATGACTCCTCCAAAGCCTCACTCAGTCCACCAGTAGGAGGTCGCCTCCGTTCTTTCAGGAGAGACTGGCTCACAAACAAATGTTCTCAAAACGTGTTAAACATTATCACCAATGGCTACGTTCTGCCATTCCGTTCAAAGCCAAACTTGATCAGATTTCCTCTGATTCTGTCAGAGTACAAGGCCCAACAAAAAGACCAAGCCTTGGCTACTTGTATCCAGTCCCTCCTGTCAAAGAATGCTATCGAAAGGGTAGACAATGTAAAATCTCTCGGGTTTTACAGTCGCCTGTTCCTAGTACCCAAGCCTCACCAAAGGTGGAGGCCAGTCATAGACTTAAGCAGGCTCAACACTTTTCTACACGTAGAAAAGTTCAAAATGGAAACTCCAGAGTCCATCAGGACCTCCCTGATTCCAGGGGAGTGGGTAGCGTCGATAGACCTGTCAGACGCCTACCTGCATATCCCCATCCACCCAAGCTCAAGGAAATACCTAAGGTTTTGCTACAAGGCTCAGGTGTTCCAGTTCACCTCCCTCCCGTTCGGACTAGCCACAGCCCCCCAGGTCTTTACCATGATTGTAAAGGAGGTGAAGCTAATGGCCCTCTCAAGAGGACTCAGAATTCACCAATACCTGGACGACTGGCTGATCAGGTCCCAGTCTCAGGAGGAAGCCCAAGTGAACACTCAGGCAGTAGTAGAACTGACTCAGTCCTTGGGGTGGATAATAAATCAGGAAAAATCAGAACTGAAACCTACACAGGTGTTCTCGTTCGTGGGCTACGAATACCACCTAGATTCAGCCCTTGTAAAACCCACTCAAGAGAGATGGCTCAAGCTTCAGGATTTGATCCTACAACTCAAGTCAAAACGTGTTTTGACTGCAAGATGTTTGATGTCTCTAATTGGGTTGCTAGCCTCAACGGAGAAAATGGTCCCGGAGGGACGCCTTCACATGAGGCCCTTTCAGTTTCACCTCAAGGAGCACTGGAGATATCCTCAGTCGCTGGACAACCTCCTTCCCTGGACAGAAGCCATTGCAGCCCACCTAGATTGGTGGCAAAATCCCTCCAATGTGATGACAGGTGCAGACCTTCATCCCAAAGACCACAGTATCCAACTCTTTACCGACGCCTCAAACGAAGGTTGGGGCGCTCACTTAGACCAAAATTTTACCAAGGGTCTGTGGTCAGATCGGGAAAAAAGGCTTCACATAAATGTCCTAGAATTGAAGGCGGTCTCCCTGGCCCTTCGAGACTTCAAGGACCAGTGCCAGAATCAAACAGTGTTGGTTGCGACGGACAACTCAACAGTGGTAGCCTACATCAACAAACAAGGGGGAACACACTCGGCAGAGATGTGTGCTCTCCTGTGGAAGATCATGACCTGGTGCCATCACTATCACATAACATTGAAAGCCAGGCACATTCCAGGGTGCCTGAATGTGATGGCCGACCTGCTATCCAGGTCCAACCAAGTGCAGTCAACCGAATGGTCTCTGCACCCACAGGTCTTCAAACAGATCTGCCAGAAGTGGTTCACACCTCATGTAGACTTATTTGCCACTCACCTGAACCACAAACTCCCTCTATACGTGTCTCCTATCCCAGACCCAAGGGCCTGGGACATAGATGCTCTGAACATAAACTGGACCAACCTCACAGCATATGCGTACCCTCCTACGGCTCTCCTTCACAAGGTGATCCAAAAGATCAGGCAATGCCAGTGCCTGATCATCGTAATAGCCCCAGGCTGGCCAGGGATGCCCTGGTTTTGGGACATAGTGCAGCTCTCAACAGAGATCCCACTGCAACTCCCAGTGTCAACAACCCTACTCAAGCAGTCCCACAAGCTGGTGTTCCACAACAACCCCCAGCACCTGAACCTCCACGCCTGGTGTCTAGGAGCGGACAACTCCAAGAACAAGGCTTCTCTGTGGAGGTGGCAGAGAGAATTGCTGCCCCTCAGCGGTCATCAACAAGGACCATCTACAAGTCAAAGTGGGCCCTATTTGAAAAATGGTGCAGAGAAAATTCGGTGGATTTCTCCACTCCATCTGTGAAACAAATCTCAGATTTCTTCATGTACCTGTACCAAGACCTTAACAGGCGCCCCTCGACCATTGATGGTTACAGGACTGCAATCGTTGACACTTTGGGCCCAACGGCCCAACATATTGCACACAATGCAGACCTTCATAGGTTACTCTCCAGTTTTCACAGGGATCGTCCTAAAAGTTCCAGAAACTTACCCAAGTGGAACCTTTCTGTTGTCCTTAACGAGCTCACCAAAGCACCTTTTGAGCCCATGAAAGACACAGACCTCAAACATCTCACTTTAAAAACTGCTTTCTTGCTAGCCTTGGCCTCCGGCAAGCGCCGCAGCGAAATCCATGCCTGGGTCGCTAACAAAGTAGCTAATTTAGGCCAATGGGAAAAGGTCGCCTTGTTCCCTTCTTCTGATTTCATAGCCAAAAACCAACTAGCAAGAGAAGGTTCTCAAAGTGTGTCACCAGTGACTATTCCTGCTCTGACTACCATTGTAGATAGACAGTTTAAAGAAGACAGGACCCTGTGTCCCGTGCGGGCCCTGAGGTTCTATTTGGACCAAACTAAAGACCTGAGAGGGTCTCGTTCTCTCCTTTTCATCTCCTTTAAGAAAGGACATACCTCAGACATCAGACCCGCTACACTCGCTTCATGGTTGAAACAAACCATTTTACTTTGTTACAAACAAGCAGATCAACAAGCCTTGGACTTGGTCCAAGTCAAAGCGCATGACATCCGGGCCTTCGCGGCCTCTAAGGCCTTTTACGGTGGGGTATCGGTGGACCAAATCATGCAAGCCTGTCACTGGAAAGCTCACAACACATTTACAAATTTTTACCTAAAAGACCTTACTTGGTCGGACACCGACAACAATTTGTACCTGGGACCCGTAGTGGCTGCTCAACAAGTCCTAGATCCTTCCCCTCAGACCAGTTGTCCTCGGAAAGAAAAAAGGGGGGGGGGGGGGGGGGGGGGCACATCCGCTACAACCAAGTCTTCAGGAGTCTTTCCCAGGATCTAGGTATTCCTTTACCTTCAAGATGTTACGGGTAAGGTCATTTTATCCTCTAATTATCAAGTAATTTCTATTAAGGACTTATTTAGTTGTCATTAATCTCATTTTCAAGTTGTAAAAAATTTTATGAGATGCCCAACCACTGGGTTGGTCAGTCACACGTGAAGGGCCCTTTTGGACCCTCAGACCTCGGAGTGAGCACTGCTACACTTCCGTCCTACAATAAAACATCTAGACAGTTTTAGCACTGTCTCTCAATTTCTTAGGTTTTTGGCTCGTTACAGGCCCGGCCTTCGTGATCGGGGCACTGTAAATGGGACTCAGACTGGTATTTCTGGCACTATTCTATTCATATTAATTCAAAATCTTAGAAAAAATGACATATCTTCCAGTCTCAGCTGTAATCCCGCCACCAGGCGGTTGAATTCAGCATTAAGTCCCACATGGTAAGCTATTGTAGCGTAATAAAATTGGAAATTTTAATTACTTAAATGTAGCTTTTATAAGCTACAAGCTTACCATGTGGGACTTAGAAGAGTCCCACCCTGCCTCCCCGCTGTTTACAGCTGAGGGGTAGGTTTAAAAAATTTCAACGAGAAAGTAGGACGATTGGTCAGAAGTTATCACGTGACGACAACTACCAGTATATCCGGTGGCTAACAAGAACGATCTTTTTTTCTAAGACGTTGGCCCCGGGTGTGGCAACCCGAGATCAGCATTAAGTCCCACATGGTAAGCTTGTAGCTTATAAAAGCTACATTTAAGTAATTAAAATTTCCAAATTTAGAGTATTTTGTTTCAATATGTTATTCACCTATTTTGGGGTCAGCTATAACATAGTGAAGTTTCAGACCTGTGGCTCATTTCATAGCTGAGTAATAGCTACTTTGAAGTTCTCACTGTTGAGTAAATCAGTTATAATTGGAAAACTATTGCATTTACAGAAATTTGTGCAAATATGTTATTCAGCTACTTTTGGGTCAGCTATAACATAGTGAAATTATAGACCTATAGCTCATGGCACAACTGAGCAATAGCTATTCTCAGGTACTGACTGTTGAGTAAATCAGCTATAACTTGAAAAATATTGCATTTGGAGTATTTTGTTAAAATATATTGTTCACCTACTTTTGGGTCAGCTATAACATAGTGAAATTACAGACCTATAGCTCATGGCATAGCGGAGCAATAGCTATTTTCAGGTTCTCACTATTGAGTAAATCAGTTGTAGCTTGAAAACTATTGCATTTACAGTAGTTTGCTTAAATATGTTGTTCACCTACTTTTGGGTTAGCTATAACATAGTAAAATTTCAGACATGTAGCTCATTGCATAGCTGAGTAATAGTTCCTTTGAGGTTCTCACTGTTGAGTAAATCAGTTGTAACTTGAAAACTATTACATTTAGAGTAATTTGTTAAATATGTTATTCACAGAATTTTTGGTCAGCTATAACATAGTGAAATTGCAGACCTCTATGTCATGGCATAGCTGAGCAATAGCTACTTTCAGGTTCTCACTGTTGAGTAAATCATTGTATCCACTGGATAGCCGCAGTGTGTAGAGAGAGATTTCACCATTACTGCTCTGATGAAAAAAAATATTATAGCTAGCTTTCTTAAGTTTGCAGTATATATTAATAACCATAAAATGTTGTCTGGGAATATTTTTGGCCTCATTTTGAGAAACAAGATGGCCGCCACAGGTGTTTTTTGTCAGTCATGAAAAGTGCTTATATCTCCCTTATTATTGATCCTAGAGGTTTGGGATGATAAACCAACCTGTAGGAAATCATGGGGTGGGAATCTTTTGGTGTGGTCAGATTTGACCTTCAATGACCCCTCCTTCAAGGTCAAACAAGGATAGCCAAACTTAAAAGTGCTTATAACTCGCTTATTATTGGTCCCAGAGGTTTGGGATGGTAAACAGACAGGAAATCATGGGCTGTGAATCTGTTGATATGGTCCGATTTGACCTTGGAACCCTCCAAGGTCAAATGAGGATAGCGAAAATTGAAAGTGCCTACAACTCGCTTATTATTGGTGACAGAGATTTGGGATGGTAAACCATCCCATAGGAAATCATTGGCTCGGAATCTTTTGGTATGGTCAGATTTGACCTTTGGACCCCTCCTTCAAGGTCAAATGAGGACAGCCAAGCTTAAAAGTGCTTATAACTCATTTATAATTGGTCCTAGAGGTTTGGAATGGTAAACCATAGGAATTCATGGGCTGGGAATGTATTTGTGTGGTTAGATTTGACCTTGGACCCCTTCTTCAAGGTCGAACGAGGATATTGCATTTGTAGTATTTCTTTAAATATGTTTTAACCTATTTTTTACACTTAAACAATTACCTTGTTATTTTCCTTCATAATACCATTTACAGGGCACAACTTTTTTATCCTTTTCTTCTGTCAGCTTCGGAATTTCTTTCGAACTTGCTGTTCAGTTACCATTTACTGTATTTCTGTACAGCCCTTTTCCTGATAATTATTCTGTCCTCTAATCACCTTCACAAATCAAAAACACTCAGTCAGCTGACACAGTGCCCGTTCACGGGCACTCTCCTCTTGTTTACTATGTACATGTAGAAACTGTTTATACTATGTACATATATACAAATCTCCTCAATCTAAGGGCCACCTGTGGATCTGCTGAGCAGCCCATACCGAGCCCAATTGGTAAAGCTTCGAGTCAGCCCAAGCCACACCCTTCAGATAGAACTGTGTGAGGGTATTATGTGACTTCAGTGGCAGGCTGACAAGATTGGATCTAAGGAGACTCCCGACTGGAAGACCTTAGGAGCAGCAAAGGCCCTGACATCATGGGTTTTAACCTGATGTAAAGAGTGGGCCTCCTGGTCAGAGAGCTCATAACATAGGATCACAGTCTGCTTGATCTAAGAGGAGATAGAGGCGGATGTCTTTGTCGAAACCTTTCTTAAAGGAGACAAAAACCACCTCCTTATTCTACTTGAGGTCTGAGGTCCTGTCCAAATAGTAGCGCAATGCTCTAACTGGAAAAAAAGGGACCAGCCAGACTTGAGGGATCTATCCAGAGATGGGGGCCAGGGCTGTTATAACCACTGGGGCCACACTGTCTGGACCCTCTTGGCCAGCTGATTCTTGGATAGAAAGCTGGGTAATGGATACGGGGACACCGTTGACCAATCGGATTGGTGTCTAATATTTTTGGTTTTGCCAAGCATGAATCTCACTTCTGTGCTTGCCCGACCCAAGGACCAAGAGGAATACCATCTTGAAGGTCAAATGCTTCAAGGAGGCCTCCTTGATTGGTTCAAACGGAGCCTTATTCAGCTGGTGCAAGACCAGTGAGAGGTTCCAGGAGGGTATGCCCCTCCTGCCTTTGGGTCTGTCTCTGTGGAAACTATCCAGGAGACAAGCGAGATTTTGTCCTTGCTGATGTTGAAGGGTGAATTTCCCAGTTTATCAGCAATGGCTGAACTGTAACCATCCATGGTGCTGGGCTGTAGCTTCCTGTCCTCATAAGGTACATAAGGAAGTCAGCAACTGACTTTACAGGGGTACCCTGAGGTCCACCTGATTAGTGACGCACCACTTGTAACAATGGTCCACTTTGCCTCATAGACTGATCTGGTTGATCCCCTTTGAGAAGCCTCAATTCTTGCTGCCACTGCCTCAGCGAAGCCCTGCTCCTCGAATGCTGAGGCTCCAGGAGCCGTGCATCGAGATTAATGTTTGTCAGATTTCTGTGAGGGATCTGATTGAATGGTTGTGTCAACAGGTTGGGCAGATTGGGCAGGCTCAGTGGGATTTGGCTGGGCATGGCCACTGGATCCCAAAACCAAGGTATGTTGGGCCACCCCGGAGCAATCAGAATGATTCTCTTGCATGGGGAGTCCTGCAACATCACCGCTTTGCCCAATATGGCCGATAGTGGGAAGGTGCATGCTTCCTGATCCTACCATGACAGACTGAGCGCATCCACTGCTGTGGCCAGGGGATCCGGTACCGGTGACACAAACAAAGGCAACTTGTTGTTGAACCTCGTGGCAAATAGGTCTATTTGAGGCCGGTGCCACCTGTTGCATATTGCTTGGAAGACCTCCTGAAGGAGAGACCACTCTGTTTGGGTGGTCTGGTCTAGTCTGGATAGTTTGTCTGCGACCACACTCAGCCGGCCTGGAATGTGTCGGGCTTTTAGAGTTACTTGATTTCTGGTGCACCAGGTCAAGATTCTCCATAGTAAAGCACAAAGTGGGCCCGACCTCATGCCTCCTTCCCTGTTTATGTAAGACACCACTGTGGTGTTGTCTGTCTCTACAAGTACTATCTTGTGTATGCAGAGGTCTTGGAACTCTTGTAAGGCTAGAAAGACTGCCTTGAGTTCTAGGTACTTGATATGCAACTTGCTTTCCGGAAGGGACCAGGTGCCTCTTGCAGTGCATTCGTTTAAGTGAGCGCCCCACCCTGCTTTTGATGTATCTGTAAAAAATTTGCAGATCATGTTTTATTTTGGTGTAATGGTTGGCCTGTAAGGACATTGTCCTCTTGCAACCACCATTGTAAATGTGGGTATTGGAATCACCTTTTCTAGTGACTCTGGTACCCTCCAGTTGTTTTTGAGATGCCACTGTATGGGTCTCCTATGAAGTCGGCCTAGGTGAACTTGCTTTCCTGTGGCTGTTAGTAAACCTATCAGACATGAACTGCTGGACTGGACAAACTGGTAGTGACAGTATTTCTAGTATTTTGTCCTGAAGATTCTGCCAACGGTCCGGTATAGGTCAGACCCGACCGGCCATGAGGTCGAACTGGTAACCTACAAGGTCGAAGACCTGCTTTTGGTTCCAGTTCCAATTTTTAAATTCACCAGCCAACCTAATACTTGGCATATTTTCACCAAATCTAGTGTATGCTGGAGACAAACCTGGTGGGATGCATCTCTAACCAACCAGTCGACTAGGTACTGGTGGATTCTTATACCTTTGTGTATGGCCATCAGTTTTGCCTCCTTGTTATTACAGTGAACTTCAAGGGTGCTGCGGACAGACCGAAAAGCAGAGCTTTGAATTGGTATGTCCGGCCCTGGACATGAAATCTCAGATATTTCGTGGACTGTTCCTGTCCTGGTATATGGAAGTAGGCATCCTTGAAAACTATAGAGGTAACCCACTCCCCTTGTTGGAGGGAGGTTCTGATGGTTTCCGGTGTCTCCATTTTTTTTTTTTTTTTAAATTTTTGTCCATAAGCTGATGCAATGTCTGCGACCAGTAGAGGTTCCTGTGGGGATTGACAAAGCAGCTTATGATGTTCTGGTTCCTTGTACGCCTGGTCTGAACTTGAAAGGGAGGGTGTAGCCCTCCTTCAAAATTGCACTACCTAGGGTCCAGCTCCCAAGGTTTCCTAAGTTCCAAAAGGTGATATAGTCTGACCCCTTCAGGTAAACTCAAGTGCAATATTTGGGACATTAAGTAGGCTGAAAGAAACATTTACTGTCTCTCTGGACACTGGTATGGCCTGGTGACAATGAACAGTTAACAGTCCATCTGTTCTTGCTGTGGTCCAGTCCGGTGGGGCTGAAACAACTTTTCACATTTTACCGACTCTTGGCCCCGGGCCAGAAGCCTGTAAGGTGGGGCATGTACACATTGTCATTTGTATGATGGCTGACCCCTGACCAGACACAATGAAAACTTGTTTGAGTATGGACCACCTTTTCTCTTGCTGTACAAGACCCATTTGTTTTCTCTGTAACCAGCAATTTTGGCCACAGCAATTCTCTGAAGCCTGTGATACTCTGTAACCAGTAAAGCTGGTAGGCTAGGCTGACCACTGAATTTGGTTATGGTCTACTAACTAGGTGATCCCCAGGTGGGTCTGCTGGTCGGTCCTCTGACACCGGTATTGAAGCAGGGGGCAAGACAGTAATTGCACCTGATAGCAGGTCGGTAGACTCTGTAACCAGCTGGTGTGAAGCAAAACTGCTCAGTGAAGACTGTATAGCCGGTAACCGGTTGGTGAGCTCTGTAACCAGTTGAAGTAGTTTCTGTGTAGGAAAAAACTTCCTGTCAGGGACTATACATTATTAGGCCTGTCATCAGTCTTAGGCCGGTGAATAGGCTGCTGATGAGGAGTGGCCAGCTGGTAGAAGACCTTTGGGTTGGTGATTCTTGGGGCTGGTTGGTAATAGGCAGGCTCTGTAACCGGTTAATGTGAAGCAAGCTGTTCAGTGCAGGCTGTGTGGCCGGTCGGTAGACTCTGTAACCAGTCGGTTGAAGCCATATCTTGTAGATACTAGCTGTTTACCTGCCCCACAATCAACACAGGGTTGAATAGACTGGGTCAGATGACTCTGTAACCAGTTGGGGGGGCGGGTAAACTGTACAAAGGCTGTGTAGCCAGTACCTGGTCGGCACACTCTGTAACCAGTTGTTGAAACAACTGTACAAGGCTGTGTATACCCAGTACCCGGTCGGTACACTCTGTAACCAGTTGCTAACGCAAGTTAACAACTATCTTGTGTTGAAATTCAGCTTACTGAGCGTTTCCTTTATTAACTAGATTGGGCCAACTCGGCGCCAACATATCCCCAGACAGGTCATCACTCACGCCACAGGTTTTGATCGGGAATTTTTTAAAACATAATTACCCATTATTATATGAACTTCAGCACATCAATCTACTCTGTTTATATCTTCCAAGGAAGATGGTGTATCCCCAGACGCCGAATACATAACTCAAATTATATTTTCAATCTTCCTGCAATGATAACTCTAAACCTATTTTCAAAGTATTTAAATGATTGATGATTGAATGTCCATTCTAAAATAATAATCCCAAAAGAGCATATCTGTTTCTATATTTGTTGACAAATAAAATATTATTTTTAACTCAACTCATCATACTTTTCAATCTTCCTTCAAAGTATTTAAATGATTGATGATTCAATGTCCATTCTAAAATTCATAATCCCAAAAGCGCATATCTGTTTCTATATTTGTTCACAAATAAAATATTATTTAAAAAAAAATTATTTATATTATTATTTTATTATATTATTTTTAGAATTTGCAAATTGTTTTCAGTTATTCATTTCCTCTATACCTATATATGTGGTCCATATATATGCAACCTAAATATGTGACACAATCTCAGTTCTGACTCCCCTTTGTGTTATATGTAATGAAGCCCACCACCTCCCACCCCCACCCCTCTCCCCTTCTCCACACCTCTCTCACTATTACACAAGATCTGCAACCCCATTGAGTTCTTTGTTTCTCATCTGATATCATTAAATACCTTTGTTTATTTAGTGTCACTCAATATAGCTGGAGGTCCCAGAGGTGGGTGGGGGGAATCCGGGTGGGGGATGCATAAATGGTAAACAAACAATCTATATAAAAGGGGTACTCAAATACAAAAAGAATTGAGAATTTTAAGTATGTGATTATCAACTGAAATGAGTTCATAACTGTAGGAGCTGTGTCAAAATTAACTGAGGCAAGTTGAATAAAACTGGGCTAGTTGAGGGTTAAAAATCCCCTACTTTTACTACATAAGGATATAATTTCATTAATATTGGGACTTAAAGCTCACTTAAAGTGTCCATTTTGTCTACTTGAATATGTTTAACCAGTTTCATTTTAAAAAGTTAAAAACTCAGCAAGCAGAGGTATAACACACAAAAATAAGTTCTTAAAAGACTAAGATAGCCATAACATTATTAATATTCAAAATTTAAATAGACAGGCATTTCCTTTTAAAAATTCAAAGATTTCAGCTCTATAACCCACATAGTTTGACAGTTACTGGGCTTTAAAGTGGCATAATGTCCATAAATTGGGTTTCTGTGGGCATTTTACAATTGTTAAAGAGACCTTAGCAATTAAACAACAGATCTGAAACTTTTTGGGGGACATACATAACAAACAAAAATTATATATAATACAGTTTAAGACTTGTCACACTAAGCATTTCCAAATAACAGGGCAAAATACGGAAAAAATGTCCAAAAAGGCACTTGGGCGAGTGTCTATGGCCCTCATACACAGGTTAAATGTCTACTAAAAACCTTGATTTTCGGCATATGTAAAAAGGACATAATAATGCATTCCCAGATGGGATTTCAGCTCCATCAATCACATAGTTTAACAGTCACAGGGCTTAAAGGTGGTTAAAAAGTCCAAATATTGGGTCTCTGTGGGCCTTTTAGAGATCTCGATGTGGCTTTCAAATTAAAGCTTCAGACTTAAAATTTGTTACATACTAAGATTACACATAGAATATGTATCTAATAAAGTTTGAAACTTCTCAGACTTACCATTTCCAAGTTACAGAGCAAAATATGTGAAAAATGTCTTAAAAGGGTCACTCAGGTGGGTGTTTAAGGTCCTCATACACAGGTTAAATGTCTACTTGAAGCCTTGATTTTTGGCACATGTAAAAAGAACATAATAATGTATTCCCAGATGAGATTTCAGCTCTATCAGTCACATAGTTTAACAGTCACAGGCCTTAAAATTGGCAAAAAGTCCAAATACTGGGTCTTTATGGGGCCTTCTAGAGACCTAAATGTGGCCTTCAAATTAAAGCCTCAGACTTAAAATTTGTCACATACTAAGATTACACATAGAATATGCATCTAATACAGTTTGAAACTTCTTAGACTTACCATTTCCAAGTTACAGGGCAAAATATGTGAAAAATGTCTAAAAATGGTCACTCGGGTGGGGATTTATGGTCCTCATACACAGGTTAAATGTCTTCTTAAAGCCTTAATTTTTGGCACATATATAAATAACATACTAATATCTTCCCAGATAGGATTTGAGCTCTATCAGTCACATAGTTTGACAGTCACAGGGCTTAAAAGTAGCAAAAAGTCCAAATATTGGGTCTTTGGGAGCCTTTTAGAGACCTCAATTTGACCTTCAAAATTAAAGCTTCAGACTTAAAATCTGTTACATACTAAGATTACACACAGAATATATATCTAATACAGTTTGAAACTTCTCAGACTTACCATTTCCAAGTTACAGGGAAAAAGATGTGAAAAATGTCTTATAAGGGTCACTCGGGTGGGTGTTTATGGTCCTGATACACAGGTTAACTGTCTATTAAAGGCCTAAATGTTGGGGCACATATAAGAAAACACACAGATATATTCCCAGATGATATTTAACTTAGATGAGAGACATAGTTTGAAAGCTACAGTGCTTGAAAGTGGCAAAAAGTGCATAAATTGGGTCTCTGTGGGCACTTTTGAGACCTTAAGTCGACCCCTTTGGGTAAACCTACAGCCCTAAAATTTTCTACAGACAAGGATTACATATCAAAGTTATACCTAGCGCAGTTTGAGACTCATCAGAATTACCACTTCCAAATTATAGGGCAAAATATGTGAAAAGTATAGCAAAAAATCCCCAAGTGGGGGTATTTATGGGCCTCAAACACAATTTTCTCCTCAACTTAAAGTCGTGATTTTCGGCACATGTACTAAGAACATATTAATGTGTTGTCAGGTAAAATTTCAGCCAGCTGAGCATCATAGTTTGTGACCTACAGGGCTCTAAGTGGCCAAAAGTCCAATTTCTGACCTTAAGGTGGCCATAAGTTCTTTTTTACTGGGAGTTTAAGGTCACCTTAAAATAGGGATCTTCCTTTGGGCACCCTTAACATGTGTACCAAGTTTGAAAAAAAAATATTAATTTGTTTTTGAGTTATCGCGTCCACAAGGAAATTTCTACGGCGGCGGCGGCGGCGGCGGCGGCGGCGGCGGCGGCGGCGGCGGCGGCGCGACGGACCTGAATCCAATATATCCCCGACTTTCGTCTGGGGATATAATTAAAGTATTTCTTTTAAACCCACGTCTTATTTGAAGATTTGACAGTTGCTGGGAAAGCCCTTGTGAGCTATTTTTAGAAGCAATTGTTGGTCGGCGTGTCACGTGACCAGCTTGCTGGTCAGAAGGACATGCGATTGGCTGATTGAAGACGACATCAGTGGTCGCGTTCTTTGTGTGACACTTAAACAGGCAAATGCGCAGTAATCTGCTCATCCACAAACCCCACTACTGACAACAAAGGCCAGGTCCATGAGAGAGGGACTGGTATCACAGTAGACTTAAGTTGTGAAGAACCCAGTAGCAATGTATAGAAAGAATTGCCGGTTAAACGTGAGCTGGCTGGTCGACTGATGCTTGTAGCAGAGAAGTCTGTACCAGTGCGCTCTGGAGGTGAATTTCAGGAACTAAAACTGGAATCACAGTAGACGTGAGCACAAAGAGCGCACTTCCGACCTTCTTGTTCGGTGAATCACATGATCAGCTTCGTGACCTGGTCGGTGAATCACGTGACCAGCTTCGTGTAGAATATGACGTCAGAGGTCGCGTTCTTTTGAGCTGGTCGGTCGGCTGATGCTTAAAAGCAGAGAAGCCTGAACCAGTGCACTCTGAAGATGAAAGTCCTGGTCGGTGGCGGTCTGAAGTCGGTTCTTCTCAGCCGGCTGTGCACTCAAACCAGTGTCCTGGCCATCCACTGCCCTTATTACCAACACAAGGGCCGGGTCCACAAGGGTGGGACTGAGAGTGATTGAAAATGAAATTCCTTCTATGTCGTAGATATGAAGTTCTGATGAAAAACACCAAATACTCGAGCTAGGCTGGTGTGACTGATGCTTTACAGCAGAGAAGTCGGTACCAGTGCGCTCTGAAGAATGCACCTCTTCTAAGGGGATTCCTTAAAACAGTGATCAAAACAACGTAGATTGAAGTTGTCCGTGATTTTATTTGTAGTACTAGAAAATATGTTTCTATGGTGATAAAAACTGGAAGGTTACCGAAGGTACATTCAACAAAAGACACAGATAAAAAAACCTATAAGTAGTATATCCATTATTTCCTTAATATTGTCGATCTGCCCCTAACAACACAAGGTTGAATGGGAGGAAACTGGCAAAATGGCTGCCTTCATAATTCATATTTCTCGTCCTACTGCCCTATCATCAACACTAAATTGAGTCAGCTAGGGAGCGTTTCCAGCAGATTTCTTTATGTATATCCGTGCTTGATATGTAGGTAACACTTCTACAATAAATTATTTGCAAATAAGGTAGAAAATCCGTCATAATGCACACTTTTCCTTAAAATATCTGGAGATGTTGAAAACACGTCTGCACAGTACATGTTATCTAGACAGGAAGGAAGTACGACACGCCATCTGGGGAGTGCGTTTCCAGCAGATTTCTTTATGTATATCCGTGCTTGATATGTAGGTAACACTTCTACAATAAATTATTTGCAAATAAGGTAGAAAATCCGTCATAATGCACACTTTTCCTTAAAATATCTGGAGATGTTGAAAACACGTCTGCACAGTACATGTTATCTAGACAGGAAGGAAGTACGACACGCCATCTGGGGAGTGTACTAGTACTACGGACCGGCCAGCCGGTGGAAACACAGGACGTCTTTTTCTGGCGTTTGGCGGGCCGGTCTGCGCCGACCGGTTTGGCAAATTGTCCATTGGATAGGATGTATTAACGCAATAAAAATAAAGTGCCAAGATATGATGAAGAAATAAAGAAGTTATAATAATTCTTCAGATGAATCCATCTAAATGTATGGCATATTTTAGTCATCTATATGGGTGTGTTCCTGTGGAACTGACCCTATAACTGACTCTAAAACTCTAGGGTCACTTGTAAAAGCTGGGGATTGAGGACCAGACTCCATAAAAAGTGTGTGAAAATGTTGGGTTGGTTACATCTCCCCAACAGGACGTAGTACACCCCGGCTTGTCTGGATCAAGATGCCAACTTGACTTGGGGTCAGGATGATTCTTTCCATGAAAAGATGGGAAACTACAGTGACAAGCCCTAAAAGACAAGACGTAATGACAAACCAACAGGACTTGAGCATCTTCCCGACTCATCACGACTGAACTGATTCCTGGAGTCGAGATCCAGAATTGGGATCGAACCAAAACTATATAAACCCCCTCTGGCTGTCGAAAAACATTTGTCACTTCAAAAGATGCCAGCTACGCATCAGAGACTTTCTACATAAGCTTAGAGTACTTCTATTTTTTTTTTTTTTTTTCTGAGTTTAACATTTTGATTTTCATCATGATTTGCCGACATAAAAGGACAGATCTGAACTCGGGACCAGCACCTACCCTACAGCCAGCAGCACAGCCACAGTCAGTCCCCAGGAGAAGAAGAAAGCCACTAAACCCCTGGATTATGCCCTGGATACTTCAAAGACCAGAAAAATGATTCTACAGCTGGCAACCTCCTGGTTGACTTAATACACAGACATCCCAGGATACCACCTGCCTTTTTTTTACCTCATCAAAGAACGAATACACCACCGCAACAAGAAGTCAATCACAAATTTCAGGAAGCCCTTACAAATTGGATTGAAACTGACAATCACGCTAAGACACCTGGCAACAGGAGAGACATACACCTCCTTGTGGTATCACTGGCTGGGCGGCCACACCACCATCTGTAAATTCGTCCCCCACGTCTGCCAAGCCATCCTTGCTGAATTCCAGGATGAATATTTGCGCTGCCCTACTATCCCTGATAAGTGGAAAAGGGTAGAGGAGAGGTTCAGAACCAGATGGAATGTCCACCACACTCTTGGCACCTTAAGAAACCAAAGAAATCAGGCAGTGACTATAACAACTACAAGGGTTTTTTTCTCTGGTGATGCTAGCCCTGGTCAATGCAGAATACAGATTCCTGTGGATAGATGGATAGATTGTGGGTCAAGTAGTTCTTCATCAGATGCACAGAATTTCAACAGAAGCGATTTGAGGGAGATCAAGGATGACAGCTTGGGGCTTCCGCCACCTGAACCACTGGGAGAGGGAGGGCCAGATTTGCATGATTTCTTTCTATGTGATGACGCCTTTGCCTTGATACCATGGAATCTGAAACCCTTCAGCAGAAGACAACTCACAAGGGAAGAAAGAATAGTCAACTACAGGAGGGTGGTGGAAAATGCCTTTGGAATATTAGTGAGCCGGTTCAAGGTTCTACTGGGCACCATGGCAGGGTTCCCACATCCTGGAGAATCCTTGAAAAAAAACTGCTTCATTTTCAAGGCCTTGAAAGTCCTTGAATTTGGCCAAAATTGAATAAAATCCTTGAAAAGTCCTTGCATTTGTTATTGTCCAACTTCTGCATCTGCACCATCTAGTTTTATGGCTATGGCAGACTCGGCAAAGCAAGTATGATCGAAGATGTGTTAACTAGCATTGTTGTACCGAGTTTATAACATGTTAAAATCATGTGACAATAAAGAATTTTGTAGGAGGAACGGATGGCTAGAAGAGGAGGTGAAGGAGGCCGTGCCTTAAAATATTTTGCTGAGAATTGTTGTTGTTGACCTTGAAAATCTTGAAAAGACGTTGAATCCAGTTATCAAAAGTATGTGGAAACCCTGCATGGAGCGAAGGCCAAGGGTTTTCAGAGACATTGTTTTTGCATGTTTGGTGTTGCAAAACATGCCGAGGAAACACCAGGGCAGGGCAGACAGGGCACCAACCCCAGCAAATGATGTAGTGGCCCTACAAAATGAACAGGCGGTGTATGTGCCTAAAGAGAACTACAGGAATCCTTTGAGCGAGGCCAAACATTGAGAACTACTGAAAGACTACTTCCATCAAGTGGGACATCAGTCCTTTTCAGGACTAACCAATTATTCCAAGAACTTTTATTAAAGTTAGTGACACTCAAATTTACAAACATCTAATCGATTTCCAACAACTTTCAAAACTAATTCAAACCAAATCACAAGTCCCCTGTTGAAAAACTTCAACCCAAGTAATCATGTAAAAATGTCCCCCCATTAAAAGTCCAAATTTATAAACCTTTGAGGGAAATTTTTTTTTCTAAATTATTAAATAAAATTATTTTCTCACAAATTTGCATGATATTTAAAAGTTCCAAGTCATCAAAATCTTTGGGAAAGCTCAAATGTTTCTCAGGGGTCAAAAATTCAAAAGGTGGATCCAAAGGTCAATATACTTCCCACAAAATGTCAAAGCTTCTTTAAAGTCAAAGTGGGTTTTTTGGGCTAATTTTTACCCCACAGCCCTTAAGGGCTGTCGGGATATTGTTTTCACCCATGGTGTCCGGATGGGTGGGTGGGCAGCGGGAAGAACCTTTTTGTGTATATGTTACTGTAACGTGTTTTCCAATTATTCTGTTAAATTCCTCTCATCTTGAAAAAAATATTCCATGTACTTCCCCTTTTTAAGCAGATTTGTATCATCAATTCATTTCATATAATTATAGTTTGTTAAATACTGTACAATTCTAAGTATGATAATGTAGTGAGCATTTAATTTTTATTAATCAACAAAATTTGTCAAAAATATTCATGGCAGATTGCTGAAGTGTTACAGTGAGGACTGCTCTCTGCACTTGATTTATGACCAAAGTCGTTATTCTCCATTTACAATGAGATGCATGTTGTGTATGAAGCAGTGGAAGACTGGAAGTTGAATTTAACTTAGGTTGAACTTAGTTTATTTGTATTAAAAGATCTTCTAAAAACGTACATATATTTCGGGTTTTAGTTGTAACCAACAGGAAGTACCACTGAAAGAAACATGGCAGATAATGTAAACAAATATTACGAAAATAAAATGTTGAATATCTGTACAATAAGGGAAAATTAGGTGGCTTTTAAATGTTATTTTCGATTCATAATCGATTCTTAAGAGGAGAATTGATTTTCTACATCGAAAGTTTTAAATAGACGTTGAATCGATTTTCTGTCGAATCGTAAAACCACTAACTGATGAACATATCCTGCAAATTTGACAACTCTACCTAGAATACCTTAGGCTGTAGAGGGGCAAGAGTGAAATCTCTACACACTGCAGCGGTGGTGTACATATGTATAATCCATAGTATCCACCAGGTAGCCTTAAGGTGGGGTCTTTATGGGCCTCGCACACAGTTTAACTTCATCCTAAAGTCTCATTTGTTCTCGGGAACAATTTCAGCTGGGTGAGCCACAGTTTATGAGGTAGAGGACTTTAACAGGCCAAAGGTCTATTTCTGACCTTAAGGTGGTCAAAACTTGATTTGATGTGAATTAAGGTCACCTTAAAATAGGGTTCCTCTCCTGCCCAAAGCACATGTGTGACCCAAGTTTGAATGAAGTCCATGAAAGTTTTCTTTCTTTCTGTTTTTTTTTTAACATGCTAAGTCAAAACATACAGCTGCAGCACAATGGACCTGAATCCAGTATATCCCCAACTTTTGTCTGTGGATATAACAAAGTGTCAATGTGATAAGCTATGCACTGTAGTATTTATGAAAAATAACAAATTACAATCCAAACTTTTTCCAAAATTGGTAAACGAAAATTAAAAGTATTTTCACAGTATACAGTTTTATTGAATCTTTTATAAGAGAAAGTATAAATATATTTAAATAGTATCATATAAATTTTTGAAAGAAACTTGACGTATTTGATACTACACAAAATATAAATACATGTATAAATGTACACCAAAACGTATACAAATTCAGTGTTCTTTTGAACCCAGAAATGACAGAATCATTTGTAAGGTAGAAATTGTAGGCTCCTAAAGGAGATTTCTTCAGTTCCAATATACTTTGACCAGTAAAGACTGTAAAGCTTTACCCCATGGCCCATAATAACTTCTATGGCCTTACTTGACAACTGGTTACACATTTATTTAATCAACAACAACAAAAATATTCTTTCGACATCAGGTTTCAGGTATTTTTTTAAATATCTGATCCTAACTTGGATATCAAAAAATAAAGATTTCTGAAAGGGACATTCAGAATATTTCTAACTGTAATGTACCTTGGATATTTTATATACACAATCTCAACATAGAAATTAATACTATTGACAGCGTGATAACTGAATAATACCGTTTAGAGTCTATTTACATAAGAAAAGCTCAAACATTTCCAAGTTTTTGTGTAAATATGTAATACTTGCCTTAATGACAGCTTTGTTGGTTGACCAAGTGTAAATGAACAGATATTCAACATATATTTAACCATTAATTTTTACTCTGTACCAAACATTTGTTTATGTAATGTCTTTGAAAATTTGCTTCAACCAACTGCTACAATGGATTTAATGAAACTGAGAAAACGACTAGGATATGACCAATGCCATATATAAAACTTGCAGTAAAAGGAACAATAAACAAGACTTTATTTAAATGCAAAATCTGTTTAACAGCTGTTTAAGTCTATGATACTCGGCCCCAGTGACTTTAATTTTAACAAATCAGTAGGCAGATCTTCTGAATCTCCTTTGCTGAATGTAGTATTTACACTATTTGATAGTGTTATTACGTGTCTGCGTGAATGTTTAGCTAGATGGTCACTTCTCATAAACTTCCTCTCACACACTTTACAGACAAAGCGCTTCTCCCCAGTATGTGTTCGTTTGTGACGAGACAGCTCATCTGACCTTGCAAACTTACGATCACATTTTTCCCAGTCACACTGGAATGGCTTTTCTCCTAGAAACACACAATAAAATATACTTGTGAGAACACGAAACATTCCACAAAAAACTGTAAGTTATGAAACAATAGTTCATAGGTAGGTTACAGATAGAAGTCTGAAAGTACTCAGATCTGACTTCCTAACTGACACAAGGAGAATATATCTACATTCTATCATTGTTAAGGTAAGTATTAAAATTACAAAGCATTCTTTGAGCCCTGGGATTGTTACACCAAACTATTCTCTAAGAAAGACTTTTTCCGTCTTCAATTACAATTTATGCCTTTTAAAGAGTGTCTTTGCAACATTAATAAACACATGATCTGAACAACTGACTTAAATCAAATTAATGAATTTTCTTTTTTTGTAAAACCTCAGTTATTTACTTAGTACTTGTGTATTCCTTCCAAATTTAAGAGATCTAAAAATAATCAGCCACTGTACATACCTGTATGAGTTCTAATATGAGCTTTGAGATGGGAGCTCTTGAAGTATGTCTTGCCACAGTCTGGATAGGAACACATGTGTGACCTTTTCCTCTCCTCTGTTGTGTTGGCAGTGATATTTCTGCTCTGTTTCTGTCCTGCACATGACACTGCTGGGGCAATGGGACAAAGTTTGTTTGTCTGAGACTGCGACAAACCCATTTTGTTTTCTGTCTTGGGTTGTTCCACATTTGCCTGTACGACAATGACTTGAATCACTGGAACCTGTTGCACTGGTAACACTGTATTAGCCACTGTGGGAACATAGATAACTTCTGGTTTTGGCACTTGTACGTGCTGAGGAGATAGAATCACTCTCTCTTCTACAGTTGGTTGTAGCACAGGATGAAGCCATTGATCAGTCACAGGTGGTATCTGATTAGTCTCAGTATATGCTTCACTGTTGTTATAAACAAAGTTTTCAGCAGGTACAGTTTTCTGTGGCTGTTCAGCTGTATTTGTGTGCATAGATGTGGATGTGCACATAAGTGGTGCGGTACTTTGTGTAGTCATGCAATGTGATGCCTGGCTTAGAGTTTTTAATGTAGTTGTGCTACAGCATGTGGATATTCCAGAGGTGAGAGCTGCTGTGAGCATCGATTCATTTCTGGACATAGTCTGCACTGTACAGTCAGGTGTGGAAGGAGGTGTAAGAACATCTTCTGGAATAACACGATTGGAGGCCCTCTTTTTTGGTGGATAACATGTATCTTCCCCCATCAACAACTGAAAATATGAAAGAATACAAATAACATAGTTGCAATGCCCTGCCTAGTGCAAAACAACAAAGACATGAAGTACACATAACAAGTAAAGTTCAAATAAATAGTGCATAAAATATAAATACTTTAATATATGCAACAGATCACCATTACTAACATTCTCACCTGTTTGAAATACATTTAACAACAAAAACCATAAAAACTAAAATAATGGAAATAGAAAGTCCTATATGCCTTATGAGTAATGACAGATTTTACAAATTAACTTCTTTAAGTATTTGTAGATAGACTTTGTAACTTACTTGTGCAAGCTTTGATGATCTCTTTTGGGAAGAACCATTGTGTTTGACCTTGAGTGTATCCATTGACTCCATGCTATCTTCACAGTGTTGGGGTGACATAGAACCTGCATCTGAAGGTGGGGGAGTGGGTGGAGAGTTCACTTCAGCCTTAGAACTTCTGCTTATTGACAGGAGAGATTCCACAGCCACTTGCTCTTGGCAAGTTTGACAACTATCCTCTGCCTTTTTCTTGCACATCTTTCCAATCAGAGTCTGTGGGAAAATATAATAACTGTCTTGAGAGATATTACTTTTTATAATAAAATCTGTAAAGTTTACCCCTTGCATTATCTGTAAAGTTTACCCCTTGCATTTATTTGCATTTTCTTTCTGTACATATTCTGCTGTCATTTAAAATTATTACTATTTTTTAAATTGTGGTTGTCTGAAGTGAACTTTCTCCTCAGGATATTTTTCACCTTAAAAGGGGAACAGTATGACTTAAGTGAAACACCACAAAAAAGTTATGTACCTGACAGAGAGCTGATATCAGAATTTAATTCAAAGTATTAACCTCAAGAGCCCTCAAGTTCCATGTAAAGGACACATGACATCATCCAGAAACACAGCAATGCAATCCTATAGTACATGTTCATTTGAACAGCGTTGATTCATAGCGACCTTGAACTGAATGAAGTTCTGACATGCTGATTACATGTGATTCAAATTGAAACATCTTCATTGTACAGAGCAATTTAAATAGCTGATGGAGAATTGGAGATAGTATCACTAACTACTCCCTTTATCATTTAAATATATCTGTGAAATACAAAATTAAATATCACGTTTTGGGTGATGCATAATGACGTTACAATACAGTTAAACTGGCAAGGTTTATTGTAGTCACTAGAACAGACAATTTCAGTTGCAACTTTTATGCAACAAATACGAATATCGTAGGCGAGCATTATTTGCAGTATTTTTAAATAGCTGCCTCTACATTATTATATAGTATTATTTTGACAACTATCCGCCAATATATACAGCAGTAAATAGACAAACTTTACACAAACCAATGTTGAATACACCGAATTACCGCTCGTGTTTTCACTTAACAAACACAAGCACATATTTTACTCACAAATAAATAACTACCTGCTAGTAACATAACATAATTACCTCATAAAGTTTGCTTTCTAATCCAACAAAGATATTTTCAAATGTGGATAGATCTCCGTGCACCATTTCACGATTTATCTCCTTTTACTTAAAAAGTTGGTTCTGTTTTTGACTCAAAATGTACCACAATGGACCACGCATTTGGGTGTGTGTCATAACAAACCTTGACCTTACCGGGAAATTTGTGGGTGTAGTATCTTTTGTCCAATGAAATTACAGCTGATTCATATCTCTAGCCAATCAAACCAAAGATTTCACATGATCAAAGCATGTTGACCTACTTGTTTACACGTGAATATATTCTGTCAGAAGAGTGTTTACATCACATGACACACACACACGGAGGTGTGGCTTCTTTTCCCAGCACACCTACTTTCATAACCACGTTTATTTTTTTGAAAAGGTCACAGAGCACTTGCGACACAAGATGCAATTTGTCAACAAGGAATAAGAATTAGTAATATAAGGTTTCAGACAAACATTATTTCTTCACACGTTGTACCTACTTTAAATATGTAAACATACTCCATGTAACATTTATAAGTTATTCTGAATAAACTGAACTTAAAGATAAAATAAAATATTAAAAATTTTACAGTTTTGAATGCCCATCCTTATGTACACCATCTGAACTCAGCACACTGAACGGGAAACAGTAATTTTATATTTAAGCATTCAATGTATGTGGTCAGGGTAATTAATAGGACATTAATTGTTCCATGTTTTACTCAGTCGTGAGGGTCTTTTTTTACATTTCCGATGTCTTCTTTTTCTGATTGATTAGGTTCATTAAATTACACAATGGTACTGTGAGGTCACTTAAGAATATTTCATCAAATGAAGACAGAAGTGGCCAAAATGGTCAACAAGTTTGACATTTAATCATTTGGCTCTCGATTCCCTGTGATTGCATGTTAAATATATAGGTTTTACAGCACCTGGGCCGTATTCACAAAAGGGATCAAGCTCAACTTGAGCTGATTTTTGGCTTAACTTGAGCTGAAAAATGGATCCGGATCAAGTTAGTATTCACAAAGAAGTTGAACTAATTTTTGGCTCAACTTTTGGCAGTGTATTTTTTTTTTAGTTTTTGTGATCATTTTAGTTGAAATAAGTGTAAAAGGGTTTCTTTGGAAATGTGCTAAAAGACTTCTATTTATGGTCAAAATCACAAAGTGGCCAATAGTGAAATATAATGGACACTTTTAACAAAAGAAAAACTTTCTCGTGTAATTTCAAACCTAATAATACTGGTACAATTTTGTCTTACATAGTCTGGTAATTAAAAGTCTCCAGCCTTATTTTATTTAATCTAAGATACCTGTTTTTGATTTATTTGTTTATATGGTTTTTAACTAAGTTAACTGGAAATAATTTATAACATGAAGGAAAACTTCACCATAACTTTGTCACAATAAATTGCCAAAATTTGGGGATTTCAAAAGCACTTTGAGACTTGTAGCAGCTGTCTGACTTGGGCCATATTCTCAAAGATGGATGAAGTTTAGTGGAAAATTATCCTAACTTTTGATAAAAATTGATCTACTCGGAATTGGTTCAAAAATCAGTATTCATAAAGCTGAGCAGTAATACTGATGGGCATGCACTTTTTCAAAATTCAAACCACCTGCCTTGCTGGATTAAGCTTAATCTAACAGATTAGCCAGAAATCAGCTCGAATTCTTTATGAATATAAAGTTAATCATAATCCATCTTTTATCTCAAATTCAGCTGATTTTTTGGCTCAACTTGAGCTTGATCCTTCACGTGAATATGGCCCTTGCATAGCAACAGAGAAATAGATCAAGCAGCATACAAATGAAAAAAAAAAACAGTTGACAGAATTTTATTTATGTAAATTGATGCTATATGATTATGTTGTGAATTATATAATACAAAAACTTTCTTTTTAAGAAAGAGTCAAAACTGATCCTAGCTTGATTTCAGCAAAGACCATTTATGTTAATAAAGACATAATTTAAATTTGTCTCAACTGACCCCAAATCTCAAATTTCACACACAAGACCTCATTCTGAACATGGAACCAGGGCCTGTCCTGATAGGATCTGAGATGTTGGAAATGATCCCCCCACATAGGGGGTAAATTTTCTCCATCGGACTTGTGTCTAACTGGTACCTCTCACTCTATACAAATTATATGCTACTGTACCAGGTGAGGTATAAGGAACCTTGCACAGAATTTTGCATATTTAATAATTTAATTAAAATTTTATAAGTTAATAACCTAACCAATGGATAATTGCTAATCCGGTCGGCGCAGATCGGCCCACCAAATAACAAAAAAAGCCATCCTGTGTTTCTATCAGCCGGGCCAGCCTAGTACTGTGCACTCACCAGGTGGCGCATCGTACTTCCTTCCTGTCTAGACAGCATGATGTCATGACATCTTTTTCATTGTCTAAACCTATTAGACCCCTAGCAAGCTGATAGCGGGGTTGGTTGGGAGGGTCTTGTGTGTCCATTGAATAGGGTATTAACTGATAAAAATTTAATTTACTTATTGAATTTGCAATTTTATTGCATCCTATCAATCCTATCTAATGGACAATTGCCGAATAACTACCACTTGGTTGGCAGGTAAGTTACTAGGGACTAAAGAGAACTCATAAACAAATTAACAAAACTAACAAATTTTTCCCAAGCCTGGGTTGATCCAGAGTCAGAAACCCCCAATAAGGCCAAGGTCGGTTGCCAACATCCGGTTACCCGTAGATATGCCGACACTGCCCCCCCCCCCCGTTTTAGCAGACCTCCTCTGAGGAAGGGGAAGAGAGGGATGAGTTCAGTCCCATAAAGAAATAAACCTCTCAAAGGAAGCATGTCACTTTTTTGGTCCTTTTTATGATTTATATATATATATATATATATGTACAATTATATACATATGTACAAGTCTCCTCAATAACATGGGCTACTGGTGGATCTGCTGAGCAGCCACTACTGGTCCCAAGTGGTAGAGCTCTGAATCAGCCAAAGCCACATCCTTTAGATAGAACTGAGTGAAGGTGTTGTGTGATTTCCAATGGTAGGCTGACAAAATTTGTTCCAAGGAGATTCCTGATTGGAAGGCATTGGAAGCAGCAAATGTCCTCAAATCATGGTCATGAACAGTGAGGGCCTCTTGGTCAGATAGTGGCAGGTAAGATGTCCTTGTCAAACTCTTTCTTGAACGAGACAAAGACCAACTCCTTGTTCTGCCTGAAGGTCCTCGGTGGCCTAGTGGTTAGCAAGTTTGGCATCTAATCATAGGCTGTCACCTATGTGGGTTCGAGTCCCACAAGTGGCAATGCTGAGGACCTGTCCCAATATGACCCTGGCTGTTGAACGGGACGTTAAACCCCAACTTTGACTTTGACTTTGGCCTTGTTCTGCCTGAGGTATGAGGTCCTGTCCAAATAGTAGCGTAGTGCTCTGACTGGGCACAGGGACCCATATCAGACTTGAGTGACTTATCCAGAGTAGGGGCCAGGGCTGCTATAACCACTGGGGCCACACTATCTGGACCCTCTTTGGCCAGCTGGTTCTTGAAAAGAAAGCTGGGTGAGGGGTACAAGGATAAAGTAGACCAGTCTGCTTGATGCCCCTCCTACCTTTAGGTCTGTCTCTGTGGAAACTATACAGGTGATAAGTGAGATTCTCATCTTTGCTGACATTAATGGGTGAATTCCCTAGTTTGCCAGCAATGGCTGATCTATAGCCACCAATGGTACTTGGCTGTAACTTCCTGTCCTAGAACAGGTACAGTAGGAAGTCGGCTACTGACTTTACAGGGGGTGCCTTGAAGTCCACCTGATTTCTGAGGCATCACTTTGTAAAAATGGTCCACTTTGCCTCATAGACTGATCTAGTTGATCCTCTTTGAGAAGCCTCAATTCTTGCTGCAACTGCCTCAGAGAAACCCTGCTCCTTGATTGATGAGGCTCTAGGTGCCATGCATGGAGATTTAGTTTGGTCAGAGTTCTGTGAGGGATCTGGTTGAAGGGCTGTGTTAGCAGGTTGAGAAGATTGGGCAGACTTAGCGGGATCTGGCTGGAAATGACCACTAGATCCCAAAACCAAGGCATGTTGGGCCACCCTGGAGCAATCAGAATGATCCTTCTGCATGGGTGGTCCTGCAACTTCTCCACCACTTTGACCAGATGGCGGCTGGTGGGAAGGCATATGCATCCAGATCATCCCATGGCAGACTGAGTGGGTCCACTGCCCATGCCAGGGGATCTGGTACTGGTGACACAGAGGTAACTTGTTGAACCTCGTGGCAAATAAGTCTACTTGAGGTTGGTGCCACCTGCTGCATATTGATTGGAAGACCTCCGGAAAGAGAGACCATTCTGTTTCGATGGTCTTGCCTAGCCTGGATAACTTGTCTGCTACTACATTCAGCCGGCCTGGAATGTGTCCGACTTTGAGAGTTACTTGTTTCCTGGTACACCAGGTCAAGATTCTCCACAGTAGAGCACACAGCGAGCCTGACCTCATGCCTCCTTCCTTGTTTATGTATGACCCCACTGTGGTGTTGTCGGTTGCAACAAGAACTATCTTGTCTGAGCAGAAGTCTTGGAACTCTTTTAGGGCCAAAAATAGCACCTTCAGTTCCAGGTAGTTTATATGCAGCTTGCTTTCTGGCATGCAGTGACCAGGTTCCTCTTGCAGTATGCTCGTTTAAGTGATTGCCCCACTTTTCTTTTGATGCATCTGTAAAGATCTGAAGAGCATGTTTTATTGGGTGTAATGGTTGACCATGAAGCACATTGCTTTCTTTCAGCCACTATTTTAGATATGGGTGGAGCGACCTTGGTAAGGGTTTACCAGGGACTCTGGTACTCTCTAGTTGTTTTTGAGATGCCACTGTATGGGTCTCATGTCTGGACGGCCTAGGTGAACTTGCTTCTCTGTGGCTGTTAGCAAACCTATTAAGGACTTGAACTGACAGACCAGACAAGCTGGTTGAGATAGAAGATCCGGTATCTTTTGTTGAAGGTTCTGCCACAGGTCCCGTGTTGGCCAGACCCTGCCACATTTGAGGTCGAACTGGTTTGACTTGTTTTGGTTGTAGCTCTGATTTCTCGAAGTTCACCATCCAACCTTATTTCTGACAAATCCCTACTAGTTCCTGAGTATGCTGGAGACAAACTTGGTGGGATCTGGCTCTCACTAACTAGTCATCTAGGTATTGGGTGGATCCTCATACCCTTTTGCATGGCCATCATTTTCACCTCCTTTGCTACTACAGTGAACTCCATGAGTGCTGTGGAGAGTCCAAATAGCAGTGCCTTGAACTGGTATGTCCGACCCTGGATGTGAAATCTCGGACATTTCCTGGATTTTTCCTGTATCGGTATGTGGAAGTAGGCGTCCTTGATATCTAGTGAGGTAACCCACTCCCCTTGTTGGAGGGATGTTCTGATGGTTTCCGGTGTCTCAATTTTGAATTTTTTCGCCTTGAGTAAAAGATTTAGTTGCTCAGGTCCAGTATGGGTCTCCAACGCTTGTTTGGCTTTGGAGCCAAGAAAAGTCTGTTGAAAACCCCAGAGATTTTTGATTGTGGACTAATTCTACTGCATTTTTGGCCATAAGCTGATGCAATGCCTCGAGTAGCTAGAGGTTCCTGTGAGGATTGACATAGCAGCTTATGACAGTCTGTGACCTTGTCAAGTTTGGCCGGACCCGAAAGAGGAGGATGTAGCCTTGTTTCAGTATGTTTAGAACTTTCGGACCAGCCCCAGAGTTTCCCAAGTTTTCCAAAAACTTTGCAGTCTTGACCCTACAGGTAGATCTAATGCAACAGCTTGGACATTTGCTACAGGTTGGACAAAAGACAATTGAACGGCACAAGAGACATCTTTCACATACTTTAATTCTTTCTACTGAAAACAATTTAAATTGACGGGACCTATATCTTTCTTTTGTGAATGTCCTATTGCAGAAAGTGCATGATTTACAACTTGAGACTGTGGTGTCTGAATGTCTAATGTCCTTCTGGGAGCCTCTGAAGATGCAACACAATTTACTGTCTGTTTTCTCCCAGGCCAGCAGCCCAGCAGCCCCAAGACTTCTGCTCAGACAGTGGTTGGGAAGAAGAGCGAGAGGCCTTTCCCTTGCTTCTCTTGCCCTGATTACACGAACTCAAGTTCTTCCATGTTGGCAAGTTCTCTTGAGAGATGTGGCGCAAGGTCAGTGAGGTGGAGGCGAATCTGGCTTGTCTGGCAATCCTGATGACACAGCAGTGGAGTCACCCTTCTGGTTGGAAAACAGCCTGTACCACTTGGTTTGGGACTTCGCTGGTCAGAGAAACTGATCTTTAAGCAGGCCACTGGCCTCAGAATGATATCCTCCAATCAAGGTGAGATTCAGCTTCTTTAACTTCCTGCACACCAATCATCGGTAGGCATCTGAACAGAGACTTTACCAGGAGCTTGTGCCTTCGCACCAGCAAACGGGTTGTCGTCAGAGATAGCAGCAGAAGTGTCCGGGATGTGTGACAACACCATGTGGGAACGAATCCCCCTCATAGTCTCTCTGTATGTCTGTTCTTCACAGAGGGATTGGTCGGGGTCTGCAACAGTAACATCCTGGGGCCGGTTTCATAAAAAGTCTCAGTTTGAGACCAGTTTTGGGCTGAGTCTGGGTCTCAAATCTGAGACTTTTGTCTCGGCTGAGTTTTTAGCTCAAATGGATTTCACAAAAGGTGGATCAGCTGAGACTGGTCTCAAGTCATAGTCTCAACTTTTAAATTTCATTTAAGACACTTCCTTGGTTTGTTTTTTATGCAAGTGCATTTATTTCATGGTCAATATCAATTTAAATTGTATTAACGCTGATAACACATAAAAAAAAATTGATATAATATTATTGGTAACAAGCCAATTGTTTGAGACTCAACTGAGACCGAGTCAAGCTTTGAGTCCCCTCTTGTAACTATTCACTTGACAACGATCAAAAAAGCATGTCAATTCAATTGACTTTTTTTATTATGAATATTGAATATGTAGATGTAATTAGTAAGCAAAATAAAAATATAATATTTCAAGATTCAACAAATTCATTTTCATGCAAATTATATTGCTTTATACACAAGTATTTGGATGACAAACTTTGGACTCAAAATTTGAGACACCTCCTTGGTGGGCTCAAAATTGAGCCCATGACTGAGCCAAATCTTAAGTTGAGCCTGTTTGTGAAATGCTTTGAGTCTGAGTCCACAGACTCAGCAAAATATTTACAACATTTGAGCCCAAAGTCTCAGATTTGAGCCTGAGACCAGACTTAAGTCCTTTCATGAAACCGGCCCCAGGTCCTGATCTGATGACTCACCTTCCTCAACATATAGATATCAACTGGAGGTCGGTCCGACTGTTCACTTTCGACATCAGACTCCATACTGAGATACTGTCTTTCCTGGTCTGTTTGGTTGATTCCTGGCTGGTAGCCTGCCTGTGTAAAACAGGGGGTTCGGTGCTGGAGATATCTGAAGTCCTTGCTCAGTTGGAGCGAGGCCTGTCAGTGTGGGATTTGCTGGTATAATGATGCTTTGCAGCAGAGGTGTTGGTTCCATGCAAATCTGTAGAGCTTGGAGTCCAAGCTGCTTGGTGTCAACTGAGTAGGTCGGTCGGCCGGCTTGATAAAAGGGTTGTGGAGAATGACTAGGTACAATTTTAACAGTCTGGAAGGTAGGCTCCCTGTTCAGTGTCCTTGCCATTAGTAATGCTTCTAATCTGTTGAAGCGGTCAGACCATTTCTGGTTCAGTTCAGCAATCTTGAAATCAGTGGAAATTATTGCCGGATTGTCTGAAGTCTTCTACGGCTTGTCTGTAGATGGCTTGGTTTTATAAGTTGACGCTTTCTCTTTTTCCACCTTCTTTTGTTTCTTTTCAGCTGGCTTACTAAAACAAGGAGACTGCAGTGTCCCTTGGCCATCCACTGCCCCTATTACCGACACAGATGCCGGGTCCACAAGGGAGCGACTGAGTGAGTCCACGTTGTCTTTACTGGGGGTGGCCAAAGTATCTTTCCTTGCCTCACGCTTTTCCTTCTTAATCTTATAGGAAGGGGCTGAAAGCTGGGAACGTTGCTCAGCAGTGAGTATATAGCAGAACTTACAGTCAGTGCACTGCGGATTCTCCACGCATAGGTCCTTCCCTTTGCCCTTGTCTCTGCCTCTGGCATAAAAAGATGGGAATCAAACCCAGCCATAAGGTGGCCACATCCTCCACGCTTCTGTCAAGGTTAAGCCATATTCTTCAATACACTGACAATTATCCATTTACTAATCAAAAAGTCAAACAAGCAATATTCCAACAAATATCCTCAAAAATTCACAGCTACCAAAAATCCATCTGCACAGTACACGCGCCAAACAAAAAAGATGCCATGACTTCACGCTGTCTAGACAGGAAGGAAGTACGGTGAGCCACCTGGCAAGTGCACGGTACTACTAGGCCGGCCCAGCTGCTTTTTCTGTCGTTTGGCGGGCCAGTCTGCACCAACCAGATTAGCAATTGTCCATTGGATAGGATGTATTAACACAATAAAATGTACTAATTTCTTTCTTCTTCTCATGAAACATGTTCCTGGTTTTCTACTCTGCATGAGATTAATCTAACTGTGCTTGCCAGCCCAACTTTAATAATGAATGTCACAAAACCAGGGGTAGGATAACACCCAATTATGATGGCTGAACCAAGTCTATTCTGCGACTTTTGTCTGAGCTTAAGTTTGGCTTAACTAAGTTTTAAACTATTCAAAAAAGTTATAGCCCAAGTTGGCTGACATTTTCATGGTACCCATGTTGCAAACCAAATAATTATAATCAAATGCACTAACAGAATATAGGGACACCCTCAGTGGCATTGTGGTTGGCAAATTTGCTTCACAAGCTATTACCTCTTTGTGGGTTCGACTATCACAAGTGGCAATGCTGAGGGCCTGTCCAAATATGACCCTGGCCATTGAATAAGATGTGAAATTGTAACTTTGACTAACTGATGAAGGTTCAAAATTACAGGATTAACCTTTGTAAAAGTGTCTTTAGTTTTTTATTCAACAACATCATCAAATAGAATTCACTAAAGTTCTTAAAATTTGTTGGCTTTCAGAGCAGTGTCAGTTATGTAAAGGTCCGAATAATGTTTAAGTAGAGAATAACCTCTAGTAGAAAGAAAATGTATATAGCCTGGATAAGGTTTTAAAGGTCAAAGTCACTATGGCGAGGTCAAATCAAGGTCACTCCATGCATACCTACAACCCTCAACCATTGTACCTAGCAAGTAACAAAGTCATACACCTTACTATTTCTGAGATGTAGCCCAAAAATGATTTTATAGGTCAAGGACACTACAGCAAGGTCAATGGTCACATCAAGGTCACACCATGATGTTGCATCGCTACAACCCCTAACCAATGTCCCAACCAAGTATCAATTTGCTACACCTTACAGTTTCCAAGATATAGCCCGGATAAGATTTTATAGGTCAAGGTCACTATGGCAAGGTCAAAGTTCAAATCAAGGTCACACAATGATGTTGCACACCTACAACCCCCAACAAATGTCCTCCCAAGTAACAACTTCCTACACTTTACTATTTCTGAGACATAGCCTGGATAAGATTTTATAGGTCAAGGTGAATATGGCAAGGTCAAAGTTCAAATCAAGGTCACACAATGATGTTGCACACCTACAACCCCAAACAAATGTCCTCCCAAGTAACAAATTCCTACACTTTACTATTTCTGAGACATAGCCTGGATAAGATTTTATAGGTCAAGGTGAATATGGCAAGGTTAAAGTTCAAATCAAGGTCACACAATGATGTTGCACACCTACAACCCCAAACAAATGTCCTCCCAAGTAACAACTTCCTACACTTTACTATTTCTGAGACATAGCCTGGATAAGATTTTATAGGTCAAGGTGAATATGACAAGGTCAAAGGCACACATCAAGGTCACACCATGACAATGCATAGCTACAACCCCTAACCAATGTCCCAACCAAGTATCAACTTCCTAGACCATACAGTTTCCGAGATATAGCCCAGATAAGATTTTATAGGTCAAGGTCACTATGGCAAGGTCCAATCAAGGTCACACCATCACGTTACACATCTACAACCCCCAAGAAATGTCCCTCCCAAGTATGAACCCATCCAGACATTATGGGTGAAAACAATACCCCGACAGGATAAAAATTTGCCAAAATTTTGACTACAGTCTGAGACAAAAGTTTCAGGTCAAAACTCAAGTTATAAGAAAATTGGCAAATTTAATAGGTAAATTAAATTTTCATAAGTTAATACCCTATCCAATGGACAATTGCTTTACCGGTCGGCGTGACCGGTCCCGCAGGACCGGTCACAGAGTGTACATTCGCCAGGTGTCGCCTCGTGCATACAGGATGACGTCATCGCATTTTTTTCATTGTCTAAACCTATTAGACCCCTAGTAAGCTGATACCAAGGTCAGTTGGGAGGGCCTTGGCTGTCCATTGGATAGGGTATTAACTTATAAAAATTTAATTTACTTATTAAATTTGCAATTTTATTGCGTTAATAGATCCTATCCAATGGACAATTGCTGAATAACTACCGCTTGGAAGGCGGGTAAGCTATTAGGGACTTAAGTGAACTCATAAACAAAAACAATAATTTTTAGACCTGGGCTATATTGAAAACCCCATAAGGTCAAGGTCTGATGCCAGCATCTGGATAACCGGAAGTATACAGACACTGCCCCCCCCCTTTTTCCATACCTGCTCTGAGGTTAGGGAAAAGGGGTATGAGTTCAGTCCCAAGAAATAAACCTCCCAAAGGGAGCATTGCACAGTTAGAGGCAGCAAAGGCTCTTACATCATGGGCTTTAACCTGATGTAAAGTGAGGGCCTGCTGGTCAGAGAGCTCATAACATAGGATCACAGTCTGTTTGATCCATGAGGAGGCGGTGGCAGGAGAGATGTCTTTGTCGAAACCTTTCTTGAAGGAGACAAAGACCAACTCTTTATTCTGCCTGAGGTCCTGTCCAAGTAGTAACGCAGGGCTCTAACTGGACATAATGACCTGTCACCCTTGAGTGACTTATCCAGTGTGGGAGCCAGGGCTGGAATCACAACCGAGGCCACACTAACTGGTCCTTGCTTAGCCAACTGATTCTTGGACAGAAAGCTCGGCGAGGGGTATAAGGATACCTTGGACCAGTCAACTTGGGGTCTGATGTTCTTGTATAACCAAGCATGAATCTCACTCCTGCGTTTACCTGAACCCAGGGCCAATAGGAAAACAGTCTTGAAGGTCAAATGCTTCAAGGAGGCCTCTTTAAGGGGTTCACAGGGGCCTTGGTCAGCTGGTGTAACACCAGGGAGAGGTTCCAAGAGGGAATGCCCCTCCTGCCCTTGGACCTGTCTCTATGGAAACTATCCAGGAGACGAGTGAGATTCTCATCATTGCTGACATTTATGGGAACGTTGCCTAATCTGTCTCAGCAATGGCTGATCTGTAGCCATCAATAGTGCCTATTTGTAACTTCCTGTCTTGGAACAAGTACAGGAGGAAGTCAGCTATGGCTTTTAGAGGTGGTGCCCTGAAGTCCACCTGATTACTGAGGCACCACTTTGTAAAAAAGGTCCACTTTGCCTCATAGATAGATCTGGTTGATCCTCTTTGAGGAGCCTCAATTCGTGCTGCCACTGCCTCAGAGAAGCCCTGCTCCTTGATTGCTGTGGCTCTAGGAGCCAGGCATGTAGATCCAGATTTGACAGGTTCCTGTGTAGGAGACACTAGATTGGGTATGTTGGGCAGACACAGGGGAATCTGGCTGGACATTTCCACTAGATCCCAGAACCAGGGCATGTTGGGCCATCCCGGTGCAATCAGTATGATTCTGCTGCAAGGGTAGTCCTGTAACTTCTCCACCACTTTGCCCAAGATGGCTGCTGGTGGGAAGGCATACGGACCCAGTCCTTCCAATGACAGGCTGAGAGCATCCACTGCCCATGTCTGGGGGTCTGGGACGGGTGAGACAAACTGTGGAAGCTTGTTGTTGAACCTGGTGGCAAACAGGTCCACAGTGGGTTGGTGCCACCGGTGGCATTATTGCTTGGAAGACGTCTGGACCGAGGGACCATTCGGTTTGAATGGTGTGGCCCAGTCTGGATAGTTTGTTGGCTATCATGTTCAGATGGCCGGGGATGTGTCGAGCTTTGAGAGTAACCTGTTTCCTGGTACACCATGTCAGAATTCTCCATAGTAAGGCACAAAGAGGGCCCGACTTCATTCCCCCTTCCTTGTTTATGTAAGCAACCACTGTAGTGTTGTCTGTAGCTATGAGGACTGTGTTGTTGGTACAGAGGGCCTGAAATTCTTTTAAAGCCAGAAGAACTGCTTTTAACTCTAGATAGTTCATGTGCAGTTTGCTTTCTGGAAGAGACCAGCTTCCCCTTGCCATGTGCTTGTTAAATGAGTGCCCCACCCCTCTTGATGCATCTGTAAAGATCTGCAGTGCATGTTTTAGTGGGTGTAATGGTTGACCTGTGAGAACATTGCTTTCCTCCAGCCACCATCTTAGATGTGGGTGGAGTGACTTGGGAATGGGGATGTTTTTTTCCAGCGTCTCTGGTACTCTCCAATTGTTTTTGAGATGCCGCTGTATGGGCCTCATATGTAACCGACCCAGATGTACCTGCTTTTCTGTGGCAGTCAGAAATCCGATCAAGGACATTAAATGCTGGACCGGACACACTGGACTTGACATAATTTCCCATATTTTTGTCTGTAGGGTCTGCCAACGTTCTGGGGTTGGTCGGACCCTGTCGTTTTTCAGATCGAACTGGTAACCTACAAAGTTGAAGACCTGTTTTGGGTTCCAGCTCTGATTTTTCCTCGTTCACTAGCCAGCCCAGTTCTCGACAGAGAGCTACCAAGGTTTGTGTGTTGCAGACAAGTTTGGTGGGATCTGGCTCTGACCAACCAGTCGTCTAGGTACTGGTGGATTCTTCTACCCTTTTTCATTGCCAGAAATTTGACCTCTTTGGCCACCACTGTAAACTCCATGTGGGCTGTGGACAGACCAAAGGGCAGTGCTTTGAATTGATAAATCTTGTCCTGGATATGAAAACGCATGTACTTCCTGGACTGGCTGTTTATTGGTATATGGAAGTATGCGTCTTTGAAATCTATGGAGGTCACCCACTCCCCTGCCTGGAGGGAGGTCTTTATAGTCTCTGGGGTCTCCATTTTGAACGACTGTGTTTTCAAATAATTGTTCAGTATGTTCAGGTCTAAGATAGGTCGCCACCGGTTGTTGGGTTTGGGTACCAGGAATAACCGGTTGTAAAAGCCCAGGGACTGTGGATTTTGAACCAATTCTACAGCATTTTTGTCTAACAGCTGATGTAATGCCTCCAACAGGTTGCTGTTCCTGTGAGGATTTACATAGCAGCTTGTTATTGTGGGCTTTCTTGTCAGATTGGGCCGGAACCGGAAGGGAAGTATGTAACCTTCTCTGATGACTGCTAGTAGTTTGGGGCTAACGCCCAGGGCTGCCCATTTTTCCAAAAACTGGTGTAATCTGGCCCCTACAGGTAGATTTGGTACAACAGGTGGGATATTTGTGACATTTTGTACAGAACTCCAGAGATTTAAACAGGAAAAACCTTTCACAGACTTTATTACTCTTTGATGATCAGGATTTACACCTTTCTTTTGCGGCAACCCTCCTGCAAAAGGAACATGATTTGCAACATGACAATGTACAGGTGAAAGAGTTCTTGTCTTTAAACTTAAGTTCACACAATGACAGTCCTTCCCGGTTACAGGTACAGAGTTCACAATAATTGTCATTTATACTGCTTCTGTGTCTTGGCAGGTTGCTGGGAGAAAGAAGCAGCTTTGCCCCGGTGGGATCTCTGACCACGCCCTCTACCCAGTTGTTTCCAGGCGGGAAGACCGGATTTCCTGTCCTGATCCGCTTGTTGCTGTCTGCCAGACTGGCTGTAAGGGTGAAAGCGTTGTGGACCCTTAGAAGATGAACTGGGTGTACCCTTATCGTCATGGTGTCTTATTATCTCTTCTGCCTTGGATATTAGATGATCTGGAAATAAGGCACTCATATGCAGGGGGGCAGTCCTGAGAGCGTTCAGGGTGTCCTGTTTGATGGCAGCCTTGATGTAGTCCAGATAACTGTCCCCGTGTGTCAGTGTAAAGTTAGCATCATTAATAAAAACCCCCTCCGACAGATCTTGCATGGCCATTGCCTGTGTGATGCTCCAGTTGAAAGTGACCAAGAAGTCCAGTTCTTCAAGAGCTTGGTGAACTTTACTGGTAGATTTACCCTTGCTCTTGTCACCTTGTACAATCTTTAGCTGGCTAGCCATAGAATCCTGCACTTTAGTCAAGCAACGAGAAAAACCAGCAACCTGGAGAAGTCTTTCTTATCCGCAAACATGTCATACCACTTGAGTGTCCTTGGGGGTTTAATGAACTGATACTTGGCTAATCCAGCTGTCTCTGATGCCCGGGAGGGGTAGCCTTCCTGTACAGTAATGTTCAACTTCCCAAACTTACGGCAGAGCCAGTCATCCACCGGAACTTTAACGGACACTTTTCCTGGTGGCTGAGATTTGGTACCGGCAAAGGGGTTGTCATCTTGAGCAGAGGAAGACGAGTCAAACTCTGAAATCTGATTCCAACCCATAAATGACCTAACACCACGGAGAGTCTCCCTGTAGGTCTGCTCTGCACTCAACTCCTGGTCCACATCGAACAATTCTTCTTGATCTGGACCTGTGGACTGTATGTCAGAGAGTGCGCCTTCTTCATCCAAACTGGGAGAAGGGTGATCACTCAGCTGATCTTCATCAGAGACCAGTTCGTCTTGAGAAGCAGGTACACCAGTAAGGGAGGTGGTCCGGTTGGCAGCAAAGGCAAGCTGAGCAGTGGGACCTGGGGGCTGAACCTCGGGTCGACCACTGGCACTGACAGCAGCAGAGGGCCTCACACCTTGGCTGGTAGGTTGAAACTCTCCAGTAGCACCAGGAGCCTCAACAGGCCGGGTGGCAGGAAGTGAACCGGGAGCCTCAACAGGCAGGATGGCTTTCTTCTTCCCGGAAGTACCGGCAGAGATCTGGCTGGAAGACTGCTGTTCTGGTGGAATTTGGTTAATTTTATTGTAATTGGAATTTTTATAAATAAAAATACATAATCCCAACAAATGCTTACGTGACCTACCGTTCGGTCAAGGACACAGACAATGTGTCTCGCCATTTTTTATTACTGAAAGATCACACGCGTAAACCCCAGGGGGCACCTGCTGGAGGTTATATCTCCACTGTAAGTTGCCATTCTTAAAATTTTGACCCTAACCCTCAGAAGATGGTAGAGGGGAGGAGGGTGGGACTCTCCTTGTTGGGATTATGTAAGTATTTTTATTTATAAAAATTCCAATTACAATAAAATTAATCAATTTTATTGCATAAAAACGTACTTACATAATCCCAACAAATGCTTGAATGCAGCCCTGAGGTCCATGGTGGGTAGACTTCTGAGGACTGTCAAGTGCTATAGGAGAGTTCTTGAGGTTATACAGATACAAAAAAAAAATGCATAGGCACAATATGTTATACTACAAACAACTATAATATAGTACATATAGTTAAACTGTAATTATTATATTGTTGTTATTACAAGTACTGATAAAGTGAAAAAAGTAGTTGTAATAAAGTAACTGCAAAGTACTCACCCACTTATGAAAGCAGCATGCTGTACTATACATAGTATGATATCTATGAATCCCGTCACCCTATCTGTACAGATGTGCAGGGGTCAAAGGTCAGCTGTGCCCAGTTGAATAGAACTCCAACAGTCAGAGTGCAGCTGTCCCTCAAGGCAAGCAGCCATAACATGAAATCTTATCCATAGTCGTGTTCAAAAATCAAAGTCCTACTACATTCCAGTCCAATTCCATACATCCTGAAAAAATAAAGACTGATTAAATTATTAAGTCTCAATTGTTCACTATATGCTGTGGAGAAACAATGGGACCTAACTTAAAAATATCATCATTTTCCCAGCAAATATCTTTCAAATAAAAATTTGTGAAGGTATTGTGGGATCTCCAATAACATGAGCTCAAGACCTGCTCTAGAGAGATACCTCCCTTGAATGCTCTAACATCATGAGCTCTGACCTGAGTGACCTGTTGATCAGTCATATCTGAAGACTGATAGCAAGTGTGAATGGTGTGTTTGATCCACTGGGAAATGGTTATTCTTGTTATATCCTTGGAATAACCTTCCCTAAGTGATACAAAGAGAAGGGCCTTGCCCTTTCTCATTGATTTGGTCATGTCTAAGTAGACTTTGAGGGCCCTAACTGGACAAAGTGACTTGTCCTCCACCAGTGAACTGTCCAACATGGTAGTAAGAGCTGGTAAAACTACTGGTTTAATGGAATCAGGGCGATCCAAAGCCAACTGGTTTTTGGCCAGGAATGCTGGAGAAGGAGAAACAGTGACCTCTGACCAATTTCTCCTTGAAGAGACAGAAGAGTGAGTCCAAGCATGTATCTCACTCCTTCTTTTACCTGGGGCTAAAGCCAGCAGGAAAACTGTCTTGTAAGTTAGCCACTTCAAAGGAGCCTCAGATAAAGGCTCAAAAGGAGGTTTTGTCAAACCTAAGAGGACCAAGGAGAGGTCCCATGTAGGTATGGGCCTATTTGGTTTAGGTCTATCCCTGGTGAAGCTGGCAATAAGTCTATTCAGTTCTAGACTTTTTGAGATGAGTTCACCCTGAGAACCCAAAGCATCAGCTATTGCTGTTCTATAACCAGTAATTGTAGCTGGTTTGAGGTTTTTGACTGTGAACAGGTAGTTTAAGAATTCTGCTACCTGGGGAACAGTTGTTGAGGTGATGTCCACATTATTCTGTGAGCACCATTGCCCATAAATGGTCCACCTTGATTGGTAGACTTTTCTTGAGGATTCCCTCTGAGGTGCCTTAATTCTTTCTGCCACCTCAGATGAGAATCTTCCAGAATTGGATTCCTGGAATCCAGAAGCCACACATGTAGATTCAGGTACTCCACGTTGTTGTGGAACCTGTTGGAGTGTGGCTGTTTCAGTACTTCCAATGAGGGAGCTGTAGGGGTACCCTGGTCGAGAGATCCACCAGATCCCAAAACCATGGCATCCCTGGCCACCCTGGGGCCAGTACTATCATCCTGCATGGGTATGTTATTATTTTTTGAATTACTTGTGGCAGGATGGCTACTGGGCAGAAGACATAGCCGTCTAGGCCTTCCCAACAGATATTCAATGCATCTATTTTCCAAGCCTTTTTGTCTGGGACAGGAGATACATAAATTGGAAGTTTGTAATTTAGATGAGTTGCAAACAGGTCTACCATTGGTGTGTGCCAAACTTTGCAAATTTGGTTGAATATCAGTTGGTGAAGGGACCACTCTGTTTGTATGACCTTGTCCCTTCTTGATAGGGAGTCTGCTATCACATTTAGGGATCCAGGTACATGTCTTGCTCTTATCTGGATCCTTCTGGAATTTGTGAATGCCAGAATTCTCCAGATAAGAGCACACATTTCTATGGAATGGGTGCCTCCTTCTTTGTTCAGATAAGATACTACTGTACTGTTGTCTGAACAGATGAGCACGCTTTGACCTTGCAAGTGCTCCTGAAACCCCTTTAGGGCCAGGAGAACAGCTTTTAGCTCCAATACGTTGATGTGAAGCTGAGCCTCCTTGTTTGACCAGAGGCCACTGAGAACTATTTCGTTCAAGTGAGCTCCCCAGCCTTTTTGGGAGGCATCTGTGAACACCAATGTGTTGTGAACATGAGGATGGATAGGAGCACCTGCCATAAGATTCTGTAGATCCTCCCAACATTTGAGATGATTCAGAAAATTCCCTGTTACTGGGATCCTTTTGTCCAGTGACTGGGGAAACTTCCAGTGTGCCCTTAGGTACCACTGAAAAGGTCTCATGTGTAACCTTCCCAGAGGTACTGTTTTTTCTAAGGAAGCTAATGTCACTATGAGTGACATGAGCTTTCTTGGAGTCAAGACTAATGACTTTCTGATGGAAACAGTCTGAACTTTTAACCGATCGAGTTTCTTTTGGGTTGGAAAGACCAGACCCCTCTGAAGATCGAAGTGATAGCCCAGAAAATCTAGACTTTGTGTGGGAACCAATTCCGATTTTTGGAAATTGATGAGCCAGCCTAGTTCTTGGACCAATTTCACTAAATTTTCCGAATCTTTGAGACATTGATCCTTTGTTGGTGACGGAAGAAGCCAGTCGTCCAGATATTGATGAATTCTGAGGTTCCTGGCTTGAGCTATGAGTTTTACCTCTTTCACAATGCGAGTAAACTCTAGGGGAGCTGTTACGACACCAAAAGGGAGTGCCTTTTTTGTTTGAAATCTCAGATATTGTGGGTGAATTGGAACATGAAAATAAGCATCTGTGAGGTCTATCAAGTTGACCCACTCCCCCTTTCGAATCGACTTCCTGATAGATTCGGCTGTTTCCATTTTGAATGTCGGTACATGTAAATGGTTGTTTAACATACTTAAATCACTGGTCTCTACCCTTTCATGGGTTTGGGTACCAGAAATAGTCTGCTGTAATATCCCAGAGTAGAGAGTTTCCTGACATGAGTTATCGCCTTTTTTGCAAGCATGGCCTGAACTGCTTCGTGGAGAGCGCCATCTTTGTTTTTGTTGTGATATTTGCTCAAAATGAGCGGAATTTTCGACAATTTGGGTAGAATTTTGAAGTCTAGGCAATAACCATGTTGTAGTAAACTTACTACTCTGGGATGTGCTTGATTTTTTGCCCATACCTGCCAAAAATCCTGCAATCTTGTCCCTGGAAAGTCACTTCCTCTTTCCGCCTCTGTCTCCTCGCGATGCGCGCGCAGAGAAGTGGTTGTAAGAGGTGTTTGGCTGCGTTCGTTTGTCACGAAACGACGTGTTACCTTCCTGAGAGGGCTTTGGATGTGAAGACCTCCCAAAATCGAAGTTCTTCACAGAATTTCTGTATGACTTGGAGTCAGAGTCTTTCATTATAGATAATCTTTTGATCATGTTGTCCTCAACCTGGGATAAAATATCAGAGTTGAAAGCCTCCTGCTGGTCAAAATGGTCTGTACGCAAGTTTGCCAAGTCCTTAGGACCTAATTTTGAGCTGCAGTCCTTCAATAAGCTGTCTCTCCTTGCAAGGAGCATATTGCATGCCAGAGTCATGTTTTGTTTCAGGACCGTATCCAGAGCTATCTCCAAGGAGGAGGTAACTGAAGCCTGTAGCTGTGAATATTTTATCATGAGGTCTGCTGATTCCTTGACCGTATCCAGATCTTCAGACCCTCTAATTTCAGTAGCTAACTCCTGGATTCTGTTGTTGAGCTCCTCTATAGCCATTTTAAACCAAACTACATGGCCCAAGATTTGAACATTTTCCCTGGAAATTGTCTCTTTAACAATATGTTGTTTGGAAGGTACAGACATGGAATTTGACAAAGATTTCACTCTAGCTATGTTGAAGTAGGAGTCAGGTAACTTAGGAGCTTTCAAAGGCGTATTTTGTGGAGAGGTAGTGTAATAGATCATGTCAGGCCTCTCAAAGGCCAAAAACTGTCCTTGAGACAATGATTCAGAGCTGGACTTGTCTTTGACTGTGGTTCCAGAGGCCTTCCTATACCTGTAGTCCCACATGGACTGAATATCTTGGACAGGAGGTAAAGCCAAATTTTGTTTTCTCACCACCTGCTTGGAGGGCTTCTTGGAAAAGGCTGAAGGGGCCACAAGGCACTCTACTTGTGGTACCTCCAGGTCCGGTAGACCTCTGATGGCATTGAGCATCTCTACATAGGAGGGATCTAACTCCTGTGAATGAGAGTCTGCATCCCCTTGAGGAGACTTAGATCTGTGTCGCTTGCTGGCAGGCAAAGAGGACTCTTCATCAGATAGCTCTCCTTCTGATGGCTGAGTTCTCGTCTGGGAGACAGGGGCACTCATACCCTGCTCCTGAGAGAGAGGAAGACTGTTCTTAGAGGCTGAAGGTTTGTCACTACGTTTGAACTCTTCAAACTGGGAAGCCAAGGAAGCCAACTGATTATTCATAGCTTTAATCATGTCTTGAAGCGAGGAATCAGGTTTGGAAGTAGAAGGCTGTGAAGATTTTGAAGGTGTTGGTTCATCCAAGAGAGAGTCATCAAACTTCTCAGAACTTTTGGACTTGGAAGCTTTTTTCCTGTGAGGAATTTTTAAGGCCCCAGCACAAATAGAGCAATCAGATTCCTTACTCACAACACACATGTCTTTCCCCTTCTTGTCGTTTCTGCATTTCAAACAGGCTTGGTGATTATCCCATGAAAGCATATCACCCAAGCAAACTGAACATTTCCTTTGTTTTTCGGACATCTTGAGTCGCTGAAAAGAACGTGTGTGCACTTCACGGCGGTCAAAATTAGAATGGCAACTTACAGTGGAGATATAACCTCCAGCAGGTGCCCCCTGGGGTTTACGTGTGTACTTTCAGTAATAAAAAATGGTGAGACACATTGTCTGTGTCCTTGACCGAACGGTAGGTCACGTAAGCATTTGTTGGGATTATGTAAGTACGTTTTTATGCAATAAAAAAAGGGCTTGTCTGAGACCACCACACTGGAGCTCTGAACTGGTTCCACCAGGAGCTGGAAAGTCTTTGACAGGAAAAGGGCCTCTAAACAAGCAAATCTATCGGACCACTTTTTATCAAGATTCTTCAGGTCAGTCTGGTCAGACTGGTATTCTGGAGCTTTGCTGGACTTGGCAGTCTTCTTGGGTGATTTGTGAGAGGTCTTTTTCTTCTTAGGTGTACTTTCGCCTCTATCACTGGGATCACCTTTCCCACTCTCGACCTGCCCCAAGACAGTGACTGTAGACGGATCTACAAGAGTGGGGAGAGGGAGCTAATCTTCTTCTGGTGTTCTTTCCTCGCCCTGTATGTGGGGGTGGCCAGCTGAGATTTCTGCTCCAGGGTGAACTTGTCACAGATTTCGCAAGGTTTCTTCTCAACACATGGGTCTTGCCCTAAACCTTTATCATGGCATCTCGCGCACTTTGAATGAGACTCAAAAAGTGCCATTGCGTGGCCACAAGTCCCTCTTCTTTGACCAGGGGACGCCATAATGATCTTGAACACCAAATATTAAGATGGAAATGAAAAATATATAAAAGTTTGTGAGTTGTCTTCAAATATCTTCACTTTACAAAAACATGTCTGTACACTCCACGCGCCAAACGAAAAAGACGCAATGACGTCATCCTGTCTAGACAGGGAGTATGCACGAGGCGACGCCCGGTGAATGTACACTCCGTGACCGGTCCTGCCGGTAGTTTATACAGGATGACTTTTTCTGTCATTTGGCGGGACCGGTCGCGCCGACTGGTAAAGCAATTGTCCATTGGATAGGATGTATTAACGCAATAAAATGAAATTTTCCCCTTAGCATATGATCTTGTACTACCCTGTGGGTCAAAAATTCGCTCAAAATCACTCCATCTCTTACGGTTTGCAAGATATTTGTGATTTTTCACATTTTCACTAAAAGTAGCAATACAGTAGCCATTACTCACTTGTACATTGAACAACAGTTGTGAAACTTAAATACCGTATGTTACAGTTCACAAAAAAGTAGATGAACAATATATTTGAGAGAAATTGTGTAGCTGCAATACTTTTGAAGATATAAGCCATTTACTCGTTATGGTTATCATTAAAAATTGACAAAGTAGCTATTACTCACTTAGCTATGGAGATACACTTCCAAACTACTGACCATGTTGTAGCTGTGGCGAAAGTAGCTGAACAACATATTGGAACAAAATACTCTAAATGCAAGAGTTTCAGAGTTATAAGTCATATAATTATATTAGGTAAAAGTGCTATTACTCACTCAAAAGTAGGCCAAAGTTCACCAAACCCCCAAAATATTGAAGAGCGTAAAAATTCATTAGGATAAGTAATTTACCAAAAATGTGTAACTGTAGTAGTTTCAGAGAAAACTGCGTGACACACTCACGCACGCACGTACACACACACACATGGTGCAAATTATAATCTCCCGCCGGCGAGCCGGGCGGGAGATAATATCAACATATGGATCTGTAGCAGCAGCTGAATTCTCATCAGTCATTCAAGAATTGCCACAGATTTACCTTTGTTCTTAAATGTTGTTGCATGTAACAATTAAACACGAAAATGGTGACTATACCCTTTCATAGTATATTTTGGTGGTGATCATGCCCCATTCTCTACGAATCTTGAAATTTGCAAGCAACCATTGTGTGTCCTGTACAGATTGTCACCAGGGCTGTATGACCAGGCTTTCAACCAATATGTCCAGTCACACACAAGATCAGTAATAAGTCTAGGGTTGCGCAATCCTGAAGAGTACATGGAACATATTTCTCTATGGTCATTTGTGGACATTAATTTTCTTGCTATAAATTAACTGACAAATAGTGTCACGCATGAAATCAGCAACTGGCAACAGTGGCTTCAGTAACCAGTCACCACTAAAGATAGCCAATGGAACATGGGTATAACATACTTTTGCTGGAACTTATCAAGGCATCAAGATTGGTGTAATGACAACAGCTGCTACTATGAATGTTTATCTGTGTAATGATAAAAATTCCATTAGAAAATGCTTTTAAAAAATAAAAACACAGGTTTGAAAACTTTAAAAAACACACTTTGTCCACTGGAATGAAGAGAAGGATTTAGAAAAGCAGAAACCATTTAAAAATGGACTGACGTTTAGAATTTAGTGCTGATTTTTAACGTCATTTTTCCTTTGGATTGCAATGTTTTATATCCCACTGGTCAAATTCCAGGGGATAATGCCTTCGGTGTGTATGTCACATTTTTACATACATATTTACATATCATTCAGTTCTAAAGATATTTTCATCAAATTTACAGAGAATGTTTTGGCTATGAAAGCATGTTTGTAAAAAATTTTGGCCTCATTTTGAAAAGAAAATGGCCACCATAGTTGACTGTTTGAAAATCATTAAGATGTTCCAACAAATTATAATATTGCATCTAGCTTCATCAGATTTGCACAAAATATATATGGCTAGGAAAGTTTGCCTGATAGGGGAAGAAAAAATAGCATCAGAGATGCCCGTACCCCACAGCCTAGGAAAATATTTTTAACACCATGAGATATAGAAGTACTGTATCAGTACAAAGTTCAGGATACTTTCAGAGCACTGTCAGTTATATAAAGGTCCAAACAACGTTTAAATAGAGAAAATAATTCAATAACAAGATGACAGCATTAATCAGTAAACATTACAACACTCTTTATCTACATCTGCATGGCCGAATTATGGTTTAGATATTTTGAATATTACCATGCATACAGAAGTGGTAATACATTCAATGAATGCCTATGTGTGGTGTTGGAGCAAAATCTCTGCTCACTTTGATGAAATTCCATCTGTTACAATGGGAAGTTATAAAAGTAAAATTCTTAATAAATTCTAATATGACTTTAACAATGCTTAATCTGCATCAAAAGACAGACCCAACGGTGCAACAAGATTTTAAAGGTCAAGGTCACTATGACAAGGTCAAAGGCCAAATCAAGGTCAGACCATGACGCTGCACACCTACACCCCCTAACCAATGTCCCTACCAAATATCAACTTCCTGCACCTTACGGTTTCCGATATATAGCCCGGACAAGATTTTATAGGTCAAGGTCACTACGGCAAGGTCATAGGTCAAATCAAGGTCAGACCATGACGTTGCACACCTACACCCCCTAACCAATGTCCCTACCAAGTATCAACTTCCTACACTTTACAGTTTCCGAGATATAGCCCGGACAAGATTTTCAAACTCAAGGTCACTACGGCAAGGTCAAATCAAGGTCAGACCATGACGTTGCACACCTACACATCCTAACCAATGTTTCTACCAAGTATCAACTTCCTACACCTTACGGTTTCTGAGATACAGCCTGGACAAACTTTTCTCGCCACCCGCCCATCCGGACACCATGGGTGAAAACAATACCCCGACAGCCCTTAAGGGCTGTGGGGTAATAAAAACAAAGAAATAAAAGCAAAACGACATGAAAATGGAGGCATTTATAATAACATGTCATCACAGTTACAGGGATACTTGTACAATTTACATTAAACATAAACATATTTATTATCCATCATGTGACGCATTTGCCCTAAATACTGGGAAATACAGACCGGGATGTATTTTTTTTGTATACATCGGCACCCCGGTACTATGGATAATGAGTGTGAATAACTTTCATTTTTTCAACAATATTTGAGAAAGTATGTAATTTACAAATATGTATATCATTAGAAAGGTCTTCCTATAGCGCTTCTGCTTATGTTTGTTGCATAAAACTCCATGCAGAAATGACGGAGATATCACAAGTTATAGATTGAAGTTTTTATATTCACTGCTGCCCATGCTTTTTGACAGCCTTTTTCATGTTCTCTCATAACATATTCACCTTATTTAACCCATAATTCGTACAAAATGGTGGATAATAAAAGTAAAACATCCCTCATCAGATATATACAGTAAAAAAATACATCACTCATGAGGATTAACAACATAAAACTTGTGCTAAGCACTCGTATAATATTGTTATCTTCATTCATGATAAATTTTTTCTGTATGTGTCCCGTCACATCTGTGTCTCCTTGGTACGACCTGGCTATGTCCCTTATTAACGATAACTGCCTTGCTTTATGTTTAGATGCGCCTTAGAGTCTATCAGTCATGGAGATTAAGCGCTATAAAAGTCCACATTAGATTAGATTAGATTATATGTCATTCGGGAAGTTTTCCTGTTTTACTATTCAAAGCCAAATACAACAGAAAAAAAAACCACAGAAGGAAGTCAAGTTGTTTCTTAAAAATATTGAATCTCTATACCATAACAATAATGTCTACATTTCATACCTGTTTTTAGTGAATAGTGAAATGTCTTAAATTATTTCTGATGACTAAAGTAGATATTGCAGCATAAATGATCTAATGAAATTGCTACATACATGTAGTCCTATTTTAACATTGGTGAGTCTTCACTCTTGTATATAAATATACAGGATAAGCAGAGACAAGGGATATGTTATAAAGTGAATATGTCACAATCATTGCTGCTACATCAATATCAAGGTGTCAAAATTAATATACCCTAGTGATTAGAATATGGAACAATTTACTTACTCTGTGCTATTCTAATACAATAACGCTTTTCTCCAGACAATAATCAGGTACATGAAATGATTACAAAGTTACACCTAAAATGGAAAGCCATTATTTCCAACAATAACACAGTACTTATAATGTTCTGCAAGATTACAGTTCATGTCCAGAATATGGAACAATTTACTTACTCTGTGCTATTCTTATACAATAACGCTTTTCTCCAGACAATAATCGGGTACATGAAATGATTACAAAGTTACACCTAAAATGGAAAGCCATTATTTCCAACAATAACACAGTACTTACAACGTTCTGCAAGATTACAGTTCATGTCCAGAATATGGAACAATTTACTTACTCTGTGCTATTCTTATACAATAACGCTTTTCTCCAGACAATAATCGGGTACATGAAATGATTACAAAGTTACACCTAAAATGGAAAGCCATTATTTCCAACAATAACACAGTACTTATAACGTTCTGCAAGATTACAGTTCATGTCCACACCCTATGTTGCATATCATACACGGAAAAAGTGACAAAGAATATTTTGAATATTTTCAAGACCGATTAATATTTAAGGACAGCCAGTTTACCACATTAGAATCAACCTGTTGAAATTTACTTCATTTTAAGAGACAGCATGAGAACTCCAGATTTATGGCAGATATTGATCACATGCATTTAATATTTTGCCAGTATGTGCTATCATTATTTTTTCCTTTCTGTCTAAAAATGTTTATGTTCAGTACAACTTTCTAATTTGTCTTTGAATCTTCCTTTCAACAAAAAAAAAAAAAAAGAGAAAATGGCTGATATTGGCTGATAAATCAGTACCTGTAATCTATAGTAACTTTCTTTCACATAGTTTGTTGGATCCAACCTCAGATCTCCAATTTTCAACAAACCACATATACTTGGAAGTACTTCCTCACCTGGTTATGGACACCCATCCAATGAAATCTGCTGAAAGAATGCATGCCCACTGACTGAAATCTGGCACAAAATTGGCCAATAATTACCAGCTGCAAGTAAAGCATGGACTAAGAAAGTTTCTTTGGTACAAAAAGTCTAATGTGAGCGGTTACTGTACAATTTTCTGTACAAATCCATGAATATTTATTAAAATAACCACCAAAAAGAGTGACAATGATTTGCTCATCACTCATGAAATGTAACTTGAAAAAATAAAAATTCAAAATGGCCGCCATTTTTGGCAGAACAAAGTTTTTTTGAAAACTGGGTAAGCTACTCAGCAGAGGGTCAAAAATTTCGTTGAAATTGCTCTCTCTAGCACGGTTTTCGAGATACAAGCATTTTTGTGTTTTGCAAATGGATGCCAATTTTGGCGCTTGAAATATTTGTTGAAACTTGGAAAGGGTAGTCTTCACAGATACCCTGTGGGTCAAACATTTTGCCGAAATCCCACTAGTAAATTTTTACTTTATGAAGAAAATGGTTTCAAAAAGTACTCGTATATCACTTAGAATTGTTCTACATGTGTACCTTATGAGCCTATATTTCCAATTTTGTGTTTTGCATTTTTTTGTTAAAACTTCGAAAATTGAATATGACCGCCATTTTTGAGGAGGGGAAATTTTTTTTGGAAAATTGGAGTAGTTAGTTTAGATACCCTGTGGGTCGAAAATTTTGACGAAATCGCTCTATCTCATACGGTTAAGGAGATACAAGCAGTTTTGTGTCTTACTCATTAAGAAAATTGTTATCCTTAATTAATCATCAATAACTCAGCTATTTCTTAACCTACCCCTGCTAAAATTTAATGGCGCCCGGATCTTTACATGAGTAAGGTATTTGCTAAATTTCAGGTGGATAGATAAAATGTTTCATAAGTTATCATCCAGACAAGGATGCCCTTCCAAAAACGCATTTTTGGTCATGTGACCTCTCTGATTGGTGAATATATCATTGCAGCATATTCAGAAAAATTTCCCAGGGGTACTGCATACACCTGCCAAATATGAAAAGAATCTGCCTTATGACTGCAAAGCTATTGTGAAAAGAAAATGCGGATCTGGCTGAGTCGCTTGCCGGTGGAGTCGCTTCTCCCATATACAAACAAGTGTACCTAGCGGGACGCTTAACTATATATTACTCAAAGTGAAATTATATAAGCCACAATATACAATGAGTTACTCATATTATTTTTTTTTTCAAGAAATTAAAAACACTAATTTCTACTCATATAAAATACATTATTTAATGTCCTATTATTAGTTCACTTAAAGACAAACTTTAATGCAAAACAAATCCGGTGTAGTTCTGTATAAATATTACATAGTATTACTAACCTAAAAACAAACATGTCAATGAAAGCATAATTTTTTATTGTACAATGATTAAAACAAAGAGATTTATAATGTCGTTTGCCAGAATTTACAGCTGTATAAGTAAACTTAAATTGCCAAACTAACTGAACACATCATGTTTATTTACAAGTGAGTGATATGAAAAAATATACTATTAAATCAAATTCATTTGAAGTATTTGTGCAAAAGAAAAGACATTTCCAACAATGACATTTTCTTAAAATGGAAGCATTTCACATTAAATCTATCAAAGTTATATCATCTGTAAATTTTACGCAATATTTTGGCAAAAAATGATTCAAAGCTATAACAATATCTTTTGGCACTGGTACTACATATAGTATATTTTCTGGCTCACTATTTCTACAAGAAAGAAAGATGTGGTGCTGCAGACTATCTCAGTCCCCTCATGCCCACCACAATCTAGGGAAGTTTATAGTAGCATAATAAAAATATAATTTAGATCTTTTTGCGGAAAAAAGTGCTGTTGCTTCTGTCACTTCTATTGAAATGGAAATATTTGGAATATTTGCTGAGACAGCTGATACAATTAAATTAGTAAGAAGCAAATAATATGACATTATTTCCTCTAATATTTGGAGGGATTTTTTCAATATCATAAAACCAGAAGCATTCTGATGATACATTACTAGTGATATATATTTTCTATTGGTGGGTAAAGTAATCCTTAAAATATTTGTAAAATGCAGCCAGCCTCAGCAGGCAAGATCCCTAGCCAACAGGTACATGGGCAGCAACATTTAGATTTGGGAATATCTGAGAAACAACTTCAGTTGTAAGAAGTATACAGAACCCATGAGATAATGTCAGGTGTAAGAACTTTCATATAGTTGAAGAAAGGGGGAAAACATTCATATTTTATTCATTCATGAGGTGAGGATTTCTTTTAATGACAGGAAGGTATCGGTCTATCTAGATGGAGGTCTATTATGAAGCAACAGTTGCTCTAGCATAGATGGCATTTAAAAATAAAATACACTTGAGTTTAATAGTATACCCTTTTAAATTAATTAGTTTAAAAACAAAAAGTGTTAAAAGTGATGCATTGCAACAGCTGTTGCCAAATACCCCCTAAAACCTAATCAGTTCTAAATGTTCTTGAGGTATACATATCCTGAAAATTTGATGAAAATCCATGCATGGGTTTAGGGTATGGAACACCCATAAATTTTAAGACCCACAAATTTTAAAGGTTTTGCCATGGCAATGGTTGTTCCCAGATACCCCCCAAAACTTTATGAGCTCTAGAACTTCTTGGGGTAAACATGTCCTGAGAATTTGGTGAAAATCCATGCATGGGTTGAGGCTCAGGAACAACCACAAACTTTATGTCGATCATCGCTGCCGCTGCCCAGATGGCACAGGGGACGACTTTAACCCCTGCCTATAGGGTAAATTCACCATCTAGCTGAGATTCAGAAAAAGAAATTGTTTATGTGGTTTTTTCCTATTCTATTCTATTTAAACTACAAATAAAGATATTTATACCATTTTAATAGTAAACTAGAGGAATGTTTTTGCTAACAAAAGCGAAGCGTCCCTTAAAGTTTAAAATGCTTTGTGGTTTTAATAAGCATGCTGTAAAGCTAAGAATACACAAAGCTGCACCGTATGCTTTCCCAATACCTCTTAATACATTCTGAAGCTATAAAAGCAACAATAAAGGAGATATAAGGCAAAACTTCAAAGCAACTATTTTATGACCCCAGTTTGACCCATAAAGGGGGGTTGGGGGATAAAACTGACCGGCTATTTAGATTCTCCACATATGCTTCCCAATACCTCTTAATACATTCTGAAGCTATAAAAGCAACGATAAAGGAGATATAAGGGAAAAACTCCAAAGCAGCTATTTATGACCCCAGTTTGCCCCATAAGGGGGGGGTCGGGGAGTAAAACTGACCGGCTATTTAGACTCTCCACATATTCTTTCTCAATACCTCTTAATACATTCTGAAGCTATAAAAGCAACAATAAAGGAGATATAAGGCAAAAACTCAAAATCAGCTATTTTATGACCCCAGTTTGACCCATAAGGGGGGGCCAGGGGGTAAAACTGACCGGCTATTTAGACTCTCCATATATGCTTTCCCAATACCTCTTAATACGTTCTGAAGCTATAAAAGCAACAATAAAGGAGATATAAGGCAAAAACTCAAAATAAGCTATTTTATGACCCCAGTTTGACCCATAAGGGGGGGGGCCGTGGGGTAAAACTGACCGGCTATTTAGACTCTCCACATATGGTTTCCTATTACCTCCCAGTACATTTTATAGCTCTAAATGCAATACTTAAGAAGATAATAGGGGGGTTGGCCTAAATTTAAGGCTTTCAGATCGGAAGGTGTCAGAAAATCAATGATAAATGAGACATTTTTCAAGGGATTGCTCCCAAAATCTAATCAGCTTTGTGTACTTCAAAAAATAGTTTTTGATCATGTGACCTTCATAAAGGTCAAAGGTCAAATTTAAGCATGCTGAAAATTTTCCCACGCCTAAGGTATATAACTGCCAAATATGGTTTGAAACCTTCTAATAATGAGGGAGATATTCAAGGGAGACCATAATGCGGTGGGGGCGGCAGCGGCGAGGAAACTGAGGCGAAAACAAATAAGCGCCCTTTCAGGGACGCTTAATTATTCCAGTTTATACTTTTGAATAAAAAAATTTGAATAAGACTAATTCCAGGGGCCCAAAAATATCTGACCTCATAGACAAATTTCTAGCCCATGATTTCCTATTTGTTTTGATATCCCAAACCAATGGGATTTTTTTCCCTGTCTGGTCCATGTCAGATGCAACGGCACACAAGGGCCATGAACTCACTAATCAACACTATATATTTCTCAAGTTCCTTGCAAATGGAAATGGCCACCTCCATTGTGTGTCTTTACAACCATAATCAAAATTATTCTAAAACATGGCTAAAAAGAGTCTCGATGGGGGTCACCAAAACAATAAGCTTTTTGCCATTGCCCAGATATACCCACACACCACATATATATTTGAAAGCTTTTCAGTTTCACATCTGAAAGCATCTTTAGAGCAGTAGCTTGATGATATTAAAAGCAATATACATGTATCCTTAGAAATATTATACTCATAAGACATTTGTTTGATACAACTTCCCCTTAATGCTATGTCATATGAAGGAAGGCAAAGGGTAGTCTATTATTTCATGACCAGTCACATATCTCCTGAAGACCCTGACCCATATATGAGATGACTGTTTTTGAATGATACTATATTAAAATCCATTTCAAATATCTGGCTGTAACCAAATATATGTCTAAGTGATATTTCAACAAATACAAATCATGCCCCTTTCACATTACAGGCAGTATGTCCCGGGTTAGAAGTTTTACTCGGCGGCCGAACCGCCTCTGAGGTTGCCCCATTTTGTCCGAGTTGTTCACACAACAGGCGGTGTAATTCGCAGTTATAGGCATTTAGTGAAACACCCCCGTCCTTCAACTACTCTGAGATCTGCATGTGACCTTGTGACACAGTGGCGAAACGTCCAATACCTTAACTCACCTCATGTCACCATATTACAAGACGACTGAATCACAACCTTATTTACACTGTGGACCACACCTTCCCAAAATCATCTGCGCAAGCCCACGTTACTGAATTCAGAGGGAGAAATTATAAACATTCCATAGAACGTGCAAAGTAATGGACCCATCGACACTGTATCACAAAGTGCTGTATGAATCTCGGACAGTAGTTGAAGAACAGGAGCGTTTTGTCCAACGTCTATAACCGCACGAGATACCGCCTGTAGTGTGAAAGGGGTATTAGCACCATAATAACAGGCTTAATCTAAAAGAACAACTGCTAATATTTAGCATACAACAACAAACAGGATAGAGACTCTCTGTTCATATATTTTTAACATAAATCCCAAGAAACAATTTGCCAAGAAATATATCCTATTGCGAATATTTTGTTCATTATTTTATAACTATTATATAATTTCTCTGGTCCATTATTACTTACATGCAGATGTCAGAATCTGGCAATATGTTTTATGTAAAACAGTCTGACATATATGTTGCTATACATTAACTGCTACATTGGGTGCAATAACAACTCTATTTACAATCCTTTTGTGAGTCAACAATTACTGTACTGACCAAACAATAAAAAAATTGAAGACATAATTGTGTGATCTAAACACCTGAAATACTGAAGTTTAGAAATTAATATGTGCTCCTCTTCTTTCTTTGAAAGGGTTTAAATTCTACGAAGAACACACATTTGCCCCGCTGAATACTTTTTCTTCATGAAAAAGAACTTCATCACCTAAACTGATGGTGATATGCTACAACTGAAATAACTCTTCATCAGTTTTTTTAAGTTTATCCAATGATGATTGTACTTGAGAATTACTTCCATTCCGTGAAAATATCACTAACTCTGGTTCTAGTGCTTCGTCATCGGAGAATCTCCTCATATTGCTATCCAAGCTCCCTCCTCTGGGTCTAGTAGAATATGGATTTTTTTTCTTTGGCAACAAGTGTAGTGGATTTGATGGATCTTCAGAAATTCTGTAAAAGAAGACATAGCAAATGTTGTTCAATAACATACAATTTTATAATCTGTAAGATTTTTTTTTTTTTTTGGGGGGGGGTGGGGTGGGGGGGGGGTGGGGGTGGGGGTGTAAACACATTCTCACAAAATTGCTTCAAAAATTCTAAATTTGAAACAATCACACATTTTTGGAATTCATCTACTTTTTGTAATCATGTGCAACTACTTTACAGCTGAATCACTTCATTGATGTAATAGCCAAAGCATCATTTTACACTGGATTGCTTTTCATTTATGAAATCAATTGGCTCTTGATATTAGCTTAAAATTTATTTATTCAACAATATATTGCCACATTAATGTCCTTACTCCTTGACCTTCCAAATTTGCAAAGATAGGGAGCAATACTTGTGAAATATATATACAACCGCTTAATAAAAACCTGATTATACTGGATAGGTTCAATTCATAACAGTTTTCTAACTTTCTATGTAATGGTCAACAAGCAAAGCGGGGTTATATACCCATAAAGGTGGGTTGCGAAATCAGTAATGCTCTTTCAAGTATGAAATCAATAGCTGGAATCTTTTTTGGAGTTTCAATCCGGAAATGAAATTTCAAAATGGTGGCCATGGCAAATGTGTTGTTTTTCAAATTGCATCAATTTTGAAAGCAACCTAGTCTAGGTAGTGTCCTACCACTCAGTCAAACTTCAAATCAATCAGCACAAGCATCTTGGAGTTCGAGTCCAGAACCCAAAATGTTGATGGATGGAGATACGAACATCTGACACTTCAATCTAACAGGTGGGTTGGCTACATACAATCTGCTCCAAAATAGATCTACTTCTTGGTAAAACATAACTACAGTAATAAGACACTCAGTTGATAGAAATTTAGGTACTTCAGGTTATAATGTGACAATGAAATTCCTTACCCAGATTTTTGTTCAATTCTCTGCAGACTTGATTTTATGTTTGCTAAACTGGAATCAAATTTACTAAGGAAGTCAGTGGGTGTTGGTGGCTTTCCACAGTCACACTCTGAGGACAAATTGGTTGTACAACTTTGACTTTTTGGCATTTTATTAGATGACAAGTCCTGTCTAGTTATCACTTCAAAGTCTTTTTGCACCAGTTTGCCTGTATCAGAGTTTGCAAAACCATTAGCTTGAATGTCTGTGCCCATAGGTATCAATAAGTAACTTCTTAAGTACAAACTATCATTTGTCCACATATTGTTGGCTCTTTTAACATCAGCCATCTGAAATGGAAAAAAAAGTTAAAAATGAAACAAGTGCGCAAGATAAACAAACTTACCAATAAATCAGAAAAGTGGGATTTATCCTTCTCACCTTTTTATACTTCCTTCCAAGTTCAAACTATTTACAATCATGTTCCTGATTGATGCAGAACAATATGGAAAGAAATGAGAAGAAGAATCTGTGATGATGCATTTTTCTTTAAAACAACATCAATCATATCAATATTTACAAACTCTAGAATTTGCTACAAAACTTAACCGAAAATAATTTTAAGAAATCTTGCTGTACTACTTTATGGAACTTGTGTTATTTCACCAGAGGACTGGCTATCTTGTATTTTCCAAAACAAACAATAGGGACAGGCTTCTTAATTGACGTTTACAATATTGTATCTTTGTTCTACAGCTTAACAATTTCATTTTTGACTGATTTTGTGAGGTTATAATATTTAGAATATGGCATAACAATAGCAGATGTAGACCTTTAAACTTAAAGATACTCTGCAGCACAACTACTTTATTTAAAGAATAATAAAAATTTTAACTGGAAATTGTGTCATTCCTGGTCTCTCAGATATTTGCTGGTTTAGAGAAAATGTGCATCTATCATATATATTAACCAAAACATGATTCAAGCTACAGTACATATATATATACATATATATATATATATATATATATATATATATATACAAAAAAAATACACAAACCTTTTAAACTTTACCTTTTGAAGGCCGCTATTGACCTTGAAACTGAATGTTAAGGTCACCAAGATATAGGCTTCTTGCACTTATCAATAAATACTGACATACCAAATTTAAAAGTTCTTGGTCAAATACCCTTTGTGTTAATGTATCTGTGGCAATAATGTGACAAGCTGAAGATAAAGTATACTCTCTTAAAGGTTTAACCTTAAATGCACTGTGGTACAGTTACTGTCAGCACTGTAAAGTTACCTTAAGCTATGTCTCTTCCTTCGGTGTATGTCCACAATTATTCGAAATATGAATCAAATCTATGCATTAAATGTTAATGTAGGCTACTAGAATGGTATTCTTACAGTTGCTATAAAACTAAGTTTCTTTTGGGGCTTTAAGGTAACCATAAAGTGGCCATCTACCTGAGGCCTACAAAGACCTCCAATACAAAAAAGGAATACTAAATTCTTAATACCTTTCTAGTTATAAACTCTTAAAAGTGGTGACTTTACAGTTGTCACACATTTTAGACTAGCTTAATATTTTATCTTCCGGGGTAGGCTGTCTGTGTGTGACACATCAAGTCCATTTTTTAAAATTTATTTGGTCACTTTTAAAAACATTTTTGAATGGTTTACTGGATGACATAATTTTATTAAAGAAGCAATAATTAATCTGTTGTGTATATAAAAAGTTTTATTGCAAAATTACACTTAAATATTACTTAAAAACATGTTCACAAAAATTAATTTTTTACAGCAGTACAGGATCTCAACCCTTGGTTACATAAAAATAATCGCCATAGCATGAAAAGTGCAACGACATGAAAAGGCCACTGGCAACCACACCAAACATGCTATTGGCCACTGAACTAGTGACTTTACAGTCGCTGGAATTGAGTGTAACTTGGGACTTTAAGGTTATCATAAAATAGCCATCTTATTAAGGTCCAAGTAGACCCACGTACCAAACATGACTGAAATGTGAAATCCACGAAGTAGTTTGAAGAAAAACAGAAAAAAGTGACACAAACATGCACATACAGGCTGCACGTTATCTTGCACCGAGCATATCAGCACACAATGATAAACGTTTTCATACAAAGTTTTACAAAGATTCTGCGAGGTTGTACAGAAGTCAACAAACTTGAAGTATTGAATGATGTTTTCAAGACTGGACCACTAGTATATGTTGTCTGATATAATATCAAACTGGACACATACCTTAGCTGAAATAATTAGGACCAGATGTTAAATGAAAACTAGATTGGGCCAACTCGGCGCCAACATATCCCCAGACAGGTCATCACTCACGCCACAGGTTTTGATCGGGAATTTTTTAAAACATAATTACCCATTATTATATGAACTTCAGCACATCAATCTACTCTGTTTATATCTTCCAAGGAAGATGGTGTATCCCCAGACGCCGAATACATAACTCAAATTATATTTTCAATCTTCCTGCAATGATAACTCTAAACCTATTTTCAAAGTATTTAAATGATTGATGATTGAATGTCCATTCTAAAATAATAATCCCAAAAGAGCATATCTGTTTCTATATTTGTTGACAAATAAAATATTATTTTTAACTCAACTCATCATACTTTTCAATCTTCCTTCAAAGTATTTAAATGATTGATGATTCAATGTCCATTCTAAAATTCATAATCCCAAAAGCGCATATCTGTTTCTATATTTGTTCACAAATAAAATATTATTTAAAAAAAAATTATTTATATTATTATTTTATTATATTATTTTTAGAATTTGCAAATTGTTTTCAGTTATTCATTTCCTCTATACCTATATATGTGGTCCATATATATGCAACCTAAATATGTGACACAATCTCAGTTCTGACTCCCCTTTGTGTTATATGTAATGAAGCCCACCACCTCCCACCCCCACCCCTCTCCCCTTCTCCACACCTCTCTCACTATTACACAAGATCTGCAACCCCATTGAGTTCTTTGTTTCTCATCTGATATCATTAAATACCTTTGTTTATTTAGTGTCACTCAATATAGCTGGAGGTCCCAGAGGTGGGTGGGGGGAATCCGGGTGGGGGATGCATAAATGGTAAACAAACAATCTATATAAAAGGGGTACTCAAATACAAAAAGAATTGAGAATTTTAAGTATGTGATTATCAACTGAAATGAGTTCATAACTGTAGGAGCTGTGTCAAAATTAACTGAGGCAAGTTGAATAAAACTGGGCTAGTTGAGGGTTAAAAATCCCCTACTTTTACTACATAAGGATATAATTTCATTAATATTGGGACTTAAAGCTCACTTAAAGTGTCCATTTTGTCTACTTGAATATGTTTAACCAGTTTCATTTTAAAAAGTTAAAAACTCAGCAAGCAGAGGTATAACACACAAAAATAAGTTCTTAAAAGACTAAGATAGCCATAACATTATTAATATTCAAAATTTAAATAGACAGGCATTTCCTTTTAAAAATTCAAAGATTTCAGCTCTATAACCCACATAGTTTGACAGTTACTGGGCTTTAAAGTGGCATAATGTCCATAAATTGGGTTTCTGTGGGCATTTTACAATTGTTAAAGAGACCTTAGCAATTAAACAACAGATCTGAAACTTTTTGGGGGACATACATAACAAACAAAAATTATATATAATACAGTTTAAGACTTGTCACACTAAGCATTTCCAAATAACAGGGCAAAATACGGAAAAAATGTCCAAAAAGGCACTTGGGCGAGTGTCTATGGCCCTCATACACAGGTTAAATGTCTACTAAAAACCTTGATTTTCGGCATATGTAAAAAGGACATAATAATGCATTCCCAGATGGGATTTCAGCTCCATCAATCACATAGTTTAACAGTCACAGGGCTTAAAGGTGGTTAAAAAGTCCAAATATTGGGTCTCTGTGGGCCTTTTAGAGATCTCGATGTGGCTTTCAAATTAAAGCTTCAGACTTAAAATTTGTTACATACTAAGATTACACATAGAATATGTATCTAATAAAGTTTGAAACTTCTCAGACTTACCATTTCCAAGTTACAGAGCAAAATATGTGGAAAATGTCTTAAAAGGGTCACTCAGGTGGGTGTTTAAGGTCCTCATACACAGGTTAAATGTCTACTTGAAGCCTTGATTTTTGGCACATGTAAAAAGAACATAATAATGTATTCCCAGATGAGATTTCAGCTCTATCAGTCACATAGTTTAACAGTCACAGGCCTTAAAATTGGCAAAAAGTCCAAATACTGGGTCTTTATGGGGCCTTCTAGAGACCTAAATGTGGCCTTCAAATTAAAGCCTCAGACTTAAAATTTGTCACATACTAAGATTACACATAGAATATGCATCTAATACAGTTTGAAACTTCTTAGACTTACCATTTCCAAGTTACAGAGCAAAATATGTGAAAAATGTCTAAAAATGGTCACTCGGGTGGGGATTTATGGTCCTCATACACAGGTTAAATGTCTTCTTAAAGCCTTAATTTTTGGCACATATATAAATAACATACTAATATCTTCCCAGATAGGATTTGAGCTCTATCAGTCACATAGTTTGACAGTCACAGGGCTTAAAAGTAGCAAAAAGTCCAAATATTGGGTCTTTGGGAGCCTTTTAGAGACCTCAATTTGACCTTCAAAATTAAAGCTTCAGACTTAAAATCTGTTACATACTAAGATTACACACAGAATATATATCTAATACAGTTTGAAACTTCTCAGACTTACCATTTCCAAGTTACAGGGAAAAAGATGTGAAAAATGTCTTATACGGGTCACTCGGGTGGGTGTTTATGGTCCTGATACACAGGTTAACTGTCTATTAAAGGCCTAAATGTTGGGGCACATATAAAAAAACACATAGATATATTCCCAGATGATATTTAACTTAGATGACATAGTTTGAAAGCTACAGTGCTTGAAAGTGGCAAAAAGTGCATAAATTGGGTCTCTGTGGGCACTTTTGAGACCTTAAGTCGACCCCTTTGGGTAAACCTACAGCCCTAAAATTTTCTACAGACAAGGATTACATATCAAAGTTATACCTAGCGCAAAAAGTCCAAATATTGGGTCTTTGGGAGCCTTTTAGAGACCTCAATTTGACCTTCAAAATTAAAGCTTCAGACTTAAAATCTGTTACATACTAAGATTACACACAGAATATATATCTAATACAGTTTGAAACTTCTCAGACTTACCATTTCCAAGTTACAGGGAAAAAGATGTGAAAAATGTCTTATACGGGTCACTCGGGTGGGTGTTTATGGTCCTGATACACAGGTTAACTGTCTATTAAAGGCCTAAATGTTGGGGCACATATAAAAAAACACAGATATATTCCCAGATGATATTTAACTTAGAGACATAGTTTGAAAGCTACAGTGCTTGAAAGTGGCAAAAAGTGCATAAATTGGGTCTCTGTGGGCACTTTTGAGACCTTAAGTCGACCCCTTTGGGTAAACCTACAGCCCTAAAATTTTCTACAGACAAGGATTACATATCAAAGTTATACCTAGCGCAGTTTGAGACTCATCAGAATTACCACTTCCAAATTATAGGGCAAAATATGTGAAAAGTATAGCAAAAAATCCCCAAGTGGGGGTATTTATGGGCCTCAAACACAATTTTCTCCTCAACTTAAAGTCGTGATTTTCGGCACATGTACTAAGAACATATTAATGTGTTGTCAGGTAAAATTTCAGCCAGCTGAGCATCATAGTTTGTGACCTAGAGGGCTCTAAGTGGCCAAAAGTCCAATTTCTGACCTTAAGGTGGCCATAAGTTCTTTTTTACTGCGAGTTTAAGGTCACCTTAAAATAGGGATCTTCCTTTGGGCACCCTTAACATGTGTACCAAGTTTGAAAAAAAAATATTAATTTGCTTTTGAGTTATCGCGTCCACAAGGAAATTTCTACGGCGGCGGCGGCGGCGGCGGCGGCGCGACGGACCTGAATCCAATATATCCCCGACTTTTGTCTGGGGATATAATGATAAATATGCAGATGTCCATCCACTTTTTTGACATACTCTCTTTTTACTGGCATTTAGAAACAAATTATTTACTTGGTGCTTTACTTAAGCTACTGATGCAAGAATGCAAGATGCCCACCCAGTAGGATTTATGTGCAACTCGTGACCATGATAACTCGTTACTGCTACCTCTTACTGCCTTGCAAGCAATTAAAAAAAAAAAAACAAAACAATACTGCCACCAATAAGTAAAATGTTTGTATTGTTGTCCGAGTATGTTTATTCTATCCTCACAAACATGTGCTTTATGCTGTCTGATCTCTCTGTGCCTCTTCTCTTTAAACCTATCCCACGAGAGCACAGAGCTCTTTGTCTCTAAGACTGCTCATGATGTTAGCTTACCGATCCCCCGATCCATCAGGCAGGCAATTTGGTGCCATAATGTGAAGCATTTTCCCTCTACTGCTATCTTCAGGGCCGGGATTCACAAAAGGTCTAAGACAAAAAATTGTCTTAACTTTAAGAGAAAAGTCTTAACTTTGCAAGAATTTTGTCATAAAGTTAAGACTTTTTTTTGCTTAGACAAAATGGGATTCACAAAAGGTCTTAGACAAAAAATTTGTCTTAGATTTAGTCATAACTTTAAGACCACTGCAAGGCATTTTTAAAATATTCCATTGCATGTATTTACATTTTACCCTTTGTTATGCCAACAAAAAATATACTATGGGGATCTATACTTCCTATAAAAGCAATTGCTGTGGACTGTAATAGAAATTTACATCATTTAATTACATATAAATTTCCACATTTTACCTTCTTGTGGTAAAAATATTGTCATAAAAATAGCATCAGAGATGCCCGTACCCCACAGCCTAGGGAAATATTTCACCATGAGATATAGAAGTACTGTACCAGTACAAACTTCAGGATACTTTCAGAGCACTGTCAGTTATATAAAGGTCCAAACAATGTTTAAATGGAGAAATAATGTTTAAAAGAAAGATAATGCGTATAAAGATGAAGTATTAAAACAACATAATTCAATAACAAGATGACAGCATGAATCAGTAAATTAAAATTCAACACTCTTTATCTACATCTGCATGGCCGAATTATGGTTTAGATGGTTTGAATATTACCACGCATACAGAAGTGGTAATACATTTAATGAATGCTTATTGTGGTGTTGGAGCAAAATCTGTGGCTCACTTGATGAAATTCTATCTCTTACAATGGGAAGTTATGAAAGTAAAATTCTTAATAAATTCTAATATGACTTTTGCTTAATCTGCATCAAAAGACAGACCCAAAGGTCCATGAAGATTTTAAAGGTCAAGGTCACTACGACAAGGTAAAAGGTCAAATTAAGGTCACACCATGATAATACACACCTATAGCCCCTAACCAATGTCCCTACCAAGTATCAACTTCCTACACCTTATGGTTTCCGAGATATAGCCCGGACAAGATTTTATAGGTCAAGGTCACTATGGCAAGGTCAAAGCGATTTTTGCTTAAAGTCGCCATTAGACTCTTCATATACCCGGTGGGCCAAAAATTTCGACGAAATCCCTCTGTCTCGCTCGGTTAAGGAGATAGAAGCCAATTTGTGTTTTTCCATTTCGGCAAAAATTCGAAAATTCAAAATGGCCGTCATTTTTAGGGAGAGGAAAATCTTTTGAAAACTGGCAAAAGTAGATTGCTTTTTATGCGTTTTTGGCAAAGATTCAAAATAGCCGCCATTTTTGAGGAGAGGAAATTTTTTTGAAAATTAAAGAATAGTTTGCTGAGATAGCCTGTGGGTCGAAAATTTCATCAAAATCGCTCTATCTCGCACTGTTAAGGAGATAGAAGCAAACTTGTGTTTTTGCGTTTTTGGCAAAGATTCAAAATAGCCGCCATTTTTGAGGAGAGGAAATTTTTTTGAAAATTAAAGAATAGTTTGCTGAGATAGCCTGTGGGTCGAAAATTTCATCAAAATCGCTCTATCTCGCACTGTTAAGGAGATAGAAGCAAACTTGTGTTTTTGCGTTTTCGTCAAAAATTCGAAATGGCCATCATTTTTGAAGAGAGTAAAATCAAAGAGTAGCTTGGGGGTCAAAAATCTGGACGAAATCGCTCTATCTTGCACGGTTAAGGAGATAGAAGCAAATTTGTGTTTTTTTTTCATTTTTGGCAAAAATTCGAAATTGCAAAATGGCCGCCATTTTTGGGGAGAGGAAATTTTTTTGAAAATTGAAAAGAGTAGCTTGCTAAGATACCCTGTGGTTCGAAAATTTCAACAAAATTGCTCTATCTAACACAGTTAAAGAGATAAAAGCAAATCTGTGTTTTTGCATTTTTGGCAAAAATTTGAAAATTCAAAATGGCCGCCATTTTTGGGGAGAGGAAATTTTTTTGAAAATTGCAAAGAGTAGTTCCCTAAGATATCCTGTGGGTCGAAAATTCTGACGAAATCACTCTATCTCGCACAGTTAAGGAGATAGAAGCAAATTAGTGTTTTCGCATTTTTGGTGAAAATTCAAAATGGCCGCCATTTTTGGGGAGGGAAAATTTTTTTGAAAATTGCCAAGAGTACATTGCTTAGATCCCCTTTGGCTCGAAAATTTCGATGAAATTGCTCTATCTTGCATGGTTTAGGAGATAGACATATTTATGTTTACTCAGGAGGTTAAAGCTATTACCATCAACAACAATACCAAGCAAGCCATTGACTCTATAAACCTTCACACCAAATTTTACAAAGATGAGTTAAATATGTTTCCTTTAAAAGAGTGAAAACAGAAATGCAATTCAGAGTAGGCCCAAAGTAGCAAAGCAGCTATTACTCAGATAGCTACAAAGCTATCATCGACCAAAAGCTATCCTGGTCAAACTACTTACCCAAGTATCCTTCATATAAATTTATATGAAGATAGAAAACATTGTTTCATTAAAATGTCCAGAAAAAAAGTCAACTTAAAATAGCATAATAGCTATATAGCACACTAGCTATTAATCAGTTAGCTATAAAGGTGTTATCACCAAAAGCAATCCCAAGCAAGCTACTGATCCAATAATCCCCCATTCCAAATTTTGTGAACATAGGTGAAATACTTTTCCTTTAAAATGCTTAAAATAAAAAAGCTACTCAAAGTAGCTAAGTAGCTACTACTGAGTCAGTTATATAGTTATTATCACTAAAAGGAATCCTAAGCAAGCTAATGAGCTAACTATTGCTCATACCAAATTTGGTAAAGATATGTCAAAATATTTTTCCTTAAAATGCCTGGAAACAAAAGAAGTACACAAAAGTAGATAAGTAGCTATCATTCAGTTATATATAGAGTAATCTTCACCAAAAGTAATCCCATGCAAGCTTATAACCCAATAAACACCCATACCAAATTTGGTAAACATAAATACTTTTCCTTGAAATGACCGGAAACCAAGTGTGACGCCAGACGCTGGACGGTGGAAAAAGCAAAAATAATATGTCCACCCCCCAGTGGGGTGGACATAATGACTGAGATACACATACATCCAACTGACACTGATAGTTTGCTTTGCCATATAACTCCACTTGAGTATAAATTGTGTCAATGACCTCATTCTCCTGCTTTGGTTTTTTGTTAATCATAACATTCAGTTTAAAATAGTTGACTGTTATTTGAACATTACTGCTATAGGTTCATCAGCTAAATTTTTATGGCATATGTTTATCACCCACTAGGTTCATGCTCTGATGTATTCTGGGATGAATTTTTTAATCCCCAGTGTTGTTCCAAATGTTCAGGTTAGTGAGTCCATCTCAGACCATGCCCAGGTGCTGGGTCAGCTCAAATTTATCAACCCTTCTGTATCCAGGTCTTATGTATACAGGACCTTCTGGAGGTATCACAAAAAAATAGCATCAGAGATGCCCCTACCCCACAGCCTGGGGAAATGCTTTTTAACACCATAAGATACAGAAGTAGTGAAACAGTACAAAGATCAGGATACCTTAAGAGCAGTGTCAGACTGTCAGTTATATAAAGGTCCAAATAGATTTAAGTAGATAAAATAACTTCAAAGAGAAAGAAAATGTATGTAAAGATAAAGTATTAAAACAAGACAATTCAATAGCAAGATGACAGCATTAATCACTATACTAAAAATTATGAAGCTGTAAAATTTATTAACTGGAGAAGAGCTGTCAATGGAAATAGCACAATTACGTAAAAGACTAAAAGTACATATAATAATCAGTTGCAGCAACCCATATGTCTGTCATAAGAGAAACACCTCTCAGATATGGTAGGTGAACCACTTTGACAGAGCCAAAGTTAAAGGTCACACCATGATGCACACCTACACCCCCTTACCAATGTCCCTACCAAGTATTAACTTCCTACACCTTACGGTTTCCGAGATATAGCCTGGACAAGATTTTCAAACTCATGGTCACTATGACAAGGGTCAAATCAAGGCCACCGCATGATGCAAGGTTGGCAGTTTTTTCCAAAGTGTTTTTTTCCGCCTGGTTTTTTCCGGTTTTTACCATCCCGGAAGAAACAGGTTTTATCCGTTTTTGGACAAAACCGGAAAAAAACCCTTCATAAAATAAAGCCAACAATTGAAATCCCAGAATCATACAAAATTTTTTATATTTAAATGTTACAAGAATAGTAGCTCTTATACATTTATGACGTATTTATACCTTTATTATATTCTATATTATATGTTTTATGTTACATGTTAAGTATCCCCATGCACTTACATTTACATTTACAGAAATACATACACAATATATACATAACATATACATTACATAGACATGCATTTCAGTAACATTTTCACTTAAACACTGGGTTATTTAATGTAGATTCTAGGATTCATATTGAAATATACTATTGTATGTGTATAATCTTATGAAGTACATTAACATAATCACAGTGAAAAATGTGCAGTGGTGTAAGCACCTTAACTTTAAAAAGTTTAATTCCAGTTCTAGTTATGCAGCCACATCTTTTTCCAAGTTTTTTTAAAAAGAAGCCATGTCTATGTGTACAATACACTAAATGTTAAAACATAAAAGGATCGGGGAAAGGGATTATAAATACATGTATATAGTAAACACCAAATCCCAAAAACTTTTATTGGATTGCCTTAACTTTATTGTCTGTACACAACTGCAATTGAGATTTAGTAGCTGGGGTTCAGCTCCTCAAGTGTCAGCTACTAGAAATAACTCTGGGGTAGATAAACCCCTTGGATAAACCCCTCAGAACTAAACTGCTTCTGAAAGAATGGGTTTAATAACACAAAAGGGCATCACAATATTTCTTTGCCTCATGAATTAAACCAGAAATATCACTTGTATTGTCATTTAGGCTGACATATGTCACACCTGAGTTATACCACTAATTTTCTCCAATCTTGAAATGAATGAAATATGAAATTAAAATTCTACGAATGTAGGACGTTTCGGACTAGGACGTTTCGGCCACGGACGTTTCGGCTCGGCCATTTTTGAGGGTGGACGTTTCGGCCAAATATATTTTTGGATCAGGTTTTCAATGATTAAACATGCAAATAATACAACTGTGATAACAACATTTATTGTACAACCTTTCCCACATTTTATAACAATAATATAATAACATTTTACACAATTAAGCTATATACATAAACTTCAGATCACACAATTCAGAGTCATTTTAAATGTTTGGCTGACCACCTCTCAGGTTATGGCTTACACCCCGAAGGAAGTCTGGTCATCATCACTTTCATACAGGTTGGTGAGGCCCAAGGACTGTATCTTACGCCATATTGATTGGGTCAAGTGGTAGAAGCAGTACTGAATAGTCACGTGTTCACCAAACACTGCATGGAGTGCCAGCTCGACACTTCGTTCAAAGTCAACTATTACAACAGAAGGATCACATCCTGCTTCTTCTAGGACACGTAGCATGACTTCATAAGACGTCTGAGTTTTACGCTGCAGTAATGCATAGGCAAGTGGCAGAAAAACACCATTGCATTTTCCTTGGACCACATACAACTGGTGAAACAAACGAGGAGCAACAGCAAAGGTGCCATCCATGCACCAGACCTCACAAGAAGCAAGCTGTTGTAAGTGGGCATCAGTGGCAAATATGACCACACGCTCATCAGCATCTTGCCCATTGTCATACTTCAGGAATGTGGTTGGGTGTTCACCAGAAGTCTGGCTCCACTGGCCTTCAATGATCAGCTCATGCAGTGTGTTTGGGTCTTTGGGTCGGTGATGTGCACGGACACGGCATAGAACTCTCTTGATAGTTTCAGCAGCTGGAAGCCTGGCTTGGACTTCATCAGGAGCAGCAGCTGCAGCAAATGTGAGTATCTGGTTGGGCTTGTCATTGGCTGTACTTGCTGAGCTCTTCATGGAATGGCGGCACTTTTCGACACTAACACCTGTCTCATCAGCTGGATGACTGTGTTCTTTCACAAGCCTAGCACCAGTGTACTCTTTGTTTGTTTTTAACATAGCAGAACATGTCATTGCACAATCACGCTTTACACAACGCCATGACACTTCATCCTTAGATTTGGCAATATTTTTGATAGTATACATATATCCATCAAGACATAGTTTTTTGCCACCCCTTTTAGTACTTATAATCTCCATGCTAGCTGAAATCTAATAATCTATACAAGAACAACTCTGGAAGCTTATATCATGCACTATGAAAATATACTGATGTCTTGTAAGAATTGCCCCTATATATATTCTCTAAGGGCTTCTCAATTGCAATTCAGATTTGATATTACTTATCCCCAAAACTGTAGATCAATCACCTGAGCAGTGCAATTCTGAGCAGGTATCAATCAGAAAGATTCTCTTGATTTACTTGCTAAACTGTAGATCAATCACCTGAGCAGTGCAATTCTGAGCAGGTATCAATCAGAAAGGTTCTCTTGATTTACTTGCTAAACTGTAGATCAATCACCTGAGCAGTGCAATTCTGAGCAGGTATCAATCAGAAAGGTTCTCTTGATTTACTTGCTAAACTGTAGATCAATCACCTGAGCAGTGCAATTCTGAGCAGGTATCAATCAGAAAGATTCTCTTGATTTACTTGCTAAACTGTAGATCAATCACCTGAGCAGTGCAATTCTGAGCAGGCATCAATCAGAAAGGTTCTCTTGATTTACTTGCTAAACTGTAGATCAATCACCTGAGCAGTGCAATTCTGAGCAGGTATCTATTAAATAGCTTCCCTTTGGGGTGTTACCTTTTTATTGAGGCAGTGAACAAAAAGTCCATGGGTTTCAAAGGGTTTTAAATGAAAAGCAACTGAATTTAAAATTTACTGCACAAAAAGACCAGGAAAGGGTTTAAAGATGAAATAGCAACTTGACAAAGGTTAAGTTTGCTGATATAAGTGGAGAATGATAATATTCCATTAAATGTGTAAAAATGAGATGTTTGATGATTGATAATCACAAAAAGGGAAACAGTCTGCCTGTTTCCTCAACTTGATCAAAGAAAATTGTGCAGACACTGCTTTCCTTAAACCATAAAAGGTTTGCTTTCACAGCTCTCCTTTCAAGTCACTTAGTGATATAGATTTTCCCTTTTTGGACACAAGGACATTAAAAGATGTTCTTATTATATAAATCTCCTAAAAATATAGATTTGGCCGAAACGTCCACCCTTAAAAATGGCCTGGCCGAAACGTCCGTGGCCGAAACGTCCTAGTCCGAAACGTCCTAGGCCGAAACGTCCGTGGCCGAAACGTCCGTCCACCAAATTCTACATACACTTTAATGGAAAATGTTTTGTGTATTTTTTTAGTATTATTATATATTTTAATTTTCTAGTCTCTTGTAAATATAACTAGACCTATCGCATCGGAGAACCGATGCAAATTGTATCCACCAGAAGAAAACTCACCAAAGCCATTCTAACATCGCTTAACCTTGAAGGAGAAGCCCAAGGTGAAATCTGACCATATCAAAAGATTCTTAGCCCATGATTTCCTATAGGTTGGTGTGACACTGCAAACCTCTAGGAATACGAATAAGCAAGATATAAACACTAATTCTGGCAATCCTCATTTGACCTTGAAAGAGGGGCTAAAGGTCAAATCCGATCACACCAAAAGATTCCCAGCCCATGATTTCCTAGATTTTGGTTTACCATTCCAAAGCTCTAGGACCAATAATAAGCGAGTTATAAGCACTTTTAAGTTTGGCTATCCTCGTTTGACCTTGATGGAGGGTCCAAGGTCAAATCCGACCACACCAAAAGACTCCCAGCCCATGATTTCCTATAGGTTGGTTTACCATCTCAAACCTCTATGACCAATAATAAGCGAGTTATAAGCACTTTTAAGTTTGGCTATCCTCATTTAACCTTGAAGGAGGAGTCCAACGCCAAATCCAACCACACCAAAAGACTCCCAGCCCATGATTTCCTGTAGGTTGGTTTACCATCCTAAACCTCTAGGACCAATAATAAGCGAGTTATAAGCACTTTTAAGTTTGGCTATCCTCGTTTGACCTTGAAGGAGGGGTCCAAGGTCAAATCCGATCACACCAAAAGATTCCCAGCCCATGATTTCCTATAGGTTGGTTTACCATCCCAAACCTCTAGGACCAATAATAAGCGAGTTATAAAGCACTTTTAAGTTTGGCTATCCCCGTTTGACCTTGAAGGAGGGGTCCAAGGTCAAATCCGACCACACCAAAAGATTCCCGGCCCATGATTTCCTATAGGTTGGTTTACCATCCCAAACCTCTAGGACCAATAATAAGCGAGTTATAAGCACTTTTAAGCTTGGCTATGCTCGTTTGACCTTGAAGGAGGGATCCAAGGTCAAATCCGACCACACCACAAGATTCCCAGCCCATGATTTCCAATAGGTTGGTTTACCATCCCAAACCTCTAGGACCAATAATAAGCGAGTTATAAGCACTTTTCATGACTGCAAAGAAATGCCTGTGGTGGCCATCTTGTTTTTCAAAATGAGGCCAAAAGTATTCCCTTCCTGATTGCAGCTGAAGTCTTAAGTATTTTAATTAAAACTAACACTGACATAAAAGGAATAAAAATAGGTAATAAGGAGTACAAAATTAAACAATTTGCAGATGACACTACTATAATATTAGATGGTGAAAGGGACTCTCTGCAGTTGGCTTTGAATGTATTGGAAGTATTTGGCTCAGTTTCAGGATTAAAGATTAACACAGAAAAAACCAGAGTTATTTGGATAGGGCGCAAAAAATATTCTAGAGATAAGCTAAATGTGACAGAAAACTTAGATTGGGGAAGTGAAAGGTTTACCTTGTTAGGTTTAGAATTCTCTGTAGATCTATCAGTCATTCCAGAAATAAATTGCTCTAAGGCTATGACGAGCATTAGGGAGATAATTAAAAACTGGAATACCAGATATTTAACACCGATGGGCAAAATAACGGTGGTTAAGACCCTAATTATTTCAAAATTTACACATCTTTTTATGGCCATCCCGATACCCCAGAATGTTTTAAATGAACTCAACAAAGAACTTTATGGATTTATATGGAATAAAAAACCTGATAAGATAAACAGACAAGATTTGTGTATGGATAAACTACTAGGTGGATTAAAAATGGTAAATATCTTCAATTTTGAAAGATCTCTGAAAATAAAATGGATTGAAAAATTAGTAAAACATCCAACACTACCTTGGAACTATCTTTTGAGAGAATCTGTAGGAAGCCTTAAAAGGCTAACAATAATGGGTGAAAACTGGATTAATAATATTTTAAACAAAGCTAACCCATTTTGGATGACTGTTTTTAATGCATGGAAAGAATTCTGCCCAAAGCAGCTGCCTGCTTCAAATACTGATGTAGCTTATTCTAGCCTATGGTTTAATGGCCACATATCGAAAGAACTATTGTTTTTCCCAAATTGGGCAAAACAGGGAATATTCATAGTAGGAGATGTGATAGATGAAGAAGGGAAAATAAAAAGTAGAATTGATCTTATGCGTCAGTATAATTTTAATATTAATATACTGAATTACTTTAGACTTAGATCACTTTTACAAACGTTTATATCTAAATTTTCAAATGGTGATAATTTTAAATTTCAGAGACCATTTATACCTTTCCACATGAAATATTTAATAAAGATACAAGGTAGTAAGGAAATTTATAATCACATGACCAAAATTGTTTAATATTTTTTCAATATGTGACTTTAGTAAAAATACTAATGAAAGAGACACTAGCCTGCCTGTGTTTTTAACAATTAGAGGTGAATTGAAGACCTTTTATGGGATGTCAGTGCCTTCGGGTGTCAGAAAAATCTTATTGACTTTTGTCTACAAGTACAAGGGATATCAGCCTGCCTTGAAACAAATCAGGGGTTATTAATGGATCTTTTGTGGACTGTGGACCATTGAAAGATTTGAACTCTGAAAAGAATTTGCACTTTGGGATTCTTTCAGTAGACTATTTGTATGGTTATGTGAAAGTTTACTTTAATATTGTGAATGACATTGTAAACTGACATTTGAACCTACCCTATTAAAAAGACAGCAAACTAAAATCTCCCTATCAACAAACTTGATTGTGAACTCTGGATATTTGCTTCTTTTTGGAATAGTCATATATTTCAGAAATATGAACACAAGATCAAAACAGGATGAACTGTTGGCCACATTTTCAAAAATGTTGGATGAAAAGTTAAACCCAGTGATAGAAAGACTTGAAAAGATTGAACACAGCTTATCATACACACTGGATGAGCTGAACAAAATTTCAAATTTAGAGGATATAATATCTGAACAAGATCTCCAACTTCAGAGCATCAAAAATGAGCTGACAAAAGTAAGCCAAGAAAATTGTAACCTTAAGGATAGGATTATTAAACAAGAAACTTACTCCAGAAAAAATAACTTGAGAGTGATCGGCATCAGTACTTCACCAGGTCACAGTGTTGAACAGATGTTAATTCAAAACTTTGCCAAAGTTAGTCTCTCTCTAAATCTGGAGGACATAGAAAGAGCTCACTATATCGGCCAACGCTCACCTAAGGGAACAATCCTAGTTCGACTTGTAAGTTGGAGACAGAGAGAAAAGGTGATGAAATCTAAACCAGCATTAGCACAAATAGGAATTACAGTGCAAGAAGACCTTCCTATTGAGGTTGTCGAGCGCAGAAGACTTCTCTTACCAATTTTGTTCAAAGCCAAGGAAATTTACCCACAAATGAACCCTAGACTACAGCTGGATAAACTTATTTTTGGAGGTAAGATCTTCACCAGTGACAATATATATACACCATCCCCCACAAAGAGTTACATCCAGAATCAATATTTACCCCTTGTCAGAATGGAATTCAAGCCTTCTACACTAAGTATTCCCCACTCAGCAACCACTACCCCTGTGAATTTCAACTAGGAGGCAAGACCTTCTACAGTGCAGAACAGTGCCTAATGTACAAAAAGGCAATGCTTTTTCAAGATCAACAAATGGCAGATAAGATACTTAAAACTCATAACCCTGTAGAAGTGAAAACCTTAGGCAGATCGGTGAGTGGATTTAATAAGGACACTTGGATTAAAAATGGACCGGACTGTATGTTTGAAGCTATGACTGCTAAGTTTTCCCAGAATGATAAGCTGAAGGCTTTTCTAAAAGCAACTGGGAAAAATGTGCTAGTGGAAGCCAGCCCAAGTGATACATTTTGGGGATGTGGAGTTTCACTCAGGAGCAAAGATGTATTCAACAAGGCTAAATGGACTGGACTCAACACTGCAGGCAAGACTCTTGAACATGTAAGACTAAATCTGTGCTGAATCTTGACATTCTTCGGTGAGATTAAATATATAAAAATTAATCTATGATCTTATGCCAAAAAGTATACTCATGGACCAAGTAAAAAAGTATTTGCTTCATTAATTAATAACTCATTAATGATCCTTTGAAGTTAACTCTACTTATAGAAAAATGAAGTTAACTCAGTTTATAGAATAATGAAATCTATTTACGGTCTAGTAATGGGAGTGTGTATGTAATGTTTTTTAAGGTTATGAATATCAAGTCATATTGTGTATAGTAATTAAAAAGAAAATTACTGTTACGATTTATTATTTTTGAACAAAAAACTGTAACGATTTCTTGGAACCAGGACGACAAACTGTGTGTCTACAGCTCCATTAGTGATAAAGCTTTTTTAATAAACCTATGCCAGAATGTTTTAAATAATTGTAAACTTCATGGTTCACTCATTAGTTTGAAATCAGTTGGGATTACTGCTATCAAACAAACTTTAAAATAAATTAGTATTGAACAGATGTCCTGACATGAGCTCTATATGTTGGACAATAAATATGTGTGCAAGACCTATTCTCAGTTCAAATAAAAGTATTCAGAATAACTATTTTCAAAATTTTTCTACAACTGCTAGTACAACACATGTGGCTGATGGAGTTAAAGAAAAGTAATAGAAGTCTGCACCATTGTCAGTTAATTGTCAGTACTAAAGATTACCTTAAAATTAAAAATAATTATTTTAAACAAAATTTGAGATGCCAGTACATCCCAGGCTTGGGCAAATCTGTGGGAAAATACTCAGTACTTATAATTAACTATGAACCTTGTTAATGGAAATCAAATAACTCTGTTGTCAGCGAACTGTCGGGGCTTGAATAATAAGGAAAAACGATATGATATCTTAAATTACATTAAGGTGGCTAGAATAAATATAGCCTGCCTGCAGGATACCCACTTGGTTGAGTCGATGGAAAGTGTTGTTAAACATGATTGGGATGGGGAAGTTTATTTAAATGGTAGTCGCAGCAATGCAAGAGGTGTAGCAATTCTCATCAGTAAAAATTTTGAATACAAAGTCATTAAAATTGAAAAGGATCATGACGGTAATCTTTTAGTCATGGATCTCGAAATTGAGGATACAAAGGTTAGAATTATAAATATATATGGACCGAACACAGATGATGTAGATTTTTACCGGAAAGTAAAAAATAAAGTAGGTGACAATGAACAGGATCATTTGGTGATATGTGGTGATTTCAACTTGACCCTCAATCCTAACTTAGACAGCCAAAACTACTTAAATCTGAACAATCCTAGAGCAAGATTAACTGTGCTTGATATTATTGAAGAATATGGACTTATAGATATTTACAGATACTTCAACCCAAATAAAAGGAGGTATACTTGGCGTCGACGCAGCCCTCTAAAGCAGGCTCGTTTAGATTACATTCTGACCTCTGACACCTTAGTTGACCTTGTTGATACCACAGACATCAAACCTAGTTATAAATCAGATCATTCCTTTCTGTATTTACAGCTTACTTTGACAAAATTCAAAACAGGAAAAGGAATTTGGAAATTCAATACAAGATACTTACATGATCCAGAATATGTGAGAATAATAAATAACGCAATTAGGGAAGAATATATCAAGTATGCACTGCCAGTATACAACTTAACATATATATCAGTAGATTCTTTTTCAGATATTGCTCTCACAATTAATAGTGAAAGTTTTTTAGAAGCAATGCTATTAAGAGTAAGAGGTGAATCTATCAAATATGCAAGTAATGCCAAAAGGAAGCAAAATAACTTAGAAAATATACTAAAAGCTGATATCGAGAAATTGGAGTCTGAAAGTGATAATAACCCATCCGATAATCTTGAAACTGGAATTAGAAGAAATAAGAAGTGAAAGAATGAAGGTTCAGTGGGTTCGATCACGCTCTCAGTGGAACATCGAGGGTGAAAGACCATCAAAATATTTTTGCTCACTAGAAACCAAAAATTACTTGAGCAAAACTATTAAACGCCTTAAAAAGCCTAATGGCAATTATTCAACTTTACAGAATGAAATATTAGACTCAATATCTCAGTATTACAAGACACTTTTTAAAGCAAATGATCAAAACTTTCAAGGTTATCATCTCGCAGATATATTAGGACAGTACTCCATTAATAAACTAGATTGGGCCAACTCGGCGCCAACATATCCCCAGACAGGTCATCACTCACGCCACAGGTTTTGATCGGGAATTTTTTAAAACATAATTACCCATTATTATATGAACTTCAGCACATCAATCTACTCTGTTTATATCTTCCAAGGAAGATGGTGTATCCCCAGACGCCGAATACATAACTCAAATTATATTTTCAATCTTCCTGCAATGATAACTCTAAACCTATTTTCAAAGTATTTAAATGATTGATGATTGAATGTCCATTCTAAAATAATAATCCCAAAAGAGCATATCTGTTTCTATATTTGTTGACAAATAAAATATTATTTTTAACTCAACTCATCATACTTTTCAATCTTCCTTCAAAGTATTTAAATGATTGATGATTCAATGTCCATTCTAAAATTCATAATCCCAAAAGCGCATATCTGTTTCTATATTTGTTCACAAATAAAATATTATTTAAAAAAAAATTATTTATATTATTATTTTATTATATTATTTTTAGAATTTGCAAATTGTTTTCAGTTATTCATTTCCTCTATACCTATATATGTGGTCCATATATATGCAACCTAAATATGTGACACAATCTCAGTTCTGACTCCCCTTTGTGTTATATGTAATGAAGCCCACCACCTCCCACCCCCACCCCTCTCCCCTTCTCCACACCTCTCTCACTATTACACAAGATCTGCAACCCCATTGAGTTCTTTGTTTCTCATCTGATATCATTAAATACCTTTGTTTATTTAGTGTCACTCAATATAGCTGGAGGTCCCAGAGGTGGGTGGGGGGAATCCGGGTGGGGGATGCATAAATGGTAAACAAACAATCTATATAAAAGGGGTACTCAAATACAAAAAGAATTGAGAATTTTAAGTATGTGATTATCAACTGAAATGAGTTCATAACTGTAGGAGCTGTGTCAAAATTAACTGAGGCAAGTTGAATAAAACTGGGCTAGTTGAGGGTTAAAAATCCCCTACTTTTACTACATAAGGATATAATTTCATTAATATTGGGACTTAAAGCTCACTTAAAGTGTCCATTTTGTCTACTTGAATATGTTTAACCAGTTTCATTTTAAAAAGTTAAAAACTCAGCAAGCAGAGGTATAACACACAAAAATAAGTTCTTAAAAGACTAAGATAGCCATAACATTATTAATATTCAAAATTTAAATAGACAGGCATTTCCTTTTAAAAATTCAAAGATTTCAGCTCTATAACCCACATAGTTTGACAGTTACTGGGCTTTAAAGTGGCATAATGTCCATAAATTGGGTTTCTGTGGGCATTTTACAATTGTTAAAGAGACCTTAGCAATTAAACAACAGATCTGAAACTTTTTGGGGGACATACATAACAAACAAAAATTATATATAATACAGTTTAAGACTTGTCACACTAAGCATTTCCAAATAACAGGGCAAAATACGGAAAAAATGTCCAAAAAGGCACTTGGGCGAGTGTCTATGGCCCTCATACACAGGTTAAATGTCTACTAAAAACCTTGATTTTCGGCATATGTAAAAAGGACATAATAATGCATTCCCAGATGGGATTTCAGCTCCATCAATCACATAGTTTAACAGTCACAGGGCTTAAAGGTGGTTAAAAAGTCCAAATATTGGGTCTCTGTGGGCCTTTTAGAGATCTCGATGTGGCTTTCAAATTAAAGCTTCAGACTTAAAATTTGTTACATACTAAGATTACACAGAGAATATGTATCTAATAAAGTTTGAAACTTCTCAGACTTACCATTTCCAAGTTACAGAGCAAAATATGTGAAAAATGTCTTAAAAGGGTCACTCAGGTGGGTGTTTAAGGTCCTCATACACAGGTTAAATGTCTACTTGAAGCCTTGATTTTTGGCACATGTAAAAAGAACATAATAATGTATTCCCAGATGAGATTTCAGCTCTATCAGTCACATAGTTTAACAGTCACAGGCCTTAAAATTGGCAAAAAGTCCAAATACTGGGTCTTTATGGGGCCTTCTAGAGACCTAAATGTGGCCTTCAAATTAAAGCCTCAGACTTAAAATTTGTCACATACTAAGATTACACATAGAATATGCATCTAATACAGTTTGAAACTTCTTAGACTTACCATTTCCAAGTTACAGGGAAAAATATGTGAAAAATGTCTAAAAATGGTCACTCGGGTGGGGATTTATGGTCCTCATACACAGGTTAAATGTCTTCTTAAAGCCTTAATTTTTGGCACATATATAAATAACATACTAATATCTTCCCAGATAGGATTTGAGCTCTATCAGTCACATAGTTTGACAGTCACAGGGCTTAAAAGTAGCAAAAAGTCCAAATATTGGGTCTTTGGGAGCCTTTTAGAGACCTCAATTTGACCTTCAAAATTAAAGCTTCAGACTTAAAATCTGTTACATACTAAGATTACACACAGAATATATATCTAATACAGTTTGAAACTTCTCAGACTTACCATTTCCAAGTTACAGGGAAAAAGATGTGAAAAATGTCTTATAAGGGTCACTCTGGTGGGTGTTTATGGTCCTGATACACAGGTTAACTGTCTATTAAAGGCCTAAATGTTGGGGCACATATAAGAAAACACATAGATATATTCCCAGATGATATTTAACTTAGATGAGAGACATAGTTTGAAAGCTACAGTGCTTGAAAGTGGCAAAAAGTGCATAAATTGGGTCTCTGTGGGCACTTTTGAGACCTTAAGTCGACCCCTTTGGGTAAACCTACAGCCCTAAAATTTTCTACAGACAAGGATTACATATCAAAGTTATACCTAGCGCAGTTTGAGACTCATCAGAATTACCACTTCCAAATTATAGGGCAAAATATGTGAAAAGTATAGCAAAAAATCCCCAAGTGGGGGTATTTATGGGCCTCAAACACAATTTTCTCCTCAACTTAAAGTCGTGATTTTCGGCACATGTACTAAGAACATATTAATGTGTTGTCAGGTAAAATTTCAGCCAGCTGAGCATCATAGTTTGTGACCTACAGGGCTCTAAGTGGCCAAAAGTCCAATTTCTGACCTTAAGGTGGCCATAAGTTCTTTTTTACTGGGAGTTTAAGGTCACCTTAAAATAGGGATCTTCCTTTGGGCACCCTTAACATGTGTACCAAGTTTGAAAAAAAAATATTAATTTGTTTTTGAGTTATCGCGTCCACAAGGAAATTTCTACGGCGGCGGCGGCGGCGGCGGCGGCGGCGGCGGCGGCGGCGGCGGCGGCGCGACGGACCTGAATCCAATATATCCCCGACTTTCGTCTGGGGATATAATTAAATACAACCGAAGCTAATGCACTAGAGGGTGCCCTAACGGAAAATGAATTAGGGAATGCCCTAAAGCACATGAAACATAATAAAACTCCAGGTATTGATGGTTTTCCATCAGAATTTTATAAAATATTTTGGAGGTATTTAAAATCTTGTGTGTTAAGAGCATTAAATGATAGCATGGACAGAGGAAAACTACCATTGTCACTGCGCCAATGTGTAATAACATGCTTACCAAAAAAGGGAAAAAAACGTGAAATGATTAAGAATTGGCGCCCTCTCTCAATGCTGTCAGTGCTTTATAAACTAGCATCTGCTGCAATAGCAAATAGACTTAAGCCATATCTTGACAATCTTATTAATAAAACCCAAAATGGATTTGTTCCAGGAAGGTATATTGGTGAGTGCACTCGACTAGTATTTGACATTATGAATTATACTGAAAAACATAACCTTCCTGGAATGTTGGTCCTTATTGATTTCGAAAAGGCTTTTGATTCTATTTCATGGACTTTTATTTATAAAACTTTAGAATTTTTTGGATTTGGAAAATCATTTATCAATTGGATAAAATTATTTAATACAGACATCAAAGCTACCATTATTCAGTGTGGATTTTTATCAAAGTTTATTAATATCGAACGTGGCTGTCATCAGGGTGACCCTATTTCCCCATATTTGTTCATTATTGCTGCCCAAGTCTTGACAATACTTATATTAAATAATAAAAAAATAAAGGGTATTTTCTGCGGAAGTACAGAAATCAAGCTCAGTCAGTTCGCTGATGACACAACATTAATATTAGATGGAACATCTCAGTCCTTGCAGGCTGCTTTAAATGTTTTAGAAGTTTTTGGATCATTATCAGGTCTACGGGTGAACACTGAAAAAACTCAAGTGGTATGGATAGGAAAGAAAAAGTACTGTAAAGAAAAACTGTTACGGCTGAATCTCCAGTGGGATACTATTTGTTTCAATATGTTGGGATTGTCACTTTCAGTTGATCTGACAGAATGCACTGAAATCAATTTTTCAAAACAAATAACAGAAATTTGTAAGATTATTAATAACTGGAACAAAAGGTATTTAACTCCTATTGGTAAAATCACTATTGTAAAGACTTTCTTGTTATCTAAGTTAAACCATTTGTTTTTATCACTCCCTAATCCTAAACCCTCTATACTTCAAAAGATTAACAGCATATTTTACAGATTTATATGGTCAAACAAACCAGATAAGATTAATCGGGATGTGATGAGACTGGCATATTTGGCAGGGGGTTTAAAAATGATAGATATCGAAGTATTTATGAAATCGTTGAAAATTACTTGGATAAGGAGACTGTTTAGATACAACAATGCCCCTTGGATTAAGCTTCTACAAGCTGAAACTTCAATTTGTTTAACCAAAATCTCTCACTTTGGACCACAATATTTGTCAGAAATGATAAGAACTTTTAACCCATTTTGGCAAGATGTCTTTGAGGGGTGGATTGCCATGTCAGCTAACTTAAGAATTTACAACAGTATTGACTTATTGACAATTCCATTATGGTATAACCCATTCATCTCAGACCAACCATTTTATCTTCCTAACTGGTACCAGAAAGGAGTTATAACAGTTGCAGATGTTGTATCTTATAACAAGGTGATCAGTTACGAAGAACTTTGTCAAAAGTTTTCTGCCCGCTTTAACTATCTGAATTACCTTTCAGTGAAATGTAAAATAAATATACTTTTGACAAAATTTGGGTATGCATTGGAAAATATTATATTGGAGAGGCCATTTGTTCCTGTCAATCTTAAGTATATTTTAAAAAGCAAAAAAGGGGTTGGAACAATTTATAGAATTTTTCATACCAATTTTCAAAATGATCACAAAATGAAATCCAGATGGAACCAAGAGTTTGAAATTTGCATTGACCACGACACCTGGAGAATGTTGTTTTGCATATGTTTTAAAACAGTGACTAATAACAATCTAATATGGTTTCAGCTAAAATTGATTTATAGGATCTTAGGAACCAATAGTTATCTGCATAAACTAGGCATAAGAAATAGTCCCAACTGTCATTTCTGTCAACAGCCAGAATCCCTACTGCATATTTTTTATGAATGTCCAAATTCAAGCGAACTATGGAATGACATTGAAAAACTATTGAAAGAGAGGATAAGTTTAGAAATAAAATTTTCTTGTTTTACAATCATTTTTGGATATATTAATAAAGACCAGAATCATATTCCAATCAATAGCTTGATTCTCGTAACTAAGAAGTATATATTTGATACATCTAGAGACGGCAAGAGACTAATTCTAAAGTCACTAAAACATAGATTGAATAGCCTGTTAAGAGACGAGGAATATTGTGCCAAATTAAATGAAAAAGAAACAGAGTTTTCTCACGTTTGGGATAGATGGGCATCTGTATTTAGGAATGTGCATTAGAATTACAAAAAAAATTGATCAAAATGAAGATGTATAGGGTATTGCTTTAATTACTACAATAAATTGTGCTGTGTGAAAAGTTACTCTTGATCCCTATCAGGGATAATTCTTTATGCTTCATTTGTTTTGTGTATTTTTTTTTCTTTGCCTAAAAGTGACAAGTATGTGTTTAATTTTTTATATGTAAATGTTTTTTTTTTGCACCTGTTATGAAAAAGAAAATAAAAATATAAAAAAAAAATTGAGAAAAACCAACCTAGAAGATGTGAAACTCAGTGGCGACTGAAATTTAATGCATCTTTGAATACAGGACTATGGCCAGTAATTTATAAGATATGTCACAAAATAATTCAAGATAATACCATAGTATGGTTTCAGTACAAAATTTTATATAATATCTTATCCACAAGGAGCTATCTATATAAACTTAAGCTTCTTGATTCTGACTTATGCGGCCTTTGCGGAGAAAGTATAGAAACCATTATACATCTATTCACAGAATGCCCAAAAGTAAATGCCCTGTGGGAAAATTTGAAACAATGGCTTTTTATTAAAATCCATATACAGATTGAGACAAGTAGTGTATTAAAACTTTTTGGCTATCTTATTCAGGACCAAAACTTCTGTCCACTAAATTTTATTCTTCTCATAACAAGAAAATATATATTCTGGTGTTCTAAAAAAAACTGATCCTAAGATTGATCTCCTTATAACTGAAATTATAATGAAATATATTGAACAAGAGCACCTTTCAAGAATAACTCTTTCTGAACCAAATTTTTGTAAAAAATGGAACAGATGGAAGGATGTTTTCAATTAAATACAAAACTATCGATGTATTATAACACTTAAACAAAAATAATTCTCGGTGAGGTACGTTTTGAATGTGCCCCAAAAATGAAAAAAAAAAAAAAATTGTGTAATAAATACTACTGCTGTAATACAGCATTGAAATGAAATTTTCCTGCGAGATAAAATTAGCATGTGTCACAAAATGCAAACGATTCAAGATATGTGTAATAAATATTAACAGTTAAATATTAAATATAAATAATATTTCTATAAAATATATTTCTGAAGATGGATAAAAAAGTTTGGCAGAGACATCCATTGTACATATATGTAAATAGAGTTCTAGAAAAACCATGTCATTTGGTATCTTAGATACTATGTAATGTTGGGAATATAAAAATACATGTTGAAAAGGCGAGATCTTTCCTGCCAGGGATCTTTGCTTATTGATGTAAATGGCAAGGTATTAAAAATAAATAAAAATATAAAAAAAAAAAATATTCCCAATCAAGATTTTATAATGAGGAACATATCCTGCGAATTTGAGATCTCTACCTATAATACCCTTTGCTCTAGAGGGCCACCAAAAGTCCTTGTTCAAAGTCGAAAAACGCCTGTGGCGGCCATCTTGTTTTTCAAAATGATGCCAAAAATATTCCCAGGCAAGATTTTATGGCTATGTATATATCCTGCAAATTTGATAAGGCTAGCTATAATATTTTTTTCGTTAGAGCGGTAACGGTGAAATCTCTCTACACACTGCGATGCTATCCGGTGGATACAATTAACAAAAACAAAATTAACAATCATAAATGTTGGCCTGCTCCATTGGACTTTTAGTGACTTTGATTACATAAATACAGAGGGCAAGTGAATGTGTTTTAATTGTAAAAAATTATTTTAATTTTTAATTTTTTTTACTGCAAATGGGCACACATGTCCAACAGATGTCTTATTCTTTCAAGGTTCCAGTTTACAAGTTTGTCACTTTAAGTATCAGTCTGCCTTTGGGCTCTGATTGATTTAAAAAAAAAATATTTAAATTTGGATTTTTTTTATTGTTTAAATTATAAGTTTTGTCATGTAATTGTTGTAATTAGTATAAAGTACTTTATATGTGATGTAATATTATTTTTGCATAGTTATATTTCATTTAAATCATTTTTTTCCAGTTTTGACCAGTATTGTCCGGTTTAAACTGGCAAAAAGGGGGTTTTATCCAGTTTTTTCCACCGTCCCGGAAAAAACAGGTTTTATCCGGAAAAACCCAACCTTGGCATGATGTTGTACAGCTACACCTCCAACCAATGTCCCTACCAAGTATCAACTTCCTACACCTTATGGTTTCCAAGATATAGCAAGGACAAACTTTTATAGGTCAAGGTCACTACAGCAAGGTTAAAGGTCACACCATGACGTTGCACACCTACGAATGTAGGACGTTTCGGCCACAGACGTTTCGGCCAGGCCATTTTTCAGGGGTGGACGTTTCGGACAGATAAAATTTTTAGCATATTTTAATGATTAAACATTCAATTAATACAAGTATGATGAAAACATTTATTGTGCCACATCTTCCACATTTATCACAATACTATACACTATTCTTCAAGGTGTATTTACATGTAAATAATAAAGATACACCAAAAAAGATAAAGACATATATATTTGAACTGATTTTTACAGATTAAACTTTCAATTAATATAAGTATGATGAAAACATTTACTGCACCACATTTATTATTATACTATACAATATAAGTGTTTAAATATGTAAATGATAAAGATACACCAAAATACAGATACAGATACATAAAAAGATAATAAGCACCATTAAAGTTGCAGCACTTTCAACATATTTATACATTTATATATTTTAAACTATTATACAATGCCATGGAAGATAGAGTTTGTTTGAAATTTTGCAAGTCTCATTCTAAATATTTGGCTGGCCACCTCTCAAATTGTGGCTCACTCCCCTAAGGAAGTCTGCCATGGACTTGCGCCCGGAAGATCTGTCCTCACACAGATTGCATAGTCTTGTTTGCAATTCTGTATAGACTTTCTTGGTTCTCTTCTTGGGTCTCACACCACGCTCATCCTGATGAAGAACAGCAGAAACCCGAGCACATTCTACCTGCAAACACTCAACCAGTTTCCAGACTGTTGGGTGGCTTTGGCCAACAAGGCTCTGGAATTTGTTGTTCCAACCCTCTAATGCATTGTTGGTCCTTGGTTGGTCTGCAAGTGTGATTTCGTGCATATTCCATTGACCTGGAGGAAACATTGGCGGGACATGTCGAAACCTGAGTTGAAGATCTTGGTTCTGAGGTCAAGGACGCATATGGCCTGTCACATATGTGGTATCAAAGTACTTGAGCAGTGGAGCTGCTTCATCTGGAGCGGACTCTCTTAGAAAGGCCATGCCTTCAGAGACTTCATCTACTGGTAAAAATGCAAGGGCATCAATTTGCCCACAAAACAAACAAAAATCATCATTGCTTTCATAGATATTGGTCAGGCCCAAAGATTAAATTTTACGCCATATTGACTGAGTCAAATGGTAGAAAAAAAACAGTACTGAATGTTCACATGTTCACCAAACACTGTATGGAGAGCCAGTTCTAACTTGTTTCAAAGTCAACTATAACAACAGATGGATCACATCCTACTTCTTCTAGGACACATGGCATGGCTTCATAGGCTGGGTTTACGCTGTAATAACACATAGGCAAATGGAAGAAAAACACCATTGTATTTACCTTGGACCGCATACAACTGATGAAACAGCCGAGGAGCAACAGCAAAGGTGCCATCCATGCACCAAATGTCGCATGAGGCAAGCTTTTGTAGGTGGACTTCAGTGGCACATACAACCACACGCTCATGAGCTTCTGGGCCGTTGTCATACTTCAGAAAGTTTGTTGGGTGTTCCCCAGTCGTCTGACTCCAATGCCCTTCAATGATGAGCTCGCGCAATGTGGTAGGGTCCTTTGGTCGATTATTGGCACGGACAAATGTGGCACAATACATGTTTTCATCATACTTGTATTAATTGAAGGTAAAATCATTAAAATTGTAGTAACAATTTTAATCTGTCCAAAACGTCCACCCCTGAAAAATGGCCTGGCCGAAACGTCCTAGACCGAAACATCCTAGGCCGAAACGTCCGTCCACCCCTAACCAATGTCCCTACCAAGTATCAACTTCCTGCACCTTACGGTTTCCGAGATATAGCCCGGGCAAACTTTTTCAGCCCAGATACCTACCTAACCAAACACCATGTGTGAAAACCATAATCCGACAGCCCTAAAGGTGGTAATAAAAACGGACAGCCAGTAGAGTGATCTCACTAATTGTGTATTTGTTAGATTCCGTGAAAAGACCACTAGTTTCCTCTTCGAGCAATATACAAGTGATCTAACTGATATGCTTGATAAACACGCTCCCAAGGTGTCTTGTACTGTCACCAGAGGTGCTGCTAAATGGTTTTCAGATTCCTATTTGCTGGCAAAGACTGTCAAATGTCAGTTCAAATGTATCTGGCACAACAATATGTCACCACAAAATTGAGCTAGACTGCATAAACAGTTTGAAAACGCTACCAAAATCCTCTTTGTTGGACCCATGGTTTGTTGGTTAAGGAGTTCTTAAACATTCTTTTTTCACAATTACTAAACTTGTTAATTGATCCCTGTTGAAAGGTACTGTTTCAGTTGGTTTCAAAAATGGCTTTTATCAATCCACTGATCAAAAAGGCCTCATTAACACCTGATAAATTCAAGAACTACTGACCCGTGTCAGGCATGTGCTTCATATCTAAACTTGTGGAGCAAGTGGTCACTTCCCAGTTAAATGAAAATGTCCCTTTTAATGGACTTAAGATTATCAATAAGTCAGTTTATAACCATGGTCACTCAACTGAAACTGCATCAATGTTAATTAAGAATGAAATTCATCAAACTCTGGCTGGAAGTGAGGACACTGCTGTTGAGCTACTTGACCAATCGTATCATGGTACACTCTTAGATTGTCTGAGTTCTTGGCTTGGTGTTAGTGCTTCAAGACTGGTTTTCATTCTATCTGATACTAAGAAGTTCTTGTATGGGGTGTCCCAGGGCTCTTTCCTTGATCCAGTACAATTTTCATTGTACACCACTCCTATCAGCAAACTTATTTGAAATCATCCTGGCATAAGATTCTACTTTAATGCTGATGATACATAGTTATATGTTTGTCTTACACACAAGAAAGATAGGCACTTTATTCAACAAAGGCCTTAGAAAAACTGCTTGGATGATGTTAAAAAGTGGTTATCTCCAAGCAAGCTACAAGTAAATTCTGGAAAAACTGAATTCATTATTTTAGTTCACAGATGCAATGTGAAAAACCAAACAAATTTTTCCCAGTCGGTAAGTAGTTTTGCTCAAATCCGTGATCTCAAACTTCTCAGAGGGTATCTAACACAAGATGCAGCACTCGTGGTTGCAAATGATTAGATTGTTATAGAGTCAACTACAGTCATTCCTTGTTTAGGAACCTCTCTGCACTTGATCTGCACAAGGTGCAATGTACCATAGTTACCAACACCACCAAGTACTCACACATTACTCCTATTAGAAAGACTCTTCATTGGGTGCCTATTAAACATTGCTCTGTATTCAAGAAAACCTTACTCGTGTACAAGTTACTACAAAATGGTTATCCTTAATATTTTAACCTTTTCTTCAACCTAGATATAGTGTGTACAATTCTTCTGGAACTCAAGCTAATGGTGTAGTGCTACAGGTCCCTCACTTTCACTCATCAGTATATTAAGTCTACTACACTTTTTTGCCTCAGTTTGGCACATTATACTCCAAAGATTTGGAATGATCTGCTTGACAATGTAAAAAGCATAAAAGCAAAAGCATACCCGACATATTTTCTTGCTTTTTCCCCAGCGTTTATCTGCAACACTGAACCCTGCTTTGTCTATAGTTATATGATTATGGATCACTACTTTTCTGTATTATGCACCTAGAATCTATTTTTCAAAAGATTGAACACTATAAAAGTACCATTACAATTTGTGTTGCGTGCATAGTCATTGTTGTATCACGGATCTATGATGGATGTCAAAAAGACAGAGTTTGTCATGAAGGTGTGGTGTCTTTGTGGCTAATGCAGTGACAGTCTGCTGGTTGTCAAAGATAGGCACTTTATTCAACATTTCATTACCATGCAGCCACTTCATTTCAAAACCTTTCGGTGTACATTTATATACTAGACTTAGAAGGTACTTGGGTGATTAATGATAGGAAGGTAGTACCCACAAATACAGGAAATATGAGATAACCATTCTGTGTGGTTCCTTAGAATAATCGAAGTGATTAGGCATCGGGTGCCAGACATATATTGTTGGCAATGCACGTCAGGTCCCCGATGTATATTTGCTTTATTATGTGTCGAGTCATGAAAGAATAGAGCATATCCCAACAATCTCACTGTCACAGATTTCTGTGAGTCTTTCTTACAATATTTTCTCATATCTTCTCATGAATATTAATGTGTTGATACTATGGCTGTGAGTTCTTAAAGTTTAAAAATTTCAACAAGAAAATATGAGTGACAGATTTCTGTGGTATTTTCTAACAATATCTTATAAATAGGAATACTGCTTGAAGATCAAATCAATTTGGGGATTTGTGTATGCATAGCTTGTGGTACTTTGGATTTATTTGCTCAAGAACATTTATGTCAGACGTTCCCGTCTGGTTGTACATTTTTGACCACTCAAATTGATTGACTGATGCATAATGTCCTCATTCAACATCCGGGACCCGACAACAATTAGACATCGGGTTCCCGATGCATAAGCTCTTGCTAGAATATTTTATAGGGCATATGTTATAGCACTAATAATATAAATTAATTCTACTTGAATATTGTATCAAATACACCCAATTCATAAAAATTAATGTAGAAATATGAGATCATGGGGCGCGACTGCAGAATCCCCCTGGCGGAAGTAGAGAGATGGTAATTAGTATTTAAATATTTATTTTTTTTTTGTATGCTCTTTGTTTTTACTTTGTTTATTATTTTATTTAAATAAGGAAATTGGAAAGAAATTATCTAAATGAGGTGATGTAATATTTTTTATTTTAAAATATTAAGACTTAAAGGTCGACAAGTTGACAAAGTGGAGGTAAAATGAGAAAGTATATGTATCTATTATATTAATAATTGGTAAACAGGTCGACAAAGTCAACAAATACATTCATTAGTTATTTCATTAGTCGACAACTTGATAGAAGAAACCATTGTCGACAATATGAAAAAAAAATGTATGTTAGGTATTGGTGAGGTCGACGATGATAAATAGTAAGACTATCTCAACCTTAATTTAAGTATGAACCATATCAATTTTGTCGACTTTGTCAAGTTGATAAAGGTTGAGAAGTCGACAAAGTCAACAAAATAATAAAATAAATGGACTATATAACAAATAAAATCTGTCGACTTTGTCGACCTCAATAAAAGTATTTTTCCAGTTTTGTCAACATTGTTGACCCCAGATTCAAAAGATTCTAATGTATTCATGATTCAATAAGTATGAATATATACACGGGTGGTCACAAAGATAAACGGTCACAGAGATAAATGGTCTTCAAAGTTTTCAAATTTAAATAGTGTAAATAGCAAAATCGCGCAAACTAAATAACAAAATAGACATAAACAATGCTTTCCATGACATTTGGTTTGCTTTACATTGTACTGCTTCCCTGTATAAGTTGGCCGCAGGTCGTAAGTTGGCCGCCACTCATTTAAATGTATGAAACAGACAAATGTGTGGTTGCACAGGTTTTAAAAGTGGTAGTTATAATAAATCTTATTATAATAGACCATTCAAGAATGATACAGGCCTTTAGATTTATAGAAATTTCAAAATATGACGATGACGGCCAACTTACGACCCGCGGCCAACTTATGCAGGGAAGCAGTAGTTTAAACCTTTTAACCGTTTTATGTGAGAATTTCTGAAGACCTTTTATCTCAGTGACCACCCGTGTACATAGTTTTGAGGCATAATTAGCATAATTCTACTTCCGTCAGGGGGATTCTGCAGTTCAGCCGATCATGGAATTCAGTGGGGTTTTCTAAAATATTTTAAAGTGGAAAAGCTGTTTGAAAATCAAATTGCAAAATATTTAAAAATTTTGATCGCGGATGTTGCTGAATCATGTGACATACCGTGACGCCAAGTTTCAATGCTATCCCTTGTAAGGTATCGCCTGGATTAATATTGTATTTATAAAACCGCTCATTTGTGAACATGGCTTTTGTTGTTGTGCCATATTTGGCCTGCTTCTTTGCCGAACTCCCAAGTCTTTCGTTTTCACCATCTGCCATATTTTTTGTTTACTTGAAAGAAAATGACTATGCCAACGTCTATATTATGCGGTACTACTTTGTAAAACTCGGAGCTCCGTAGGCGCGCTCGGAGGGGTGCTAGCTAGTCCAAATCTTTTAGACTTATCACTCCTCATTTTGCTGACGCCTGCTACACGCAGGGCCATGATACATCTATAAGATTTGAACTAGACTTTAACAAAATGAAGATGGAGTCATAATATACCCATAGAGTTCTCATTGTGGCAGTGGTGGTATCAGAGTGTACTCATGCAATTGCAAGAAAACCTCAACATGGCCTCATATTTCTTGAGTTTGTGTGTGCAAGTACAAACTGATCCTTTGTTTGTATAAGATATTGCTAGGAAATCCTACCGTGATTTTATATTTCTTCAATACTATAACAGTACAACATTCATTGGGTATAAACTTGGGAGAACAAGTAACATTTTTAAACCAATCATAGATGGGGTGCTATGTGGCTCCATATAAACCCCCAACTCTATGTTGTACGACACACCATGCATTTTATGCTGCTGTAGAAGACAAAAGGTTTGCCAATCATGCATAGCTTTCCATGCTATTTAAAAATGTCAGCTGGCTGTAAACATTGCAATAAATATATTTTCATTACAAATTATATTTATAATGAATAGAAATTGATGTATATATATTTACATATTTGAAACCTGTATGGATTGCAGAAAAAAACTATCTTAATTCAAATTTTGACCCTGAAAACATTAGAAAACTAAAGGCCAATAAAACCGTTAATGTGTACTTTTTGTGCCATGCTAATGAACCATTTTGTAGGTACTCTGGATTGAAAATTTCAAAAATATTGCTCCTCAAAATATAACTTGTAAATACAGTATATATATATATATATGTTTCAAGCAATCTGTGTAACCAGGTTTGACGAATAATAACTAAACATTTCAGTCATTTCAAAAAATGACTAAACAGTTCAGGAATTGCCTAGGCATTTCATGTAATGACTGAAATATAAGGTTCAGTGTTACACAGATTGCCTAAACAAATATAATATTTGAGGTATCCGGTAATCTGTCTAATCTTTTTTTAAGTATCTTTATGATAGAATGTAATAATTTCTTACTTATAAAAGCAATTCGAGATACAATTTTAACTATAGGACAATTAATGAAGATAAATTTTGACATGTTTCAAACTTCTGTTCATTAATGAGTAAATAAGCAGTTTCACTTATGATCAATAAGTAATATTTTATCCTTATTTTTATTTTAGTTGTAACAGGTGCACTATGTTCAAATATTAGCATGAACTCTGATGTTTTTAGAGGGATGGGGGGGCTTCTTTAATTGTATCGATACTTTAACTTTGATTTCAGATTTCAGGCAGCAGTCTGTTTATTAATAGGATGTGATTATTTCTTTCTGATAGAAGCAATTCAAGTTGTAAGTTTAACCATATGACAATTGCATAAAGTGTTTTTTATATATCTCATACCCTTTTCCACAAATGAGTAAAAGTGAACAGTTTAGCAATGTTAGCAATAATAGTGATGCAGTAGGAAAACTTCCTGAATGACATATACAGAAAAAATATATCAGGAATGAAGATGGCAATATTATGTGAGTGTGTAGCATGAGTAATATTTTTAATTGTAATGAATGATAAATATTTTCTGTAAATGTATATGAGGTCTTCATTTACTTTTATTATTCACTATCTTTTGATTTAGGGGTTAAATAAATCCATATTTAAAGAAAGAATTTGAAATAAGGCTATTATATCTACAGGTCACCTGGATATAAAATGTCAATCTTTAAGTTGCAATTTATCAGTCATTTCTTCATGGATTTTTATGCAAAAATTATCAGCAGTGCTTTAAAAACACCCTTCTAAGGAAATATAATACATATTTCTATAGCTTACAGAGTTTCCGAGACATTAATGGAAAATCAGCACATGTTGACGGCAATTATCCACGGTAGGGAGGTGCTGTATATCCTTCTCTTTATATCCCCTATCTAGGTCATAAATGGTGCATTGTGGATAATAAATTGCATATTTCTTTTCATTTTATTGTAAGAAGGGAAGAATATTCAAATAAATTTTTTTTTTCAACAGAATATGTTCTCTGATCTTGTCGTGTGGGTTCTTCTTTAATTAAACGAAACAAATACTAACAACTTTAGTGTTAATCCTGTTTTCTGAACAAGCAAAACTGCAATTAAAACTCCCCAACCTCTTTTATGAGTCTAAGCTTGTTTTTGCCCCCCAAATGAAAGGTATCAATAACTTTGATATGCAACAATGGAAAGATGTTTCATTTAAAAAAATCAAAGGTACAAGAAACTGAGGAAGGATATCAATGAGTTACAATTCACTCCTGAACAAGATTTCACCTTTAAATAATCAACATCTTCTTGACTAGACACTTATTTAGTCATTGATAAGAGTATTGGCACAATATTATTTGATTATAAAGATGGCAAAACTTTTGAATGGAAATTTAAAACTGAGCAAGCTATTCAAGAAGTATGAAGCTGAAAAAGAAAGTTTTGATACTAAAGGGTAGTGTAACATGTATAACAGTATTCAACCAAATGTGTGGGTTTGAATGAGTCATCATACAGCACAGGAAATAAGGGTAATAAATCACCGGACAGTAGCATCACTACAAAGAGAGGTTAAACAGTTTAGTCCTGTATTAGCAGTTCAAGCATGTGCTGGTTATTTTGTGATCTCTATTTTAAATGCTGAAATAATAACATTTGTAAAGACTTTATATTTTATTTCTCATAAAATATCAACAAGTCATACAACTTGTTACATGGTGTCAGATGTGTATATTGCACTAACTCTGGAATATTAAAATAAAAGGATACATCCATCTTAATTACTGTAAACAGAACAATCTCTGTTCTAAAACAAAGCCAGTAATTAGGATATTTCTGTTTTTGGAACAAAACATTTGTTCTAGGAAGCAAACAGGGTTTTTAATATGGATCCAGAAGGTGAGCAAGCAGAAAATCAACAAGCAGAAAATCAACAAGCACCAGCAGCAGCTTCAATAATGGCTACCTCTGCGGCTTCAATCAACAGCCAGGTACCACTACCCCCAAATTTTGTGACAACAGGTGACCTAGCTTCTCAATGGAAGAAGTATAAACAAATATGGGACAGTTTTGAGATTGTAACAGGACTCAAAGAAAAGACAAGTGCATATCGAACAGCCACGTTCATTACGTGTATTGGATCAGAAGCGCTGGAAATATTCAATGGACTACCCTTTGAAAATGAAGAGGATAAAAATGACATTGATAAAGTGCTTGAATTATTTCAGAACTATTGCATAGGTGAAACAAATATGATATACGAAAGATATATCTTCAACAACAGAATTCAAGAAAGTGGTGAGTCTTTTGATTCTTTTGTTTCTCATCTCCGCCTACTTTCACTATCATGTAACTATAATGCAATGCGAGAAGAGATGATTCGAGACAGAATAGTGATGGGGATATCTGACGCACAACTGCGGTGCAGCATGCTTCAAGGGCCAAAGCTGACATTAAAGACAGCAATAGAACGTGGAAGAGCCTCAGAAACGACAACAAGACAGCTGAAGACAATGGCTCCCACTGAAGAAGTGAGTGCAGTTAGAAAGAAAGGAAAAGCTCCAAGTCACAGAAATGGACAAACTTTATCCTGGCCCAAAAACTGCAAATATTGTAGCCGAAGTCACCCAAAAGACAAAAGCAAATGCCCAGCTTATGGAAAAACCTGCACTTACTACTCCAAAAAGAACCACTTTGAATCAATGTGCATGGTCAAGAAGAATCAAGTGAAGGGAAACCCGCGAATGAAGAAAGTGAATTTGTGTGATGAAAGTGAAGACAGTGATAGACAATACGAATATATTGAAACTGTGAATGTAGACACAGTTAATGAAGCGAACATGAACAGTAATGATGACACAAAACTGTTCACAAACATGGGCATTCAACAGAAGACTATAAGATTTCAAATTGATACAGGAGCTACAGTGAATGTCATTGGTGAATCTCTGGTTCCCAGCAAATGTACAATAGAGCCTACAACCACCAAGTTGAAAGTGTACAACAACACCACATTGACTGCTGAGGGAAAAACCCGCATTCCCATGAAGAACCTGATAAACAACAGGAAATACAGTGTGGCGTGCATAGTTGTAAATGATGATAAAGTACAGCCTATCTTAGGGTTACGTGCAGCCAAACAGATGAACTTAATCACAGTCAACACTGAGAATATTGCAGCAATTAGTAGCAAAAGTGAAACAAAACCACTCACAGTAGCACAGATCACATCTGAATACCCATCGCTTTTTGATGGCAAACTTGGACTGATAAAAGACAATGTAGACCTGAAAACTGACTCTACAGTAAAGCCAGTTCAAAACCCAATCCGACATGTCCCACATGCTCTCATGGACAGTTTGAAAGCAGAACTGGACTGTTTGCGGACACTAAAAGTGATAGAAAGTGTGAGTGAACCAACAGAGTGGCTATCGAGTCTTGTGACACTGAAGAAACCAAGTGGGAAGATAAGGACTTGCATTGATCCACAACCACTTAATGCAGCACTCAAACGAGCACCTCTGTTAACACCGATCCTTGATGATGTACTGCCGAAATTAGAAGGTTCAAAGATATTCTCAGTTATTGATGTTAAAGATGGCTACTGGAATCTGAGACTTTCAAAAGAAGCAAGCTGCTTGACAACAACAAGTACACCATTTGGAAACATACGCTTCCTACGACTACCATTTGGACTGAAGGTATCAAGCGAGTTATTCCAATCAGCTCTAAATGAAGTACTGCATGGCTTAAATGGTGTCCATATCATAGCAGATGACATACTTGTTGGAAAAGGTGACAGTGATGACGCAGCCACACATGACCATGACAAAAACCTTAGAGCACTGCTACAACGATGTGTAGAAAAATCGATCAAGCTAAACAAAGACAAAATCAAATTAGGACACAAAGAAGTGCCATATATGGGAAATACGCTGACCCCTGGTGGCCTGAAAGCTGACAAATCAAAGATCAATGGAATTGTTGAGATGCCTCCACCAAATGACATTAAGGGTGTATGACGACTGATGGGAATGGCAAATTATTTGATGAGATTCTTGCCAAATCTCTCATCAATGCTAGAGCCAATCCGCAAGCTAACCCTGAAAGACATAAAGTTTGAGTGGACAGAAGAGCAGCAAAAAGCTTTTGAAGACATCAAAGAAGTCATAACAAGCAGACAGGTTTTAAAGTTTTTTGATCCGAAAAACACAAACCTAATGTTGCAGACTGACAGCTCAAGATCAGGCCTTGGAGCTGTATTACTACAAGACAACAGACCAGTTGGATTTGGATCAAGATCCCTGACATCTAGTGAAAAAAACTATGCCCAAATAGAGCTTGAACTACTTGCTGTTATATTTGGCCTACAACATTTTCATCAGATGACATATGGCAGACATGTGGAAGTGCAGACCGATCACAAGCCACTAGAAAATATCGCCATAAAGCCTCTGATCAAGGCACCAAGAAGACTGCAAAGAATGCTACTCCAAATGCAAGACTATAACACCACCATTGTGTACAGGAAGGGCTCAGATCTGTATGTGCCAGACACATTATCTAGAGCTAGTCTACAAGAGACTACTGGCCCATCTGCTGATAGACATACTCATGTATTCTATCTAGAACTTGACAGCATTAATTTGACTGACACTCAAGAACTAAAAGATGAAAAGCTACACAAGATCAAGCAGGCGACTATGGAAGAAAAAACTCTGCAAATTCTAAAACAGACTATCATTCATGGATGGCCAGAGCAAAAACAACTTATACCGATGGAAATTGCACCATACCAGCATGAAAAACACAACTTCACAGTGCAAGATGGAATCATTTTTGTGGGAGACCGTGTTGTGATCCCTAGCAGGATGAGAAAAGAAATTATCCAGGACATCCACCTTGCCCATGCTGGAATTGAATCTTGTCTGAGAACAGCAAGAGAATATGTATATTGGCCACAGATGTCAGCACAAATTAAAGAACATTGCCAAAAGTGTGATACGTGCCGAGCCACTGATGATAACAGCCAGCAAAAAGAAACCCTCATCAGCCATGAAATCCCAAAACGACCCTGGCAACATTTATCCACTGACATATTCACATTAGACGGAGTCAACTACCTGATAACATTAGACCAGTATTCCAACTTCTGGGAAGTTGACAAGATTGCCACAATGACAGCAAAAACCGTCATAGATAAACTCAAACACCACTTTGCCAGATATGGAATCTGTCAAACACTCATCTTTGACAACGCACCAATATTTCACAGTGCTGAATTCAAACAATTTGAAAAGCTATACAAATTCCATCACAAGTATACTTCACCATATCACCAATCTGCAAATCCTGCAGAGAGAGCTGTGAAGACCTGCAAGAACTTGATGAAAAAAGCAAAGAGAGAGCATCAAGATATATATTTAGCTTTGCTTCTGCACAGAAACATCCCCATGCAAGCCTGTAATAGCAGTCCAACACAAAAGTTCCTGGGGAGAAGAACAAAGACCACAATTCCAACAAAGGACTAACTACTCCAGCCAAAAACAGTTGACCCAACAGTGCAGAAAGAAAGGACACAAACACACCGTGCAAAACAACAGTTTTATTACAATCGTACTGCGAAAGACCTACATCCTCTAAAAAATGGTGACACTGTGAGAATGCAGCCATTGGTGAATAAAAAGGCTGGCTGGGAAAAGGGGACTGTAATTAGAAAGAGTGGAGAAAGATCCTATGAAGTATTGAGAGAGGATGACATGGTACTCCGGAGAAATAGAAAACATCTTAAGAAGACTCAGGAAGATCCAGGTCAGATCACACAAGAGGACAATTACATCCATGCAACACCTCAAACGCAACTGCCAGCTATCAATCTAGAAGCAGATGTGACACCCTTACCAAAAATGCAACACACACCACCGAAGTCTCCTAAAAAGAGCCAACCCCGCAGAAGTGCCAGAGAAAGACACCAGTTTACACCATATGAACATATTCCATAGCTTTAATTTTTCAAAATTAAACAATGAACAAAAAAGACCCAGAATAATGGTCGTTTATTGTTATGGTTACTGGGCAGTCTACCTCAGAAACCAGAAATTTGACATTATTTTTGGATGTAAAGATATAATTATTAGCCATGAAGCAAAATGGACAAGAACTCTTATATGTAATAACAATGCATTTTATAATGATAACAGTTGTGTGTTTTTTGTGTACTTTTATACTAAAATTTATATTTTAGAAGAGTGGTCTTCATTTCATAAATTAAAACAAGAAAAAAAAAAGGAAAAAGCATGTAACATGTATAACAGTATTCAACCAAATGTGTGGGTTTGAATGAGTCATCATACAGCACAGGAAATAAGGGTAATAAATCACTGGACAGTAGCATCACTACAAAGAGAGGTTAAACAGTTTAGTCCTGTATTAGCAGTTCAAGCATGTGCTGGTTATTTTGTGATCTCTATTTTAAATGCTGAAATAATAACATTTGTAAAGACTTTATATTTTATTTCTCATAAAATATCAACAAGTCATACAACTTGTTACAGGTAGCATAGTACAGAGATTGATCAGCTGAGATAAGTTGCAATTTCTAGCTAAAATGAATGCAGAAATGGAAACTGTTTACTTTCAAAGAAATTGATTGAAATATTGTAAAATGTTATACCAGAATGTAATGCTTAAATGTGAACAAAGTTTTGTTGTTTTGATATATTATCACAGTCATGTAAAACTTTCACTACTGATTATGTTTATACAAAAAGGTATGTGTAATTACATTATCTCTATTGATGAGAACAAAAACATGTATACAGTATATTGGGTCAATGTTGTCACTTTTCATAACATTACTGTGAACATTCTGCAGTATTTGTATGTATTTTTATGTTTTCTGTAAACTTTATTTTGGTATCAATAGTGATAACAAAACAGTTTCAATAAAATTGATAATAGAGAGTTTTATGATGCTACCATTTTCATTATTGTCGTTCAAAAAAATAACATAAAATATATTATCTAAGATGTATATATGGAAGGATAAAACAATATAATATAAAAAATAATTTATGAATAATCATAAAATCATGATAGAAAACTTTGTTTAGGGCTTACAAGTAATGCCTAGAGCTCACTTTCAGTCATTATGTAAAGTGCCTAGGCATTTTGCGAAATGACTGAAATGTTTTGTCATTATGCGTAATGCCTGGTTGCACAGATAGCCTGAAACATATATACCCCCAAGCTATGAAGTCATGGGACAAAACAACAAACGTTTACTTTTCAAAGTGAAGTTTAAGCATTTATTTATCACTTAACAATCAAAGTAAAAAAAAACAGTACTCCTTTGTGAAATCAATCGATAAAATTTTCACTAGAATATCATGCAATTTTAATTTTAAAAAAAAACAACAATGTAGTCCATTCTGTTGTTAGAAGTCTTGTAAAGCCTTCTGACTTTCCACATGGAATGTATAATTTATATGATAATATATGACAACAGTTACTTATTTAATTTGTTTTCAACAAAGTATATGTTTGAGAATATCTGACCTTTTATGCATAGCAATGATACTATTTTACATATGTAAATAAATGTTTCCATCCCGAATAATACTTAACAAGTTCCATAAGAGGAAAAATTAAGGACACCACATAATTTCTCAAAATGTCTCAAATTCCTCTCAATTATTGCAAAATTTTGTAATGGCTCAATATATTATTGTTGGACAGTTATTTTATGAACATTAGACCCATCAAGTCATGCAGTAAATTCGATAAAGTATTTTTTGAAGAAGGAAGATCAATTCTCATATAGATGGCATTGATCTATTTCAGAATGGAGTACATTAAGGGTTTTACAGATTTTTATTTCAAATTTTTTTGGACTTTGGAGAAACAAAACCATTAAAGTACCTTTAAAAGCCCATGTGCTTTGGAATATCTATTGTTTAGAATGTGATTTTTGGTCATGTCAATTACCAGTTTAATATTTTTTAAATAGTGTTTCATGTGATAATGTGCATGATAGTTTATTCTTACTACTTTTAACTCCTAACAGTTATTTGATGTTTAAAATGAGTGAAAATTTAATTTAAGTGGTTGTAAAGGAAAGATTACTGCGAAATTTATCAGCAAGATGCTCTTTAGAGATAGTTCTGTCTCACTATAACCAGTCCCTACAGGATCACATGAGATAAGGAGTGTTGACAACCAGTCAGTGTTGGATTAGTTGTTGACCAGTCAAGTTGTGTTTTCTTCTTTCTCGCTGTATGTGTACATTTTTCAGCTGGATTATTACTGTGTTGTTGTTTTGTTTTGGATATAATTTCAACAATTCTTGGTTACCTTATTTACAATATACACTTATACTTTAGTAAAGACAAAAAGAGCTTTAGAGACATATTTGTGTTTGGAATTTCTTTGCAACATAGACAGTCAGAGGATTTATATTCATGCCTTTTAATAGCTAGAGTAATGCTCAGCTTGTGCATGTGCACACACTTCATTTAAAAGCTAGAGTTTTAGCTCAGCTTGAAGTATATATATAGTAAACTTTGAATTAGCCTACATGTCAGTTGACGGTAGTGCCATAAATAATGAGAAGGGCTCTGTACCTGGTTTCTCAAGAGAAGGCTCTAATATATTGTAAACTGTGAGACACTGTGAAAACAAAAAAAAAGAATTAGCCTACATGTCAGTTGATGGTAGTGTCATAAATAATGGGCTCTGAACCAGGTTCCTCAAGAGAAGGCTCTAATGCTGCCTTTAAACATGGGTAAATTGTTTGAAGTCCTCCAAAATATGGGAGAGGCATTTCAGTATATGGCAGCCCAACAAGGGAGATACCACTATAAGAGTGATTTGGATGAACATTTGGCAAAAGTGGCAAAACAAGTGTGAGTGAACCTTTGGATACAAGTAAAGTTCATGATATCAGTGATTTCAGTGATTTGTTTGAGGACACTCGGTCCGTCAAAGAGCATGACTCAGATGCTGACATCTTGGATGACATTGATGACCCCTTTACTGCACCTGACAAAGTTGGCCCACCTGTGAGAGCCAAATTAGCTCAGTGAACTCTTACTTTAAAACTGCATTGAGGTATCACACTATCCAGGGGAAGCAAAAAGAATTTGTCAGGCCTAAAAATTGCTCAAAACTCTTAGTAATGATGATATCTAGAAGAAACTGAGCCGTTTCTAGAAAAGGAGAGATATTAACTTGGCCAATATTCGGAGAGCCTTTCCAGCCAATGCCACTGCCATAACTCAGGTCATAGAAAACCTGATATCTGCTGCCAAAAACAAGACCACTATGGATATTCCCTAGGCGGGAAATGTTGGCACATACACTGAAAAGTGAATATGCTGGCCTTGCCTCACCAGCTGTGCCTGTAACAGACTTTCTGTTTGGATGATGACCTGCTCAGAACTATGAGAAACATTCATCAGACATCAACTATTTCTTTTGAAGCAGGAAAGAACGGGCTATCCTGGCAGAACAAAAACAGGGGGACAAAATACAAGCACACACAGTAACTGCAACAACGCCTGTACAGCTAACAACCCTGTTGAGTGTGAACTCAATCATTAATTATCCAGATAAGATAGAGTTCATTGATTATGTTAACAATGGTATTAAATAAATGAAACATTTTAAAGTTGGCAGAATTAAATAGTTTGTACAAAACTGGTCAGCTATTACATCAGATGAAAGTATTTTAAATGTCATGAGGTGAGAGCACTTACAATTTGCTACAGTACCCAATCAAGCATTTACTCCAAACAAGTTTAAATTGGAACCCCAACCGAAAATACAGCAATTAATGAAGAAATACAAATGGTTCAAGAAGCATGGGTGATTAAACAGTGTTTCAAGGAAAATGGTGATTTTGTGTCCAACATCTTTGTGAGGGAAAAAGATAAGAAATATAGGATAATTTTAAATCTGAAAAAAGTTAATTCTCATGTGGTATACCATTACTTTAAAATGAATACCCTATTGTCTGCAGTGGTTATGATGAGACTAAACTGTTTTATGGTCTCAATTGATTTAACAGATGTTTACTACTCAATTTTCGTTTACCCTGAGGACCATAAATATCTTAAATTTCAATGGAATTCTCAATAGTACAAATACACTGATTTTCCAAACGGTTTAAAGTCCTGTCCAAGACAATTTACTAAATTAATGAAGCCCTTATATGCTCAACATTATGGAAACAATCCTTTGAAAGTGTGGAATATTTGTATGAGTCTTTCTCAAAGAGAGCTACTTTCAGTGAATGTGACAATAATGTAAAAGCAAGTGTGGCATTGTTAAAATCTCTGGGATTTGTAATTCACCCAGATGAATCAGTGCTGGTGCCAACTCAAAAACTGACATATTAAGGTTTTGTACTCAACTCCCAATATCACTCCAGAGCAAACAGTATCAGATAAGCTTGTGTAGAGCTCTTATCTCTGAACACTCCCTCTATAAGACAAGTTAGCAGTGTTATTGGGAAATTTGTCTCTAGTTTTCCTGGGGTCATGTATGGGCCAATGTTTTACAGATGCCTTGCATTTGACAAAACACAGGCACTCAAATCTTCCAGGGGGAAGTTTGAAAGGCCCATGAAGTTTAGTGATGAGTCAAAAATAGAACTATATTGGTGTACAGGACACATAAACAGCTCATGGTGTCCAATTACACAGGTGAACCCCAGGTAGTCCTTCAGTCAGACAGTTCACTCAAAGGTTAGGGGGCCATAATAAAACTACTGACAGAGCCAATGGACTCCTGATGAAAAAAAAACAAAAAAACAACGTATAAATGCCTTGGAATTGGAATTAAAAGCAGCTTATCTTACACTCCAGTCATTTTGTGTAAACATGGCTGACACCCATGTGAGGCTGATGCTTGATAATACCGTTGCAGTAGCATATATTAGAGAAATGGGGGCAGTAAAAGTAAACAGTGCAATGAAATAGCCTGGGACATATGGCAGTTTGCAAAACAGAGAAACTTGTGGTTAAGCTCAGCCTACATAAGGGGTGAAATTATTGTCATTCCTGATCAAAAAAAAAATTGAAATAGAACTTTAATGGAAATTGAGTGAAAATGTTTTCCACAAAGCCCTATCTGTGTTAAATGGAAACTGCATGTAGCTTGATCCCTTTGCATCAAGATTAAACTATCAGTTGACACCATTTGTAAGTTACAAGCCAGATCTAGAAGCTATTTCTGTGGACGGAGTTCTGCAGAAGTTAGGCATTGATGAGGCCACAGGGGTGATCATTGTACCCTTTTGGAGCACTCAAGCTTTTTCCCAATACTTATAAATATGCTTGTGTTTATTTATGAATATGTTTGTGCCTATTACAATTTTAATTTTAAATACATATATATATATATATACACTGAAAACGTCTGACAAATATTAATTTGTCATTTATTTGTCAAAATGGTGCCTAAAACGACAAACTTCCTAATTGACAAATTAAAACTTGTCATTTTCTTGTTTGACAAATTAACTGACAAACTTATGACAAGAAAATAAGCCCGGCAGTCCAATTAATTAGTCATTTTAGGCATCTGTTATTGGTGACATTCCTGTGAAATTAACTTTAAGGGCACTAACTTTCTTGTCATAAGTTTTCTAATAATTTGACCTATAAGTTATCAACATTTGACTATCATTCAACAAGAAAATCTCATTTGATTTTGTCATTTAAGAAACTTGTCGTTTTAGGCACCATTTTGACAAATTAATAATTTTCAGTGTATATATATAGACATTCAGGACATCACCCTGCATTCTGGAGACCAGCAACCCAGAAACAATACAATAACCACATCTGTCAATGGACAGATTTTTGCTCCAAAAGGAACCAAAGTCCCTTTGATGCACCTTTAGACACCTGTTTAGATTTTCTCACAGCATAATTTAAAACAGGATGTGGATACAGTTTGGTAAACACCACAAGATCTGCAATTGCTACATTTTATGATAATGTTAAGGATAACCCCATGGTAGCACAGTTTATGAAAGGAGTTTTCAACTTGCGGCCATCCCTGCCACGGTACACCTGCACTTGGGATGTCACTGATGTACTGAATCACCTAAAGACTCTGTCATTACAAACAACTGACTTAAAAACACTGTCAAAAAAGATAGTGTTGCTGCTGTTACTCTTCTCAGGACAGAGATTACAGAAACTTTATACATTAAAAGTTTCTGATATTCATGTATCTACTTGTGGTTGTCCATTTTCTTGGATAGTCTTCTCAAAACCTCAAGACCACACAGTCATAAAAGTCATCTCAAATTTAATTATTATAGTGATACTAATTTGTGTGTTATTGTTCATATAGAGAGATATATTTCCCTCCCTCAATCACTAAAAGAGACCACTGCTAGTCTGTTCACATCATACTGCAAACCATACAAACCAGTGTCAAAAGACACTATTAGCCATTGGGTAAAACACCTATTGCAAGAATTGACATTAAAACCTTTTCAACCAACTGCACTAGAGCAGCTTCAATATCAAAAGGATGTGAGCTTAGTATATCAGTGAAACAGATACTAGCTGCAACATCTTGCAAAAACATTTGCCAAGTTTTTACAACAAACCCAGTGAGACAACTCAAACTCAAACCAGTTTTGGCAAAGAATTCTTGGATAATGTATTTAAAAATGATTGATGTATCATTTTTAAATGATATTATTTGCTGAACTTGCATATAAATTCACAAGAATATCACTTATGATATAGTCTGGAATAAATATTCCTAAATTTCTTACATGTTTATTATTGACAGTGGTTCCATTTCCTTCGGTCCTGGTTACAGTTCAACAGAACTACAATCAAACTTCAACTTACAGGCAAGTCTCGTTTAATTTATAATTATGTTAGTGAAGTGCAGATGATTGTTTATTCCCCAAAAATGATGCAAAATGACATAGACTAACAAGTGTTCAGTGTCAAAAAGTACATAACCAAGTGAGCACAATTGCCTAGCAAACTAATAAGAATTCACAGATTTCAAGTGAAAAACCTGGGAAATGCACCAAAATATTATTTGTACTACACTATCACATATGAAAACCTATTTGATTTAGTGAGACTTGTTTGCAGCAAAGTCTAGAGGTCCTCAGTGGCCTAGTGGTTAGCAAGTTTGGCATCTAATCACAGGCTGTCACCTCTGTGGGTTCGAGTCCCACAAGTGGCAATTCTGAGGACCTGTCCCAATATGACCCTGGCTGTTGAACGGGACGTAAAACCCCAACTTTGACCTTTGACCTTTGCAGCAAAGTCTAATAAGAATGGATATTATGACTGACTTGGTGCAAGTTTTGATCCAGTAATATATTCTGAGTTAAAAGTGAACATATTTTTAATTGGTATGTTTATAATTGCATTGAATAAGATCAGAGTCATACACACAGGTCGTGATTAGACAAGGTTCAACAGGTCTGACTATGGTCTGGATACCAATAAAGTCAGGGGCAATATGAATCCAAGTAGCTCATGGTTTGAGCAAAGTAAAAAAGTCATAGCACTACTGCTACTTACTTCCAATATACATATACATTTATTGAACTGGTTTATCTTGATATATTTATCCCATACAACTTAATTATATTTAAACTCTCAGTTGTTCATTTGAATTTTTTTCACATCCTTTATTTTAAAATACAGAACGTAGTCACAGTTACAAATTCCACACACTTCACAATACCTCTATATTGTAACAGCTACAATTTTCAAATCCTATATTTTTGTATATTATAAGCCGATTCGTGGTCTCGACTGCGCATGTCTACATAAACAGGAAGTGGTCGCTTTTGAGGAGAAAAACGGGATAAGTGGTTTTCGATGGATAAATTCTTGTCCTGTTACATACAACAAAGTTATTCGAAAAAATATATAAAACAATTATGAATTAATGCATAATACTTATTTTGATGCAGTTTCTGACGGATGCCATGTTTTATTTTTAGTGTATTTATCGTGTGGAATGGGCGATAATAGGGCAATTTGAAAGTCAAGTGAGTGCTTACATGTTTTACGTTGGTACACCTGATCGCCATTGCCGGATTATGGTCACCCCTGAATAACTAATTTGGCTTTGGAATTGTTTTTACTTCATTATGCTTTGTTTTAAACTATAGGGATGAGAATTTTGGGGGAATACTTCGATTTTATGGTTACCTTAAATTGTAAATATTAATGTAGCTCTATATGACGTCCTTAAAATAATAAAATTTGAATAAAGTAATAAAAAAAGACCCTGGCTACCTTAATATTTAAATATTTATTATGTTATAATTTTGTTATACAGTCAGTGAGTATTTAAATTATAAAAATGTCCTCAAATGCTTTAAATAGGGGCCACGGTGGCAGAGTGGTAACACTCTCGCCTCCCACCTCTGAGGCCGGGGTTCGATCCCCGTCAAGGCCTCAAGTGGGAAAGCTGGTAGTTGCTTGCTGTTGGTCGGCAGTTTACAGTACAGAATCCTAACGAACTGTATGTACTGGTTTCCTCTGCCCTTCCAACTACCTGTCGTCATATGACCGGTACAGTGTTGAAAACGAAGTAAAACTACAAATAAATAAATAAAATAAAATGCTTTAAATACCAGTACAATCAGTAAAAAAATTATCCATTATTTGAGACATATTGCTCAAAGGCAAAATATTTTTTAAAGTCATATCAGGATTTTTTTTTTTTTTTTCATTCTTGTAACAAAATATTAAGTGTCCCCTCAGACTGGGAGACCTGGGTTTGATTCCCAGTGATATGGAATGAGACATCATAGCTCAGTGACAGAGCACTCAGTCTGTTATTTTGTTGCTGCAAAATACTATAACATAAAAAAATGTATATATTTTTAAAGAAAATTTGCTTTTTTGTATTGGTACATATCTCTTACTGAGTACCTAACATGTGTCTAAAATACCCCTTTTTGACCCCAGCCAGCCATATTCTATTTTGCGTGTATTTAGCTTGTTGCCTGGACTATAATAAGGATTTCCAAGAGTTATTGAGCAGGCTATTGGGAGCGCTTATTTGTTTTCATGTTGGTTTGATTGATCGCTGCCGCTGGATTATGAGGTAGGGATGTTGGTTGCGGGTGTGACCGATTGATCGCTGCCGCTGGATTATGGGGTAGGAATGTTGTTTGAATGCCAAAGAAAGACATCCTGTATATACTACCGGCAGGACCGGTCACAGAGTGTGCATTCACTAGGTGTCACCTTGTACTTCCTTCCTGTCCTGACAGTGTGGCATCATAGCATCTTTTTTGTTGTCTGATCCTATGAAGAGCCCTAGTAGGCAGATAGCGGGGCTGGATGGGTGGGCCTTGGTGGTCCATTGGATAGGGTATCAACTTATAAAAATTGATTATTAAATTTGCAAGTTTATTGTGTTAATACATCCTATCAATGGACAATTGCTGAATAACTATCGCTTGGTAGGCGGGTAAGATACTAGGAACTCCAGTGAATTCATAAACAAACAAAACTGAGAAGGCCCGGTTTGACCCAAGGTCAGAGAACCCTGTAAGGCCATGATCGGTTACCACTAACTTGTTACCCGGAAGTATACTGACGTTATCCCCCTTTTTTCCCAGACCGGCTCTGAGAATAGGAAAAGAGGGTTGAGTTCAGTCCCATAAGAAATAACCTTCCCAAAGGAAGCAAGTCATGTTTTTTTATTATTGTATCCACCGGAAGTATCCGGTGGATACTTTGGTTTAGAGTTCACTACGCTGCCGCGCATAGAGAGATTTTCGGCGTTAATGCTCTTGGAGTAAAACTACACCAGCTAGGTTCACCAAATTTGCAGGATATCTTTATTAGGGGGTAAGCTTCTCTAGGAAGGAAATTAGCCTCATTCTGAAAAACAGGATGGCCGCCGCGGGCATTTCTTTGAAAATTATCTACATTTTTCTACTGGCTGTTTTGGTATATGGTTGAATCTCTTCATAGGTGATATGTTTAACAGATATATATCCTCTACAACCTTGCAGACATTTGACCTTGAAGCTCTTTATTCAAGGTCATCCATGGAGTGCCCAAGTACCCCACATAGCGGACTTTAAAAATGCCTATATCCCCCTTATTGTTGGTCGTAGAGGTTTGCAATGTCAAACCAACCTGTAGGAAATCATGTGTGGCAAATTTTCTGATGTGGTCAGATTTGACCTTGGACCCCTCCTTCAAGGTCAAATGATGATAGGCAAACTTAAATGTCCTTATAACTCGCTTATTGTTGGTCCTAGAGGTTTGGGATGGTAAAGCATCATATAGGAAATCATGGGCCGGGAATCTTTTGGTGTGGTCAGATTTCACCTTGGGCCCCTCCTTCAAGGTCAAATGAGGATAGCCAAACTTAAAGTGCTTATAACTCGCTTATTATTGGTCATAGAGATTTGGGATGATAAACCAACCTATAGGAAATCATGGGGTGGGAATCTTCTGGTGTCGGCCAATTTGACCTTGGGCCCTTCCTTCAAGGTCAAACGAGGACAGCTATATGTTAAAGTGCTTATAACTAGCTTATGATTGATCCTAGAGGTTTGCAATGTGAAACCAACTTATAGGAAGTCAAGGGCTTCAAATCTTCTGTTGTGGTCAGATTTGACCTTTGGCCTCTCCTTCAAGGTCAAACAATGGTTCACTGACTTTGGTGAGCTGTCTCTCCGGTGAATATAGTTTTGCATCGATTCTCCGGTCTAGTTATTATTTTTTTGTCATCATGCTTATGTACTATATACTTATTAAGCAGGCTGTTGGGAGCACTTATTTGTTTTCATGTTGGTTTGATTGATCACTGCTGCTGAATTATGTGGTAAGGACGTTGGTTGGAGGTGTAGGTGTGCAACATAATATGACTAATTATTTGCTCTGAAAGTCTCCTGGGGCCATATTCACAAAGAGATCTTAAGTCTGAGACAGAAAATAGTCTCAGATTTGAGATTTGGTCTGAGACCAGTCTCAAGTCTCATTCAGCAAGAAAAGGCTTGTATGGGCTGTATCTCACAAACTGTGAGGTGTAGGAGGCTGACACTTGGTAGGGGCATTGGCTAGGGGATGTAGGTGTGTAGTGTCATGGAATGACCTAGATTTGACCTTTGGCCTTACTACAGTGACCTTGACCTTTAAAATCTTGATATTTGATTTGTCATTACACACAGTTTCCTGTAATTTCTCCTTCACTAATTGTATTCACCGGAGGCTTTTAATTGAGGAATACTACACGACCTAGGTTTCACTACTTCTATATCTCATGGTGTTGAATAATATTTTCCCAGGCTGTGGGAATGTTGTTTGAATGCCAAAGAAAGACATCCTGTATATACTACCGGCAGGACCGGTCACAGAGTGTGCATTCACTAGGTGTCACCTTGTACTTCCTTCCTGTCCTGACAGTGTGGCATCATAGCATCTTTTTTGTTGTCTGATCCTATGAAGAGCCCTAGTAGGCAGATAGCGGGGCTGGATGGGTGGGCCTTGGTGGTCCATTGGATAGGGTATCAACTTATAAAAATTGATTATTAAATTTGCAAGTTTATTGTGTTAATACATCCTATCAATGGACAATTGCTGAATAACTATCGCTTGGTAGGCGGGTAAGATACTAGGAACTCCAGTGAATTCATAAACAAACAAAACTGAGAAGGCCCGGTTTGACCCAAGGTCAGAGAACCCTGTAAGGCCATGATCGGTTACCACTAACTTGTTACCCGGAAGTATACTGACGTTATCCCCTTTTTTCCCAGACCGGCTCTGAGAATAGGAAAAGAGGGTTGAGTTCAGTCCCATAAGAAATAACCTTCCCAAAGGAAGCAAGTCATGTTTTTTTATTATTGTATCCACCGGAAGTATCCGGTGGATACTTTGGTTTAGAGTTCACTACGCTGCCGCGCATAGAGAGATTTTCGGCGTTAATGCTCTTGGAGTAAAACTACACCAGCTAGGTTCACCAAATTTGCAGGATATCTTTATTAGGGGGTAAGCTTCTCTAGGAAGGAAATTAGCCTCATTCTGAAAAACAGGATGGCCGCCGCGGGCATTTCTTTGAAAATTATCTACATTTTTCTACTGGCTGTTTTGGTATATGGTTGAATCTCTTCATAGGTGATATGTTTAACAGATATATATCCTCTACAACCTTGCAGACATTTGACCTTGAAGCTCTTTATTCAAGGTCATCCATGGAGTGCCCAAGTACCCCACATAGCGGACTTTAAAAATGCCTATATCCCCCTTATTGTTGGTCGTAGAGGTTTGCAATGTCAAACCAACCTGTAGGAAATCATGTGTGGCAAATTTTCTGATGTGGTCAGATTTGACCTTGGACCCCTCCTTCAAGGTCAAATGATGATAGGCAAACTTAAACGTCCTTATAACTCGCTTATTGTTGGTCCTAGAGGTTTGGGATGGTAAAGCATCATATAGGAAATCATGGGCCGGGAATCTTTTGGTGTGGTCAGATTTCACCTTGGGCCCCTCCTTCAAGGTCAAATGAGGATAGCCAAACTTAAAGTGCTTATAACTCGCTTATTATTGGTCATAGAGATTTGGGATGATAAACCAACCTATAGGAAATCATGGGGTGGGAATCTTCTGGTGTCGGCCAATTTGACCTTGGGCCCTTCCTTCAAGGTCAAACGAGGACAGCTATATGTTAAAGTGCTTATAACTAGCTTATGATTGATCCTAGAGGTTTGCAATGTGAAACCAACTTATAGGAAGTCAAGGGCTTCAAATCTTCTGTTGTGGTCAGATTTGACCTTTGGCCTCTCCTTCAAGGTCAAACAATGGTTCACTGACTTTGGTGAGCTGTCTCTCCGGTGAATATAGTTTTGCATCGATTCTCCGGTCTAGTTATTATTTTTTTGTCATCATGCTTATGTACTATATACTTATTAAGCAGGCTGTTGGGAGCACTTATTTGTTTTCATGTTGGTTTGATTGATCACTGCTGCTGAATTATGTGGTAAGGACGTTGGTTGGAGGTGTAGGTGTGCAACATAATATGACTAATTATTTGCTCTGAAAGTCTCCTGGGGCCATATTCACAAAGAGATCTTAAGTCTGAGACAGAAAATAGTCTCAGATTTGAGATTTGGTCTGAGACCAGTCTCAAGTCTCATTCAGCAAGAAAAGGCTTGTATGGGCTGTATCTCACAAACTGTGAGGTGTAGGAGGCTGACACTTGGTAGGGGCATTGGCTAGGGGATGTAGGTGTGTAGTGTCATGGAATGACCTAGATTTGACCTTTGGCCTTACTACAGTGACCTTGACCTTTAAAATCTTGATATTTGATTTGTCATTACACACAGTTTCCTGTAATTTCTCCTTCACTAATTGTATTCACCGGAGGCTTTTAATTGAGGAATACTACACGACCTAGGTTTCACTACTTCTATATCTCATGGTGTTGAATAATATTTTCCCAGGCTGTGGGGTACTGGCATCTCTGATGCTATTTTCTTGTACTTCCTTTTCACCAGATTTTCTCACAAAAACCAATATACACTTCAACAAAATTTGGTGCCTGGTGGCAGCAGAAGTGGCCTGGACAAGATTTTCAAACTCATGGTCACTGCGAAAAGGTCAAATGAAGGTCACAATATAATGATGCACACCTACAACCCCTAAGCAATGTCCCTTCCTACACGTTACAGTTTCCAAGATATTGCCTGGGCAAGATTGCATATAGGACAAGGTCACTACAGCAAGGTCACTTCCATAAGAAGTCATACCCATGAGTTAGCAACTTATTCCCACAAGTTAGCAATAGGTTCCCACAAGATACTAAGTCGTTCCCACAAGTTAGCAAGTCGTTCCCACAACATAACAAATTGTTCTCAAAAGGTAGCAAGTTGTTCCCACAAGTTATTACATGGCTACCACAAGATAGCAAGTTATTACCACAATTTAGCAAGTCATTACCACAAGTTAACAAGTCATTCCCACAAGATACTAAGTTATTCCCACAAGGTACTAAGCTGTTTGCACAAGATACTAAGTTGTTCCCACAAGATAGCAATTAAGTCGTTCCAACAAGTTAGCCAGTTGTTCCCACAAGTAACAAGTCATTCCCACAAGATAGCAAGTTGTTCCCACAAGTTAGCAAGTTGTTCCCACAAGTTACTAAGTGGTTCCCACAAGAAAGTAAGTCATAACCACAAGTTAGTGAATGGTTACCACAAGTTACTAAGTAGTAACCACAAAATAGCAAGTCATTCCCACAAGTTAGCAAGTCTTTACAAAAGTTAGCAAGTTGTTCCCACAAGATACTAAGTTGTTCCCACAAGTAACAAGTCATTCCCACAAGATAGCAAGTTGTTCCCACAAGTTAGGAAGTTGTTCCCACAAGTTACTAAGTGGTTCCCACAAGAAAGTAAGTCATAACCACAAGTTAGTAAATGGTTAACAGAAGTTAGCAAGTCATTAATACAAGATAGCAAGTCGTTCCCACAAGTTAGCAAATTATTCCCATAAGATACTAAGTTGTTTCCACAAGTTACTAAGTAGTAACCACAAAATAGCAAGTCATTCCCACAACTTAACAAGTCATTCCCACAAGATACTAAGTTGTTCCCACAAGAAACTAAGTTGTTCCCACAAGTTACAAGCCATTCCCACAAGATAGCAAGTTGTTCTAACAAGTTACTAAGTGGTTCCCACATGTAACAAGTTGTTCTCACAAGTTACTAAGTAGTAACCACAAGATAGCAAGTCATTCCCACAAGTTTACAAGTTGTTTCCACAAGATACTAAGTTGTTTCCACAACTTACTAAGTTGTTCCCACATTTAACAAGTTGTTCTCACAAGTTACTAAGTAGTAACCACAAGATAGCAAGTCATTCGCAGAAGTTAACAAGTCATTTCCACAAGATACTAAGTTGCTTCCACAAGTTACTAAGTTGTTCGCACAAGTTACTAAGTAGTAACCACAAGATAGCAAGTCATTCCCACAAGTTAACAAGTCATTTCCACAAGATACTAAGTTGCTTCCACAAGTTACTAAGTTGTTCGCACAAGTTACTAAGTAGTAACCACAAGATAGCAAGTCATTCCCACAAGTTAACAAGTCATTCCCACAAGATACTAAGAACAAGTTAGTAAGTGGTGGGAATTAATGAGGAATAGTTAGTGGTGGGAAGGACTTAAAAGTGGTGAGAACGAATTAGTAAGTCATGAGTATGAGTTAGTAAGTGGTGGGATGACTAAATCAGGGATGGGTATGAATGAAAACAAGAATTAACTATCTTGTGATAACCACTTAGTATCTTGTGCCCAAAAGTTAGTATCTTATTCCCATGGCTTAGTAGTATCTCATTACCATAACTTAGCATCTCATTACCACATCTTGGTATCTCATACCACAACTTAATTATTAACTTGTGGAAATGCCTTGCTAACTCGTGGGAATGAAGTATCTTGTGGTAACTTGTGGTAACAAGATAAAAAAAATATACGAAAACAGTTCCATGTCCCTTCATGGGCACTGCAGATTTTAACAGCGTCTCTGTTAATTTTGTTTCATTACAATCCATTCATAAATAAACAATAGTTTGGTTATAAATAAATAAATAATAGTTTATTTCAAAGCCAATTACATCACATTACAAAAGTTGATAACTTTATCTAAGAACATGTAAATAAGATTAAAGTTACAAATATTATGATTTTACAAAATTATTATACATGTATGTTTTTATTTCAACAATTATTTCAATAATTGTTGGTTTTACAAAATGTATAATTTCCTCTGGTGTATGCAATTAATACACAGCTAGTTAACTAAAACTAGAAAAAAAAAATTAAACTACAACAAAATTATTGTAAAATAATACAAAAAAATCACATTTTGACTTCAATGATGTATGGATGGTTGGTGGCTGTTTTAGACGTCTGTACAGGGTTTGTGCATTTTCTGCGAATACTTTTATCCCGAATTTCTGGCAGATGAATTTTCCTCGCGAGACTACGAACCGGCTTATTAGATATACGAGTTTTACTACATGTCAATATTGTCAATATAAATGCTTGCTGTTTTACATTTGGATTAGATTTCAATTATATTATTATAGCTTTTATGTTTGGAGTTTGTTATTTTTAATTATGAATCAAATACATTGTCTAGCACGGTTAATCTGCAAAAAATAATCTTAAGCATCCACCAACACAAAAAATTCTCTATACTGATCACCTGTCAAATACGTCGCAATTCAATTCTTTTATTGCAAAAGCGTCAAGATAGTCACTAACTTGGGTAGGGAAGAGAAAAAGGAGATAAAATGAGTTATCAACTATATAGAAATACCACAATAGGACATACACTCCAAGAAAGTTTAGACGAATTGATTCAGGTCAATAATTCAGTTATTTTTATAGTTAAATGGCTTTAAACTATGTAAAATTGTAAATTATCGCTCACCACTGGACCCGTCACTACTGTAGAATTTGGTCGATGGTCCAGTTTTCGTGCTAGCACTAGTTTTCGTGTGTTTGCAGCATATTTAACAATATCTCAGCCAATAAGCCTAATCAGCATTTCGAGTACGCATGCGTGAACAAATTGTCCCGACTTCCGTTTCGGGATAAACAAATCTACGTAAATCTGAACCAGGAAGTTATTTTTACATGAAGAAAAGAGTAAATACTAGATAATATGTTGCATAAAACACATAAAACTTATTTTTTAGTAAAAATATACATAACGATTTATAAAACAAAGATTTGTTACCATGAAAAAATATTTTAAAATATAGTTTTTCGTCTTCTAAGATGAGCGAAAATAGGGTTTCTTAACATGTAGAGCTATTTCTGAGGATGACTTTTCATTGATTATTTAAATTAAATTTATATGTAAAAAATATCGTAGTTTCAGATATTTTTTTATTTGAAATAAACGTTAAAATATTAGCTAATAAATTTGGAAAATGGTTGAGAACACCAGCAATTGGTACGTACATGTTAATTAGTTGAAAATACTTGTGTATTTGCCCAAAAAAAATCAGCAAAAATTTTCAGAAAATTTTAGATAAAATAATATGTACACTACACACGCTAAGCTTAATTTTTTTAATAAAAAATATACATATAGTTCTACAGAATAGCATTTTTTTGCCAAGAAAAGGTACTTTTAAATATTGTTTTTATTCTTCCAAGGTGGGTAAAATGGGGTTTCTTAACCTGTACAGTTATTTTTGGAGATGATTTTTGATTGATTATTTAAATTATAAACATATGTTTAAAAATTATTGTAGTTTCAGATATTTTTTATGTGAGGTAAAGTATTAACTAATAAATTTAGGAAATTGTTGAGAACACCATGCAGCAATTGCATATGTTAATTACTTGAAAATAGTTGTGTACATATTTGCTCAAAATTTTTGGAAAATTTTAGATAAAACGTTGTGGTCATTAGAGATATGCAGTTGAAAAAATTTAGTTGCAGTAATTTTGTTATTTTGTATTTATGGGCAGATTTTAATGGAATGAATATGAGAAGAACCGATGTTGGGGTGTGTGTAAATAAAATGTAAAAAATGTGGGCAATTTTCTTAAAAATTGGACAAATAATTAAAAGTAGGAATTACAATTCCTTAAAAACGAAATAATTACTCTTATTTTGATATTTATTATAAGTGCAGCTTGTCCCAAATGAATATGTTCTTAATCTTAAAATTAAAAAAAACCCAAGGAACTAAAGGTCAAACAATGTACTTAAGATTAATGCATAATAAAGCTAGCTGCTAATAAATGAGACTGAAAAACGAATAATAGGAAAATAGTTAAAAAATATACAAAAATATTAGGAAATAAGAACATAAATATATGAAACAATTTATTGAGTGGTTTAATTATTATCCACCAGGTTTTTTAAAATAATAAGTAAAATACGTCCAATAAAAATGGAAAAAAATTGGGGATGAAATTAAAAAAAAAAATAATAATAACAATTAATTTTTGATTCCTTCTCCATTTCTCCATGAGTTTAACGTTATATATTGAACAGAAGCTGTCTGAAATACCTTACCAATGATGTATATAACATATTTGTAAGTTAAATATTTTTGGAAATATAAAAGAAAAATGAGGCCTTATTGATGAATTTGTATTAAGCTACAACTGGGCGAAAATAGGGGATTTATGTGAAAACTGCCACAAATGTCTCACACAAATTCTATATTCTTCATGTAACTAATTTATATAATTTATTACACTATTTCCATTACATATTTTATAAGATAAATGCGTAGATATACAGAAATCACATAAATTAAATATTCGCTACTTCCTGGTTCTTCTGTCACACGTTTTTTTGTTTATCCCGATATCTTCCCATAATGCTTTGCGAGAATCGAAATGCTGATTAGGCTTATATAAAACGAAATTTCTTCAAATTAAAACTGACAAAATCTACTGGTATTTTTCTTTAAAATGATACTTTTATCATTTCTGTAGTTGAATCAGGTACTTGGATATCACTTGTTAAACTCTTTTAGTCCTTATTTTGGGTTCATGCAATAGTTTGTTTGCCAATAAATTTTTGTCAATGCAATGTGAAATTTTGTTAATCTTTAATTGCTTGTAAATCTGCCAATACATAACCAATTTTTACAATTAAAACACAATTGGAAAGTTTATTGTGTAGAGTTATGTCTTTGTTTGTGTATAATATTGTGCAAAAATTGTTTAATTTTAAAGTTTATGAAATAGCCAACAGATAGCATGAGAACTGGATCAGTAACCCTGTGATATACTGCTTCCCTGCATAAGTTGGCCGCGGGTCGTAAGTTGGCCACCACTCATTTAAATGTATCAAACAGACAAATGTGTGGTTGCACAGGTTTTAAAAGTGGTAGTTATAATAAATCTTATTATAATAGACCATTCAAGAATGATACAGGCCTTTAGATTTATAGAAATTTCAAAATATGATGATGGCGGCCAACTTACGACCCGCGGCCAACTTATGCAGGGAAGCAGTATAACCTTTGACATTCAAAATTAAATGAATGCAACAAATATTTTTCAGCATTTTAGTGGATATTTTCTTCATAATTCAGTATAAATAACACCTGAAGTATTTTATAGTTATGGAAAACTTAGTGTAAACTTGTTTTATCACAGACTTTATTGATATTTTTTATTAAGTAGCACGATTACTGGTGCAACTGACATACTGTATTATAGCTTTTATGTTTGGAGTTTGTTATTTTTAATTATGAATCAAATACATTGTCTAGCACGGAGGTTTCGTACCATGGAGGTTTCGTCCCAAAAATGTGGAGGTTTCATCCCAAAATTTTGGAGGGTTCGTCCCACCTCATGTATGAGAATAATTCATTAATATTCATGTATACATGTAAAATGTGAGGTCATGGAATTCCATGGGGGTTTCCTATAACAATATTTTAGAAATGTTGCTTGAAGATAAAGTATTTTGTGTGGAAAATTAGTTGAAAATTAAATGTTTCAAATTTGCTGACTTGTAGAATTAATATTGATGAATGCATTTTATATATGAGGTCACAGAATTCCTCGGGGTATCCCAAAAATATTTTATAAATGCTACTTAAGAACCAAGTGAATTAGATCAGCTGGGGCCGTATTCTACAGTACTTTGACGAGTTGACCTTAGATCTACGTTTTTCACTAAAGTTTTTCTTGAACTTTGTATTCACAAAACAAAAGTTAGGAATGTTCAGTTTCATAATTTCTTACTTGAAATCTAAGAAATATTTGAAATCTAAGTTAGAAATGATCGAAGTATTGTTGTAGAATTCAGTCCCTGTATTTTATAAGGAAAGTATGAAAATAAATACGACGAAACTTCCAGAGGATGAAACCTCCGTGGTACGAAACCTCCAGATTGCTTGCCAAGCAATTATGGTCACCCCACATATTTTCTAAGTTTATTTCTAGATCTGAAAATCCATTCGTAAGTAGCCCGACCCCCAATTGGTCAACGTATCACACCAAGTCTTGCAAATAAGCTAAAATTATTCCCAAAGTGAATGGAACAGATGCACAACAAACGGCAATCAAAGTATGTGGGTATTACTGAAATATGAACATTTTCTTTATTGATGACAATAATTGCTTGGCAAGCAGTACACTGGTGTTATTAATGTTAGACGTCACTAATGTTAGACCGTGATAAAAAACAGGTAGCTAAACCCATTTCATGTGATGCATATACACTGATCCATATAAACTAGTGTTCACTTATTGTATTTCTTAATAATTTAAGACAATTACATAAAATCAGACAATATAATTACAACTTGTCTAACATTAATGACACCCGTGTACTGTACCCTGCTTCTCACCATAAATTAGCACACCTGTTAACTTGGCACAAGTCAGAACAAAGAATATTTATTGACAGTTTGTTGTCTGACATAATTTGTTTTCAGAAATTTTCCATCGATACTGTATGCAAATTTCGAGATTGTGCGAATTAGTGGCATTCTACCAATGAAAGCTCATGCTATGATTGATATTTTGTTTTAAAATTTTATTAACAGCTCTATATTTTATTTTTCTTTGACTACTGAAAGTGCCCTCCTTAATATTCAGAACGATCTTCTTCTCAACATAGCCAAAGGGTCTGTCACGGCCCTTATGCTCTTGGATCTCTCCATGGCATTTGATACCATTGACCACACCATTCTCCTTGACAGACTTAATGCCTACTATGGAATCAGTGAACTAGCACTCGGCTGGTTCAAATCATACTTGTCTAGAAGGACACACTCGGTCAAGGCTGGTAGCACTCTCTCACATCCTGCTGCGCTACAATTTGGGTTGCCCCAGGGCTCCGTCCTTTGTCCAGTTCTTTTTTCCCTTTACACAAACCCAATCAGCTCGATTATTCACTCTCACAGTAGTATTAATTACCACTTCTACGCTGATGATACCCAGTTATACATAACACTCTCACCAACAAATTTCTCTCACTCTATACAAACACTGACAAACTGCCTAAATGACATTCAAAATTTCATGTTCACTAATAAATTAAAACAGAACCCTGACATAACCGAGTTTATTTTGATAGTGTCCAAAAACAATCTTAAACAACTCCTTCCTCACGTTCCAATCAATATTCTTGGTAATCTTGTCACCAGCACAAAGTGTCAAGAACCTTGGAGTGGTGTCCGATTCTAACTTCACTCTTTCAGACCATGTGTCACAGGTCATAAAGTCTACCAGAGTTCATGCTAGAGACCTCTACAGAATTCATCCCCTTCTAGACCTTAAAACATCAGTTCTTTTAGCAAATGCTTTGGTGAGCAGCAGATTGGACTATTATAATTCCCTGTTTGTATCACTCACTGATTTTGAGTTAAGGAGATTGCAGCGGGTCCAAAACTCACTCTGCAGGGTTGTCACCCGTTCCACTAAATTCTTCCACATTACCCCTAATTGAAAAAACTCCATTGGCTCAGTCAAGTACAGGGTACAATTTAAAATAGGTCTCATTATATACAAAATTCTAAACCAAGGTCAACCAGCTTACCTAAGAGAATTAATTCACCCCTACACCTCTTCCAGAAACACTTAAGTTCCTTCATACCCCCACTTTTGACCGTAGAGTTCATAAATCAAACAAAAACTTTTATAATTCTTTCAGTCATTATGCCTCAGTTCTTTGGAACTCTTCCCCCTTCCAAATAAGAAATAGCTGCTCTGTCACATCATTTAGGAAACACTTCAAAACCCACCTCTTCAACTCAAGTTTCCCAACTTAGTCTCCTTCCCTTTTGGTTACACCGATAACTCCAGATCACTGACCTTGACTGCCCCCTCGACTGCCCTTATGATAAATGAATTTTTTGTTAACCAGCACACAGAGTTTCCCTTTGTGGGGAAGTTATTGCGCCTGCAAATCAGTAGATTAGATTAGACTAAATTATCAAATGTTTTAATTATTGTAGTATATACTGTTATATTTGTTTCAAAGTGTATTTTTATAAAGAGTCTCTACTATCGTATGTTTTGTAGACAAATCTGTCCTTGACCTCTAACAAAGAAATTAAGGCAGGCGTTTTGTGGTAGGTGGGAGTTTACTGGTCGAAAGCCACTGGATGTACAGATTTCAATTAGAAATCGTATTCACGGCCATGTGTGAAGAGCCATGGCAAGACCCAACATAAAACTGGAGATTTGTTTGAAAGACTTTCCTGTTGCATAAAACTAAATAAATAATTAAATTTTTTGTTTAATATAGCCATAAAAGAACTAAAATGAACCCAACAGACCTATGCCGATGTCACAGTATTTTCGAAGTTGAAGATCTCTCTTAATATAAACCCTTTCAAAATGATTTTTGGCAGTTGTAATTTTTAGGCATAAAAAAAAATTCTGACAGGTATAAATTTAACCTTTGAAATTTTTTCTTGTACTCAGTTTTCGCCAGACTTTCTCAGAAAGTACAACATATAGATTTTGGCAAGTTCTTTCTTCACATCAAAATCTAGGTACCAGTCAAATTTCAGATCAATTGACCATAATTGACGATTGAGAGCCGATTGATTATCACTTAGTAAAAAAATATGCTGAAATTTACCCTTTTGAGTACATGTATGTCTACTCACATTAAGGACCTTACACAGGTTCAAAATGTTATTGAAGCATGCAAATTGGGTTTATAGCTTCAAAGTTTACATTGTGATGTTAAGGTTACCTTAAATCCAACCAGATAAGGTGTCTTTGTTATGCTGTATACAGGCATAACAGATCTGTAAAATGGCAAATATCAATTTTATTTTTGGATTTAGACCTTTGGAATGCATTGGGAGCCAACAGGAAATCATGGCCTGGGATCCCAAATATACCATCAGATCTCCCCCCTGAGTCACCCCCTCCCCTGCCAAACAAACTGGAGTCATAAGAGGAACGGAATCCATAAAGAATGCCCATCAGGAACAATGCCCATCAGGAACTTTGCCCATCTGCGCATTTTCAGGGGTGGAATTTTGCCCACCAATTTTTTATACCCATCATTACTTTTACTTCAAATTCACCTATTTAAAGGTTTAATAATTTTTAAGGTAAAGAATGCCTACTAGGTGGCCTTGGATGCATTATCAACATCTTCATTTCATTCATAAATTATTCCTTCAATAAAAGGTTTGTATTAACAGCTTAGATTCCCAATTGCACTTTATATACATACATGCTTAAATTTAATCAAAAGGGGCTACATCAAAGAACTTAGGATGACTTATAACAGATAAAATTCACATACAGTTTGGCCTCAGAAATTACTCAGGACCATAGAATTTACAAGGTTGATAACAAGATTCCCAGTTGCACTTTATAAATACACGCAGAAGGGGCTACATCAAAGAATTTGGGGTTATTTATAATTGATATAGTTCACACACAGTTTCTTTTTGATTAATATAAAAAGAGGTTGAAGCTTTTGTGTACAGACTCTCAAAATGGGGTGAAGACAATGGAAGAATTCTTGCAATCAGTTGGAAACACTGATGTTATTTGTATCTACCATTTTCAGTGCTAATGTCTTGATGTGTCATCTTGATGTCTATTTTTATCAATGTGAATAAAACATGTATAGAAACCATTACTTTCACTTTAAAATTAGTATAGGAATAAAAGACGTATTCGAGTGCTTTATGATGGTTTTAAACTATCGAGCGGCTGTATTAAAGCCACGAAGCCCGAAGCCCGAGAATTTGTCTTTTATTCCTATTCTAAAATGGTTACAGTAATATTTTGGTCAAAATAAGCAGTAAATCTTACGCAAAATTCAAAACAAATCTACATCATGTTGGCTGTTCCATTAACTAAACGTGCATAGTGATGATGTGCAAGCAGCCTTTTGGTTAAAATATTGTTTGGAATTAAATCCCCCCACAGAATTCTGTTACGTCATATTAATGAGAAGTCGATCTTTAAATGAAATATTGATAAAAATCCCCACTGAATTATTTAACTTTATATTTGCTGCATATAATTTACTACTACGTTTTATTTTCTCGTGAGTCGTTTGTTTACATTTGTAAGCGAAGGGGTGATGTACGTAGAATTCAATAGCGTTACTTTATTTACCGTTCTATATTCGCGATTTCTGAATTGCGCAAAAGACGTGTCCAAGGTCACTGCGCAGCCTACCATTTTAGAATAGACAATAGAAAATGATGGGTAAAAAAAAATTGATGGGCAAACTTCCACCCCTGAAAATTTGCTGATGGGCAAAGTTCCTGATGGGCATAGTACCTGATGGCCATTGTTTCTGATGGGCATTCTTCCGTACACCATAGGAACTTCACCTGTCCTTTTTTCTATGATCACACAAACTTTTGAAAAATTAATAAAAAATTACTTAAAACTAAAAGTACTTAAAAAGGACTTAAATGTACTTGTAAGTAGATCAAATTGAAAACGTACTTAAGTACATTTCAAGTACATGTACTTGAAATTTGAAAATGTACTTAAGTAAATTTTAGTACTTTAAAAATGTACATAAGTACATTTGTACTTAAGTACAAAGTACATTGACCCCAACCCTGCCCTAGATCTTTTGGTATAAAACAGTGTACTAGCTGCCCGTGAAGAACGAATTTTTTCTTTCCTAATCATGGACACGGGCGAGTACACTGTTTTATACCAAATGAGCTAGGGTATCACTGATACGGACAATAACGGATGCGGATACGGTGAAGAAAAACGGATAGGTGAAGTTTGTACAATACAGTTGCATTTCTTGTATTTTGCAGTGTATCTTTTAAAATATTGCCTGAAATCCTATAAAACTGAAGTGAATTATTCTAAACAGACTATTCATACTTAGTGCCATGGGAGTTTGTCCCCTTTCAGTCTGAGCCTGAACATTTATCATGTTATCTCCACTAGTATCACCTCAGCAAACATTTACAGTATCATTACTATAGAGATATGTTTTCATATTATTCTGGCAGTCAAGGTACTTGTGGGTATATTGGTTTGATGTGATGGTGTGTACATTATAAGATATTTTGCAACCTTTTGAACTATAGCTGGATTGTCCCACCGTCCAGTACAGCTGGTCCTTAAGGAAACTTTTGTACCTTGGTTGAATGCTGTTGTTGGTTTTGTATGCTTATTGAGCCTTCAGTTTTTAGTGCTGGTATTGTTTATTGATATTGAAATATTTATCGATCGATGCTAAATATACTGGTATTGATAATGTGGGGTACAATATCAATATCGGAACATAACACATAACATAGATGCAATTAAGCTGTTTTCCATTCAAATAAAATATAAAATATTAGAAATATATTGGTTTTCCTATCATTTTTGTCAAATTTCACTTACCACTAAAGTGGAAACGTCATATTTGTTTACGTTTCAGGAAACTGCTAAAACTTGCGAAAGCGTTTGGAAGCTCTCTCGGAAAACATCCATGACCTGATATTTCAATATTGATCGATACAGAAAGCAAAAGTATGGTTTGATATCGATATATATTATTATTCATCACCAACACTACAGTCTTTATATGTTCCAAGTTTATCTTCAGCAATGTCATTGCCCTGTTCTGTTTTCAGCATTGAATAATGAACTGGTAAGGAAGTCTATTTCTGGGAACAACATTTGGGCTGGTGACTTCTTACACTATGGATTTGTACTACAAATTTTGTAGCATGATACTCTTGAAGATCCTTGTGAAAGTCATTATTGTTTTCCTGGTCTTTTAACTGTATGTTTTTGACTACCCTCATGGATGTTTGCAACAGTCTATGGGAGCTTGGGTAATACAGGTTCAAAGTCACCAAATTCCCAGTCATTAAAAATGTTTTGAAATTTTTATGTCAGCTGACTTGTCAGTCAGCTGACATTATGTCGTCACTCTGCGGCGTGGGCGTACGCGTCCACGTCCGCGTCCGCGTCCGCGTGAACAACTTCTCCTCCAAAACTACAAGGCCTAGAGACGTGCTGTTTTTTTTAAAAGATACCTTATCTATCGAGGATGAAAAATTGTTCAAGGCATGCAAATCTGTCTATTCGTCTGTTTGCTAGAGACATTACAAGGGGGGTACCCCCACCAAAAGTATGAAAATTTCAACACTTAATCACAATTTTCTCAGTGACTATTGCAGGGATTTCTCTCATATCTTGCATATATGTACTAGGCCAGAGGTAGATTCTCTTGTGTGAGTATGAGACCTGGATCTGTCTTACTTTTTTTTTAATAAATTTTTTTAATAATTTTTAATGCATTAAAATTCATGAAATCATGCACAAAATCATTTATAACTTGAAAAGTATTGCATTTAGAGCATTTTGTTAAAATATGTTATTCAGCTACTTTTTTCATAGCTACAATATGGTGAGTAAGTTGGGTGCCTGTCTCAATAGCTAAGTGAGTAATAGCTACTTTTGGGCTTTTCAGTAACTTCCATCATGAGTAAAATCACTTGTAACTTAAAAACTATTGCATGTAGAGAATTTCGTATAAATATGTTATTCAGCTACTTTTGGGTCAGCTATAACATAGTAAAATTTTAGACCTGTAGCTCATGGCATAGCTGAGTAATAGCTACTTTTAGGTTATCACTGTTGAGTAAATCGCTTATAACTTCAAAACTATTGCATTTAGAGAATTTCGTATGAATATGTTATTCAGCTACTTTTGGGTCAGCTATAACATAGTAAAATTTCAGACCTGTAGCTCATGGCATAGCTGAGTAATAGCTACTTTTAGGTTATCACTATTGAGTAAATCAGTTGTAATTGCAAAACTATTGCATTTAGAGAATTTAGTATAAATATGTTATTCAGCTACTTTTGGGCCAGCTATAACATAGTGAAATTTCAGATCTGTAGGTCATGGCACAGCTGAGTAATAGCTACTTTGAAGTTCTCACTATTGAGTAAATCAGTTGTAATTGGAAAACTATTGCATTTACAGAATTTCGTATAAATATGTTATTCAGCTACTTTTGGGTCAGCTATAACATAGTAAAATTTCTGACCTGTAGCTCATGGCATAGCTGAGTAATAGCTACTTTTAGGTTATCACTGTTGAGTAAATCGCTTATAACTTGGAAACTATTGCATTTACAGTATTTTGTTTCAATATGTTATTCACCTATTTGGGATCAGCTATAACATAGTGAAGTTTCAGATCTGTGGCTCATTGCATAGCTGAGTAATAGCTACTTTGAAGTTCTCACTATTGAGTAAATCACTTGTAACTTAAAACCTATTGCATTTAGAGAATTTCGTATAAACATGTTATTCAGCTACTTTTGGGCCAGCTATAACATAGTGAAATTTCAGATCTGTAGGTCATGGCATAGCTGAGTAATAGCTACTTTAAAGTTCTCACTATTGAGTAAATCAGTTGTAATTGGAAAACCATTGCATTTAGAGTATTTCGTATAATATGTTATTCAGCTACTTTTGGGTCAGCTATAACATAGTAAAATTTCAGACCTGTAGCTCATGGCATAGCTGAGTAATAGCTACTTTTAGGTCATCACTATTGAGTAAATCAGTTGTAACTTGAAAACTATTGCATTTACAGTATTTTGCTTAAATATGTTGTTCACCTACTTTTGGGTCAGCTATAACATAGTAAAATTTCAGACCTGTAGCTCATTGCATAGCTGAGTAATAACTACTTTGAGGTTCTCACTATTGAGTAAATCAGTTGTAATTGCAAAACTATTCCATTTACAGAATTTCGTATAAATATGTTATTCAGCTACTTTTGGGCCAGCTATAACATAGTGAAATTTCAGATCTGTAGGTCATGGCACAGCTGAGTAATAGCTACTTTGAAGTTCTCACTATTGAGTAAATCAGTTGTAATTGGAAAACTATTGCATTTACAGAATTTCGTATAAATATGTTATTCAGCTACTTTTGGGTCAGCTATAACATAGTAAAATTTCAGACCTGTAGCTCATGGCATAGCTGAGTAATAGCTACTTTTAGGTTATCACTGTTGAGTAAATCGCTTATAACTTGGAAACTATTGCATTTACAGTATTTTGTTTCAATATGTTATTCACCTATTTTGGGATCAGCTATAACATAGTGAAGTTTCAGATCTGTGGCTCATTGCATAGCTGAGTAATAGCTACTTTGAAGTTCTCACTATTGAGTAAATCACTTGTAACTTAAAACCTATTGCATTTAGAGAATTTCGTATAAACATGTTATTCAGCTACTTTTGGGCCAGCTATAACATAGTGAAATTTCAGATCTGTAGGTCATGGCATAGCTGAGTAATAGCTACTTTAAAGTTCTCACTATTGAGTAAATCAGTTGTAATTGGAAAACTATTGCATTTAGAGTATTTCGTATAAATATGTTATTCAGCTACTTTTGGGTCAGCTATAACATAGTAAAATTTCAGACCTGTAGCTCATGGCATAGCTGAGTAATAGCTACTTTTAGGTCATCACTATTGAGTAAATCAGTTGTAACTTGAAAACTATTGCATTTACAGTGTTTTGCTTAAATATGTTGTTCACCTACTTTTGGGTCAGCTATAACATAGTAAAATTTCAGACCTGTAGCTCATTGCATAGCTGAGTAATAACTACTTTGAGGTTCTCACTATTGAGTAAATCAGTTGTAATTGCAAAACTATTGCATTTAGAGAATTTCGTGTAAATATGTTATTCAGCTACTTTTGGGCCAGCTATAACATAGTGAAATTTCAGATCTGTAGATCATGGCACAGCTGAGTAATAGCTACTTTGAAGTTCTCACTATTGAGTAAATCAGTTGTAATTGGAAAACTATTGCATTTACAGAATTTCGTATAAATATGTTATTCAGCTACTTTTGGGTCAGCTATAACATAGTAAAATTTCAGACCTGTAGCTCATGGCATAGCTGAGTAATAGCTACTTTTAGGTCATCACTATTGAGTAAATCAGTTGTAACTTCAAAACTATTGCATTTACAGTATTTTGCTTAAATATGTTGTTCACCTACTTTTGGGTCAGCTATAACATAGTAAAATTTCAGACCTGTAGCTCATTGCATAGCTGAGTAATGACTACTTTGAGGTTCTCACTATTGAGTAAATCAGTTGTAATTGCAAAACTATTGCATTTAGAGAATTTAGTATAAATATGTTATTCAGCTACTTTTGGGTCAGCTATAACATAGTAAAATTTCAGACCTGTAGCTCATGGCATAGCTGAGTAATAGCTACTTTTAGGTCATCACTATTGAGTAAATCAGTTGTAACTTGAAAACTATTGCATGTACAGTATTTTGCTTAAATATGTTGTTCACCTACTTTTGGGTCAGCTATAACATAGTAAAATTTCAGACCTGTAGCTCATGGCATAGCTGAGTAATAGCTACTTTGAGGTTATCACTGTTGAGTAAATCGCTTATAACTTGGAAATTATTGCATTTAGAGTATTTTGTTTCAATATGTTATTCACCTATTTTGGGGTTAGCTATCACATAGTGAAGTGCCAGACCTGTGACACATTGCATAGCTGAGTAATAGCTACTTTGAAGTTCTCAATGTTGAGCAAATCACTTATAATTTGAAAACTATTGCATTTAGAGAATTTGGTATAAATATGTTATTCAGCTACTTTTGGGTCAGCTATAACATAGTAAAATTTCAGACCTGTAGCTCATGGCATAGCTGAGTAATAGCTACTTTTAGGTTATCACTGTTGAGTAAATCACTTATAACTTGGAAACTATTGCATTTAGAGTATTTTGTTGCAATATGTTATTCACCTATTTTGGGGTCAGCTATAACATAGTGAAGTTCCAGACCTGTGGCTCATTGCATAGCTGAGTAATAGCTACTTTGAAGTTCTCACTATTGAGTAAATCAGTTGTAATTGGAAAACTATTGCCTTTACAGAAATTTGTGCAAATATGTTATTCAGCTACTTTTGGGTCAGCTATAACATAGTGAAATTACAGACCTGTAGCTCATGGCACAACTGAGCAATAGCTATTCTCAGGCACTGACTGTTGAGTAAATTGGCTATAACTTGAAAAATATTGCATTTGGAGTATTTTGTTAAAATATATTGTTCACCTACTTTTGGGTTAGCTATAACATAGTGAAATTACAGACCTATAGCTCATGGCATAGCGGAGCAATAGCTATTTTCAGGTTCTCACTATTGAGTAAATCAGTTGTAACTTGAAAACTATTGGATTTACAGTATTTTGCTTAAATATGTTGTTCACCTACTTTTAGGTCAGCTATAACAGAGCAAAAATTCAGACATGTAGCTCATGGCATAGCTGAGTAATAGTTACTTTGAGGTTCTCACTCTTGAGTAAATCAGTAGTAACTTGAAAACTATTACATTTAGAGTATTTTGTTAAATATGTTATTCACAGACGTTTTGGTCAGCTATAACATAGTGAAATTGCAGTCCTCTATGTCATGGCATAGCTGATCAATAGCTTCTTTCAGGTTCTCACTGTTGAGTAAATCATTGTATCCAACCTGTAGGAAATCATGGGCTGGGAATCTGTTAATATGGTCCGATTTGACTTTGGAACCCTCCTTCAAGGTCAAATGAGGATAGCCAAACATAAAAGTGCTTATAACTCGCTTATTATTGGTCCTAGAGGTTTGGAATGAAAACCAACCTATAGAAAATCATGAGCTGGGAATTTTTTGGTGTGGTCGGATTTGACCTTGGACCCCTCCTTCAAGGTCAAATGAGGATAGCCAAACTTAAAAGTGCTTATAACTCGCTTATTATTGGTCCTAGAGGTTTGGAATGGAAAACCAACCTATAGAAAATCATGGGCTGGGAATCTTTTGGTGTGGTCAGATTTCACCTTAGACCCCTCCTTCCAGGTCAAACGAAGATAGCCAAACTTAAAGTGCTTATAACTCGCGTATTATTGGTCTTGGAGGTTTGGGATGGTAAACCAACATATAGGAAATCATGGGCTGGGATTCTTTTGGTGTGGTCAGATTTGACCTGGGACCCCTCCTTCAAGGTCAGTTGAGGATAGCCAAACTTACAATTGCTTAGAACTCGCTTATTATTGGTCCTACAGGTTTGGGATGGTAAACAAGCTACAGGAAATCATGGGCTGGGAATTTTTTTGTGTGGTCGGATTTGACCTTGGACCCCTCCGTCAAGGTCAAACAAGGATAGCCAAACTTAAAAAGTGCCTATGACTCACTTATTATTGGTCCGAGAGGTTTGGGATGGTAAACCATCCTAAATTCTTTGGCTGGGAATCTTTTGGTATGGTCAGATTTGACCTTTGGACCCCTTCTTCATGGTCGAACGAGGATATTGCATTTATAGTATTTCTTTAAATATTTTTAACCTACTTTTTACACTTAAACAATTACCTTGTTACTTTATTTCATAATACCATTTGCAGGGCACAACTTTTTTGTCCTTTTTTTCTGTCAGCTTCGGAATATCTTTCGAACATGCTGTTCAGTTACCATTTACTGTATTTCTGTACAGCCCTTTCCCTGATAATTATGCTTTCCTCTCATTATCACCATCACAAATCAAAAACATTCAGTCAGCTGACACAGTGCCCGTTCACGGGCACTCTCCTCTTGTTGAAGAATACTGAGGACTGGTGTCAGAATGTCTGTTGTTTGGGGTCAGGATGGGGTCAACAACATGGGTACAATGTCACTGTCTCAGAAACTATCAGGATTTCAGTGTTTACTGTAGGAATTGTAGTAACCTTGAGTTAGACATTGGTTGGGGGTGTAGATGTGCAATGTCAAGGTGTGACCTTGATTTGACCTTTAACCTTGAGTAGTGCCCTTGACCTTTAAAATGTTGTCTGGACTATATCTCAGAAACTATAAGATGTATGATGTTGACACTTGTTAGGGACATTGCATGGAGTAGTAAGTGTGCAACATCATGGTGTCAGCTTGATTGGACCTTTGACTTCGCCGTAGTGACTTTGACCTTAAAATCTTCTCGGGGGTATATCTCAAAAACCATAAGGTGTACTGACACTGCTTTGAAAGTCTCCCGAGCTCTGTACTGTTTCACTTCTTCTATGTCTTGTGGTGTTGAAAACTATTTTCCCAGGCAGTGGGGTACAGGCATGTTCGATGCTGTTTTCCTTGTACTTCATTTCTTCTAAGATTTTCTTAGAAAGTACAAAATAGAATCACTTTCATCAAAATCAAGGTGAGATATAATTTTCATAATTGATTGATCCAGGGCCATTTGATTATTGTTTATTGACATTTAGTAAACCAACATGACTGATGATGTGGTTGGTTAATCTCAAAACCTAGCAGTTCCATAATCCATAATAGACATATACGTTTTAAAAGTTGTGATTTCTTTCATAATGCTTAAACAGATAGGGCTATTTATGTTCAGCTGTAGCTTAGACTCCCCCTTAATAGAGAATAAAAGTCTGCATTACATTAGATTTTAAGCTCATATTTCTGTCCTTTAACTACAGTTACAGTATCATTTTGGCAGCCATCTTGCATTGCTGTGACGCAACAGTAAGTTTTAACCCGCACCTGTGAATGGCTGTGTGGGATTATTGTCACCCTTGGCAGGCATCACCCCTGAGAACAATTTTTTTTACTTGTGAGACTTATTTCATCAGGTTCATGCCAACTCAAGAGATGTGACCAATTCATTCGGTCACTGATTGCTTGTTTTTACATGTGCCAAAAATCAAGGCTTTAAGTAGGTATTTAACCTGTATATGAGGCCCATGAACAATTTATCCAGAGGAGTTTTTTTTTAATTCCCCTCAAAAAAATAAAAAAATGGCTTGACCTAAAAAAATAATAAAAATAAATGAAAAATAATTTATCACAATTGTGAATCACAAAAATGGGTGCTACAACAAATTTTATTTTTGTCAAAAACAGCCAGTGAATGCCTGTGGTGTGAGAGATTGTCTCTCTGGGGATATGTTAGCCTCGAGTCGGTGAAACCTTTTTATGTCAGCTGACTTGTCAGTCAGTTGACATTATGTCATCATTCTGTGGCGTGTACGTACGCGTCTGCATGAGAGACTTCTCCTCCAAAACTACAAGGCCCAGAGATGTGCTGTTTTTTTAAAAGATACCATATTTATCGAGGATGAAAAAATGTTCAAGACATGCAGATCTGTTTGTTCGTCTGTTTGCTAGAGCCATTACAAATGAGGTACCCCCCACCCTAAGTGTAAAAATTTCAACACTTTATCACAATTTTCTCATTGACTATTGCAGGGATTTCTCTCATATCTTGCACATATGTACTAGGGCTCAAGTAGATTCCCTTGTCCGAGTATCAGCCCTGGATCTTGCTTAATTTTCTTTTTTATGAATTTTTAAAATAATTTTTAATACATTAAAATTCCCGAAATCATGCACTAAATCAATTATAACTTGAAAAGTATTGCATTTAGAGCATTTTGTTAAAATATGTTATTCAGCTACTTTTTGGTAGCTATAACATGGTGAGTAACTTGGGAGTCTATCCCAATAGCTAAGTGAGTAATAGCTACTTTTTGACTTTTCAGTAACTTCCATAGTGAGTAAAATCACTTGTAACTTGAAAACTATTGCATTTAGAGAATTTCGTATAAATATGTTATTCAGCTACTTTTGGGTCAGCTATAACATAGTAAAGTTTCAGACCTGTAGCTTATGGCATAGCTGAGTAATAGCTACTTTGAGGTTATCACTGTTGAATAAATCAGTTAGAACTTGAAAACTATTAAATTTAGAGTATTTTCTTTAAATATGTTATTCACCTACTTTTGGATCAGCTATAACATTGTAAATTTGCAGACCTGTAGCTTATATCATAGCTGAGCAATAGCTATATTAAGGATATCACTGTGGAGTAAATTAGTTATAAATTGAAAACTATTGCACTTACAGAAATTTGTATAAACATGTTATTCAGCAACGTTTTAGTCAGCTATAATATAGTAAAATTGCAGACCTGTAGCTCATGGCATAGCTGAACAAAAGCTATTTTCGGGTCCTCACTGTTGAGTAAAACAGTTGTAACTTAAAAACTATTGCATTTAAAGTATTTTGTTTAAATATGTTGTTCACTTACTTTTCTGTCAGCTATAACATAGTGAATTGCAGACCTGTAGCTCATTGCAGAGCTGAGCAATAGCTACTTTCAGAATATAGCTATTGAGTAAATCAATTGTAACTTGAAAAATATTACATTTAGAGTATTTTGTTTAAATATGTTCTTCTTCTAATTTTTGGTCAGCTATAACATAGAAAAATTGCAGACCTGTAGGTCATTACATAGCTGAGAAATAGCAACTCTGAGGTTTTTCACTGTTGAGTAAATCAGTTGTAACTTGAAAACTATTGCATTTAGAGAATTTTGTTTAAATATGTTATTCACCTACTTATGGGTAAGCTATAACACAGTGACATTGTAGACCTGTAACTTATTGCATAGCTGAGCAATAGCTGCATTCAGGTTCTCACTGTTGAGTAAATCAGTTAGAACTTGAAAACTATTACATTTAGAGTATTTTCTTTAAATATGTTATTCACCAACATTTTGGATCAGCTATAACATAGTAAATTTGCAGACCTGTAGCTCATTGCATAGCTGAGCAATAGGTATTTTGAGGTTATCACTGTTGAGTAAATTAGTTATGACTTGAAAACTATTGTATTTATAGAATTTTGTTTAAATATGTTATTCAGCAATTTTTAGTCAGCTACAACAAAGTAAAATTTCAGACCTGTGGCTCATTGCATAGCTGAGTAATAGCTACTTTCATGTTATCACTGTTGAGTAAATTGCTTGTACTTGAAAACTGTTGCATTTAGAGAATTATGTTTAATCTTTTATTCATGTTCTTTTCAATTAGCTATAACATAGTGAAATTGCAGATCTGTAGCTCATGGCATAGCTGAGCATTAGCTATTTTCAGGTTCTCACTGTTGAGTAATACAGTTGTAACTTAAAAACTATTGCATTTACAGTATTTGTTTGAATATTATAACAGTTATTCACCTATATTCCATCATCTATAACCTAGTGAACTTGCAGACCTGTAGCACATTGCAGAGCTGAGCAATAGCTACTCTCAGAATATAGGTGTTGAGTAAAGAAGTTGTAACTTGAAAACTATAACATAGAAAAATTGCAGACCTGTAGCTCATTACATAACTGAACAGTAGCTACTTTGAGGTTCTCACTGTTGAGTAAATGAGTTGTTACTTGAAAACTATTGCATTTAGAGAATTTTGTTTAAATATGTTATTCATGTACTTTTGAATCAGCTATAACATAGTAAAAATGCAGACATATAGCTCATGGCATAGCTGTGCAATAGCTGTTTTCAGGTTCTCACTATTGAGTAAATCAGTTGTAAATTCAAAACTATTGCATTTAGACTATTTTGTTTAAATATGTTGTTCACCTAGCTCTGGGTCAGCTATAACATAGTAAAATTGCAGACCTATAGCTCATTGCATAACTCAGCTATAGCTACTTGGAGTTTTTCACTATTGAGTAAATCAGTTGTATCTTGAAAACTTTTGCATTTAGAGAAATTTGTTTACATATGCTGTTCATGTACTTTTGAATCAGCTATAACATAGTAAAATTGTAGACCTATAGCTCATTGCATAACTGAGTAATAGCTACTTTCAGGTTGTCACTGTTGAGTACATCAGTTATAACTTGAAAACTATAATTGCTTTTACAGAATTTGTTTAAATATGTTATTCACCTACTTATGGGTCAGCTATATAGTGAAATTGTAGACCTGTAGCTCATGGCATAGTTGAGCAATAGCTACTTTCAGGTTCTCACTGTTTAGTAAATGAGTTTAACTTGAAAACTATTGCATTTAGAGAATTTTGTTTAAATATGTTATTCACTTTCTTATGGGTCACCTATAACATAGTGAAATTGCATGCCTGTAGCTTATTGTATAGCTGAGCAATAGGTACTTTCAGGTTTTCACTGTTGAGTAAATCAATTGTAACTTGAAAGTTATTGCATTTAGAGATTTTTCTTTAAATAAGTTATTCACCGTCCTTTGGGTCAACTATAACAGCAAAATACATAGCTGAACAAAAGTACTTTAAGATTCTTACTGTTGAGGAAATTAGTTGCAACTTGAAATCTATTGCGTGTACAGTATTTTCTTTAAATATGTTTTTCACCAACTTTTTACATCTTTAGAGTTAACTTTGTACTTTACTTCTGAATACCATTTGCAGGGCACAACTTTTGTGTCCTTTTCTTCATTCACTTCTACTCTGAAACTCTAAACACACAGTCAGCTGACACAGAGCCCGTTCACGGGTACTGATTGCTTGTTTTTAGTTAGCAAAACATTTTTCTAGTTGTAAAAATAATTACACTTTTATGTTTTAGTGTGGTCAAATAACACCGCAGTTGGCTCTGAAAGTGTTATTGCAGTTTGATAAAGCTGTGAACAATGCCCTTGCCTCACGTGTGAAAAATAGGGTTTCTTTCAAGGTACACAAATTTACATAATTTTTGTCATATTTCATTTGGTAATTAGCCGTCTTAAAAAAACCCTTCAAAAATGTTATTGCAGACAATTTGAAGTGCAGTGTTTAATCTGCTTTGTCCGTAAAGACAGCAGTTGTTAATTCTTTGCAGTTGCCATTTCATGGTTTGGAGTTGAAGTAGTATTAAAAATGTAACTTTAAATGATATGAGAAATTGTTTAGGGTTATTTTCTCTTATTAAAATCGTACTGGATATATTATGGCTCATTTGCTTGATCTTGTATTTTATGCTATTTTTGCCTCTGGTATTTATATCCCCAGACGAAAGTTGGGGATATATTGGATTCAGGTCTGTCGCGCTGCCGCCGTCGTAAAAATTTCCTTGTGTATGCGATAACTCAAAAACGGATCAGTATTTTTTTTTTAAACTTGTTACACATGTTAAGGATGCCCAAAGGAAGATCCCTATTTTAAGGTGACCTTAAACTCACAATAATAAACAACTTATGGCCAGGGTTGTTATGGGAAATACCGATGATGGCAAAAATACCAAAACATACATCTGAAACATTTATTTATTTAGATTAACACATTCTATATAGTACATAATTACAGAATTTCAATTTAATTGAATATACAGACACTTTTATAAGTAACAACTAAATCATACAACCCCCAAATAGGATCTTTGGGCTTCATGTTGAATGTTTGACAGATTGGCAAATATATAATATATAAATTTAGTTCTATACAGTTTCAGAGTTTCAATAAAAATATAATCATAACTATTTTTGATAATGTTTTATCCTTGTAATAAATTCACAACTTATTCTACTATCACACTTGAATATTATGTATACTGATTAACACTTATCGTATTAAGCCTGTGTCACTGACACTGCTCCCATTTCTTTTAGTAATGTAGAAGTAGAAAAGGGATTATACTGGCAGCTTTGCCAAAGAGACAACAATGACCAGAGTACAGGACAATTGACCATCACTTTTCAGACAGCTCAATTGGATTTCAAGAGTGTACCCATTTCCAGTGTAAGAGGGGATTATAGTTAAAACATTTGTCAGCAAAACCTCATCATCCTTGAAAGAGATTAACAATTGACCATCACTTTTCAGAGGAGCTCAATGGGATTTCCAGAGTGTACCCATTTAAAAGAGGGAATTATAGTTAAAACATTTCTCATCATCACCTCAATCTATTACATACTTGCAAATTGTTTCTTCCTTGAAATTTTTAATACCAACCATGGTGCTGACTTTCAAAACCTTAATAGTTTGATATTCTAGCCATTTATTTTCATTAAGTCACTCAATCTTTTTATTTATAAATAGTCAGTATCTTCCATTGTTGGGTTAAAAAGGAAGTATACTTATAAAAACTGCAGAATTCATATTTCCCGGTAATTCCCGGTATTTCCCACTGTCCTGGGAAATACAGTATTTCCCGGGAAATATAACAACCCTGCTTATGGCCACCTTAAGGTCAGAAATTTTACTTTTAGCCAGAGCCCTCTAGATCACAACCTATGAGACTCATCTGGCTAAAATTTTACCTGAGAACACATTAATATATTCTTAGTACATGTGCCGAAAATCAAGACTTTAAGTTGAGGAGAAAATTGTGTTTGAGGCCCATAAAGACCCCACTTAGGGATTTTTTCCTATAGTTTTGACATATTTTGCCCTATAATTTGGAAGTGCTAATTCTGATGAGTTTCAAACTGCACTAGGTATAACTTTTATATGTAATCCTTGTCTGTGAAAAATTTAAAGGCTGTAGGTTTACCTATAAGGTCGACTTAAGGTCTCAAAATTACCCAGAGACCCAATTTATGCACTTTTTGACACTTTCAAGCACTGTAACTTTCACACTCTGTCTCTCATCTAAGTGAAATATCATCTGGGAATATATCGCTATGTTTTCTTATATGTGCCCCAAAATTTAGGCCTTTAATAGACATTTAACATGTGTATGAGAACCATAAACACCCATCCGAGTGACCCTTTTTAGACATTTTTCACATATTTTGCCCTGTAACTTGGAAATGGTAAGTCTGAAAAGTTTAAAACTGTATTAGATATAGATTCTATTTAATTTGAAGGTCACCTTGAGGTCTCTAAAAGGCCCACAGAGACCCAATATTTGGACTTTTTGCCACTTTTAAGCCCTATGACTGTTAAACTATGTGACTGATATAGCTGAAATCCCATCTGGGAGTATATTATTATGTTCTTTTTACATGTGTCAAAAATAAAGGCTTTAAGTAGACATTTAACCTGTATATGAGGACCATAAACACCCGCCCCAGTGACCCTTTTTAGACATTTTTTACATATTTTGCCCTGTAACTTGGTAATGGTGAGCCTGAGAAGTTTCAAACTGTATTAGATGTATATTCTATGTATAATCTTTGATTGTGAAAGATTTTAAGTCTGAAGCTTTAATTTGAAAGTCACATTGAGGTCTCTAAAAGGCCCACAGAGACCCAATATTTGGACTTTTTTGCCACTTTTAAACCCTGTGACTGTTAAACTATGCGACTGATAGGGCTGAAATCTCAACTAGGAATACATTATTATGTTCTTTTTACATGTGCCAAAAATCAAGGCTTTTAGTAGATATTTAACCTATGTATGAGGACCATAGACACTCACCCAAGTGACCTTTTTTGACATTTTTTCTGTATTTTGTTCTGTAATTTGCAAATGCTAAGTGTGACAAGTCTCAACCTGTATTATATATAATTTTTACCCCACAGCCCTTAAGGGCTGTTGGGGTATTGTTTTCACCCATGGTGTCCGGATGGGCGGGCGGGCGACGGGAAAAAGTTTGTCCGGGCTGTATCTCAGAAACCGTAGAGGTGTAGGAAGTTGATACTTGGTAGGGACATTGGTTAGGAGGTGTAGGTGTGCAACGTCATGGTGTGACCTTGATTTGACCTTTGACCTTGCCGTAGTAACCTTGAGTTTGAAAATCTTGTCCGGGCTATATCTCGGAAACCGTAAGGTGTAGGAAGTTGATACTTGGTAGGGATATTGGTTAGGGGGTGTAGGTGTGCAACGTCATGGTCTGACCTTGATTTGACCTTTGACCTTGCCGTAGTTACCTTGACCTCTAAAATCTTGTCCGGGCTATATCTCGGAAACTGCAAGGTGTAGGAAGTTGATACTTGGTAGGGATATTGGTTAGGGGGTGTAGGTGTGCAACGTCATGGTCTGACCTTGATTTGACCTTTTACGTTGCTGTAGTGCCTTGACCTGTAAAATCTTGTCCGGGCTATATCTCGGAAACTGTAAGGTGTAGGAAAACTAAAACTTCATTTTGTTTGCAAGGAACTGAGAAGTGATATTGTCAGATTTTACTGTTTCTTCTTATTATAAACGAAACTGTGAAACCATCTTTAATTAACGCTCGACGATAGGAGAGGGTTATTGTAATCAGTTTGTTTCTGTCTGTCTGTCTTTCTGTCTGTCTGTCTGTCTGTCTGTGCACCGTTTTGCCCTTATAGCTCAAAAACTATGACATCAATCTCTCTCAAATTTGGTGGGCAGGTATTTCATGGGGTACTGACGGATTCTTCCAACTTTGGTGTAATTTGTTTAAAAATTAAAGTCAGGAGAGAGTTTTTTACCCCACAGCCCTTAAGGACTGTCGGGGTATTGTTTTCACCCATGGTGTCCGGATGGGCTGGGTGGGTGGGCGGGTGGGTTTTTTGGCGGGAAATAGTTTGTCCGGGCTGTATCTCGGAAACCGTAAGGTGTAGGAAGTTGATATTTGGTAGGTACATTGGTTAGGGGGTGTAGGTGTGCAACGTCATGGTGTGACCTTGATTTGACCTTGCCGTAGTGACCTTGACCTATAAAATCTTGTCCAGGCTATATCTCAGAAACCGTAAGCTGTAGGAAGTTGATACTTGGTAGGGACATTGGTTAGGGGGTGTAGGTGTGCAATGTCATGGTCTGACCTTGATTTGACCTTTGACCTTGCTGTAGTGACCTTGACCTATAAAGCATTGTCCGGGCTATATCTCGGAAACTGTAAGGTGTAGGAAGTTGTTACTTGGTAGGAACATTGGTTAGGAGTTGTAGGTGTGCAACATCATGGTCTGACCTTGATTTGACTTTTGACCTTGCCGTAGTGACCTTGACCTATAAAACGTGGTCCGGGCTATATCTCAGCAACTGTAAGGTGTAGAAACTTGATACTTGGTAGGGACATTGGTTGGGGGTGTAGATGTGCAACATCATAGTGTGACCTTGATTTGACCTTTGACCCTTGCCGTAGTGACCTTGACCTATAAAATCTTGTCTGGGATATATTTCGGAAACTGTAAGGTGTAGGAAGCTGATACTTGGTGAGGACATTGGTTGTGGGTAGTAGGTGTGCAATGTCATGGTGTGACCTTGATTTAACCTTTGTACTTGCTGTAGTGAACTTGAACTATAATACCTGGTCTGGGCTATATCTTGGAAACCGTAAGAGGTGTAGGAAGTTGATACTTGGTAGGGACATTGGTTGAGGGTTTTAGGTGTGCCACGTAACACTGATTGACCTTTGACCTTGCTGTATTGACCTTTAAAATCTTGTTGCACCTTTGGGTCTGTCTGTTGAGGCAGATTAAGCACTGTTAAAGTCATATTAGAATTCATTATGAATTTCCTTTTGCAAGTTCCCATTGTAACAGATGGAATTTCATCAAGTGAGCCACAGGCTTTTCTCCAACACCACACATAAGCATTCATTGAATGTATTGCCACTTCTGTATGCATGGGTAATATTCAAAACATCCAAACCATAATTCGGCCATTTTTGGTTTACTGATAAATGCTGTCATTTTATTATTGAATTGTCTTGTTTTGAAACTTCATCTTTACATACAATTCTTCTCCTTAGATATTATTTTCTCTACTTAAGCATTATTTGGACCTTAATATAACTTACACTGCTCTGAAAGTATCTTGAACGTTGTACTGTTACACTACTTCTATATTTCATGGTGTTGAAAAATATTTCCCCAGGCTGTGGGGTACGGGCATCTCTGATGCTATTTTTATTAATTATTATTTCTGTTTTTATTTTCTCTTTTTTTTCTTTCAATTCCTTGACAGTCCACAAAAATTTACCATGAATGATTTTCACCAAAAAGTGACTTTTAAGCTATATTTTACCTCCACCAGCAGTTTATGTTTTTGGGTGCAAATTGTTTGTCTATTTGTCTGTCTGTTTTTTGGTGTTTAGATTACTCAAGAATTAATGAACAGATCTTTATTAAAAAAATTTTGTGGGTAGGACCTGGCCAAAGGAAGAAGTTACTAAAAGAAAGATCTGGATCTTATTTTGGATACAAAAATTCAAGAATTTTCAGAGGTCCCATTTCAATGTATTTTTAATGAATTTGGCTTTCTATTGATATTTCTTCGAAAATTAATTTACATGTTTGGTTTTATTTTATTGTCTTCCTTACAATACTTTATATCACTTTAGAGACTGGTCACTTGGAGTCGAGCATTTTGCTCTCTCTGAGTGCATCTTGTTTACTTTGTAAAAGGCTTGGAAGGATACATGTCAAATTATGAAGAAATAAAAAAAAACCTATTGCATATTTGTTTTGTAATATTTCTTCTATCCATGCACTAATAGGGCTGCAACGATTCTTCGGTTACTCGGAAACGCAACGATTCAGTTCATTATTCGAGGCAAGAAAAGTGAATCGGGTCTTTGAAAACAACTAAACTTACATGTAAAATCTACTACAAAATTCAATTTTTTTTCTTTAAATATATGAATATATTTATATATTTTATTAATATAAGGCATTTCCGTTTCAGTATTTTATAATTGTATCCCTGGACGAAAGTCGGGGATACTTAGGATTCAGTACGGTCATGCCACCGCCGCCGCAGAGATTTCCTTTTGGACGCGATAACTTTAAAATATTTTAGTTAGAACTTTCAAATTGGTATGTGGGTATATATGGGCAATGCCACGAACGCTATTGTTTTGTGACCTTGACCTTCAATCTCAAGGTCACTGGTGGCCTCTTAAAGGTCAGATTTTGTCCATTTTTTCACTTTTTGGCCCAGTTCTCCTATACAGAAAGTCAGATCATCCTATGGCTGGTATATATAATACATATATATGTCCTCTGTAAGCATGCAGAAATTTGACCTTGAAGCTCTTTATTGAAGGTCATCCACTGACCGCCGAAGTACCTGACCGAGGGTCATTTTTGGCCTTTTTGGAGATATTTTCACACTTAATGCTGACTATATTGCATGGAAACTATTGAAAATGGCTTTGGAGGTTGAGTACATGATGGACTTCTACCATCCAGGCTTACTGGTTACAGATCTTCATTTAAGGTCATCCACTGACCGCCAAAGTACCTGGCAAATTTGGAGATATTTTCACACTTAATGCTGACTACATTGCATGGAAACTATTGAAAATGGCTCCCTCTACACAACACCTCTTGGTCAAGTCATCAGAAAATATACCAGAGTCCGTTACCACTTCTATGCGGACGACACTATGTTCATTCACTTATCCCCTGATGATAGTCTCAAGTCTTTTGACCGTCTTAAATCATGTTTGAATGATATTCAGGTCTGGATGTCTGAAAACAAACTCAAGCTAAATCCTGATAAAACAGAATTCATAGTCTTCGGTGCCAAAGACAGACACAAATGGCTCAGTGACTCACTACCTGTCAATATCCTGGGTAATTGCCTCTCTCCCGCAGATGTTGTACGCAATCTGGGTGTTCTGTTTGATGCAAAGTTTTGTTTCACCAATCACGTAAATTCTGTTATCAAATCCTGCTTTATCAGCCTCAGGGACCTTCATCGTATCAGGAGGTTTCTTTCTGTGGATACATCAGTGGTGATTGCAAATGCTCTGGTCAGTAGTCGTTTGGATTATTGCAACTCTCTTTTTCGCAGTTTGTCATCCCGAAATGCTACAAGGCTCCAATATGTTCAAAATGCGCTTGCACGGTTTGTCACTGGTGCTTCAAAGTACACTCACATTACATCCACCCTTAGGACACTCCATTGGCTACCCGTTAGACAACGTATTATCTTCAAAACCCTAGTTTTGGTCTATAAGTACCTCACCACTGGCCAGCCTAAGTATTTTGCACCATATCTCCCCTTGTACAAATCTGCCGTGAATACAAGACGTTCCAATCCCAAAAATTTGTTCCTTCTGGTTCCCTCTTACTGTCCTTCCATCCATAAATCAAAGGTCCATTTTAACAATAGTTTCTCATATGATGCCCCTAAGTTATGGAATGATCTTCCATATGATATACGCAGTGCTCCAAATCTCTCCAGTTTCAAAAGTCGACTCAAAACCTACCTATTTCAGAAATCATTCCCACCATAGCTTCTTACTACCGAACACCGGACCGCCTCCCTGGCAACGACTCGGAACATGTCTAATGTCTCATGATTTTTGCCTTACGGATTGGATGGTGTGCCTTAGAATCCGTTGATACGGAGATTAAGAACCTGGACAACTGATTGATTGATTGATTGATTTGGAGGTTGAGTACATGATGGAGTACCAGCATCCAGGCTTACCGGTTACAGATCTTCATTTAAGGTCATCCACTGACCGCCAAAGTACCTGACCAAGGGTCATTTTTGGCAAATTTGGAGATATTTTCACACTTAATGCTGACTACATTGCATGGAAACTATTGAAAATGGCTTTGGAGGTTGAGTACATGATGGAATACCAGCATCCAGGCTTACCGGTTACAGATCTTCATTTAAGGTCATCCACTGACCGGCAAAGTACCTGACCGAGGGTCATTTTTGGCCCTCTATTTGTTTGTTTGTTTGTGAACAAGATAACTCAAAAACTGACAGATGGATTTTGATAAAATTTTCAGGATATGTCCAAAATGGTAAAAGGAAGATATGATTAAATTTTGGGAGTGATCCAGATCACTGTCTGGATCTTCTGGATCCATGAAATTTAATTTTTAAAGACAGATAACTCAAAAACTTACGGGTGCATTGTGATGAAATTTTCAGGAAATGTCCTTAATGGGACAAATAACAAGTGATTAGATTTTGGGAGTGATCTGGATCACTGTCTGGATCATCCGGATCCAGGCTGCCAGATGTGTTTGTGTACAATATAGCTCAAAAACTTATGGATGGATTTTGATGAAATTTTCAGGATATGTCTGAAAAGGTAAAAGGATGAAATGGTTGAATTTTGGAAGTGATCCGGATCACTATATGAATCTTCTGGATCCATGAAATGTAATTTTTAAAGACAGATACCTCAAAAAGTTATGGATGGATTGTGATGACATTTTCAGTAAATGACCTAAATGGTACAAGGAACAAGTGGTTACATTTTTGGAGTGACCTGGATCATCTGGATCCAGGCTGCAACATAATTTTAGTATGAATTTTGATGATATTTTTAGGATATGTTACAAATGGTAAAAGGAAGAAGTGGTAAAAGGAAGAAATGGTTCAATTTTGCGAGTGATCTGGACCACTATCTGGATCTTCTGGATCCAAGAAATGTAATTTTTAAAGACAAATAGTTCAAAAAGTCATGGATGGATTTTTATGAAATTTTCAGGAAATGTCTTAAATGGGACAAATAACAAGTGATTAGTTTTTGGGAGTAATCTGGATCACTGTCTGGATCATGTGGATCCAGGCTGCCAGATGTGTTTGTGTACAAGATAACTAAAAAACTTATGGACGGATTTTGATGAAATTTTTAGAATATGTCTGAAAAGGTAAAAGGATGAAATGATTGAATTTTGGAAGTGATCCGGATCACTATATGGATCTTTTGGATCCATGAAATGTAATTTTTAAAGACAGATATAAGTGAAAGAACTAGTGATTAGCTTTTGGGAGTAATCTGGTACTATGGAGAATCCTGACCTGGTGCTCCAGGAAACAGGCTCAAGACCGACATATTCACGCCTTAACTATGTCCCATCCGGGGATACACTGCGTCGAGACGCAATCTCTAGTTTAAGTATTTGCAAACTTTACTTCTTTGTGTAACAATGTTTTATAAGACAGCATTTGATTATACGCAGTGGTTAAATCACGGGACATCCTGATATGTAAATTACTGGCTAAATGTCGGGAAATAATTTCATTGGTTGATTTTTTTATCGTTAGTTTTCAGGGATATCTGTGACCTCATATCTTCTCATGAATATTAATGAGTTGGTGCTACTGCCGTGAGTTCTCGAGTTTAAGGTATTTGATCTTCATTGAAGCTTCCATTTTATAAAATATTGTAAGAGAAACCCTGGAAATCCATGACCTCATATCTTCTCATGAATATTAATGAGTTGGTGCTACTGCCGTGAGTTCTCGAGTTTAAGGTATTTGATCTTCATTGAAGCTTCCATTTTATAAAATATTGTAAGAGAAACTCTGGAAATCCACGACCTCATATCTTCTCATGAATATTAATGAGTTGGTGCTACTGCCGCAAGTTCTTGAGTTCAAGGTATTTGATTTTTTGAGGCTTTTATTTTGTAAAATATTGCTACAATCCTAAAACAAGGCATCCCGTGACATAAAGCACTTCACTAGATGAAGCACTTCCCGACATATAGCCAAAATGTTACATATCGGGACGTCCCAGGACATAACCTTGCCGTTGATTATAACGTATTTCGAAGACGCCTCAAATCTCGCAATATAAAGATGGTTAAAGTTTCCTATATTTTGCATTATAAATGTGTGTTTTTCCTAAAATTCAATTAATTATCAAAATTCTTTCCTGTTGTGTGCCTTTGTAACCATTTTATAAGGCGTGATATGTCAAAATATGAAGCAGTTTATTTTGTGGGCAATAATCAAGCGATTAACCGAGTCCGAGTTGATTCTTCCAAAACGAGGAATCAAGGCGCATTTTTGGGCTCGCTTGCATCCCTATCCACTAATATATTGAAACAAAGAAACAGATAAACTTGTGTGTGGACATTTGCCCACAAGGACTCTTGCCCACGGGACCTTTGCCCACCACATTTTTACAGGGGAGGAACTTTGCATAAAATAATGATATGAAATAATATCCACATAGTTAGCTTTTTAATGTTTTATTGAAGTATAAGTGTACAATATCTACCATATTAAAGGTCAGCTTCTTATTGTATCCCCGGCGCGAAGCAGGGATACTATGGATTCATCATCGTCGTCGACCGTGCCCCCGTCCGCAGAGATTTCTTGTTAGCAACCTACAGTCCACATTTCTTTCCAGATTTCTTTCATATTTGGCAGGTGGCTTGGTATTCTAGAGAACTCGCCACCCTATCTTTTTGGTAGGCTTTATGTCTAAATTAGGCCTGTGGTAGACAAAAATGTCTAAAATGTGGAATATTGCTTGTTAGCGACCTACAGTCCACATTTCTTTCCAGATTTCTTTCATATTTGGCAGGTGGCTTGGTATGCTAGAGGACTCGCCACCCTATCTTTTTGGTAGGGTTTATGTCTAAATTAGGCCTGTGGTAGACAAAAATGTCTAAAATGTGGAATATTGCTTCTTAGCGACCTACAGTCCACATTTCTTTCAGATTTCTTTCATATTTGGCATGTGGCTTGGTATGCTATAGGACTCGCCACCCTATCTTTTTGGTAGGGTTTATGTCTAAATTAGGCCTGTGGTAGACAAAAATGTCTAAAATGTGGAATATTGCTTGTTAGTGACCTACAGTCCACATTTCTTTCATATTTGGCAGGTGGCTTATCGCTTAAAAGTATTGCAGATAGCCAATTTTTCTCAAATAACTCATTCACCTACTTTTGGAAGAGCTTTCACATGGTGAAGTTTCAGACCCATAGCTAATTACTCACCTACTCAAAATGAGTAAATGCGAATTATCTCTAAAAGTATTGCAGATAGCCAATTTTTCTCAAATAACTCATTCACTCAAAATTACTTTGGATTTTTCACTTACTTCCATCATGAGTAAAATCACTTGTAACTTGAAAACTATTGCATTTAGAGAATTTTGTGCAAATATGTTATTCATCTACTTTTGGGTCAGCTATTACAGAATAAAATTTCAGACCTGTAGCTGATGGCATAGCTGAGTAATAGCTACTTTTAGGTTATCACTGTTGAGTAAATCACTTATAACTTGAAAACTGTTGCATTTAGATTATTTAGTTTCAAAATGTTATTCACCTATTTTGAGGCAGCTATAACATAGTAAAATTCCAGACCTGTGGCTCATTGCATAGCTGAGTAATAGCTACTTTGAGGTTCTTACTCAACACTAAATCATTTATAACTTGAAAAGTATTCCATTTAGAGCATTTTGTTAAAATATGTTATTCAGCTACTTCTTTCCATAGCTACAACATGGTGAGTAACTTGAGTGTCTATCTCAATAGCTAAGTGAGTAATAGCTATTTTTGGACTTTTCACTAACTTCCATCATGAGTAAAATCACTTGTAACTTGAAAACAATTGCATTTAGAGAATTTTGTGCAAATCTGTTATTCACCTACTTTTGGGTCAGCTATAACATAGTAAAATGTCAGACCTCTAGCTCGTGGCATAGCTGAGTAATAGGTACCTTTTGCATTTGCCGGTGGATACATCTTGCATCTGGCCACAGATGCGTCCTTGGTCTAGTTATGTTATTGAATTATAAGTATATGTAATGTTACAATTTAATAATATTCTCAATGACTGTTGGACTTTCTTGAAACCCTTTTTGTACACATGCATTCTTCATTGCAAAGGTTTTGGCCACCTCTGGTATTTTTATTGTTTCCATTTTGCAGTACTATGTAAATCTATCAACAGTGAATTAAATGCTAATGAAATCAGCTTACATACTTTATATAGTGCAACTTTAGTTCAGTTAATGTTTGTCTCCTTCAACACTATATATCCTGAGGAGTGATTGATTGATTGATTGATTGATAAAAAATGAAAATGTCTATGTGTTTAGAAAAATTTCTATAGTGGGTGAACATCCTACCCTGTCAGATTGTTGTGGGAAAAGTTCCTTGTGGGCAAAGTGCCTGTGGATAGAGTTTGCATTGGGCAAAGTTCTTGTGGGCAAGTTCCTAGATTCACATTCGTCGTCTGGGAATACTGTTTTGCTTGGAAAATAAAAATATCATAGATTGAATTACTCAAGTTCTTATGTAAGTGGTTAATTATGTTTTCCCTCAAGATTATATCACACAGAAGGGGTCCCATGGAAAATACCCAGTCAAAACATGTTGCGTGAGTGATGACCTATCTGGGGATATGTTGGCGCTGAGTTGGCCCAATCTAGTTTATTAAGTGTCTATTGTTTGAGACTTTATAGAATTGCTCTTTAATGCATACATTTTGTGGTCAAATCATGTAATGTGGACTTACTGTATTATATTCAGAGCTCAGCTTTGGTTAACTTATAAATCATTACACAGCTAATGAATATTGATAATTACAGGTAACATAAAAACAAATACATTTTTAGTCAGGTTGCATGTAACCAACCTGCCTATTACTGATGTGTCCGACGTCCGTCCACATTTTCGTTTCCGGACTCTAACTCAAAAATGCTTTGTCCAATCGAATTCAAACTTGACAGGGACATAGATCACCATTACAGCTAGGTTCCCTTCGAAATTGGTGTAATTTCATCCGTTCGTTTGTCTGTGTTTTGTCTGTTTGTCCGTCAACATTTCTGTTTCCGGACTCTAACTCGAAAACGCTGTGTCCAATTGAATTCAAACTTGACGGGGAGATAGATCACCATCATAGCTAGGTTCCTTTCGAAATTGGTGTAATTCTGTCTGCTCGTTTGTCCATTTTTTGTCCGTTTGTCTGTCCCTCAACATTTCTGTTTCCGGACTCTAACTCAAAAACACTGTGTCCAATCGAATTCACACTGGACAGGGAGATAGATCACCATCATAACTAGGTTTCTTTCAAAATTGGTGTAATTCTGTCCGTTCGTTTGTCCGTCAACATTTCCATTTCCGGACTCTAACTCGAAAACGCTTTGTCCAAACGAATTCAAACTCGACGGAGATAGATCAACATCACAGCTAGGTTCCTGTAAAAATTGGTGTAGTTCTGTCTGTTCGTTTGTCCGTTTTTTGTTCATTTGTCTGCCTGTCAAAAATTTCAGTTTCTGGACTCTAACTCGAAAACGGTTTGTCCAATCGAATTCAAACTTGACAGGGAGATAGATCACCATCATAGCTAGGTTCCTTTCAAAATTGGTGCAATTCCGTCCATTTGTTTGTCCGTCAACATTTCCGTTTCTGGACTCTTACTCGAAAACGCTTTTTCCAATCAAATTCAAACTTGACAGGGGGATAGATCACCATCACAGCTAGGTTCCTGTCAAAATTGGTGTAGTTCTGTCTGTTCGTTTCTCCGTTTTTTGTTCATTTGTCTGCCCGTCAAAAATTTTAGTTTCCGGACTCTAACTCGAAAACGGTTTGTCCAATCGAATTCAAACTTGACAGGGAGATAGATCACCATCATAGCTAGGTTCCTTTCGAAATTGGTGTAATTCCGTTTGTTTGTTTGTCCGTCAACATTTCCGTTTCCGGACTCTAACTCAAAAATGCTTTGTCCAATCGAATTCAAACTTGACAGGGAGATACATCACCATCATAGAGAAGTTGCTTTCGAAATTGGTGTAATGCTGTCCTTTCGTTTGTCCGTTTATAGCATAGATACAATTATGTAACCTAGATTACAACTTTTACATTTCTTAGCACGTCTAACACATTCACCTTAACTGGGTGACCTAACATTTCTTTCCTTGTTCCTAAATGTAATTACAGCAGTCGCTAACCTTATTGCTGCCTGCGCAACCCGCCTTTTGGGGCATCTTTGACCCTCTTGTTTACAACTGTGGGAGTATACTGGCAAATAGTATTGTGTTTTAAAGAAAGATTGTCTTTTTAGGGGCATTTGAACACCTATCGTTTCTGTGACAATGTGTGGACATTTGTTTTGACTAACGTGGAGTTTCGGGAGATGCAAGATGTGGTCACTGTGGATAAAGTCAAGATTGTTGCATGTGATGGCAAAAGTGAAGGAAAATAACCAGTGAGTTAGCAGACTTTTGAGTTTTAATACAATCCATGTGTATTTGTAGATCAGTATGTAATGTTCTATCAGATAAAATTAACCTGAATTTCCATTCTGCCAGAATGTAATTCAGCCTTTTTAAGCATTTTTGTCAGGTTTTAGTTAGCCTATGCCCTGTGATAGAAGAATTTAATGTTCATGTTTTAGTTTTAAGATTCTACTGCATTGAAAAATTTTCGTAAAATTATAAGTTGAATATTTCTGTCTTTTCAGAGTATGATGCTTCACAGCTTTCTGAAGATCTCGGGCTGTTCAAATATACAAGTACTTCTGGTAGTCAGTCAAGCAATATGCTGTTAAAATTTATAGTAATTTAAAATTATATCAGATTTGCTGGTCATGCTACTCATTTTGACTTATAACTCCCCATTTAAATGTGTGATGACTTGAAAACAAAGTCAAGACCTAAGTGTCCTGGTAGTTACCAAGTTTGGCAATTTAATGTAAAACCTGATCTTGACCCATATAACATTGTTGCATATCTTATCAGTAGTGGGTACATTGTTTATCGATTTTAGAGATATTTATTGTTTTGGGGGTTGCCGATACCAATGCATGAAAAAATACATCAATATCACCAATTTTTGTAAACTTAACTACAAACACATGAAATAAAGCCTAAATCTGAAGAAATTGTACACTTTTATCTTGCGGTTTTGCAGTTTTCACTGTGTTTATGATGAAAATTGTCATGTTTGTGTTTTGGCAAATTTCGCTTCCTGTTGGTGTTTGGGATATGCTAAAACAAAAATGGTTTTTGGTATCCCAGATTTGGTCCATCTGGTAGACAATATTACCCGATATCAGCCAATATTGGAATATTTTTACATTCAATATCAATATCCATAAATCAAAAAATTTACCCACTACTTGTCAGGAATTGATTTTCTTGTAAAGTCTTTGTGAAAGAAACAAAGCAAACAGACACACATTTGGTTACTGTGCAAGTGCTATAAACCATTTATTATTAAAAGCTTGGGTAACCAACTGATCATAGGTACTAGTATTTGGTTCCTTAAAGTAGCCTCATAGTTTTGTCAAAATAATTACAAGACCTTTTTTATTATCCACTTTATATGTTCTTAAAACAGGTAAACACAAAATATACAATAATTTTTTGTGTTTATAGCTGGCAATATAATACAAGTTATTAAAAACTGACTTTGTAATACAAGGAAAGTTTGTGATCATATTCCTGTCTATTCTGCGGTGAATATTGATGAACAGATCACACTTTATTGTGACAGCTCTCTGCCTGATTACGTTTTAAAGGTTGCAAGATTGAGGATCTAGAATCCATCCCAAAACATCAGTAGACATTGGAATAGTTGATAAAGGAATGAAAAATACATCAAATTTATTTTCTACATTGTAATTATCAGTGGATAGAGTGGATTACTATGAAAGTTGAGTTGTAAAGAATGTCAGATTTTTTGTGTGTCAGTCTTTGAATTATTGATTATTTTTATGTCCTTTTCCTTATTCTTTTACATCTTTCATGTTTAATTTCAGTTAAGCTTGTTAATGCAATTATTACAAGTTTATCATTCTCCATGAACAGAAATTGTCAGACCTTTTCAACATGTAAATAACATGTGACTTAATTTGAAACTATCGCTGTTAATTTATGAAGAGATGGTGTTTTATTGACATGTGATTGCTTTATCTATTACATCCTTTTGTAGCAGATTTGCCAATTAATTTTTAAGAGAAAATACTTAAATTTTGTATTTCAAGTTATGAAAGAACTATCCAGTCACCATTGTGGTAATCCAGTAGTGTAGACTGGTTTTGTAAATGTTCTTTTGTGGATGTGTTTGTATATGATGGGAGTATATGTTTGTAAAACAAATTGGTGTAGCTGGGAACAGTGTCATTTAGCTGTACTTCATTACTGTAGGTTTGTTTTGATGCTTTTGTCATTGTCCACTGTGTGGATACAAAAGTAGCCCTTGCATATTGTGTAAATTTTCCGTTGTGTTTTAACTGTCTTACGTAATCTTGAACAAATGATACAAAAACATTTTTGCCCAGGTTACTCCAATAATAATTGCAGAAACACAAAGAATGCCCCCAGTCAGGGCATAATATAGTGAAATGTATGCACAAAGTGTGAGAATTTTGAAAAATTAAAATATATGTACAGAGAAACTAGATAATTGATCTTGTGTTATTCTTGTGTTGGAAATTAGGAAGAGTTAATAGTTATATTTTTGTGTGTATTATTTTTTTTAAACATAGGAAGAACCCAATAATATTTTTGGCATCATGTTCCGAGAAATTCAATTTGCATTTTAACAAGTTATTACATTGTTTGTGGTGACACAGAGCAAGAAATATAAAGTTTTAATACAATGTAACGGGTACTTATTAGTGTACAGTGACTGTATATTCTAGAAATGAAACACATGTTTGAATCTGGTGTAAATAAATTACCATATATGGTAAACTAACTTTTATTTCCTGTGTTTCACCAATCAATACATTTTCAAACACCAGTTGAGGAGTGCAGTGACATATCACATGGTTCCCCTGGACCACTGTACTGGTCTTTTGTAGAAAGGTCCAAGCTGGGGTTTTATATCTTGTTCAACAGCCAGGGTCATATTGGTACAGATCCTCAGCATTGTCACTTGTGGGAGTCAAACCTTACAGAGGTGACAGCCTGTGAATAGATGCCAAATCGTGGTCTTTTGTAACTGAAGCATAAATTGTAACACAAATATAACTGGACTTCACCACAAGATGTTCTCCTGTTTGCCATGAACATATTCTGAGGTGAAAGTTTGAATGTTGTGACCATTTCATTGACTGTAGTCATATTGCAACAGGCCATCCATAACTAAATACATTTTCATAAGCAGGATACAAGAGCCAATTTGAATATTTTAATTACTTAAATGTAGCTTTTATAAACTACAAGCTTACCATGTGGGACTGAATGCTAACTCGGGAGGCCGCAGGACTTGAGCCAACGACCAAGAAAAATGGACATTTGGATTTGGCCGAGTCCATGGTTTAGTGTGTACCATAGCAGTGTCGTTTGGTGATTCGTCCTTCTGTCGTTGTAGATTTAGCCCATAGCCCTCAGCTGGAATACAGCAGAGAGCCAGGGTGGGACTTTCTTCAGTCTCACATGCTAAGCTTGTAGCTTATAAAAGCTACATTTAAATAATTAAAATTTTTAATTTTATTGCGCTACAATAGCTTACCATGTGGGACTGAATACTGAATGCAACTGTCCGGTGGCGGGATTACAGCTGAGACTGGAAGTATTTTGTCCATTTTTCTTGAATTTAGAATTAAAAAATATATCAAAGTATTGCCAAATTACCAGTCTGATTCCTAGTTACAGAGACCCAGTTCTAAAGGTCAGGTCTGTAAGTAGCCCAAAACCAAAATTTAATAAATGACAGTACGGGTACTGTGGATGTTTTGAGAGAAGATAGGCGCCCCTAAGGGCATCACTGCTATAATACAGCTCTAGGCTCGAATCTCATGAATTTTTGCCACCCTAAATATGAGATTATGGTATACTGATAATACTAAATACATTATACAGTTAAAAACATAAGGATAGATAAGAGACCTTACCATAAACATCTGAAGAGGTAACCACTACCTAGACCCTGGGATAGACTCCTGAAGACTTGGCTGCAGCGGGTGTGCCCCCACCTTCTTTTCTTCCCGAAGATGAGTATGCTGAGGGGAAGGGTCTAGGACTTGTTGTGCCACTACTACTGGTCCCAGATACATATTGTTGCCATTGTCTGACCAAATAATGTCTTTTAGGTAAAAATTTGTAAATGTGTTGTGAGCTTTCCAGTGACACGCTTGCATGATTTGGTCCACCGATACCCCCCCGTAAAAGGCCTTAGAGACCGCGAAGGCTCTAATGTCATGCGCTTTGACTTGGACCAGGTCCAAGGCTTGTTGATCTGCTTGTTTATAACAAAGTAAGATAGTTTGTTCTAGCCAAGAAGAGAGTGTAGCGTGTCTGATGTCTGAGTATGTCCTTTCTTAAAGGAGATGAAGAGAAGGGATCGAGACCCTCTTAGGTCTTTGCTTCGATCCAAATAGTACCTTCCGGGCCCGTACCGGACACAAGGTCCTGTCTTCCTTGAATTGTCTATCTACAATGGTAGTTAGAGCAGGAATAGTTACCGGAGACATTTGAGAACCTTCTCTTGCTATTGGTTTTTGGTTATGAAATCTTAAGAGCGGAACAAAGCAACCTTTTCCCATTGGCCTAGATTAGATACTTTGCAACCCAGGCATGGATTTCACTGCGGCGCTTGCTTGAGAGATGTTTGAGGTCTGTGTCTTTCATAGGCTCAAAAAGTACTTTTGTGAGCTCATTGAGAACAGAAAGGTTCCACTTAGGAAGATTCCTGGAACTTTTGGGACGATCCCTGTGAAAACTGGAGAGTAACATGTTAAGGTCTGAACTTTGAGAGATATGGAGCCCTGTTGGGCCCAAAGTGTCAACAATGGCCGTCCTATAACCATCAATGGTCGAAGGGCGCCTGTTTAGATCTTGGTACAGGTACATAAAGAAGTCTGAGACTTGCTTTACAGAGGGAGTGGAGAAATCTACTGAATTTTCTCTGCACCATTTCTCAAATAGGACCCACTTTGACTTGTAGATAGTCCTTGTTGACGATCTCTGAGGGGCAGCAATTCTCTGTGCCACCTCCACAGAGAAGCCTTGTTCTTGGAGCCGTCTACTCCTAGACACCAGGCATGGAGATGCTGTGGATTGCTGTGGAACACATAATTGTATGGCTGTTTAAGAGTTCTTGACACTAGAATTTGAAGTGGGATCTCTGTTGAGAGCTGCACTAGGTCCCAAAACCAGAGCATCCCTGGCCAGCCTGGGACTATAACAATGATCAGGCAACTCGATTGCCTGACTTTTTGGATCACCCTGTGAAGGAGAGCTGTGGGAAGGTAAGCTACGCAAGGAGACCTGACCAGTTTATGTTCAGAGTATCTTGGTCTGGGACTGGAGACATGTATAGTGGAACTTTGTGGTTCAGGCGAGTGCAAAAATATCTACACAAGGAGTGAACCACTTGAGACAGATCTGTCGAACACCTGCAGATGCAGTGACCATTCTGTTGACTGGACTTGGTTCAACCTGGACAGAAGGTCGGCCATCACATTCAGACAGCCTGGAATGTGTCTGGCTTTTAATGTTATCTGGTAATGATGGCACCAGGTCATGATCTTCCACAGGAGAGCGTACATATCCGCCGTGTGGGTTCCTTCTTGTTTATGTAGGCTACTACTGTTGAGTTGTTTGTAGCAACTAACACTGTGTGGTTTTGACACTGGTCCTTGAACCTTTGAAAGGCCAGAGAAACCGCCTTCAGCTCTAGAACATTTAAGTGTAGCCTTTTTTCCCTGTCTGACCACAGACCTTTTGCAGAGGTTTGCTCTAAATGCGTCTGTAAAGAGTTGGATACTGTGGTCTTTGGGATGAAGGTCTGAACCTTTCATCATGTTTGTGGGATTCTGCCACCATTCTAGGTGTGCTGAAATGGTTTCTGTCCAAGGAAGGAGGCCGTCCAATGACTGAGGAGATCTCCAGTGTTGCTTGAGGTGAAACTGAAAGGGCCTCATGTGAAGGCGTCCCTCCAGGACCATTTTCTCCGTTGAGGCAAGGAACCCAATTAGCGACATCAAACATCTTGCAGTCAAAATATGGTGAGTCGTCGGATCAAATCCTGAAGTTTGAGCCATCTCTCTTGAGTGGGTTTTACAAGGGCTGAATCTAGATGGTATTCATAGCCAATGAACGAAAACACTTGAGCAGGTTTTAGTTTGGACTTCTCCTGATTTATTATCCACCATAAGGACTGAGTTAGGTCCACCACTGTCTGGGTGTTTACTTGTGCTTCTTCCTGAGACTGGGCCCTGATCAGCCAGTCGTCCAGGTACTGGTGAAGTCTCATTCGCCTTGACAGGGCCATCAGCTTCACTTCTTTTACAATCATTGTAAAGGCCTGAGAGATGGCTTGTCCGAAGGGAAGGGAAGTGACCTGAAACACTTGCGACCTGTGGCAAAACCTTAGGTACTTCCTTAAGTTTGGGTGGATGGGGACGTGAAGGTAGGCGTCTGATAGGTCTATCGACGACACCCATTCCCCTGGAATCAGAGAGGCCCTGATGGACTCTTGTGTTTCCATTTTCCTTTTCTATTGCGTTCTTCGACAGAAGAGACTGGATACAAGAGGTCAGAGCTAGTTCTTTTTGGAGGGCCTTGTAACCTGATCGAATCAGTGGGGCTCTTGACTAAATTTGGTTTTGAGATGAATGGAAGAACGTAACCATTGGTGATAATGTTTAACACGTTGTTTGAACATTGGTTTGTGAGCCAGTCTCTTCTGAAAGAACGGAGGCGACCTCCACCTGGTGGACTGAGGGAGGCTTGAAAGGAGTCATTGGGAGGAGGGGTTTTCATGCCCTCGTCCCCTTGAGTGGGGTAGAAAACGACCCCTGAAGCCTCTTGAGTTTGATTTCCCCCTATTTAAGGAAAACGATTGGTTACTGCTTTGAGAGGAATTGGCCCCGTAGGGGCGTTTCCTGTAAGAGCCTCTTTTCTTGTGGTGGGGACCACAAAATGGCTTGTTGTGGTAGGATCCAAAACCCTGAGAGTCTTTAGGGGTGCCTTTTTTAAGGGGAATTCTTCTCCATCTTTCACTAACTTAGCCTTGAAAAGAGGAATAGGCCAGAAGGGCAAGTTCCGCAGTTCTAGACGTCTTGATGTGGTTGAAGAAGGGTCATTTCGGCCTCTCGTCTCAGAAGGCCAGTGTTGCCCATAGTATAGAGCTCCCTCTGGAGTATGTGGGCTACAGATTTGCTGAGGCAGGCTAAGGCTCTCTGTTGAATAAGAGTTCTCTTATTCATGATTTCAAAATAGTCACAGGTGTTATCATAACCACGTCTGACAGCTCTTTCGGGATCGGCACCCTTTTGGATTTGGCTGTTGACCCTTTTGAAGGTAGCTTTGATACTGTGCTGACACTTCTCCATAACAGTGTTACAGGAGGAGGCAGTCCTAGTTCTGCCTAGCTTGATGTTCAAGTTCCTTAAGAACTTGTAGGGGAAATTGCCCACAGGGGCCCCAGAAGCCTTTGGGGAAATACAGATTATCTTCAAAACAAAGTTGTCCCACCTTGTAGTATTTGGCTTTAGAAGCCGGGGGTTTTATGTATTTACCTTCAGGTAAATTAGATGCCACGAAATCTTGTTCAAACTTCTCAAAAGCATCTTTGAGAATGCGATTTAAAGGGAACATAGCAGAATGGCCTCTTGGCTTAAGCTCCTGTTGGCCTTTCTCGTCGTCTAGGCCTAGCACAGTGGTAGAGGACCTAGGCAAGGTCTCCCTGGGGCTAGCGAGATCCAGAATTTGCCTAAAAGTTTCAACTTCCTCAGCATATCGTGAAGCGAGGTCAGACATGTCTACCTCCCTGTAGAAGACTGGATCTGTCCTATCCTTATATTCATGCTCTGGAGGAGACTTTTGTTGGGGTTTTGTAGACTTTTTTGTTGGGGCAGAGGACTCATCTTCCTCTGAAGAAGATGACTGAGAATAATATTTGCTCGTACCTTATGCTTCCTTTTGTCAGAATGTTTTTTGGCATTGAACACACCCTTTTAGGTTGTTCCGACTCAGAATGATGATCTGAGTGCTCGGACTCAACATCCGAGTGCCTGGAAGCATGCTCGGACTGGACACTTTGAGTGGACTGAGGAGGAAGTGGAAATCCATATGTTCAGTGTCCATTGGTTGAGCATCCGAGTGGTCAGATGCCGGAGTGGTGGAAATTGAAGTCTGAGAGACTTCATAGCCTCCAGCATGGACACCTGAAACACCCCATTCGTTGTTGAAGTTGGATGTTAAAATGAGCACCCAGGGATTTTTCTAGTCTACTCTCTATTTTGTTCTGCAATGTAGTGCCTGGAGTGGGTGGGACAGTTTGTGGAGTCTTTAATGATAAGATTCGAAATGTTGGGGTTGGGGACGGTGAGGTGAAGAAAATAAATTTGCTGTTCCTCTGAGAAACTTGCACAAATATTACATGGAGTCTGAATGTTGACACAGGGATCGTCTCCCTTGCCAGATTTCCTGCATGTGGGGCAATAATTGTGAAAATCGAATGGAAAACAGAAGTGACGGCATTTAGATGATCTAGGCTTTGCACTCGTCTGGTGGGTAGACATTTTTACTGCAATAAAGAAATCCGAGTTGAAACACGGAAAACTAACAAAACACAAATATTAAGTTAATACTTATCCTGTGTAATTCAATCTGTAGCAGATTAGTCTATATAATAAAAAGAAGCAAATAGCTGAAAATTAACATCCCAACAATACGTATCCGAGTCGAAACACGGAAAACTAACAAAACACAAATATTAGGTTAATACTTATCCTGTGTAATTCAAACTGTAGCAGAATAGTCTATATAATAAAAAGAAGCAAATAGCTGAAAATTAACATCCAACAATACGTATATCCTGAGAAAACAGTAAAAATCTTCAGAGGAATTTCAAACGCTTTCCAATATGGCGGCCAACGAGAGAAGGACGAATCACCAAACGACACTGCTATGGTACATACTAAACCACGGACTCGGCCAAATCCAAACGTCCATTTTTCTTGGTCGTTGGCTTGAGTCCTGCGGCCTCCCGAGTTAGCATTCAGTCCCACATGGTAAGCTATTGTACTGCAATAAAATGATCATTTACAACCGAGGGCCTACAAACCAAAGCCATTAAAACTCTTCCTTAATTGGAATCCAGTAGTACAACTACCTGCATGTCCAAAAATAAAACAATAATTATGATTATGATCATGGGAAAACAAGTAAAGCAACTCCTCTACAACACTATCAGAGTCAATGACAAAGACTTTTTTCACTGTGTACTGTAAGAGAGTACTGTAGTATGTATTTGACACTGTCATGGCAAATGAAAGTCAATGAATTCACACAACTAGTTCAATATCACAGTTCTAATCTGATCTTTTCTCCCACTGTTCTGTCATTACTATTTCTGCCATCTATAATCAACATGCAATATAATAGCAGTATAAGTCAATGCATGACAACAACTTTAAACAAGACAATGTAAAAGCAGGCTATCAGTAGAATGAAAGGCCATAAAAATGCTGTTATACCTGACAGAAAGGTATCAGAAATCAAAATGTATTTTGTCACTTTGGTCTAGGTAGATTTTAAATTTGTAATTGAATGAAATCTGCTGAGTTGTTACAGAGTTACTGAACTATAAAAATGTGGGAACTTAATGACGGGCACATGAGGGAAATCCTGAGAAGCATGACACAGTAGAACCAGTGTCCAAGAATCAAAGTCCAACTTGAAACTAAAAGGAGTATGTCATTATTCTGTCACTGTGCATACTTCACACAACCAACATATGCAGAGCCTTTTCAAAATGAAACATCAACATGTTTGTGATCAAGGCACTAAGTATACAATTTCACATTAGTTGTTCATTTGTCCATCTGAAACACCAGCATTAACTGAGACATGCAATGAAATTACTCCTGTCCAAAATAAAAACTCCACGATGCACTGTAAATGCAGTGTGGATTTTAGTTCTGTAGCTTCTTGTTCACAAGTCTATTGCAAATTAACAAATTCAGTCAGCATGACTTGAATCAGATATAACTACATTTTTTGCCTCAAGTGATGAGGACTGTAACACGAGTTTCTTTGTCTAGCTAGATCACTTTGGTACATTTACATTCAGCATGATGTTTCCATCTTTTGCAGAACCAGTGTTACTGTGTTCAGTCCATTTTTAACAGCCATCTGTGTTTGCAGCATGAAAAGCATTTTTAAACTGCATGTTTTTGCGGCTTCCCAATGTTGGGTTTAAATAAAGTTGTCTGTATGCCCTTTTCTTGATTTACATGATGCATGATAATATTAGAGTCTAGAATGATTTCTCACAAAAACAGTGAGTGGATCTCATGCCTGAGTGTTATAATTTGCATGTGGATGCAGCTTCCCATTATCTCTGTGTTGTTCAGTTAGTTCCCCAGTGGTTCTATATGGTGTGATGTTGTAGTTTCTGCTGGTCTGTCATAAAAGCAGTGAGGGGGTCATGTGATGTGTCCATTTCACTCGCCTGCTCATCCTCTTCTTCCTCCACGTCCCCACTTTCTGCTAAATACAACATAGCTAGTGTTAAAATAACCCTTCAATCCTTTATATCACAGTGGAGACTCAGATTCAGGGTAATCAACGATTCCACAGGTGGAGATCCGAATCGGATTGGAACTGAAAGTGCACAAGACAAATGAAAACTTAACACCTACAATATACCTTAAAGGGATTATCTACTCAGGAAACAGATATTCATTTGAGTAGGTAAAGCTTCAAAAGGAACAATCATTTAAATCAGTAACAGATCATCAGTTAAGTGCATTTCACTCACCCTCAATCTCATTTCAATTAATCCTAACTTAGGCAAACAGTCATTTCCAAGTTAATCGAAGTAGATCAACAGTTAATCACATTTTACTGACTCCCATCTTATTCGACTTTTTCCCAACTTAAATGAGAACAATCATTTCTGAGTCAAGCCTAGTAAATCAAAAGTTTAATGCATTTCTTTGACCCTCCCTCTTACATAAACGTAAATAAAAACAGTTTTTTTTTTGTTATTCATGTTATAACAATTACAAGTTGATACAGTGACGTCCTCATTTACTTTTTTCCAGTATAAGCTTAGCCTTCTAGAATAGTAAAGTTATTTAAAACAATATGATAATATAGGATGCCCGAAATCCCATGGCAGCCATCTTGGTTTTCAAAAGGAGGCCAAAAATATTCCTTGGCAAGATTTTGTAATGATGAGCATATCCTGCGAATTTGAGATCTCTACCTAATATACCTTTTGCTGTAGAAGAGTCACAAACTGCTTCCTGAAAGTCGAAAAACACCCATGGCAGCCATCTTGTTTTTCAAAATGAGGCCAAAAATATTCCCAGGCAAGATTTTGCAATGATGAATACATCCTGCAAATTTGAAAACTCTACCTATAATACCTTACCCTTCCCTCTAGGGGGCCGCGGCAGCAGTGTTTACAAATGTAAGTAGACGTAGCGCATCGGAGAACCATCACTTAACCTTGAAGGAGGAGCACAAGGTGAAATCTGACCACATCAAAAGATTCTTAGCCTATGATTTCCAATCGGTTGGCGTGACATTGCAAACCTCTAGGAACACAAATAAGTGAGTTATAGTCACTTTTAATTTTGACTATCCTCGTTTGACCTTGAAGGACCAAGGTCGAATCCCACCACATCACAAGATTCCCAACCGATGATTTCCTATAGGCTGGTTTACCATCCTAAACCTCTAAGACCAATAATAAGCGTGTTATAAGCACTTTTAGGTTTGGCTATCCTCATTTGACCTTGAAGGAGGAGCCCAAGTTCAAATCTAACCACACCAAAAGATTCCCAGCCCATGATTTCCTACAGGTTGGTTTACCATCCCAAATCTCTAGGACCAATAATGAGTGGGTTTTAAGCACTTTTTAAGTTTGCCTATCCTCGTTTGACCTTGCAGGAGGGGTCCAAGGTCAAATCTGACCACAGCAAAAGATTCCCAGCCCATGATTTCCTAAAAGTTGGTTTACCATCCCAAACCTGTATGACAAATACTAAGCGAGTTACAAGCACTTTTAAGTTTGGCTATCCTTGTTTGACCTTGAACGAGGGGTCCAAGGTCAAATTTGACCATATCAAAAGATTCCCGGCCCATGATTTCCTATAAGTTGGTTTCACATTGCAAATCTCTAGGACCAATAATAAGCGAGTTATATACACTTTTAGGTTTGGCTATTCTCGTTTGACCTTGAAGGAGAAGCCCAAGGTCAAATCCGACCACACCAAAAGATTCCCAGCCCATGATTTCCTATAGGTTGGTTTACCATCCCAAACCTCTAGGACCAATAATAAGCGAGTTATAAGCAGTTTTAGGTTTGGCTATCCTTATTTGACCTCGAAGGAGGGATCCAAGGTCAAATCTGACCACACCAGAAGATTCCCAGCCCATGATTTCCTATAAGTTGGTTTCACATTGCAAATCTCTAGGACCAATAATAAGCGAGTTATATACACTTTTAGGTTTGGCTATCCTCGTTTGACCTTGAAGGAGAAGCCCAAGGTCAAATCCGACCACACCAAAAGATTCCCAGCCCATGATTTTCTATAGGTTGGTTTACCATCCCAAACCTCTAGGACCAATAATAAGCGAGTTATAAGCAGTTTTAGGTTTGGCTATCCTTATTTGACCTCGAAGGAGGGATCCAAGGTCAAATCTGACCACACCAGAAGATTCCCAGCCCATGATTTCCTATAAGTTGGTTTACCATCCCAAACCTGTACGACAAAAAATAAGCGAGTTGTGAGCACTTTTAAGTTTGGCTATCCTCGTTTGACCTTGAAGGAGGTCAAATCTGACCACACCAAAAGATTCCCAGCCCATGATATCCTATAGGTTGGTTGACCATCCCAAACCTCTAGGGCCAATAATAAGGGAGATAGAAGCACTTTTCATGACTGCAAAAAAAAAAAACTCCCGTGGCGGCCATCTTGTTTTTCAAAATGAGGCAAAAAATATTTCCAATCAAAATTTTGTAATGCGGAACATATTGTGCGAATTTGAGATCTCTACCAATAATACCCTTTGCTCTAGGGGGCCAACAAAAGTCCTTGCTTTAAGTGGAATAAACGTCCCTAGCGGCCATCTTGTTTTTCAAAATGAGGCCAAAAATATTCCCAGGCAAGATTTTATGGTTATGAATATTTCCTGCAAATTTGAGGTCAACAATAGCAAAGGTCAACAAAATGGATGCTGGTACTCCATCATGTATTCAACCTCCAAAGCCCTTTGCAATAGTTTCCATACAATATAGTCAGCATTGAGTGTGAAAATATCTCCAAAAAGGCCAAAAATGGCCTTGGTGAGATACTTTGGCAGTCTGTGTATGACCTTCAATAAAGAGCTTCAAGGTCAAATTTCTGCATGCTAACAGAGGACATATATATGTATTATATACCAGCCATAGGATGATCTAACTTTCTGTATATGAGAACTGGACCAAAATGTGAAAAAAATGGCCAAAATCTGACCTTTAAGAGGCCACCAGTGACCTTGAAATTGAAGGTCAAGGTCACAAAACAATAGCGTTCATGGCATTGCCCATATATACCCACATACCAAATTTGAAAGGTCTAACTGAAATATTTTTAAGTTATCGCATCCGAAAGGAAATCTCTGTGGCTGCAGTGGTGTGACCGTACTGAATCCTAAGTATCCCCGACTTTCATCCTGGGATACAATAATCAGTTAAAGCAATCCATAAGGCTTTGTGATAACAGAAACATACTTCAAATATGGCAGTGGAAAACATTCTAGCAGAGCGAAGTTCAAAGGTCACACCAAGGTCAAACCATAACTTTACACACCTCCGCCCTCCAACCAATATACCTACTTAATAACAACTTCCTACACCTTGACACTGCACACCTACACCCCTCAACTAATGTGCCTATCGAGTATAATCTTCCTACACCCTACAGTTTCCAAGATATAGCCTGGACAAGATTTGTAGCACCACCTTGTGCCTGCCCACTAGACTGCCTAGCTGGACACCATGGGTAAAAAAAATACTCAACCTTTCAAGGCAGTGGGCTATAAACTGAAGTTCTCATAGTAGAATTTTTTTTCAGAATTTTAGCTGCTAACTGAAACCACATTTTGTGGGAATTTAACATGCAATACTTGACTTTGATAACTTCCACTTTAATATAACAAACACAGCTACTACCTTGGTTTGTTTTCTTTACTGCTAGATTTAACTGAGTAGTCTCATCAATTTCGTCCTCAGGAACTCTCTGAAAATGCATGTATATCAAAACCATTATGTAATAGCTGCACTGACTGTGCTCTATTTTGTCCATGAGCAAAATTGTGTCATCTGTAAAGCCTCCATCGTGGTTTTAAAAAAAAACAATTGAAATGTAGGGCTCTAACATAAATTTGTACATGTAATACACCTGATACAGTTAATGTATGGTAAAGTTACTCTCAGCCATATGGCAAATTCAGGCGCTTCATAATTTCCAATTTAACCTTTTCAGAAAAGCAAATTTCACTTCTGCCTTTGCAAAAATCTAGAAGAGCTTTTTCATGCAAAAGCAATTGCAGTTTTTGCATCAACTGACCATTCTCCTATGTTATGCCACTGCTGCGGCCACTTAAGTTTTAACTTATATGTGTGATAACTAGTGCAAAATGTTTTCATGGATTTCATTCAAATTTGGCACACATATGTATTTGGGCCAGGAGAGGAAACCTAAATCAAAGGGACCTTAGACTCCCAACATTAAAGAACTTATGGCCACCTTAAAGACGGAAATGGACTTTTGTGCCACTTTAAGCAATGTAGTCCCGAAACGATGTCACCCATGCAGCTAAAATTTCACCTGAAAACACATTAATATGTACTATTCACATGTCACCTGGGGACTTTTTTCTGTACTTTTCACACATTCTACCTTAGAATTTAGAAATAATAAATCTGATTAGCCTCAAACTACACTAAATATGTCACCTATTTTTGGTCTTTGGCTGTGAAAAATGTCACCTTAAAGTTTCTAAAATGCCCATAGGGACCCAGTATTATACTTTATGACCCCTTTTTCTTAGAAACTATTTTACTTGGCTTTCCACAATTTTCTATATATATTAACCACAATATCCTCATCCCAAGTTGGTTGTGAGATCAATCAGGTCATAAATGATTGGAGATTTGTGAGATATATAACATAAGATTGGCAGCATTTACAATTTTTTAGCAATATTGGAAAAATAATGCCATTTCAACAGCTTTTACAGGCATTTTAGAGGTTTTACTGTTCTCAGTTTTATGACACTTTACAATCTAGGTTGACATCTGCAATGTTGGCACTCAAAACGGATTGAAATGAATTAGGATCAATCTTCTTCAATCCCTAATCCCTGTCAACGCACTGTAGTGTGAGGCTGGTATATATTATGAGCATTGGATAATTATTTGCAGATCATAAAGCAGGAACCTACAATTCCCAAAGCTTCTGTTCCGTTTCTTGTGTTCATGCCGTTCCTTATTTTTGTAAGAAAGTTCACGGGGAAGGGGTCGGTTATGTTGTCATCTGTGAAATTTGATGGGGGGGGGGGGGGGGGGGGGGGGCTTCAGGACGTACTTCTGTTTGTTTACCTTTGTAAAGTGTTTATCAGTGAAAAAATGATATGTGTATGTGTGTATGTTTGCCATTTCAGTATATAACTCTACTAAGCATTTTGGCCTCAGTTTTGCTTATGATGCTCCTGTGATATGGAATGATTTGCCTGATGATGTACATTCGGCCACCTCTCTCCAATCATTCAGAAAGAAGCTCAAAACCTATCTCTTTGGAGAAGCTGATCGACTCTAATTTCTGCTTTTATTAGTTTCTCTCTGTGGCGCTGATCCCTGCTATGTCTCAGGTTAATGATTATCGGTTTCCGGTTTTTCTGTTTGGTGCGCCTAACGTCTGTCTTTTGATGGAGATTAAGTGCTATAAAAATACTATAAAAATTAGTCATGTGCACATAAATGTTGTATAAATACATATCATGATTTCTTCAAATATGGAAGAACAATAATTGTTAAAGAACCTTATACTTGGTTTACTGTCCGATAAAGACGCAAATATGCCTTTATTTAGCAATAAAATAATCAAAAATTCTATATATAAGTGAAGATGTTAAGATATACTCACAACATTTTATAATTTTTAATCTCTCCAGTATAAAATTAAAGGCATACAAAGTGGGTAAAACTGTTTTGGGTTTACTTTGTTAGAATGTACAATTGTACATTAAATCATTTAAATATTTGGAAAAAAGATCATACTTATCATTGCATATAAGATAATACAAAATGTTTTATAACAATGATGGCAAACAAAAAAACTGGGCCACCCACAAAAATACCCAATCAAAGCCTTTGGCATGAAAGATGGCCTGTCTGGGGACATGTTGGCGTGACCATCAAGTCAGTGTTATCAAGTTTATTTAAGTGCATAATGACTTATTCCACTGATAATTTAATGGGGTAAAAATTGAAGCAACTAACAAATTAATACGGTATATATTTTATTTTATTGTACAATAATAACAAACTTCATCACTAAAGTTTCAATGGATTAATTACACTTCAAGTTTATGGTAACAATGATAATCAGTTAGCATCTGATTTAATCACTTCACTTAAGCTGATGGTCACTGAAATTTAAAAAGGTTATACAACATAAAAATATACTCTTGTGTTTTTATTTTCTTCAAAACACAAGTTATGACACTTTGTTAACAATGACAATAATTTTATTTGTAAAATATACACAAGCGTGCCTCCACACACACACTCACCCCCACACACAAATGAAAAAATAGCCAGCCTTGGCAGGCAAGAACCCCAGTCCGCGGGTACAACTAAATGGGCAAACAATATTGAGATTCTGGAAAATCTTAGGAACAACTTCAGTTGTAAGAAGTACACAGAACCCACAAGATGTTGTCAGATGTACAAACTTTCATGTAGTTGAAGAAGGGGGAAAACTTATATATTTTATTCAGTCATAATGCGAGTTCCAAGCCCAAGGACCAGTAATATATAAAAGATATATGGCCATATTAGTATGGAGCAGGGGTCAAAGGTCAAATTTGACACTTGCAAAAGATTCACAGGCCATGATTTCTTGGGAGAATTTCCCTATTTTGTAGCCCTAGAACCAATTATAAGGAAGATATAAGGCCAAATTTGACACTTGCAAAAGGTTCGCAGGCCATGATTTCCTCTAAGTTGTTTCATATTTGGAAGCCCTAGAAGCAATAATAAGGGAGATATAAGAGCTTTATAGTATCACTTGACCTTGAAGAAGGGGGTCAGAGGTCAACTTTGACACTCGCAAAAGATTCATTGGCCTTGATTTCCTATAAGTTGTTTTCTCTTTCCAAACCCCAAGGACTAATGATAAGGGAGATAGAAGGCCTTTTTAATAGCACCCCTTTTTCACTGAAGAAGTTTAAGACCAAAAAGCATTTAAAGCATTGCCATGGCAACAGCTGTTGTCAGATACCCTCCAAATGTTAAGCAGCTCTAGATCCTCTTGGGGTTGACATATCCTGAAAATTTGGTGAAAATACATGCATTCGTTTAGGCTGTGGAACACCCACAAACTTTAAGACCCAGAAATATTAAAAGCATTGCCATGGCAACAGTTGTTGCCAGATATGCCCAAAAACCTGCTGAGCTCTAGATCCTCTTTGGGTACAAATAATTTGAAAATTTGGTGAAAATCCGTTCATGGGTTTAGGTTGTGGAAAGCCCTCAAGAGTTTATGCCTGCTGCCTCTGCCACCCGAAAGGCGCAGGGGATGACTATAACCCCCGCCTTTATATGCTGGGGTTAAAATTGCCAATGTAAAGTACTGCAGAAAAATGTTACTTGTGCACGTCAATTTAGACGTTTGTTTTGAAATGCAAAGGTTATTGTCACAGTTATTGTTTTTAATTTCAAATTTTAAGTAACCTGTGCATTATAAATGTATCACGTTCATTTATGTTTGACTGCCATAAACAAAGTCCAGGTAGTTCAGGAAACTTTGATGTTTGCTTTTGTTTCTAACTGGAGGCTCATTAACAACTATTGGAGTAATCCTGTTGGACACAATGCTCACTCTTGTTCTCTCTGAAACCATTGAAATACCTGTGCTTTCTTTCACCACTTGGGGGGCATTTTCTATAGAAGGTTTCAGCGATAATACTGTCGGAGGTGTAACATGCAACAATTTAACCTCATCGTTGTCTGCAAAACTCTCCTCTTTTATATAGGATAATGTTGTGGTATTTACAGAAGTGGGGTATAGCTTATTTTTTTGGCTCTTGAGCCTTAGGATATCTACATAACTTGTTGCCACAAATATCCCTACAAGGCCAAATGTGAAATACCACCCATAACAGAACCAAAAAGCATTAAATGGGTAGAGAAGATAGACACAGGGTGCATAAATTAGAGTTTGAAGAGAAATGTACAGATCTCTGCATGGAGCAACTTCATTCTCAATGCTGTAAATAACAAGAGCGGTGTAGGAATTCATCATCTCAATTATACTGTCTATGCTCTCATTCAGAAGTGGCTGTAGAATTGTATCTGTAGAACTATTCAGCAGAATTTCAGCTTCTGATATGTTATATAGAGCTGTTGTTATGTTTGGATCACTTGCCAGATGTTTTGCCAAATCTGTTGCTTCTCTGAGATCCATCCAAGCTTTATCTACTTCAAAAAGAACCATTTTTTCCAGTTCCAGAATAACATCAGCTTCTGCCTCTAGCTGTTGACTTATGTAACTCATATTGTGACTGGGTAGATTCTTCAAAATTCTGGATGCCTCTAATAAATCAGAGTGAAGTCCACCGATATCAAGGGAAACTAAACCTTTTTCTAATTCACTAGTATATGTCTCAAATGCTATCAGTGATGTGTTACTGTATAACTGATGGAGCCTATTTTCTAAGTCTGGTAAAAATATATCAATATACGGTATCCCAATACTTATGCTTCTTATATCATCTAGAGAGTCATAGATCCCTGTATCTGAAAGATCAAGGTACTGACTCACATTAAATCCATTTTCTGCCAGGTTCAAAGAGGTGTAGATTGCCTTGTCTTCAGAACATTTTTCCATCAACTGCTTGCCACTGATGATGTAACTCAATTCAAACTCATTCTTTGTGATGGTTTCTATTATAGTCATGGTATCATCGTAACCTACTGCATGGCGGCAAGCTAAAACCTCAAGACCTCCACCAGCTGTGAAGGTCAGAGTCGTAATCAGAATGAAGATCCAGCCAAATATAAGGAAGAATGCAATAGAAGACATGAGCAAATTGGCAGCATATTTGGCAGTTCTAGGGCCACAGAAAATTCCAAGAATCAGCCCCAGTATATTAAGCACAACAACAAGCAATGCCAGGCTGGTCACTGTCCCGACTACTGCACTGTAATATGGAGCATACTCATCCAAATATTTGGTTTGGAAATCTTCTACAGCAGCTGTTACCTGTGAAACAGAAACATCTGACAAAGTGGCATTTACCTGCTGTACCACTGAGTCTATTTCTGTCTCTAAGTTACTAATTAAACCTCTGAAGGAATCTGAAAGATTAGAGAATGAACTTTCAATCCCCATGGTAACATTTTCCCATAAGTTTATCCCCTGAATGACATCATCAGAAATATTTCTGTCGATTTCTGAGTTGATTACAGAAATAATGTGTGACATATCTTCAACAGTACTGAAATTAGCCCTTGCTTCTAGATTGTCAAGTTTCCCTTTTATTGTATAGCAGATATCCTCCTGAGTCAGGGCAATACATTCATCTACAAGTGGGCCAATGGTATTTCTTGAGTTTGTGAAATTTTGATTCAACTGACTAATATCATCTTCTAATAAGACCGTTAAGTTCTGCATTATTGAGAGGTAATCACTGAGATGCGGCAGTTGATCTATGTAAATATTTACTGCACTCAATGCTGGTTCAAACCCTGATTCTGTTTCAAGTCCTTCAACTACAAAACTGGGCCAACCATCAACAAAAGCAACTAGTTCCTCACTTGTTCCATTTAAAGGGTCATACAAAGCATCTTTAATGTCATTCAAGGAATTCTTTAAGTACTTTTCTATATCATCTATGGACTGTATTAAATCTTGAGTCATCAGGCTTTCTCCTGATAACTCATTTTTAACACTTGCACTCAGAACAAATGACAGTACTACCATGGTAAACATGGTTATGAGAAGTGGTAACAGGATGCCAATGCACACCCTGGTTTTACATTTGCTCGGTGGTTTCACTGGTTTTGGTTGAAGACTATAAAAGTCTCTGCAGCAAAGACACTGTGGTTTACAGCGACAAATTGAACGGCACCAGCAGTAGCAAAATCCCAGTATTGGGACACCAATCAACAAGAATACACCAACCAAAACTGCTGCAATAAAACCTGTGAAATACCCTGTCCAAGACTGCCAATTAGACAAGAAATCAATGTCGCTCCATTTCTGAATCTCATTGTCACTTATATAGTCCCCTATTGTTTGTACTTGTACTGCATCATTAAGAAACCACTGGTACAGTTTATATAATGGCTTCAAACCTCCAGTGCCAGGTCGACTCAGAGGAAGGTCCATCTTCAAATATATGTCACAAGATTTTTATTTACAGCAATTTCCTTATATTTTGATTAAGTTTCACGCTTTGACAGGGGACCTCTTCCAATATTGACTTTTGATATTGCAGACTATTTCTTAAAACTTTCATGTGTTGCTCAGTTTTTCACAGTACTTTTAAACTTTGTTCATTTCTAATTTAATATTGCTGTATCTATCAGTCTTCCTCCAAAACAAAACTTTATATTTGTACTTGTATTTTATTGGTATTTGTGTCCGTTTTAAAGTTTACAGAGTGAACTGCTAACATTACCGGTTATTTTTCTTTCAAAGGACTCATTTTTTACATGTGCACAACTTATAGCTAAGCTGATCTGCATCAGGACAGTAAATTGACAAATTGAATGTTTTCAAAGTGCAAGCCTTTTTCTAATGAAATGCTACCTCAAAGTTTCACTGCTGTTATCTGATATATATATCCACAGTTATGTAGAGTCATGACCAGCATAATTACACCAGAGATACACCACTCCAGTAGTAATTATTTATGGCACCACTCTCAAAACAGTAACTTGTGCAGCACTCTTAAGTACCTTAATAAACAATTAAAGTGTTATCTCAATTTTATATCGTATAAATCTGTTTTGTCTTAACAACACTCTTCAATATCACAATAAACTACAAAAATCTTATTTAGAGTTTACATCTTATAAATCTGTTTTGTCTAAGTATCAGTATAAATTTTTGGGGGTCTTAATAATTTATCGATAAATATTTTAATGTATTGTCTAATGAACAAACCTAATTGGATTAAATCACTGTTGCTATTCTTTTAAACTGGAACTAATTAATATTTAATGGGGCCTTTCATCACAAAGTTGTTATTAAACATACATGTAGTCTGATGGATGATATGGAATTTGGTTTTTTACAGAAAGAATATATTTCACCCAATATCAATGATGAAATATAATCCCTGTTATTACACCACTTACTTTGTCAGCTATTATTGTAAGTTTTAACACTGTTTTGGAAATGTGACACAATAGAAAGTTGAAACATATTTGTACTCGTGGTATAATACAAGTTAAATAGTTTTCAGCTTTTAAGTGCTCAAAGACAGACTCATGGTATATTTCATGAAAGGAATATATCATTTTTGCTGTAAATTTGGGATCGTAAATTTTTTCCAGGTGATATTTAATCCTAGATTTATAACGATAAAGATACACTGTAGTAAACTATAATTGGCTATAGATAGGGACATTCATATGTTGTATATCTTTGAGGCATTTTATGCCTCTGAAAATTCATTGCTATTTAATATTTTTATAAGATAAATATGCTTAAGATAATCGTATTTGTGAAATCCTTTATTGTTCCATTATAAAAACTAGATTGGGCCAACTCGGCGCCAACATATCCCCAGACAGGTCATCACTCACGCCACAGGTTTTGATCGGAAATTTTTTAAAACATAATTACCCATTATTATATGAACTTCAGCACATCAATCTACTCTGTTTATATCTCCCCAAGGAAGATGGTGTATCCCCAGACGCCGAATACATAACTCAAATTATATTTTCAATCTTCCTGCAATGATAACTCTAAACCTATTTTCAAAGTATTTAAATGATTGATGATTGAATGTCCATTCTAAAATAATAATCCCAAAAGAGCATATCTGTTTCTATATTTGTTGACAAATAAAATATTATTTTTAACTCAACTCATCATATTTTTCAATCTTCCTTCAAAGTATTTAAATGATTGATGATTCAATGTCCATTCTAAAATTCATAATCCCAAAAGCGCATATCTGTTTCTATATTTGTTCACAAATAAAATATTATTTAAAAAAAAATTGTTTATATTATTATTTTATTATATTATTTTTAGAATTTGCAAATTGTTTTCAGTTATTCATTTCCTCTATACCTATATATGTGGTCTATATATATGCAACCTAAATATGTGACACAATCTCAGTTCTGACTCCCCTTTGTGTTATATGTAATGAAGCCCACCACCTCCCACCCCCACCCCTCTCCCCTTCTCCACACCTCTCTCACTATTACACAAGATCTGCAACCCCATTGAGTTCTTTGTTTCTCATCTGATATCATTAAATACCATTGTTTATTTAGTGTCACTCAATATAGCTGGAGGTCCCAGAGGTGGGTGGGGGGAATCCGGGTGGGGGATGTGGGTTGAGCATAAATGGTAAACAAACAATCTATATAAAAGGGGTACTCAAATACAAAAAGAATTGAGAATTTTAAGTATGTGATTATCAACTGAAATGAGTTCATAACTGTAGGAGCTGTGCCAAAATTAACTGAGGCAAGTTGAATAAAACTGGGCTAGTTGAGGGTTAAAAATCCCCTAGTTTTACTACATAAGGATATAATTTCATTAATATTGGGACTTAAAGCTCACTTAAAGTGTCCATTTTGTCTACTTGAATATGTTTAACCAGTTTCATTTTAAAAAGTGAAAAACTCAGCAAGCAGAGGTATAACACACAAAAATAAGTTCTTAAAAGACTAAGATAGCCATAACATTATTAATATTCAAAATTTAAATAGACAGGCATTTCCTTTTAAAAATTCAAAGATTTCAGCTGTATACCCCACATCGTTTGACAGTTACTGGGCTTTAAAGTGGCATAATATCCATAAATTGGGTTTCTGTGGGCATTTTACAATTGTTAAAGAGACCTTAGCAATTAAACTACAGATCTGAAACTTTTTGGGGGACATACATAACAAACAAAAATTATATATAATACAGTTTAAGACTTGTCACACTAAGCATTTCCAAATAACAGGGCAAAATACGGAAAAAATGTCAAAAAAGGCACTTGGGCGAGTGTCTATGGCCCTCATACACAGGTTAAATGTCTACTAAAAACCTTGATTTTCGGCATATGTAAAAAGGACATAATAATGCATTCCCAGATGGGATTTCAGCTCCATCAATCACATAGTTTAACAGTTACAGGGCTTAAAGGTGGTAAAAAGTCCAAATATTGGGTCATTGTGGGCCTTTTAGAGATCTCGATGTGGCTTTCAAATTAAAGCTTCAGACTTAAAATTTGTTACATACTAAGATTACACATAGAATATGTATCTAATAAAGTTTGAAACTTCTCAGACTTACCATTTCCAAGTTACAGAGCAAAATATGTGAAAAATGTCTTAAAAGGGTCACTCAGGTGGGTGTTTAAGGTCCTCATACACAGGTTAAATGTCTACTTGAAGCCTTGATTTTTGGCACATGTAAAAAGAACATAATAATGTATTCCCAGATGAGATTTCAGCTCTATCAGTCACATAGTTTAACAGTCACAGGCCTTAAAATTGGCAAAAAGTCCAAATATTGGGTCTTTATGGGGCCTTCTAGAGACCTAAATGTAGCCTTCAAATTAAAGCTTCAGACTTAAAATTTGTCACATACTAAGATTACACATAGAATATGCATCTAATACAGTTTGAAACTTCTTAGACTTACCATTTCCAAGTTACAGGGAAAAATATGTGAAAAATGTCTAAAAATGGTCACTCGGGTGGGGATTTATGGTCCTCATACACAGGTTAAATGTCTTCTTAAAGCCTTAATTTTTGGCACATATAAAAATAACATACTAATATCTTCTCAGATAGGATTTGAGCTCTATCAGTCACATAGTTTGACAGTCACAGGGCTTAAAAGTAGCAAAAAGTCCAAATATTGGGTCTTTGGGAGCCTTTTAGAGACCTCAATTTGACCTTCAAAATTAAAGCTTCAGACTTAAAATCTGTTACATACTAAGATTACACACAGAATATATATCTAATACAGTTTGAAACTTCTCAGACTTACCATTTCCAAGTTACAGGGAAAAAGATGTGAAAAATGTCTTATAAGGGTCACTCGGGTGGGTGTTTATGGTCCTGATACACAGGTTAACTGTCTATTAAAGGCCTAAATGTTGGGGCACATATAAGAAAACACATAGATATATTCCCAGATGATATTTAACTTAGATGAGAGACATAGTTTGAAAGCTACAGTGCTTGAAAGTGGCAAAAAGTGCATAAATTGGGTCTCTGTGGGCACTTTTGAGACCTTAAGTCGACCCCTTTGGGTAAACCTACAGCCCTAAAATTTTCTACAGACAAGGATTACATATCAAAGTTATACCTAGCGCAGTTTGAGACTCATCAGAATTATCACTTCCAAATTATAGGGCAAAATATGTGTAAAGTATAGCAAAAAATCCCTAAGTGGGGGTATTTATGGGCCTCAAACACAATTTTCTCCTCAACTTAAAGTCATGATTTTCGGCACATGTACTAAGAACATATTAATGTGTTGTCAGGTAAAATTTCAGCCAGCTGAGCATCATAGTTTGTGACCTACAGGGCTCTAAGTGGCCAAAAGTGCAATTTCTGACCTTAAGGTGGCCATAAGTTCTTTTTTACTGGGAGTTTAAGGTCACCTTAAAATAGGGATCTTCCTTTGGGCACCCTTAACATGTGTACCAAGTTTGAAAAAAAAATATTAATTTGTTTTTGAGTTATCGCGTCCACAAGGAAATTTCTACGGCGGCGGCGGCGGCGCGACGGACCTGAATCCAATATATCCCCGACTTTCGTCTGGGGATATAAAAATACACAGTCATGTTGTCAGAGGTTATTGTTAACATTTTTAACTAACAGATGACTCTATATCTGAATATCATGAAAGCCCAAGTTTTTTACATATTAAGGCTTTTTCCATTCTGTCTAAACAGACAAGGCTTTCTTCCAAGGCTCTTCTTCCACCAACCTAAAGATAAATGTCCTTATTTGAATTGTTTACCCCAAAAAGATTTACTGTAAGCATATCCCTTGATGAAAAGAAATTAATACATCTTGAAATCCCTTATCAATCTTTTCACTCAGTGTGCAGACACCTTATGTAACACAAAGATATTAACACACAAAGCACAGTGGGGCATCAGTGACCAGTGAGACTTGCCATGAATCTGCCTCCAGATTGATATCAAACAGAAGCAAATACAGAGTTGGAGGAGAAAAAAAAGAGAACTCATTTTTTTTTTCAATTAGCTGTAGATACATAAAATACTGTACAAGAAAATCTGTTTATGAGAAAGTGTTTTTTTTCCAGTCATCTTATCTTCTGAAAGAAGTCAAGTCTATACATTTGACCAATTTACATAGTGTATGTGAATAAGTAGCTACATCAGCAACTCCTGCTGCTAAACAAAAGCTGAATTAATTAAAGCTTTTTTTCCCAAAAAAGAGAAGTCATGTCCATACAATTCCACAAGAATGGAATCAGAAGAATGTGGGATTTTTTAATGTGCCTAAAATTGGGAATTTATATTACACGATCACTTATCAGCTGCAAAATCTTAACTAGATTGGGCCAACTCAGCGCCAACATATCCCCAGACAGGTCATCACTCATGCCACAGGTTTTGATCGGGAATTTTTTATTTAATCCATTTGTTGTATGCCATAAATATTGGGAAAAGTTATATGAACTTCAGCACATCAATCTACTAAGTTTATATCTTCCCAAGGAAGATGGTGTATCCCCAGACGTCGAATACATAACTCAACAGATCATATTTTCAATCTTCCTGCAATGATAACTCTGAACTTATTTTCAAAGTATTTAAATGATTGATGATTGAATGTCCATTCTAAATTAATAATCTCAAAAGAGCATATCTGTTTCTATATTTGTTGACAACTAAAATATTATTTTTAACTCAACTCATCATACTTTTCAATCTTCCTGCAAAGGCTAACTCTGAACCTATTTTCAAAGTATTTAAATGATGGATGATTGAATGTCCATTCTAAATTCATAATTCCAAAAGCGTATCTCTGTTTCTATATTTGTTCACAAATAAAATATTATTTAAAAATCATATATTATTTATATTATTATTTTATTATATTATTTTTAGAATTTGCATTGTTTTTCAGTTATTCATTTCCTCAATTCCTATATATGTGGTCCATATATATGCAACCTAAATATGTGACACAATCTCAGTACAGACTCCCTTTGTCGTAGATAATTAGATAATGAAGCAAACACCACCTCCCACCCCCACCCCACCTCTCTCCCCTTCTCCACACCTCTCTCACTATTACAGAAGATCTGTATACCTTTGTTTATTTAGTGTCACTCAATAGCTGGAGGTCCCAGAGGTGGGTGGGGGATGGGGGGTGGGACTACAAAGAGATGGAGTGCTGCAGCACAAATGGTAAACAAACACTTAAAATATAAAAGGGGTAATCAAATACAAAAAGCTCAGTTAATCTTATCACTAAAATAAAATCAAATATATAAACTAGAGGATCGCTCGCAAAAAAAAAGATAATGTTTTTGCATAGCAAAAACAAAGCGTCCCGAAAAGGATATAAAGGTGAGTGCTAAAGTATTAAGAAAATGCTTCGTTTCTAGCCTTATACTGTTGTGGCAACCAAAGTCAGCGCAGTCTGCTCTATCTAGCCCGGTTTTCAAGATATAAGCATTTTTGTGTTTTGCAAAAAATTAAAAAATTAAAAATGTCCGCTATATTTGGTGAGACAAAAATATTTTGAAAATTGGCATGGCTACTCTGCAGAGATACCCAACAGGTCCAAAATTTTGTTGAGTTCACTCCATATAGCACGGTTTTCGAGATATAAGCATTTTTGTGTTTTGCAAAAACTTTGAAAATTCAAAATGGCCACCATTTTTGGGGAGACAAAAATTTTTGTCAAGACCACTGCCGTGGTGTGTATCTCCCGCCGAGCATTAAAGCAGAAGAAATAGCTTTTCCGAGATATTCACAATTTTTCATTTTCGTGTGTGAAAGGTCTTCCAAAAGTAGGTGAATGAGTTATTTGAGAAAAATTGGCTATCTGCAATACTATTAAGAGATAATTCACATTTACTCATTTTGAGTAGGTGAATAATTATCTATGGGTCTGAAACTTCACCAAGTGAAAGCTCTCCCAAAAGTAGGTGAATGAGTTATTTGAGAAAAATTGGCTATCTGCAATACTTTTAGAGATAATTCGCATTTACTCATTTTGAGTAGGTGAGTAATTAGCTATGGGTCTGAAACTTCACCATGTGAAAGCTCTCCCACAAGTAGATGAATGAGTATTTGATAAAAATTGGGTATCCGCAATACTTTTACAGATAATTAGCATTTACTCATTTTGAGTAGGTGAATAAATAGCTATGGGTCTGAAACTTCACAGAGTGAAAGCTCTCCCAAAAGTAGGTGAATGAGTTATTTGAGAAAAATTGGCTATCTGCAATACTTTTAGAGATAATTCACATTTACTCATTTTGAGTAGGTGAATAATTAGCTATGGGTCTGAAACTTCACCAAGTGAAAGCTCTGCCAAAAGTAGGTGAATGAGTTATTTGAGAAAAATTGAATGAGTTATTTGAGAAAAATTGGCTATCTGCAATACTTTTAGAGATAATTCGCATTTACTCATTTTGAGTAGGTGAGTAATTTCCTATGGGTCTGAAACTTCACCAAGTGAAAGCTCTCCCAAAAGTAGGTGAATGAGTTATTTGAGAAAAATTGGCTATCTGCAATACTTTTAGAGATAATTCGCATTTACTCATTTTGAGTAGGTGAGTAATTAGCTATGGGTCTGAAACTTCACCAAGTGAAAGCTCTCCCAAAAGTAGGTGAATGAGTTATTTGATAAAAATTGGCTATCTGCAATACTTTTAGAGATAATTCACATTTACTCATTTTCAGTAGGTGAGTAATTAGCTATGGGTCTGAAACTTCACCAAGTGAAAGCTCTGCCAAAAGTAGGTGAATGAGTTATTTGAGAAAAATTGGCTATCTGCAATACTTTTAGAGATAATTCGCATTTACTCATTTTGAGTAGGTGAGTAATTAGCTATGGGTCTGAAACTTCACCAAGTGAAAGCTCTCCCACAAGTAGATGAATGAGTATTTGATAAAAATTGGGTTTCCGCAATACTTTTACAGATAATTAGCATTTACTCATTTTGAGTAGGTGAATAAATAGCTATGGGTCTGAAACTTCACAGAGTGAAAGCTCTCCCAAAAGTAGGTGAATGAGTTATTTGAGAAAAATTGTCCTTATTTGAATTGTTTACCCCAAAAAGATTTACTGTAAGCATATCCCTTGATGAAAAGAAATTAATACATCTTGAAATCCCTTATCAATCTTTTCACTCAGTGTGCAGACACCTTATGTAACACAAAGATATTAACACACAAAGCACAGTGGGGCATCAGTGACCAGTGAGACTTGCCATGAATCTGCCTCCAGATTGATATCAAACAGAAGCAAATACAGAGTTGGAGGAGAAAAAAAAGAGAACTCATTTTTTTTTTCAATTAGCTGTAGATACATAAAATACTGTACAAGAAAATCTGTTTATGAGAAAGTGTTTTTTTTCCAGTCATCTTATCTTCTGAAAGAAGTCAAGTCTATACATTTGACCAATTTACATAGTGTATGTGAATAAGTAGCTACATCAGCAACTCCTGCTGCTAAACAAAAGCTGAATTAATTAAAGCTTTTTTTCCCAAAAAAGAGAAGTCATGTCCATACAATTCCACAAGAATGGAATCAGAAGAATGTGGGATTTTTTAATGTGCCTAAAATTGGGAATTTATATTACACGATCACTTATCAGCTGCAAAATCTTAACTAGATTGGGCCAACTCAGCGCCAACATATCCCCAGACAGGTCATCACTCATGCCACAGGTTTTGATCGGGAATTTTTTATTTAATCCATTTGTTGTATGCCATAAATATTGGGAAAAGTTATATGAACTTCAGCACATCAATCTACTAAGTTTATATCTTCCCAAGGAAGATGGTGTATCCCCAGACGTCGAATACATAACTCAACAGATCATATTTTCAATCTTCCTGCAATGATAACTCTGAACTTATTTTCAAAGTATTTAAATGATTGATGATTGAATGTCCATTCTAAATTAATAATCTCAAAAGAGCATATCTGTTTCTATATTTGTTGACAACTAAAATATTATTTTTAACTCAACTCATCATACTTTTCAATCTTCCTGCAAAGGCTAACTCTGAACCTATTTTCAAAGTATTTAAATGATGGATGATTGAATGTCCATTCTAAATTCATAATTCCAAAAGCGTATCTCTGTTTCTATATTTGTTCACAAATAAAATATTATTTAAAAATCATATATTATTTATATTATTATTTTATTATATTATTTTTAGAATTTGCATTGTTTTTCAGTTATTCATTTCCTCAATTCCTATATATGTGGTCCATATATATGCAACCTAAATATGTGACACAATCTCAGTACAGACTCCCTTTGTCGTAGATAATTAGATAATGAAGCAAACACCACCTCCCACCCCCACCCCACCTCTCTCCCCTTCTCCACACCTCTCTCACTATTACAGAAGATCTGTATACCTTTGTTTATTTAGTGTCACTCAATAGCTGGAGGTCCCAGAGGTGGGTGGGGGATGGGGGGTGGGACTACAAAGAGATGGAGTGCTGCAGCACAAATGGTAAACAAACACTTAAAATATAAAAGGGGTAATCAAATACAAAAAGCTCAGTTAATCTTATCACTAAAATAAAATCAAATATATAAACTAGAGGATCGCTCGCAAAAAAAAAAGATAATGTTTTTGCATAGCAAAAACAAAGCGTCCCGAAAAGGATATAAAGGTGAGTGCTAAAGTATTAAGAAAATGCTTCGTTTCTAGCCTTATACTGTTGTGGCAACCAAAGTCAGCGCAGTCTGCTCTATCTAGCCCGGTTTTCAAGATATAAGCATTTTTGTGTTTTGCAAAAAATTAAAAAATTAAAAATGTCCGCTATATTTGGTGAGACAAAAATATTTTGAAAATTGGCATGGCTACTCTGCAGAGATACCCAACAGGTCCAAAATTTTGTTGAGTTCACTCCATATAGCACGGTTTTCGAGATATAAGCATTTTTGTGTTTTGCAAAAACTTTGAAAATTCAAAATGGCCACCATTTTTGGGGAGACAAAAATTTTTGTCAAGACCACTGCCGTGGTGTGTATCTCCCGCCGAGCATTAAAGCAGAAGAAATAGCTTTTCCGAGATATTCACAATTTTTCATTTTCGTGTGTGAAAGGTCTTCCAAAAGTAGGTGAATGAGTTATTTGAGAAAAATTGGCTATCTGCAATACTATTAAGAGATAATTCACATTTACTCATTTTGAGTAGGTGAATAATTATCTATGGGTCTGAAACTTCACCAAGTGAAAGCTCTCCCAAAAGTAGGTGAATGAGTTATTTGAGAAAAATTGGCTATCTGCAATACTTTTAGAGATAATTCGCATTTACTCATTTTGAGTAGGTGAGTAATTAGCTATGGGTCTGAAACTTCACCATGTGAAAGCTCTCCCACAAGTAGATGAATGAGTATTTGATAAAAATTGGGTATCCGCAATACTTTTACAGATAATTAGCATTTACTCATTTTGAGTAGGTGAATAAATAGCTATGGGTCTGAAACTTCACAGAGTGAAAGCTCTCCCAAAAGTAGGTGAATGAGTTATTTGAGAAAAATTGGCTATCTGCAATACTTTTAGAGATAATTCACATTTACTCATTTTGAGTAGGTGAATAATTAGCTATGGGTCTGAAACTTCACCAAGTGAAAGCTCTGCCAAAAGTAGGTGAATGAGTTATTTGAGAAAAATTGAATGAGTTATTTGAGAAAAATTGGCTATCTGCAATACTTTTAGAGATAATTCGCATTTACTCATTTTGAGTAGGTGAGTAATTTCCTATGGGTCTGAAACTTCACCAAGTGAAAGCTCTCCCAAAAGTAGGTGAATGAGTTATTTGAGAAAAATTGGCTATCTGCAATACTTTTAGAGATAATTCGCATTTACTCATTTTGAGTAGGTGAGTAATTAGCTATGGGTCTGAAACTTCACCAAGTGAAAGCTCTCCCAAAAGTAGGTGAATGAGTTATTTGATAAAAATTGGCTATCTGCAATACTTTTAGAGATAATTCACATTTACTCATTTTCAGTAGGTGAGTAATTAGCTATGGGTCTGAAACTTCACCAAGTGAAAGCTCTGCCAAAAGTAGGTGAATGAGTTATTTGAGAAAAATTGGCTATCTGCAATACTTTTAGAGATAATTCGCATTTACTCATTTTGAGTAGGTGAGTAATTAGCTATGGGTCTGAAACTTCACCAAGTGAAAGCTCTCCCACAAGTAGATGAATGAGTATTTGATAAAAATTGGGTATCCGCAATACTTTTACAGATAATTAGCATTTACTCATTTTGAGTAGGTGAATAAATAGCTATGGGTCTGAAACTTCACAGAGTGAAAGCTCTCCCAAAAGTAGGTGAATGAGTTATTTGAGAAAAATTGTCCTTATTTGAATTGTTTACCCCAAAAAGATTTACTGTAAGCATATCCCTTGATGAAAAGAAATTAATACATCTTGAAATCCCTTATCAATCTTTTCACTCAGTGTGCAGACACCTTATGTAACACAAAGATATTAACACACAAAGCACAGTGGGGCATCAGTGACCAGTGAGACTTGCCATGAATCTGCCTCCAGATTGATATCAAACAGAAGCATATACAGAGTTGGAGGAGAAAAAAAAGAGAACTCATTTTTTTTTTCAATTAGCTGTAGATACATAAAATACTGTACAAGAAAATCTGTTTATGAGAAAGTGTTTTTTTTCCAGTCATCTTATCTTCTGAAAGAAGTCAAGTCTATACATTTGACCAATTTACATAGTGTATGTGAATAAGTAGCTACATCAGCAACTCCTGCTGCTAAACAAAAGCTGAATTAATTAAAGCTTTTTTTCCCAAAAAAGAGAAGTCATGTCCATACAATTCCACAAGAATGGAATCAGAAGAATGTGGGATTTTTTGATGTGCCTAAAATTGGGAATTTATATTACACGATCACTTATCAGCTGCAAAATCTTAACTAGATTGGGCCAACTCAGCGCCAACATATCCCCAGACAGGTCATCACTCATGCCACAGGTTTTGATCGGGAATTTTTTATTTAATCCATTTGTTGTATGCCATAAATATTGGGAAAAGTTATATGAACTTCAGCACATCAATCTACTAAGTTTATATCTTCCCAAGGAAGATGGTGTATCCCCAGACGTCGAATACATAACTCAACAGATCATATTTTCAATCTTCCTGCAATGATAACTCTGAACCTATTTTCAAAGTATTTAAATGATTGATGATTGAATGTCCATTCTAAATTAATAATCTCAAAAGAGCATATCTGTTTCTATATTTGTTGACAACTAAAATATTATTTTTAACTCAACTCATCATACTTTTCAATCTTCCTGCAAAGGCTAACTCTGAACCTATTTTCAAAGTATTTAAATGATTGATGATTGAATGTCCATTCTAAATTCATAATTCCAAAAGCGTATCTCTGTTTCTATATTTGTTCACAAATAAAATATTATTTAAAAATCATATATTATTTATATTATTATTTTATTATATTATTTTTAGAATTTGCATTGTTTTTCAGTTATTCATTTCCTCAATTCCTATATATGTGGTCCATATATATGCAACCTAAATATGTGACACAATCTCAGTACAGACTCCCTTTGTCGTAGATAATTAGATAATGAAGCAAACACCACCTCCCACCCCCACCCCACCTCTCTCCCCTTCTCCACACCTCTCTCACTATTACAGAAGATCTGTATACCTTTGTTTATTTAGTGTCACTCAATAGCTGGAGGTCCCAGAGGTGGGTGGGGGATGGGGGGTGGGACTACAAAGAGATGGAGTGCTGCAGCACAAATGGTAAACAAACACTTAAAATATAAAAGGGGTAATCAAATACAAAAAGCTCAGTTAATCTTATCACTAAAATAAAATCAAATATATAAACTAGAGGATCGCTCGCAAAAAAAAAAGATAATGTTTTTGCATAGCAAAAACAAAGCGTCCCGAAAAGGATATAAAGGTGAGTGCTAAAGTATTAAGAAAATGCTTCGTTTCTAGCCTTATACTGTTGTGGCAACCAAAGTCAGCGCAGTCTGCTCTATCTAGCCCGGTTTTCAAGATATAAGCATTTTTGTGTTTTGCAAAAAATTAAAAAATTAAAAATATCCGCTATATTTGGTGAGACAAAAATATTTTGAAAATTGGCATGGCTACTCTGCAGAGATACCCAACAGGTCCAAAATTTTGTTGAGTTCACTCCATATAGCACGGTTTTCGAGATATAAGCATTTTTGTGTTTTGCAAAAACTTTGAAAATTCAAAATGGCCACCATTTTTGGGGAGACAAAAATTTTTGTCAAGACCACTGCCGTGGTGTGTATCTCCCGCCAAGCATTAAAGCAGAAGAAATAGCTTTTCCGAGATATTCACAATTTTTCATTTTCGTGTGTGAAAGGTCTTCCAAAAGTAGGTGAATGAGTTATTTGAGAAAAATTGGCTATCTGCAATACTATTAAGAGATAATTCACATTTACTCATTTTGAGTAGGTGAATAATTATCTATGGGTCTGAAACTTCACCAAGTGAAAGCTCTCCCAAAAGTAGGTGAATGAGTTATTTGAGAAAAATTGGCTATCTGCAATACTTTTAGAGATAATTCGCATTTACTCATTTTGAGTAGGTGAGTAATTAGCTATGGGTCTGAAACTTCACCAAGTGAAAGCTCTCCCAAAAGTAGGTGAATGAGTTATTTGACAAAAATTGGCTATCTGCAATTCTTTTAGAGATAATTCGCATTTACTCATTTTGAGTAGGTGAGTAATTAGCTATGGGTCTGAAACTTCACCAAGTGAAAGCTCTCCCAAAAGTAGGTGAATGAGTTATTTGATAAAAATTGGCTATCTGCAATACTTTTAGAGATAATTCACATTTACTCATTTTCAGTAGGCGAGTAATTAGCTATGGGTCTGAAACTTCACCAAGTGAAAGCTCTGCCAAAAGTAGGTGAATGAGTTATTTGAGAAAAATTGGCTATCTGCAATACTTTTAGAGATAATTCGCATTTACTCATTTTGAGTAGGTGAGTAATTAGCTATGGGTCTGAAACTTCACAGAGTGAAAGCTCTCCCAAAAGTAGGTGAATGAGTTATTTGAGAAAAATTGGCTATCTGCAATACTTTTAGAGATAATTCGCATTTACTCATTTTGAGTAGGTGAGTAATTAGCTATGGGTCTGAAACTTCACCAAGTGAAAGCTCTGCCAAAAGTAGGTGAATGAGTTATTTGAGAAAAATTGGCTATCTGCAATACTTTTAGAGATAATTCGCATTTACTCATTTTGAGTAGGTGAGTAATTAGCTATGGGTCTGAAACTTCAAGTGAAAGCTCTCCCAAAAGTAGGTGAATGAGTTATTTGATAAAAATTGGCTATCTGCAATACTTTTAGAGATAATTCACATTTACTCATTTTCAGTAGGTGAGTAATTAGCTATGGGTCTGAAACTTCACCAAGTGAAAGCTCTGCCAAAAGTAGGTGAATGACTTATTTGAGAAAAATTGGCTATCTGCAATACTTTTAGAGATAATTCGCATTTACTCATTTTGAGTAGGTGAGTAATTAGCTATGGGTCTGAAACTTCACCAAGTGAAAGCTCTCCCAAAAGTAGGTGAATGAGTTATTTGACAAAAATTGGCTATCTGCAATACTTTTAGAGATAATTCGCATTTACTCATTTTGAGTAGGTGAGTAATTAGCTATGGGTCTGAAACTTCACCAAGTGAAAGCTCTCCCCAAAGTAGGTGAATGAGTTATTTGATAAAAATTGGCTATCTGCAATACTTTTAGAGATAATTCACATTTACTCATTTTCAGTAGGCGAGTAATTAGCTATGGGTCTGAAACTTCACCAAGTGAAAGCTCTGCCAAAAGTAGGTGAATGAGTTATTTGAGAAAAATTGGCTATCTGCAATACTTTTAGAGATAATTCGCATTTACTCATTTTGAGTAGGTGAGTAATTAGCTATGGGTCTGAAACTTCACCAAGTGAAAGCTCTCCCAAAAGTAGGTGAATGAGTTATTTGAGAAAAATTGGCTATCTGCAATACTTTTAGAGATAATTCACATTTACTCATTTTCAGTAGGTGAGTAATTAGCTATGGGTCTGAAACTTCACCAAGTGAAAGCTCTGCCAAAAGTAGGTGAATGAGTTATTTGAGAAAAATTGGCTATCTGCAATACTTTTAGAGATAATTCGCATTTACTCATTTTGAGTAGGTGAGTAATTAGCTATGGGTCTGAAACTTCACCAAGTGAAAGCTCTCCCAAAAGTAGGTGAATGAGTTATTTGACAAAAATTGGCTATCTGCAATACTTTTAGAGATAATTCGCATTTACTCATTTTGAGTAGGTGAGTAATTAGCTATGGGTCTGAAACTTCACCAAGTGAAAGCTCTCCCAAAAGTAGGTGAATGAGTTATTTGATAAAAATTGGCTATCTGCAATACTTTTAGAGATAATTCACATTTACTCATTTTCAGTAGGCGAGTAATTAGCTATGGGTCTGAAACTTCACCAAGTGAAAGCTCTGCCAAAAGTAGGTGAATGAGTTATTTGAGAAAAATTGGCTATCTGCAATACTTTTAGAGATAATTCGCATTTACTCATTTTGAGTAGGTGAGTAATTAGCTATGGGTCTGAAACTTCACAGAGTGAAAGCTCTCCCAAAAGTAGGTGAATGAGTTATTTGAGAAAAATTGGCTATCTGCAATACTTTTAGAGATAATTCACATTTACTCATTTTGAGTAGGTGAGTAATTAGCTATGGGTCTGAAACTTCACCAAGTGAAAGCTCTGCCAAAAGTAGGTGAATGAGTTATTTGAGAAAAATTGGCTATCTGCAATACTTTTAGAGATAATTCGCATTTACTCATTTTGAGTAGGTGAGTAATTAGCTATGGGTCTGAAACTTCACCAAGTGAAAGCTCTCCCAAAAGTAGGTGAATGAGTTATTTGACAAAAATTGGCTATCTGCAATACTTTTAGAGATAATTCGCATTTACTCATTTTGAGTAGGTGAGTAATTAGCTATGGGTCTGAAACTTCAAGTGAAAGCTCTCCCAAAAGTAGGTGAATGAGTTATTTGATAAAAATTGGCTATCTGCAATACTTTTAGAGATAATTCACATTTACTCATTTTCAGTAGGTGAGTAATTAGCTATGGGTCTGAAACTTCACCAAGTGAAAGCTCTCCCAAAAGTAGGTGAATGAGTTATTTGAGAAAAATTGGCTATCTGCAATACTTTTAGAGATAATTCGCATTTACTCATTTTGAGTAGGTGAGTAATTAGCTATGGGTCTGAAACTTCACCAAGTGAAAGCTCTCCCAAAAGTAGGTGAATGAGTTATTTGAGAAAAATTGGCTATCTGCAATACTTTTAGAGATAATTCGCATTTACTCATTTTGAGTAGGTGAGTAATTAGCTATGGGTCTGAAACTTCACAGAGTGAAAGCTCTCCCAAAAGTAGGTGAATGAGTTATTTGAGAAAAATTGGCTATCTGCAATACTTTTAGAGATAATTCGCATTTACTCATTTTGAGTAGGTGAGTAATTAGCTATGGGTCTGAAACTTCACCAAGTGAAAGCTCTGCCAAAAGTAGGTGAATGAGTTATTTGAGAAAAATTGGCTATCTGCAATACTTTTAGAGATAATTCGCATTTACTCATTTTGAGTAGGTGAGTAATTAGCTATGGGTCTGAAACTTCAAGTGAAAGCTCTCCCAAAAGTAGGTGAATGAGTTATTTGATAAAAATTGGCTATCTGCAATACTTTTAGAGATAATTCACATTTACTCATTTTCAGTAGGTGAGTAATTAGCTATGGGTCTGAAACTTCACCAAGTGAAAGCTCTGCCAAAAGTAGGTGAATGACTTATTTGAGAAAAATTGGCTATCTGCAATACTTTTAGAGATAATTCGCATTTACTCATTTTGAGTAGGTGAGTAATTAGCTATGGGTCTGAAACTTCACCAAGTGAAAGCTCTCCCAAAAGTAGGTGAATGAGTTATTTGACAAAAATTGGCTATCTGCAATACTTTTAGAGATAATTCGCATTTACTCATTTTGAGTAGGTGAGTAATTAGCTATGGGTCTGAAACTTCACCAAGTGAAAGCTCTCCCCAAAGTAGGTGAATGAGTTATTTGATAAAAATTGGCTATCTGCAATACTTTTAGAGATAATTCACATTTACTCATTTTCAGTAGGCGAGTAATTAGCTATGGGTCTGAAACTTCACCAAGTGAAAGCTCTGCCAAAAGTAGGTGAATGAGTTATTTGAGAAAAATTGGCTATCTGCAATACTTTTAGAGATAATTCGCATTTACTCATTTTGAGTAGGTGAGTAATTAGCTATGGGTCTGAAACTTCACCAAGTGAAAGCTCTCCCAAAAGTAGGTGAATGAGTTATTTGAGAAAAATTGGCTATCTGCAATACTTTTAGAGATAATTCACATTTACTCATTTTCAGTAGGTGAGTAATTAGCTATGGGTCTGAAACTTCACCAAGTGAAAGCTCTGCCAAAAGTAGGTGAATGAGTTATTTGAGAAAAATTGGCTATCTGCAATACTTTTAGAGATAATTCGCATTTACTCATTTTGAGTAGGTGAGTAATTAGCTATGGGTCTGAAACTTCACCAAGTGAAAGCTCTCCCAAAAGTAGGTGAATGAGTTATTTGACAAAAATTGGCTATCTGCAATACTTTTAGAGATAATTCGCATTTACTCATTTTGAGTAGGTGAGTAATTAGCTATGGGTCTGAAACTTCACCAAGTGAAAGCTCTCCCAAAAGTAGGTGAATGAGTTATTTGATAAAAATTGGCTATCTGCAATACTTTTAGAGATAATTCACATTTACTCATTTTCAGTAGGCGAGTAATTAGCTATGGGTCTGAAACTTCACCAAGTGAAAGCTCTGCCAAAAGTAGGTGAATGAGTTATTTGAGAAAAATTGGCTATCTGCAATACTTTTAGAGATAATTCGCATTTACTCATTTTGAGTAGGTGAGTAATTAGCTATGGGTCTGAAACTTCACAGAGTGAAAGCTCTCCCAAAAGTAGGTGAATGAGTTATTTGAGAAAAATTGGCTATCTGCAATACTTTTAGAGATAATTCACATTTACTCATTTTGAGTAGGTGAGTAATTAGCTATGGGTCTGAAACTTCACCAAGTGAAAGCTCTGCCAAAAGTAGGTGAATGAGTTATTTGAGAAAAATTGGCTATCTGCAATACTTTTAGAGATAATTCGCATTTACTCATTTTGAGTAGGTGAGTAATTAGCTATGGGTCTGAAACTTCACCAAGTGAAAGCTCTCCCAAAAGTAGGTGAATGAGTTATTTGACAAAAATTGGCTATCTGCAATACTTTTAGAGATAATTCGCATTTACTCATTTTGAGTAGGTGAGTAATTAGCTATGGGTCTGAAACTTCAAGTGAAAGCTCTCCCAAAAGTAGGTGAATGAGTTATTTGATAAAAATTGGCTATCTGCAATACTTTTAGAGATAATTCACATTTACTCATTTTCAGTAGGTGAGTAATTAGCTATGGGTCTGAAACTTCACCAAGTGAAAGCTCTCCCAAAAGTAGGTGAATGAGTTATTTGAGAAAAATTGGCTATCTGCAATACTTTTAGAGATAATTCGCATTTACTCATTTTGAGTAGGTGAGTAATTAGCTATGGGTCTGAAACTTCACCAAGTGAAAGCTCTCCCAAAAGTAGGTGAATGAGTTATTTGAGAAAAATTGGCTATCTGCAATACTTTTAGAGATAATTCGCATTTACTCATTTTCAGTAGGCGAGTAATTAGCTATGGGTCTGAAACTTCACAGAGTGAAAGCTCTCCCACAAGTAGATGAGTGAGTTATTTGATAAAAATTGGGTATCCGCAATACTTTTACAGATAATTAGCATTTACTCATTTTGAGTAGGTAAATAATTAGCTATGGGTCTGAAACTTCACCATGTGAAAGCTCTCCCAAAAGTAGGTGAATGAGTTATTTGAGAAAAATTGGCTATCTGCAATACTTTTAGAGATAATTTGCATTTACTCATTTTGAGTAGGTGAGTAATTGGCTATGGGTCTGAAACTTCACCATGTGAAAGCTCTTCCAAAAGTAGGTGAATGAGTTATTTGAGAAAAATTGGCCATCTGCAATACTTTTAGAGATAATTCGCATTTACTCTTTTTGAGTAGGTGAGCAATTAGCTATGGGTCTGAAACTTCACCAAGTGAAAGCTCTTTGGGATAGCTGCTCTGCAGAGATACCCTGAAGATAAAAAATTTCGTCGAAATCGCTCTATGTAGCACGGTTTTCGAAATATTAGCATTTTTGTGTTTTGCAATTTTTGCGCAAAAATTCGAAAATTCAAAATGGCCGCCACTTTTGGCAAGAGAAAATTTTTTTGAAAATTGGCATGGCTACTCTGCAGAGATACCCAGTGGGTCAAAAATTTCGTCGAAATCGCTCTATCTAGCACGGTTTTCGAGATATAAGCATTTTTGTGTTTTGCAATTTTGCAAAAAATTCGAAAATTCCAAATGGCCGCCATTTTTTGCGAGAAATTTTTTGTTTGAAAATTGGCATGGCTACTCTGCAGAGATACCCTGCGGGTCAAAAATTTTGTCGAAATCGCTCTATCTAGCAGGGTTTTTGAGATATAAGCATTTTTATGTTTTGCAATTTTTGCGAAAAATTCGAAAATTCAAAATGGCCGCCATTTTTGGTGAGACAAAATTTTTTTGAAAATTGGCATGGCTACTCTGCAGATATACCCTGTGGGTCAAAAATTTCGTCGAAATCGCTATATCTAGCAGGGTTTTTGAGATATAAGCATTTTTATGTTTTGCAATTTTTGCGAAAATTTCGAAAATTCAAAATGGCCGCCATTTTTGGCGAGACAAAAATTTTTTGAAAATTGGGAAAAGTACTCCGCAGAGATATCCTGCGGGTCAAAAATTTTGTCGAAATTGCTCTATCTAGCACGGTTTTTGAGATATAAGCATTTTTGTGTTTTCCTTATTTGGAAAATTCGTAATGATTAATTAATCATTAATTACTCGGCCATTTCTTGACCAATCAATGCCAAAATCTAATGATTTCCAGATTTTAATAGAATGAATGCATTTGCCAAGCTTCAGGTGAATTGATAAAATTCCTTTCAAGTTATCATCCGGACAAGCTTCCCCATCGAAAAAAGACATTTTTGGTCATGTGACCTCTCTGATTGGTTGAAATGTCACTGCAGCATATTCAAAAAAATTCCCCAAGGCTACTGCCTAAACCTGCCAAATTTGAAAAGAATCCGCCTAACGGTTACAGAGTTATAAGGAAAACAAAATGCGGAGCCGGCGGAGCCGGAAGCTCTCCCATACACAAACAAGCGTCCCTTGCGGGACGCTTAATAAGGAATGTCTATTAAAGGCCTAAATTTTGGAGTACATACAAGAAAAACATATTGATATATTCTCAGATGATATTTCACTTAGACGAGAGACAGAGTTTGAAAGCTACAGTGCTTGAAGATGGCAAAAAGTCCATAAATTGGGTCTCTGTGGGCAATTTTGAGATCTTAAGTCGGCCTAACAGGTAAACCTACAGCCTTTAAATTTTTCACAGACAAGGATTACATATAAGAGTTACATCTAGTGCAGTTTGAGACTCATCAGAATTACCACTTCCAAATTATAGGGCAAAATAAGTTAAAAATATAGGAAAAAAGTCCTAAGTGGGGTCTTTATGGGCCTCAAAGACAATTTTCTCCTCAACTTAAAGTCTTGATTTTCGGCACATGTACTAAGAATATATTAATGTGTTCTCAGGTAAAATTTGAGGCAGATAAGCCTCATAGTTTGTGACCTAGAGGGCTCTAAGTGGCCAAAAGTGCAATTTCTGACCTTAAGGTGGCCATAAGTTCTTTACTATTGAGAGTTTAAGGTCACCTTAAAATAGGGATCTTCCTTTGGGCATCTTTAACATGTGTACTAAGTTTGAAAAAAAAATATTAATCCGTTTTTGAGTTATCGCGTACACAAGGAAATTTCTACGGTGGCGGCGGCGCGACGGACCTGAATCCAATATATCCCCGACTTTCGTCTGGGGATATAATAACCACATCACTGCATGCTAATTACCTCATTTTTTTCTTTGAAGATGCCATAACTTCAAAAACACTAGGAGGTTAGCTTTGCCAGATATCAGAAATTTTGTTTTAAGTATACATGTGGCAGGTGTTGTTTTAAAAAGTCTTAGAATAAATGAGGTAGGAGCAAAAACTATATATTTATTATGTCAAGATGGCCAAAGTCTCTTAAATACAGGAATTTTAAGTAAAAAGGTCATTAAAAGTCTTCCTTAAACTTAATCAAAGTGTCAAGTTGAACTGATGTCATTGAACAGTAAGTCAGTTGGGAGCTGAAAACTCTCATTGTTACTTCAAGATGGCCATGACTGTACTTGCACTGGAACTCCAAGGTGGAAAGAAAATAAGAAAGTCCCTATTTTCATCTTTAATAATTGTACAGATTTTAACTGAGGTCAGCTGAACAATACAATAGCTGGAGATTAAAAACTCCATAATTTCACTGCAAGGTGGCCATAACTTCATTCATATTAGGACTTTAGGGTGACCATAAAATAAAAATGTAAAAGTTTGTCATCCTTTATACGTGCAAAAAGTTTAGCTAAGGTCAGTTGAACAATAAGATAGCTGGAGGCTGAAAATTCCTTTTTTCACTGTAAGGTGACCATAACTTTATTCATATTGCGACTTTAAGGTGACCATAAAATGATAATGTCCTTTCTGCCAATCTTTATAAATGTGCCAAATTTTATTTTTTTAAAAATTAAACATTAACTTGGCTTAGGGCTGAAAACCCCTACATTTTAAGTTTAAGATGGCCATAACATTGGGGCATAGCTCCAATTATATTAACAGTTTAAGGTCACCATAAAGTGAGGATAATCCTTTGGTAAATCTTAATATATATCCCAAGTTTGGTTGAAAAAAAGTGAAAAACTAAGTGAACTGGAGGGCTAAAACCCCCTTTGTAGACATTAAGGTGACCTTAAGATTGCAGATATGGGGCTAAACCTTTGGCATGTGAAAGATTATCAAAAAGTAGCTGAATAAGTTATTCCAACAAAACGCTGAAATCCTGACCGTTTTTAAAATACAGACCCAGTACCCATTTTTTAAAAAAAATTACAAAAATAAAACGCCTCCCATTCAGGCATCTATGGTCCAGTTGATCAGAAAATCCTTTCCGACCTGGGGATTTAGGTCTAGAATGTACCTGATAAATTTTATAGGTGTGTGTGTTTTTTCCGGAAACGCGATGACGGGGTGTTTTTGAAAAATGCTTAAGGTTACCTTAAGTAAAGCTTAAGGTCTCCGCAAAGTATCCCAAAAATTTGAAAGCCTGACATGCCACTTAATTACACTTTCAATTACATTTGGGGGTCACTGTCAGCATCAAGTCTTCCCAGAATTTCATTAAAACTGCAAGACACTGTTTTTTTCATGGCGAACATATTCTGAAAGACTGACAGAAATGAAGCTTCAGGTTTGATGTTGGGTGCATAGATCTCATGTCCTGTAATAGCTGCAATTTCCAAAGAAAAATGGTTACCATGGCAACATTTATTGCACAATTTTTAATCAAAATATTACAGGTACACTGTTTTATAGAGATCAACACTGTGTAAAGATTAAATACGAATATGTGAACCCATTTGGTTTGTCGTGAAAAAAATTGCGAACAGCAAATATAAAAAAAATTCATAGTTAACTAGAGTACTGTTTCGCAAGAGAAAAAGAAATTGTCCCAGTGAGTATTAATGATTTTGTAGTATTAACTTGTAGTATTATGTTTAATATGTTTTTCGATTTATGTAAAAATACAAGGTTTCTTGGATGAATTTCTTTTCATTTACGCAGAAATTTAAGATGGACACCAAAAATGGTGCGAAAACGATTTTTGAGAAAATTTGCCAGGAGACTCTGAAAATACCCCGGGGGTCAAAAATTTCACCGAAATCACTCATCTCATACTGTTTCCAAGATAAATGCATTTTTGTGTTTTGCACAGAAATTCAAGATGGCCGCTAAAAGTGGCAGGCAAACGATTTTTGGGAAAAGTCACCAGTTGACTCTGCAGATACCCTGGGGGTAAAAAATTTCGCCGGAATCGTTCTATCTCGCAACGTTTCTGTGACAAATGCATTTTTGTGTATATGATGGAAATTCAAGATGGCCGCCAAAAGTGGCAGGAAAATGAATTCTGGGAAAAGTTGCCAGTTGACTTAGTAGATACACTGCAGGTCAAAAATTTTGACGAAATCGCTCTATCTCGCACTGTTTCTGGGATATTAAAGATTTTTCATTTTCAGCGCTAAGAAAAATCGCCCATTTTGTATTGGATCACTTCCAAAAGTTAATGATTTCCGGATATCTATATAACAAATCTACTTGCCACATTTCATGTGAATAGTTGAACCGCTTTTCAAGTTATCACCGGACAAGCACATCCCTTTGAATAAGATGTTTTTGGTCATGTGACTTCTCTGATTGGTTGAAATGTCATGACACCATATTCAGAATTTTTCCCCAGGGCTACTGCATAAATTTGCTAAATTTCAAGAGAATCTACCCAGTGGTGGCCGAGCCATAAGCATGCAATAGAAAATGCTGGAGCCACCAGAGCCGGCGGACCCACACTCTTTCCCCTATCCCCTAAATACAAACAAGCATTCCTTGCGGGACGCTTAAATATTGGCTAGCAAAGCAACAACTTTTACCAGAATTTCATTAAAACTGCAAGAGACTGACCTTCTGTTATGATAAAGATATTTTTCAAAGATTCATAGGGATGAAGCTTCAGTTTGGTATCAGGAACACAAGATTTCAAGTCCTGAAAACAACTAAAATGGCCAAAGAAAAATGGTTGCCATAGTGAACATATTGTAAACATATTGCCAAAGAAAAATGGTTGCCATGGCAACAATTTTTGCCCAATCTTGGTATAAATATTTGTGGAAAGTATTCAATGGGATACACCTCCTGTGAAACTTTGGTAAGAACTGGCCAAGTGTAGTGGATGTGAGAGAACACTGATTTCAGACGGATAGTAGGACGCAATTATCCCGGCATCTCCTAATTGGGGGGATGTTACAGATAAAGTCTGACATTGCCAAAAGATTTGCAGCCCATAAATTCCTATTACTAATTTATGTTCACAACTATACCTGAGTTAATAATACCGACAATACAGTGTCTTTTTGCCAGGTCCATTCCGTTTTATTTTGAAACGGGTCGAATGTTAAATCTGACTCCACCAAATAACTAGACTTTCACGAAGTCCTTCTGTCTTTTGTGTAATATATGGGTACTGTATGACTTTGGAGAAACAACCAGCCCTGTTTTTTCAGAGATTATCCCCCGTACTCCAGAATCCTTGTCGTATAATGAACTCCTGTAAGTTTCAAATTTAAATTTAAATATTCAGGTTACTGATGGATACAAATACAAGGACTTGAAGCAAGTCTACCAAATGACTCAAAGTCCTGAAAAGATTGTTTTCACATTCCAAAACTCCTGGACCAACAATAAATTGGACATAAATATGATTTATTTGTAAGTTGATTTTGTTCAATCTTGAAGCATGGGTCAAAAATTAAAACAGAACAAGAAAGGATTCTTGGTCAATGATTTTCTAAAAGTGGTTTTGACCTTCCAAACTCCTTGAACCAAAAATAGGGGAGATACAAATCATTTTTGGTGCAAAGACACCATTTAACCTTGAAGCAAAGGTCAAATGAACAAAGGTATTGAACGTCAAGGAACTAGGATCAATACTTTATAGTTTTCCCCAAGTGTCATTGCAAATTTGGATGGATTCCATTGTGTACTTTCATACCTACAAGCTAAAATATGCCAAAGAAATTGAAAGAATGGTTAATAATAGCATCAGAGATGCCTGTACCCCACAGCCTGGGGAAATATTTTTAATACCATGAGATATAGAAGTACTAAGTTCAGGATACTTTCGGAGCGCTGTCAGTTATATAAAGGTCCAAACAATGTTTAAATAGAGAAAATAATGTCTAAAAAAAAAGATAATGCATGTAAAGATGAAGTATTAAAACAAGACAATTCAATAACAAGATGACTGTCACAGCATTAATCAGTAAAATAAACATTACGACACTCTTTATCTACATTTGGCATGGCTTGGATGTTTTGAATATTACCGTGCATACAGAAGTGGTAAATTAAATACATTCAATGAATGCTTATGTGTGATGTTGGAGCAAAATCTGTGGCTCATTTGATGAAATTCCATCTGTTACACAAAATGGGAAGTTGTAAAAGCAAAATTCTTAATGAATTCTAATATGACTTTAACCGTGCTTAATCTGGATTAAAAGACAGACCCAAAGGTGCAACAAGATTTTAAAGATCAAGGTCACTATGACCCGCCCGCCCATCCGGACACCATGGGTGAAAACAATACCCCGACAGCCCTTAAGGGCTGTGGGGTAGAAAGGGTCTCTATGGCATTTTTTCACTCACTGGTTACTTTGAAGAAAGGGAATCAAAGTAAATTTTGCAGGTTTATGGAAGAGATTTACATTTCTTACACACATTAACAATATGAAAGCAACAATATTAACATGATGAAAGCTAATGGCCAAAATTTGTGAAATTGAAGGTCAAGGTTTCCAATAATATAGTCTTCATGCATTTGTCCAAAATACACCTACATACTCATTATAAAATCTCTAGGTCATACACATCTGAAAGGAAATCTATACAGTGACAGCTTAATGAGCTCTAAATTAATATATCTCAGACTTTTGTCTGTGGATATAGTAAAAACTTCACTTTTAGCAAGTTTGAGATTTACAACAAATAATTTATGTCACATATAATTGCATAATAAATAGTGCTTTTGTGTGACTGAAGTAAAGCTAATACTAAGGAGAGCATTTTTTGAATATGTGTATCATCACACAACAGGATAGGAGTGGTATAAGGTAAACAGCAATATATCTTGGTTGTATCTGTTTTTGCCTCTTGAACAATCATTGATCAAGAATTAACTAGAAAATAAATTGTGACTGAATATTCGCCTCCCTTATTTGTGGGTGGGTTTTAAAGCAGTAAAAATAGCATCAGAGATGCACATACCATACAGGCTGGGGATATAGGCTGTATGGTGTGATACACCATGAGATATAGAAGTAGTGAAAAAGTACAAAAATCGGGATACTTTCAGAGCAGTGTCAGTTATATACAGGTCCAAATAAACAAGGTCAAATCAAGGTCACACCATGATGCTGTACACCTACAACCCCCAACCAATGTCCCTACCAAGCATCAACTTCCTACACCTCACGGGTTCCGAGATATAGCCCGGACAAGATTTTATTGGTCAAGGTCACTATGGCAAGGTCAAAGCAAGGTCAGACCATGACAATGCACACCTACACCCCCCTGACCAATGTTTCTACCAAGAAACGAGATACAGGCCGGACAAACTTCTTTCCCCCCCACCACCACCACTACCACCATCCGGACACCATGGGTGAAAACAATACCCCAACAGCCCTTAAGGGCTGTGGGGTAATAAAAATTAATTGACAACTTAAAATTTTAAATATTAACTAGATGAATGCTTTTGCTAACAAAAGCGAAGCGTCCCTGAGAGTTTAAAATGCCTTGTGGTTTTAATAAGCATGCTGTAAAGCTAAGAATGCACAAAGCTGTACCGTACTGTTACATAAACCAACCCCCTTAGTGATATCATGACAGGGAAAATCTTACAAAGGTCTTCTTTAATTAACATAAACAAGCGTTGTAGACATAGACAAGCTGGAGAAAGTGTTGTACATTGGATGTACAACATTGGATGTAACTTTAGTAAATTTTGTGTAAATGCTACAAAGCATTTCAGTAACGAGTATTGATAACTTCATATATAATCATGTGTGCAAGTATGTATTGCTATTTAGATTGTCCACAGGGTTTTGCAATAGGTTTTAATACATTGTGAAAGCATAAAAGCAACAATAAAGGCAAAAGCTATTCCATGACCCCAGTTTGACCCATACATGGCGGTCAGGAGGTAAAACTAACCGGCTATTTAGACTGTCCACATATGCTTTCCCGATACCTCTTAATACATTCTGAAGCTATAAAAGCAACGATAAAGGAGATATAAGGCACAAACTCCAAAGAGCTATTTATGACCCCAGTTTAGCCTATAAGGGGGTGGGGGTGGGGGGGGGGGGGGGGTGGTAAAACTGACTGGCCATTTAGACTGTCCACATAGGCTTTCCCAATACCTCTTAATACATTCTAAAGCTATAAAAGCAACAATAAAGGAGATATAAGGCAAAAACTCAAAATCAGCTATTTTATAACCCCAGTTTGACCCATAAGGGGGGGTCGGGGGGTAAAACTGACCAGCTATTTAGACTCTCAACATATGCTTTTCCAATACCTCTTAATACATTCTGAAGCTATAAAAGCAACGATGAAGGAGATATAAGGCAAAAACTCCAAAGCAGCTATTTATGACCCCAGTTTGGCCCATAAGGGGGGGTCGGGGGGTAAAACTGACCGGCTATTTAGACTCTCCACATATGCTTTCCCAATACCTCTTCATACATTCTGAAGCTATAAAAGCAACAATAAAGAAGATATAAGGCAAAAACTCAAAATCAGCTATTTTATGACCCCAGTTTGACCCATAAGGGGGGGTCGGGGGGTAAAACTGACCAGCTATTTAGACTCTCAACATATGCCTTCCCAATACCTCTTAATACATTCTGAAGCTATAAAAGCAACGATGAAGGAGATATAAGGCAAAAACTCCAAAGCAGCTATTTATGACCCCAGTTTGGCCCATAAGGGGGGGTCGGGGGGTAAAACTGACCGGCTATTTAGACTCTCCACATATGCTTTCCCAATACCTCTTCATACATTCTGAAGCTATAAAAGCAACAATAAAGAAGATATAAGGCAAAAACTCAAAATCAGCTATTTTATGACCCCAGTTTAGCCTATAAGGGGGGGTCGGAGGTAAAACTGACCGGCTATTTAGACTGTCCACATAGGCTTTCCCAATACCTCTTCATACATTCTGAAGCTATAAAAGCAACAATAAAGAAGATATAAGGCAAAAACTCCAAAGCAGCTATTTATGACCCCAGTTTGATCCATAAGGGGGGGTCGGGGGGTAAAACTGACTGGCTCTTTAGATTCTCCACATATGCTTTCCCAATACCTCTTAATACATTCTGAAGCTATAAAAGCAACAATAAAGGAGATATAAGGCAAAAACTCAAAATCAGCTATTTTATGATCCCATTTGATCCATAAGGGGGGGGGCCGTGGGGTAAAACTGACCGGCTATTTAGACTCTCCACATATGCTTTCCCAATACCTCTTAATACATTCTGAAGCTATAAAAGCAACAATAAAGGAGATATAAGACAAAAACTCAAAATCAGCTGTTTTATGACCCCAGTTTGACCCATAAGGGGGGGCCGTGGGGTAAAACTGACCGGCTATTTAGACTCTCCACATATGGTTTCCTATTACCTCCCAATACATTTTATGGCTCTAAATGCAATACTTAAGAAGATAATAGGGGGGGTTGACCTAAATTTAAGGCTCTCAGATTGGAAGGTGTGAGGAAATCCCTATAAATGAGACATTTTTCAAGGGATTGCTCCCAAAATCTAATCAGCTCGCGTTTTCGATAGTATGAACAGGTGTGTCAAATTATAAGGCTGTGTAGCAAGTAGTTTTTCCTGAACTGCAATGACGGGGGGTGTACTTAAAACAAGAGGAGAGTGCACGTGAACGGGCACTGTGTCAGCTGACTGAGTGTTTTTGATTTGTGAAGGTGATAATGAGAGGAAAGCATAATTATCAGGGAAAGTGCTGTACAGAAGTACAGTAAATGGTAACTGAACAGCATGTTTGAAATAAATTCCGAAGCTGACAGAAGAAAAGGATAAAAAAGTTGTGCCCTGCAAATGGTATTATGAAGGAAAGTAACAAGGTAACTGTTTAAGTGTAAAAAGTACGTTAAAACATATTTAAAGAAATACTGCCAATGCAATATCCTCGTTCCACCTTGAAGAAGGGGTCCAAGGTCAAATCCAACCACACAAAAACATTCCCAGCCCATGATTTCCTATAGGTTGGTTTACCATCCCAAACCTCTAGGACCAATAACAAGCGAGTTATAAGCACTTTTAAGTTTGACTGTCCTCATTTGACCTAGAAGGAGGGGTCCAAAGGTCAAATCTGGCCACACCAAAAGACTCCCAGCCCATGATTTCCTATATGTTGGTTTACCATCCCAAATTTCTAGGACCATTAATACGCGAGTTATAAGCACTTTTAAGTTTGGCTATCCTCAATTGACCTTGAAGGAGGAGTCCAAGGTCAAATCTGACCACACCAAAATAATCCCAGCCCATGATTTCCTATATGTTGGTTTACCATCCCAAACTTCTAGGACCATTAATAAGCGAGTTATAGGCACTTTTAAGTTTGGGTATCCTCGTTTGACCTTGAAGGAGGGGTCCAAGGTCAAATCAGACGACATCAACAGATTCCCAGCCCATGATTTCCTATATGACTGTTTACCATCCCAAACCTGTAGGACCAATAATAAGCGAGTTATAAGCACTTTCAAGTTTGGCTATCCTTGTTTGACCTTGAAGGAGGGGTCAAAGGTCAAATCTGACCACACCAAAAGATTCAAAGCCCATGATTTCCTACAGGTTGGTTTACCATCCCAAACCTCTAGCACCAATAATAAGAGAGATATAAGCACTTTTCATGACTGACAAAGAAACACCTGTGGTGGCCATCTTGTTTTTCAAAATGAGGCCAAAAATATTCCCAGGCAACATTTTATGGTTGTTAATATATCCTGAAAACTTGAGAAGGGTAGCTATAATATTTTTTTTTTTCGTTAGAGCAGTAATGGTGAAATCTCTCTACACACTGCGGCTATCCAGTGGATACAATGATTTACTCAACAGTGAGAACCTGAAAGTAGCTATTGCTCAGCTATGCCATGACATACAGGTCTGCAATTTCACTATGTTATAGCAGACCAAAAATTACGTGAATAACATATTTAAACAAAATACTCTAAATGCAATAGTTTTCAAGTTACAACTGATTTACTCAATAGTGATAACCTCAAAGTAGCTATTACTCAGCTATGCAATGAGCTACATGTCTGAATTTTTACTATGTTATAGCTGACCCAAAAGTAGGTGAACAACATATTTAAGTAAAATACTGTAAATGCAATAGTTTTCAAGTTACAACTGATTTACTCAATAGTGAGAACCTGAAAATAGCTATTGCTCAGCTATGCCATGAGTTATGGGTCTGTAATTTCACTATGTTATAGCTGACCCAAAAGTAGATGAACAACATATTTTACAAAATACTCCAAATGCAATATTTTTCAAGTTACAACTGATTTACTCAACAGTCAGTACCTGAAAATAGCTATTGCTCAGTTGTGCCATGAGCTACAGGTCTGTAATTTCACTATGTTATAGCTGACCCAAAAGTAGGTGAACAACATATTTTAACAAAATACTCCAAATGCAATATTTTTCAAGTTACAACTGATTTACTCAACAGGCAGTACCTGAAAATAGCTATTGCTCAGTTGTGCCATGAGCTACAGGTCTGTAATTTCACTATGTTATAGCTGACCCAAAAGTAGCTGAATAACATATTTACACAAATTTCTGTAAATGCAATAGTTTTCCAATTGCAACTGATTTACTCAACAGTGAAAACTTCAAAGTAGCTATTACTCAACTATGCAATGATCCACAGGTGTGGAACTTCACTATGTTATAGCTGACCCAAAAGTAGCTGAATAACATATTTACACAAATTTCTGTAAATGCAATAGTTTTCCAATTGCAACTGATTTACTCAACAGTGAAAACTTCAAAGTAGCTATTACTCAACTATGCAATGATCCACAGGTGTGGAACTTCACTATGTTATAGCTGACCCAAAAATAGGTGAATAACATATTAAAACAAAATACTCCAAATGCAATAGTTTTCAAGTTATAAGTGATTTACTCAACAGTGATAACCTAAAAGTAGCTATTACTCAGCTATGCCATGAGCTACAGGTCTGAAATTTTACTATGTTATAGCTGACCCAAAAGTAGCTGAATAACATATTTATACGAAATTCTCTAAATGCAATAGTTTTCAAGTTACAAGTGATTTTACTCATGATGGACAAAGGTCAAAGTTGGGGTTTTACGTCCCGTTCAACAGCCAGGGTCATATTGGGACAGGTCCTCAGAATTGCCACTTGTGGGACTCGAACCCACAGAGGTGACAGCCTATGATTAGATGCCAAACTTGCTAACCACTAGGCCACTGAGGACCTCTACTCATGATGGAAGTTACTGAAAAGCACAAAAGTAGCTATTACTCACTTAGCTATTGAGACAGACACCCAAGTTACTCACCATGTTGTAGCTCTAAAAAAAGTATCTGAATAACATATTTTAACAAAATGCTCTAAATGCAACACTTTTCAAGTTATAAGTGATTTAGTGCATGATTTCATGAATTTTAACTATTATTAAAAATTATTAAAAAAATTTATTAAAAAAAAACTAAGACAGATCCAGGTCTGACACTCACAAGAGAATCTACCTCTGGCCTAGTACATATATGCAAGATATGAGAGAAATCCCTGCAATAGTCACTGAGAAAATTGTGATAAAGTGTTGAAATTTTCACACTTTTGGTGGGGATACCTCCCTTATAATGTCTCTAGCAAACAGACGAACAGACAGATTTGCATGCCTTGAACAATTTTTCATCCTCGATAGATAAGGTATCTTTTAAAAAAAACAGCATGTCTCTAGGCCTTGTAGTTTTGGAGGAGAAGATGTTCACGCGGACGCGTACTCCCACGCCGCAGAGTGACGACATAAAAATTGTTTTTGATCATGTGACCTTCATAAAGGTCAAAGGTCAAATTTAAGCATGCAGAAAAATTTTCCCACGCCTAAGGTATATAACTGCCAAATATGGTTTGAAAAATTCTAATAATAAGGGAGATATTCAAGGGAGACCATAATGCGGCGGCGGCGGTGGCGAGGAAACTGGGGCGAAAACAAATAAGCGCCCTTTCAGGGACGCTTAAATATATTAATAGTTCACTTAGTAGTATATATATTTGGTTAAATACATTTACAAATTCTTTGTTCATAATTCCTTAACAATTTTTTTACATATATCTTACATACATGAGACTGAAAGTATTGCAGTAAAGTATAATGTACTATTGATGATGTGATTTATGTCAATAGTACTGTAACATATATTTTCAAAACTACATTTTACCCAGGTGGAGTGAATAGCATACATGACTGTTACAATAACAATATTTTTTATTTTATTTTGAATGGATATATTCTTTAGATCTAAAATGATATGCTTCTGCTTGATATCTATCTATAATATTTCACTCAGCTGTGGCCATAAGTTCTTAATTCCAATGAATTTATAGAGCATATATTGTATATTTTAAGTTTCTCCAAAGTAATCACAATATCTAGATTTTGTTTTGTTCCACTTAGAAATCAGTTATGAAGGATTTTGAATTTAATTCTGAATATTTTCTGCACTTAGTAGAGTTTGTAATCTTCTTGTATATGTCTGTCCAATCATGGTTTTGTAAAGTAAAGTTCCTTTTCCCAGATTTTTCTGAATAAGGTCATTCAAATTTTTCATCTCTTAACATTGTGTAGAAAAATTTTGCATTGCAGCTACCTTCAGATGTGGTATACATTTTTAAACTTGTAGTGAAGATCAACCTATTAAGTAGTCTATCTTGGATGTATTTGCAATTTGAAAAATCTTTGTTTTGTAGGTATTTACAAACTGTTTGTTTGATTTTCTTCTGACGTTTAGTAATTAATTCTTGTTCACTTAACCACACTCCATCATTGTTTAAGAGATCTTTCAGAAATATAAATCCACTTTTTATCCCATTGATTAAGAATAGGGTTTTTCTTTTTGCTTTAAAAGATTCATGGTTAGTTTAGGATAGTTTGCCCTTCTTTATGGGAGTACTGAGCCAAAATGTTAACATATACCTCAAATTTGACATTTAGAGGGCTTCCATTGGTCTTCTAGCAGGAGGTCGAAGCCACAATACAATATGCTCCTTGCTCTAACCTTTATATACACACCAAATTTAAAAGGTCTACCTGAAATATTGTTTATGTTATCACATATGAAAGGAAATCTCTATGGCAGTGTTGGTGTGACCATGCTAAACCTGAAGTATCACTGACTTTTGTCTGGCGACATAAAAACCACCCAACTGATATTCTGAGAAAGACTATAATCGAATAAAATAACAGAGAGAGCACCTCACATCATGGATATAATGCAGGAATCACAATTAATATCATCCCTTTATGTCACTGGTCCTTAATAAAACCTTGAGGACAAAACAAACAATTTAGACCTCAACATGGTTTTATATATACCATTGGTAATTTTATAAACTTTTCCAGCATTATTGCTAGAAAAGAGTTTTATACATTAGAGAAGGGGCGAACCAATACTTTTGAAACAGTGGCAGTCCTTGAAGGAGAAAGGGTATTTTAACTATCTATTTTATAAAGCATATAAATTCTTTATTGTTAAGACGGAAATGATGAATTCTGAGAAATAAAAGGTCCATACAAAAAAATAGCATAAGGGATGACCGTACCACACAGCCTGGGGAAATAGTTATCAACGCCATGAGATACAGAAGTAGTGAAACAGTACAAAGATCTGGATACTTTCAGAGCAGTGTCAGTTATATAAAGTTCCAAATAATATTTAAGTAGAGAAACATCTAAGAGAAAGAAAACATATTTTAAGACTAAAGATAAAGTATTAAAACAAGACAATTCATTAGCAAAATGATGGCAATAATCAGTAAACTAAAAATTATGAAGCTGTAAAATTTATTAATTGGAATAAAGCGAAAGATGTTGTAAATATGGCAGTTGAACACACTTTGGCCAAAGTTAAATGTCACACCATGATGCACACCTACACTCCCTAACCAGTGTCCCTACCAAGTGTCAACCTTCTACCCCTTATGGAATCCAAGAAATAGTCCAGACAACATTTTAAAACTCATGGTCACTATGACAAGGTCAAAGGTCAAATCAAGGTCACACCATGGCATTGCACACTTACAACCCCTAACCAATGTCCCTGCCAAGTATCAACTTCCTACACCTTACAGTTTCCACGATATAGCCCGGACAAGATTTTACAGCTCAAGGTCACTACGGCAAGGTCAAATCAAGGCCACACCATGAACTTGTACACCTACGCCCCCTAACCAATGTCCCTACCAAGTATCAACTTCATACACCTTGCACTTTCGGAGATATAGCCCAGACAAGATTTTATAGTTGAAAATCACTACAGAAAGGTCAAAGGTCAAATCAAGGTGACACCATGACGTTGCACACCTACAAACCCTAACTAATTTCCCTACCAAGTATCAACTTCTGACACCTTACGGTTGCTGAGATGTAGCCCCGACAAGATTTTCAAACTGAAGGTCACTGTGGCAAGGTCAAATCAAGGTCACAGCATGATGCTGCACACCTACATCCCCTAACCAATGTCCCTACCAAGTATCAACTTCCTACACCTTACAGTTTCAGAGATACAGCCCGGACAAACTTTTTCCCCACATCCCGGTGACCATCCAGACACCAAGGGTGAAAACAATACCTGACAGCCCTTAAGGTCAAATTTATGCACTTTTTTCACCAAAACTAAAGCAGATACATACCAAGAATCATTTCCAAAAGAGACATCAAAGAAAGACTATAATCTGATGTGATGGCAAGATAACACTACCCATAAGGCCATAACCCACATTAGTGCTCTTTTCAAGGGACGCTTAATTAGCTATTACTAAATTGACTTAACCAATATTTTAAATATGAATAAAAACTGAATTACCTCTTGTTTTAATTGTTTTGCACTCCCGCTCTGCTTAGTTTCTTCCTCTCGTAGCTCACTTAGTAAGGCAAGTTCTTCCACCTCAAATACAAGATATTGTGAAGCATTAGTTTCATTTGATTCCGAGATACCTAATTCACTGATTTTTAACAACTAAAAATCTATTCAAATTGCATCTGAACATTTTTGAATTACACTTTTAGACATGGAAGATGAAAGAAAGTATGAATTAAACTATTTTAGGTTAATGAATATATAACGATTAATTAATTTTACATTCAATTTAAGTTTTAATTAACTTTACATTCCCTCACTTTGCATTGATTTTATAGAAGTTAATTTCAAATGTCAAACCCACAGGAATAATAGCATATATATGCCATGGGCTTTTAGATGAAGAAAGCCATTGATGACCTTCAAACAGAGACCAAAAGTGAAATCCGACACCAGTAAAATATACACAGCCCACTATTTATTGGTCTAATAGAAATTTGTAAGAAAAAAAAGAAGAGCTTTAACATTTTGGTAATCTTGGTGGACCTTGAAGAACAGGCAAATTGTTAAATCTGATCCATGAAATGATCCACAAAAATGACCTGTAATTTGTTTTTAGACTCCAAACCTCAATGTCCAATAATAAGGGAGTTGCAAAGGCCACTGGCTATATCAACCTAGTGGTCAAATGTGACAACACTAAAATTTTTGTCACCTAATAATATATAATATCTGCTGTAAGTATTTTTTGACTTTCTAAACTTTCCAAAAGATTTTAAACTAGCAATCAGTGCCCGTGAACGGGCTCTGTGTCAGCTGACTGTGTGTCTTGAGTTTTAGAGTACAAGTGAAGGAAGAAAATGACACAAAAACTGTACTCTGCAAATGGCACACCAAAGTAAAGTACCATGTTTGAGTAAAATGTAGGTGGAAAACATATTGAAACAAAATACTGTAAATGCAATAGTATTCGGGTTACTGATTTATTTAACAATGAGAACCTGAAAGTAGCTATTGCTCAGCTATGCCACGAGCTACACGTCTGCAATTTTACTACATTATAGCTGACTCAAAAGTAGATGAAAAGCACATTTAAACAAAATTCTCCAAAAGCAATAGTTTTCAAATTACAATTGATTTACTCAACAGTAAGCACCTCAAATTGCTATTGCTCAGCTATGAAATAAGTTAGAGGTCTGCAATTTTTCTATGTTATAGCCGACCCAAAAGTAGGTGAACAACATATTTAAACAAAATATTCTTAATACAATAGGTTTCAAGTTAAAACTGATTTACTCAACAGTGAGAACTTCAAAGTAGCTATTATTCAGCTATGCGACGAGCTACAGGTCTGAAATTTTACTTGTTATAGCTGACCCAAAAGTATCTGAATAACATATTTATACAAAATACTGTAAATAGTTTTCAAGTTAGAACTGATTTACTCAAAGAGTGAGAAGCTCAAAGTAGCTATTTCTCAGCTATAAAATAAGCTACAGGTCTGCAATTTTACTATTAAAACAAAATATTCTAACTGCAATAGTTTTCAAGTTACAACTGATTTACTCAATAGTGATAACATCAAAGTAGCTATTACTCAGCTATGGAAAGAGCTACACATCTGCAATTTTACTATGTTATAGCTGACCCAAAAGTAGCTGAACAACATGTTTACACAAATTTCTGTAAATGCAATAGTTTTCAAGTTATAACTAATTTACTCAACAGTGATAACCTCAAAATAGCTATTGCTCATCTATTAAATAAGCTACATTTCTGCAAATTTACTTTGTTATAAGCTGATCCAAAAATAGGTGAATAACATATTTAAAGAGATACTCTATATGCAATAGTGTTTAAGTTCAAACTGATTTACTCAACACTGATAACCTCAAATTAGCTATTACTCAGCTATGCAATGAGCTACAGGTCTGAAATTTTACTATGTTATAGCTGACCCAAAAGTAGCTGAATAACATATTTATACGAAATTCTCTAAATGCAATAGTTTTCAAGTTATAAGTGATTTTACTCACAATGGAAGTTACTGAAAAGTCAAAAAGTCGCTATTACTCACTTAGCTATTGAGATAGACACCCAAGTTACTCAGCATGTTGTAGCTATGGAAAAAGTAGCTGAATAACATATTTTAACAAAATGCTCTAAATGCAATACTTTTCAAGTTATAAGTGATTTAGTGCATGATTTCATGAATTTTAACTATTATTAAAAAGTATTTTAAAAACTAAAAAAAAAAAATTTAGAAATATCCAGGTCTGATACTCAAACAAGGGAATCTACTTGTGGCCTTGTACATATATGCAAGATATGAGAGAAATCCCTACAATAGTCAATGAGAAAATTGTGATAAAGTGTTGAAATTTTTACACTTAGGGTGGGGAGTGCCTCAATTATAATGGCTCTAGCAAACAGACAAACAAACAGATCTGCATGCTTTGAACAGTTTTTCATCCTAGATAGATAAGCTACCTTTTAAAAAAAAACCAGCATGTCTCTGGGCCTTGTAGTTTCAGAGGAGAAGTCACTCACGCGTATGCGTACGTACACGCCGCAGAGTGACGACATAATGTCAGCTGACTGACAAGTCAGCTGTCATAAAAATTAGTCCGATATTTGTAATCTATGTGATGCTAAATGTTTAACACATATGCATTTATATATCTCATGTACACATACATCACAAGATCCATATAATCAACACAACTCTTTTTAAGCATGAGCTCTGGCAAGGCTTGTGCTTCTAGAGATCATTTTTATTTTGTCTTTTCATGCTTTTGTGGCACTGGCCTTTCATGAATTGTGGCGTGGCTTGATGAGTTCTGGTCTCATCACTGAAGTTAAACAGCAATGGGCTAGGTCAGTTCTTGGTTTGATGACTGAGTTCTAGGCGAGGTATGGGATGTATCGTAATTTGTTTTTGGCACCATACTTTCATAAATTCTAGTGCACTACTTGTGTCTCTGATGGCTTTGCAGCTTGTACATGTAGACCAAAACACTTTTCTGCCTTTTTCTTTTCTCTTTCCTTTCAAGAAGTTTAAGAGATAAAAGTGAAAATAGTGGCAAAAATATCAGCTAGATTTAACTGGTAGGGTGAAAATACTTATATAAGGCCATGTAAATTAAATACCAATAAAAAATGGACAAGTAATATTGGGACTACAGGCCCTTTCTTTATTTGTATGCAGGGCGATGAGTTTAAGTTTAATGTTTAAGTGTATTACAGGTTACATGTTTGGACACTCTTTAATCTTTATATATTATAGGACCTTATACAATTATATATGTAAAATTCATTTAGACAGGTATTGTTCCTTCTTTATTCAAATGTGTTAATTCATTTTTGTCAAAATAATAAATATTACATATATAGGCACTGTATCTGTGCATTATTTAATCTAAGCTATATTTGTATGTAATAATGTATTAACATTTAATGTAAGGGAGTCATTGGTTTTGTGTTATGTAGTACTGATGTATATTGATCTGTTTATAGAGAGAGAATCCCTCTAGGCTAACCCCAGTGATGCTATTAAGAGATTTGGGGAAACCCGATAAGCTACCTGTAGGTTCTAGAACTTCCTCACTGCCTCTGGTGACAGCTGTTATGTTCTATAAGATTCTAGAATTTCTGTAAGTATATAGAAGGACTGTACATCTGACCACACATGAATTTAGTATTCGCTGGCTATAAGGAAGGCTATTGTGTCTTAGAATTAATATTCAAGTGGATATAAACTGCTTGTGTTGTGAACTTTTGCTGGAGTGAACTTTCTACAGATATCTGTGTGTAGTGGACATTGGCCAGATCACCGGACAGATCACAGGATACAGTGAACAAACTTAACTGTCAGTTACAGTGGTCAGATCAGACCCGGTTTCATTATTGTGTTATTGTATGTACTATTGAGAGTATACCAGTTGACCATAATCATTATTTTTAATTGTTAAATAAATTTGTTAAGTTAAACTTTTTGTCTTTTCCAGTTGCAACTTAAAAGCAACCGGTAATTGCTACCGTGCATTTTTACCCCACAACTTTTAAAGGCTGTGCAGGTTTTGTGTTTACCCCTGGCATCATAAACCAAAAGATGTGGGAAGCTGATACTTGGTACAAACATTGGTTGGGGAGTGTAAGTGTGCAACGTCATGGTGTGACCTTGATTTGACCTTTGACCTTGCCGTAATGACCTTGAGTTTGTAAATCTTGGCCGGACTATACCTCAGAAACTGTAAGTTGTAGGATGTTAATACTTGGTAGGGACATTGTTTAGGGGGTGTAGGTGTACAATGTAATGGTGGGACCTTGATTTGACCTTTATTTAAAGATTTAAAACTTTGTCCGGGCTATATCTCGAAAACTTTGACAGCTATACTTCAATTAAGAAATCTTACAGTATTTATGGGCATTCCACTTCAGGCCTGGGATCAAGTACATGGAGCCAAGTATGAGTACTTAGCCAAGATGCAAGTACAAGTACTGGTCTCAAGACTCAAGTGCAAGTACTTTGAGAAATTGCAAGTACAAGTACTTTTATTGCGAATGACCCAAAAACTGTAATAACTAGATCATCAGTTTATATTTAAAACTAGAAATAGGACGCCCTGTTAACTGTTAAGAGTAGCTGCAACACATGAAAAGAAACAGGATAGCATAGAATAACACACATTATCATGTGTAATGTCCACCCCATAAACGTTTAGCAATAATTGTACAGTAGTCTTACAAGACCCTGTTTCATTTGTAAAATCTATCAACAATGCTTAAATATTTATTAGTATACATGTAAATTATTTCAGCTTCATTCCTTTTTGCATTGGTTCAAAATTTGCACAAAATCACTGTCTCTATAGGTTTTTGAGATAAGCAACATTTTCGATTTCAAACAAAATTGAAGACGGTGTGCGAAATTAAAGAAATTTGACATTTTTCAGAGGCAACATACCAAAGATCTCTAATATCCGACTGGTCAAAAATTAGCTTGAAATTGCTCTATCCCTTACGTGTTTCAAGACAAACGACATTTTCAATTTCCACCAAAATTCAAGATGGCGGCCAAAATTTGAGAAATTCAACATTTTTCAGAGACACTACATGTAACTTCTGTAGTACCCACAGGGTTCAAAATTTGCTTGTGGCAGGAAAACAATTTTTGGGAAAAGTTCCCAGTAGATGAATATGTATTTTTTTTTTCATTTTTACACAGAAACTCAAGATCTTGCACTGTTCCCAAGATAAATCTGTTTTTGCATTTTACGCAGAAATTCAAGATGGCCGCCAAAAATGGCAGAAAAGCTATTTTTGTGAAATGTCGCCACTACACTCTGCAGATACCCTGCGGGTTAAAACTTTCTTTGAAATCGCTCTATCTCGCTCCATTTCCAAGATAAATGCATTTTTGCATTTTATGCAGAAATTCAAGATGGCCACCAAAAATGGTGGGAAAGCGATTTTTTTAGAAAAGTTGCCAGTAGACTCTGCAGGTCAAAAAGTTTGTCGAAATCACTATCTCACACCGTTTCTGAGATAAGTGTTTTTGCGTTTTACGCAGAAATTCAAGATGGCCGCCAAAAGTGGCGGGAAAGTGATTTTGGGGAAAAGTTGCCAGTACACTCTGCAGGTACCCTGGGAATCAAAAAAATTGTCGAAATCGCTCTATCTTGCACCATTTCCGAAAAATTAAAGATTTTTCATTTTCAGTGTTAAGAAAAATCGTGCCATTTAGTTAATTGTTAATGAGTCGGCCATTTTGTATTGGATCACTTCCAAAAGTTTATGATTCCAGACATCCACATAATGAACCCACTTGCCAAATTTCATGTCAATAGGTGAAGCACTTTTTAAGTTATCATCCGGACAACCACACCCCTTTCAAAAACATGTTTTTGGTCATGTGACTTCTCTGATAGGTTGAAATGCAATGACACCATATTCAAAATATTTTCCCAGGGTTACTGCATACATGTGCTAAATTTGTTAAACATGTTTTCTTTAAAAGAGTGAAAACAGAAATGCAATTCAGAGTAGGCCCAAAGTAGTAAAGCAGCTATTACTCAGATACTGTATAAGTGGTTATTTTCGCGGGTACTTAAGTTCGCGAATTGACACAGAAGCCTTGTTTAGCGGAATTAATTTCCGCGGTTAAAGATGTTCCATTATCGCCAACAATAACAGTAAATATACTCACTCACAATTGACTTGTGCACTTCAAGTACATGCAATCATATCCAAATACCCACTTAACCCCATTTCTTTATCACACAAAAGAGAAACTAGTGGCTCAGTGTAATTTAGAAGTGCAATTTATGTCCATGTATAAAGTGAGGATCAAAACTCCCCCTTGTATATTGCTAATCTTTCTTAGCCGCTTGAATGTAGTTGTGCAGAAATATTAGGGGCAATTTAAAAAGTGATTTCTTTTATAAAAAAAAAACAAAGAAACCAATTTTTGTGTTTTAAACCCTGAAAATTTCAGAGTTCACATGATGAAATAAAATTAGTCTATATTTCTGTATTTATTTCAAAATGAGTTTGAGAAAGTGGATTAGAGTAGTAATGTAACAGCAGCAAACATCACAACTGAATTAAACCCCTTAGATTTTTCATGTACTGATAAACTGAAAGGCTACCTCCTGCATATAAATACATGTACCAGTATTCACATTATCTGTACATATGATGACCTTAAGAATACATAAATATTAGCGAGAATTTATTTTCGCGTTTAGTAGTTACTCGCGAATATAGCGAAAATTAATTCCTCGCGAAAAAAAACACTTATACAGTAGCTACAAAGCTATCATCGACCAAAAGCTATCCTGGCCAAACTATTGACCCAATTATCCTTCATATAAATTTTTGTGAAGATAGAAAACATTGTTTCATTAAAATGTCCAGAAAAAAAGTCAACTCAAATAGCATAATAGCTATATAGCACAGTAGCTATTACTCAGTTAGCTATACAGGTATTATCACCAAAAGCAATCCCAAGCAAGCTACTGATCCAATAATCCTCCATCCCAAATTTTGTGAACATAGGTGAAATACTTTTCCTTTAAAATGCTTCAAATAAAAAAGCTACTCATAGTAGCTAAGTAGCTATTACTCAGTCAGTTATACAGCTATTATCACTAAAAGCAATCCCAAGCAAGCTATTGACCTAACTATTGCTCATACCAAATTTGGTAAAGATATGTCAAATATTTTTCCTTGAAATGCCCGGAAACAAAAGAAGTACACAAAAGTAGCTAAGTAGCTACTACTCAGTTAGCTATATAGCTATCTTCACCAAAAGCAATTCCATACAAGCTATTAACCGAATAAACCCCCATACCAAATTTGGTAAAGATAGGATAAATACTTTTCCTTGAAATGACCGGAAACCAAGCACGACGACGGACGGTGGACGCCGGAAAAAGCAAAAATATGTCCAACCCTTCAGAGGGGTGGACATAATTAATTATTTATTGAGATATACAATTTAAAACAATCATTCAATGAACACTGATGAGCTAAAAGCTGCTCCATTATTTTATTTGCTAAACTTAATTGAAAAATACTTGGGATATTTTAGCCAAGTACAATTGCAAGTACTTTTAATTTTCAGCTGTCAAGTACAAGTACTTGAAAATGAGTATTTAAGTACAAGTACCAAGTACTTGTACTCGCCCCAGGCCTGTTTTGGGTGCTATTTTAAGTTTTCCTTCAGTTACATGTATTTTCTAGTGAGATAGTGGTTGTAAAGTTTTTGTCATAGTACTTCAGTAAAATAATTTCAATACCAAGACATTGGGGCCACTGACCAATCTTTAATTATATATTATGACTTCTTGCCAGTTAAAAACTTAAATTGATAAAAATAAAGTTAAAGTTGAAACTGATTTGAAATAGGGATGGGTCTGCATCAAAAATACACAAACTATATTATAAAAGTGTATAATCTCTTCAGATTTTTATTTTGTTTGCAATATTTTGAGTTTTCCTTCCATTATACGGGTTAACAAGTGAGAGGTTATGAAGTGCCATTGCGTATTTACTACAAAATCAATATAGAAGGTTGCAAATGCACAAAAATATGGAATAAGTTTAGCAATTTCTTCAGATTTGGTGTTTGTTTCAGATATTTTACATTTTCTTTCCATTATACATGTTGAAAATGAATTGGCAGTTGTAAAATCTTGCGCAGTATTACACTTTAAATTTATTAAATATCAAGAGTTTCCAAGATTTAGTATAGTTCATCTCCCATGAAAGTTTATCATCCTGGCTTGTTGTTTCGATTATTTTCTGTGCAGAGATCAGGCTTTGTTTTGATATATAACGTTTTGAGTAGATTTGCTAGCGTACGACACCAGCACTGACTGGCTGTTTTGGAAGAATCTCATCACGCATGAAATCTCGCTTAACAATGGTGGACATAAACAACTTGCCAGGAACTCGCTCGAAACCATTTAATTTTAAAATATAAAGCTTATCTTCAGTGTTATATATATTGTGTGCATATCTACACTCCTTGCCAACTAAAATTCCCATCTAAAGCAGAAATATTTTGTTCATAAAAATCGTGTCCCGACGGATGCACTGACAACCGAAATGTGCGTCCAAATCTGAAATACCGCGTGTTTAACATACTCGGACGGCGTAATCGCGAACCCTGCACATGAATATTAATGAGTTGTACAAGTCTGTGACTTGATTTGACTAAAAAAATAAACAAATTAAACTTTTTATCATATTATATTTTTTCTTGTGAATTGAACAACATTTTTTTAAAAGTTTAATATTAAAAAGTTAGGGACTGATACAACAATGAAAATGGACTAAAATATGTAAGACCAGAAATGTATAGGGATATTTATTAATTGGTAGTGAGTTGTGGTAGCGAAGCAAAGGTTGCGAGTTGCCGTGTTCACAAGTTCTACTGCCTTGCTATCAATTATCACTGGGTACCAGTCACTGCCACCAGTAAATCAAATGTTTATATTTCAGTAATGGCCACATATTCTGAAAACCTTTGGTTGAGGATTTCTTCCATTCACTTTGGAAACAGTTCTACATTACTTAAAATGATTTAGTGAGGAATTGTTTGCCAAGTTATGTATGGTTCAATTCTACCTAGCAATACTTGGTACCCAGCAGTACTGCCTTGCTAATAATTATCGCAGGGTACAAATTATCGCCACCAATAAATAAAATGTTCATATCTCAGTAATGACTACATATTTTGAAAGCTTTTTGTTATGTATTTGTTCTATTCACTTTGGAAATAGTTTTTCCTTATTTGCTAGACTTTGGATGCCACTTTTGGTTAAGTGATGTCTATTTGGGTTCTATCTGGCAATAATTGGTACCCGGCCTTAACTGGTAGCAAGGCAGGATGCGCAGTAGCTTGGGACAATCGTGCTTTGGTGATAATGACAGAACTCCTCCATATATTTTGAATTATATTCCTCCATTATCGCCGACACATGATGGTTCCTAGTGACTGTGGCTTCTATTTGTTTACAAAACATTGAAAATGGGCATTCACCAGTATTTCCGCTTTGCGGTAAAACGACCGGTAATAGAAATTATTTATTAAAATATAAAACTTTGAAGCAAAGTTAGGGACTGATACAACAAAATGTTACAAAATATACTTCAATAATTAATTATACACGGGTGGTCAAAATTGTGTCCAGTTCATAATAATGTCTGATTTTCATGGGGGTTATTTTTAAAAGGTTGCAACAAGAATTTTTTTTTTTTAATTTAATTTTTTTTTCAAATTATTCCCCTTGAGATTAATTTTATTTCATTAAAATTTTAAAAATGAACCAAACACCCAAACCAAGTATATTCATGTTCAGTAAAAAATTAAAGGACACAATTATGACCCGGGCATAATTGTGATCACCCATGTAACACATATCATTCGACAGTTTGGTCATAGAAGAACATAATATAAAGCTATTCATATAACTTAAATTCACAATATTAATCACAACATGGGCGTTCACTGGTAGAATGCCACTAGTGATATTTCATCACATTTTCTATTATCGTGCACTTCTTATTATTGTACACCAGTTGAGTCTTTGTTTATCATGTGTTAATAGACCAATTTTTGTCACAATCTGTGAAGTTCATGTGCCAAACATAAATCATGTTATTTTTTTCTGGTTTGTGCTGAGAAATTTGATAGAAACAGGTATTTTATAAAACTGTCATCCTCAAAATTGGTCATATGTGTTTTCACTAGAGAGGGCACTTACCTATTACTGTGCAATGTAAAGATTTTTATTGTCATATTAATTTATTGTCGAAATGGCCAATCTTAACTAAAGGTGATGAGCGGAGGCGGAGAAGGAAAACAGCAGGAATTCTTAACTACGTTTATTTACTCGCAGTACTTGGCAGTAAAGTGGCAAAAAAACGCTGGAGCAATCCACTCTGGAAACCAGGGAAAAAACACCAGTCAAATATATACTTTATAACAAATGCAATAAAACTGTTCAGTGGCAAAATAAGTAATGTCAATAAATTAACCAATAAATGGTCCGAATAAAGATTTAAATTAGATAATAAATTATAAATCACTACACGTACACTACCAAATAAACCATCTCCACTCCAACCGTTACAAAATAATAGAGCAAATACATATCAAGCACCAGTTACAGACTAAAATAAGCATGATTAAACATCAGTTAACACATTATTATAACAACTTCAAGTAAGTACAAAGTTTCTTTCATGTACAAATTCCGTAAGGCCTTCAAAGAGATATATTGACAATTTGTGATACTTAAGCAAACTGAAGTATGTGGGGTTAATTCTTTGCTCAATTTTACTTTTTCTGTTAGGCGCACGGTAACCGGTAGTTCGAGGATTGGTCTTGTACAGTACAGTACTGGTTGGCCAGTGAATTTCGTCACCCCAGTGAAGTTCGTCACCTGCCGTAAAAACGCTCAAGGACAGGCAATATTCACATTTAGTGGTGGTGGACCAGTTCATGCCCAGGTACCAATTCACGCCCACCCCTAAATTTATCCAAAACAATCACAGTTAAACAATAAATTACAAATGTATATGATCAATTTGATGATTATCTATAATGTGGTAAACATCTTCTCTATGAAAAATTATAAATCTTCAAGAAAATTGAGGGTGGGCGTGAATTGGTACCCGGGCGTGAACTGGTCCACCACCACTAAATAAATGGAATAGCTTCTTCCAATGGCAAGGTATATATATATGCCATAACTGGACAGTAAAACTCTTTAATATTGTCATAAAATGCAGGTGACGAACTTCAGTACTGCTCAGCCATTGAAGTTCGTCACCCCAGTGAAGTTCATCACCTGCATTTTATGACAATATTAAAGAGTTTTTGTTATGAACTTTCGGCATACGGGTGGGCACGAAGATAAACGGTCATAGAGATAAACGGTCTTCAGAATTCTTCAAATATAAGTAGTCTAAAGAGCAGCACAACACAAACCAAATACCAGATGTCTTGATAAGCTTACTTTGATTGTATTTTCTTATTTAGTTTGTGTGATTTATTGTTTACACCACTTAGATTTGAACAATTCTAAAGACCGTTTATCTCTATGACTGTTTATCTTCATCACCACCCGTGTATACCTTGTAGCTGAAAGCAGCTATTCCATTTATTTGGTGTCCGGAATATACGCGGTCAGGAAGATACGCGGTCAATATTGGAAGATACGCGGTTAATATTTGGAAGATTCGCGGTTAATAATATTTTAGATGAAAACTAACAGCATATTTCCTGTCCACGGACCTGCCTCATTAATATTAATGAGCAAATATATGTTCTTTGGGGGTGGGTGGGGGTGGGGGATGTTTCCTGATAATATTTTAATAATATTTTAGATGAAAACTAACAGCATATTTCCTGTCCACGGACTGTTTATCTTCATGACCACCCGTGTATACCTTGTAGCTGAAAGCAGCTATTCCATTTATTTGGTGTCCGGAATATAAGCGGTCAGGAAGATACGCGGTCAATATTGGAAGATACGCGGTTAATATTTGGAAGATTCGCGGTTAATAATATTTTAGATGAAAACTAACAGCATATTTCCTGTCCACGGACCTGCCTCATTAATATTAATGAGCAAATATATGTTCTTTGGGGGGTGGGGGGGGTGGGGGTGGGGTGGTGGTGGTGGTGGGAGGGGGGGGGGGTGTTTCCTGACAATATTTTACAAATAGAAAGGCTGGTTTAAGATGAGAACTACCAGTGCCCAGTGCATTTCCTGTTCACGGACTTGCCTCATTAATATTAATGAGCAAATATGCGCGGACACGGCAGTTCTTTGAGGGGGTTTCCTGACAATATTTTACAAGGCTGGTTTAAGATGAGAACTACCAGTGCATTTCCTGTCCACGGACTTGCCTCATTAATATTAATGAGCAAATATGCGCGGACACGGCAGTTCTTTGAGGGGGTTTCCTGACAGTATTTTACAAATAGAAAGGCTGGTTAGATGATCATACCGGTATCACCGCCTATGCGAATACCTTTAATCTCTACTGCCTTGCGCCATAAATTGGCATACCTTGGACACAAAAAGCTTAATTTTGATCGTTTGGAGTGTAGTTTCGTCTATTTCTTTTTATTGAAATATGTATTGACACAAGCGCAACTTATAAAAGCATTTTACTGACATAAAATCAATAAAATAAACATTTTATTCACGTTTTTAATGAGCGATAATATAATTTCTACATGAAATCAGCGCCTCAAATTGGCACAATTTGCATACGGGAATTGCCGAAGATATTTTAATTATTTCTATCATCATTTTAATTTCCTTATTTGGTATATGGAAATCCACGAGTGTGGGCGATAAAAAAAGAATAATAAGTAATATTTTAGCTTCCGTTTTGTGCCAATTTATGGCGTGTGCCAAGTTAAGAAGCCAGGCAGTAGGTGGGATAGGATTCATCAGTGGTTAGATGATCATACCGGTATCACCGCCTATGCGAATACCTTTAATCTATTGAGCTGATCATTAAATTTGCTCGTTAGTTTAACTAAAACCATTTCCTCGGCTTTCAGTAACTGTAATTCAGTATAAAGTGACATATTATACTTTCCAAAGTTTTTAAGGGCGATAAAGAAATATATTGGAACATTCTGAAACATAAAAAAAAAAAACGAAGGTGAAGTACAGCACTCAGCCCATTTTTTTTCAGTCAAAAGCAAAAATGCGTGTCTTTCTTAAGATTTTATTTTTTCCATTCTATAAAAATAAATGACCGCTTATATTCCACACATCATTTGTCATGTACCAGTGACAGACATGAAAAGAGAAAAATCACGGGTGGTCACAACAACAAACGGTCATAGAGATAACAGTCTTCAGAAATTATGACACAAAAACGGTTAAAATGATTCACAAACAATATAGCACCAACCAAATGTTATGGTAGGCATTGTTTAAGTCTTTGTTATTCTTTAGTTCGTGCGATTTGGTGATTTACACCACTTAAGTTTGAAAGATTTGAAGACCGTTTATCTCTATGACCATTTATCTTTGTGACCACCTGCATAGTAAAAGGAACCAAATGTTGAGATGATGGTGCAGACATGTTACACTTTTTAGCATTAAATGTTTGTATTGTTAAGATTTTCACTGTAACACTGTTCAATTCTGTGTGGTAGATAAAGTCAAAGACAAAGTTGGGGTTTTACATCCCATTCTACAGCCAGGGTCATATTGGGACAGGTCCTCAGGATTGCCATTTGTGGGACTTTAACCCACAGAGGGAACTTGTGGCAGATAAAAGCCGAAAGTGACCAAGCTGTTAGAGATTCCAAGATAATATTTGCAATTTCTGACAAAAACTGCAACATGACATATATTAGCGACCCACCCCCCAAAAAGGGAACATTTTTTTGGATAATCAATCTAATCATTCTTCACAAATCTAGAAGTTCAAAACTGAGGTTTTTCAGATTATAAAGATGAATGTATATTAAAAGTAAATTGAACATACAGATACAGGTTTTGGAAAGTGTAACTGTAACAATCAAAGACAAAAGATCAAGGAAAGAATTGACCTCTAACCCCATTATTATACAGACATTATTGTATTCATTTATAACATTTTTCTAACATTTATCATTAAAAAGATAAAACATTTTAAAAGCATTCTATTATAAATGGTTTTTGTGAACATCATTTTTAATCTTCATCAAATGTTTTACTTTCAAACGTTTGCAAAACCTAAAAATGTTTACTGGGATAGACCCCTGCCTACATTTCTGTTTAAAAGGTGTATAGACATTCTCCTTTCATCAATAACCGAACAACTCAATTTATCTCTCCAAAATGGTGTTTTTCTAAAACCCTTAGGCATTTTTCTTAAAGATTGTCACGCCTCTTATCAAGAAGACTTCTTTGTCTAAGGAGGATCTCAAGAATTATTGGCAAGTATCTGGGCTTATTTTCTCGGCCATGTTGGTTGAGTGTATAGTTGCTGCACAAATCAGGTCTCACATGGACTGAAATGATCTTGTTAACATTTTTCAGTCAGCCAACAAAACTGAACACTCAACTGAAACTGCTGTGCTGTGTTTTTAGAACAAGATACACATGCCTCTGTCTAAGGGTAAGCCCACGGTTCTGGTCTTATTTTAAACTGTCAGCCGCTATTGATGCCACTGACCATGGCACACTACTCACCTTTGTGTCACCAAGGTTTGGCTTCACTGGAACTGTCCTAAGACAGTTTACAACATATCTCCTGGATCATCTTCAATCAGTGAAAATTGGTTCAGTAATCTCAGACACTTTAAAATGAAATTTAGGAGTTCCTTGAGTTTCTATTCTGGGTCCTCTGTTGTTCTCTCAAAATACCACTCGCCTTAGTTTCCTGACTGCAGAATATGGAAGTGAAATATCATTTTTATGTGGATGCCACCCAGATGTTCATCCATCTATCTCCTGAAAATTCTGCAAATTCATATCATAAAGAAGCTTAAATTATATACTGAAAAGTTTAAAGTCTTTAGTTGTACGAATGGTACAAATGACAGGATTCTTTCCCTGTCAATATTTTGGGCTTAAGTATCTCGCCCAAACTGATGTTGTTTGCAATCTGGGTGCATTGCTAGACTCAAAATTTAGCATCACAATTCAAGTCAATTGTATTAGCAAATCTTGTTTTGCTAACCTATACAATTTGCCTCATATCAGATGGTTTCTCTCCTTTGATGTTTCAGTCATGGTTGCAAATGCATTGGTCAGTAGTCGTCTGGATTATTGCAATTCTCTGTTTTGTAGTTTGTCATACAGGAATATCACACAACTCAATAATATCCAAAATTGTTTGGCACACTTTGTCTCTGGTACTCCAACAATTAAGTGGTTTCCTGTTAATCATCTGCAAAACTTGGTACTGTTACATACATAGGCACTGTGTATGTGAATTATTTAATCTAAGCTTTATATGTGTATATGTATTAACATTTAAAGTAAGGAAGTTATTGATTTTTATGTTATGTGGTACTGATGTGTATTGATCTATTTATAGACTGGGGGAAATCCCTCTAGGCTTCTATAATCTCATTAGTTCTACTATACTGACCTTTTTTATAGATTTGGGGAAACCCTTAAAGTAGTTTCTAGAGCTTCCTCACTGCTTCTGGTGACGGGTATTATGTTTGAGTTAGTTCTACAAGATTCTAGACATTTGCATAACTGTATAAAAGGACTGTACATCTGACCACAAATAGAATTTAGTATTTACTGGCTATAAGGAAGGATACTTGTGTCTTAGAACTAAAATGAAGTGGATACAAACTACTTGTGTTGTGAACTTTTACTGGAGTGAATTGGATACAGTGTCTGGATAGATTTATTGCTACTTTGGATATTCTGCATTGGTATACCAGACAGAGAGTGGATTTACTGCATTCTGGACATTGTCCATATCTTGGAGTGGAGAGTACAGTTATGCAAACTCTCTGAATATTTTTATACAGACATTTTGTGATTGGATATCAAAAGTAGTGTCTCACCACTGGAAAACAAAATATTTTACCTTATATCTGTATCTGTATAGATCTGCTGTTAAAACAAGACATAGTAATCTAGAGAAGAATATCCTCAAGGTTCCTTGTATAGTTCCTTAATTGATAAATCAAAAGTTCACTTCAATAAATACTTCGGAATATTTTGTCACTGGATATTCCAGCTGCTCCTACTCTTTCAAGTTTCAAAAGATGACTTAAAACCTATTTTCAGAAGTCCTTTCCTCCTTACTTTTTGACTACCGGACACCAATGGTCACCCTGCTTATAACCTTACTATGTTTTATGATTTTTGATTTGTGCATGGTGTACTGGATGGCATGCCTTAGAATCCACTTGTTCAGAGATAAAGCACTTGGACACCTAACTTTCTAAAACCATACAGTAAAGTGATCACATTATTATTAAATCCGAAACTAGAAAAATGTTCTTGCTCACAAAAACAAAACGTCGCGAAAGGTTAGATGCAATATGGTATAAAGTAGAAAAAGGTTTTTGAAAAGAAAAACCATCAGCACTGAGAGAAGAAGTGAAGGTTAAGCAGACAGTGCGGTGATTTGTGCATTAACATGAAAGAAAAATGTAAGCTTTATTTAATTTTCTGTGGTCATAAATTATGAAAAGTTAATTTCATAAATGCTATAGTTTGTTAGAAGAGTTGTTTTAGATGTAAAATATGGCTACTAAACATAATACTTATGGTCAGGTAATAAATCCCAGTTTGCAAAAGCAATAATAAAGGAGATATAAGGCAGTCTGATCCAGAAGGGGGGTCTGGCGGTAAATCTGACCGGCTATATAGACTCTCCACCTGTGGTTTCCGGCTATATAGACTCATGTGGTTTCCCAATACCTGTTAATACATACTAAAGCTGCAAAAGCAATAACAAAGGAGATACAAGGCAAAAAGACAAAATTGAAAATTTAAATTTACTTAAATGTAGCTTACCATGTGGAACTGAAAACTATTTCGGATTGCCGTTGGCATCATGGCCAACGTCCAAGAAAAAGGGACTAATACTGGTGTGATGCCTTCAACACGGAGGTGACCTGGATGGTGAAAACCGTAAATCTTCCTTCTTTGAGTTGAAACTTTTACCCCTACCCCTCTCTTCAGTTCCATATGGTAAGCTACATTTAAGTTATTAAAATTTTTATTTTATTGCGCTACAATAGCTCACCATGTGGAACTGAATGTTGAATCCAACCGCTAGGCAGAGGGATAACAGCTAGTGGTGGTGGACCAGTTCACGCCCGGGTACCAATTCACGCCCACCCTCAATTTTCTTGAAGATTTATGATTTTTCATAGAGAAGATGTTTACCACATTATAGATAATCATCAAATTGATCATATACATTTGTAATTTATTGTTTAACTGTGATTGTTTTGGATAAATTTAGGGGTGGGCGTGAATTGGTACCCGGGCGTGAACTGGTCCACCACCACTAAGATTTGAGGTAATTCTGATTTTTTTTCTTGTAATTGAATTAGATTAAATATATAAATATATGTTAAAATTACCAGTCTGAATCCCACTTACAGTGCCCCAGTTAAAAACTGGCTACTGTAAGAAGCTAAAAACCTTTAAAAATCTCAAATAAGACACAGTACAAGTACTGTCTGAATATCTGGATTTATGAAGGAAGAAGTGCAGCCTATGATCAGTTTGGATCGGCTCTAGCCCAAAGGGCTTCACCACCCATGAATACAAGCCTGTAGCTTGAAGAATCTCATCAAATACTAATTGTCATTACTGACGAGAACTATACATTTTGTAAAATTACTAATGAGATTACGAGGGTCACCTTGAGACAAATAATACATGACCCATTATTCATGATTAAAGTAGATTGGATCTTACCATATATCCAGAGCCAGTACACAAATATCAGACGACCCTGGGTATTAGACTCTGGAAGACTTGATCACAGTGGATGTGCAACCCTTTCTTTCCTTCCAAGAATGACTAGTCTGAGGGGAAGGATCTAAGACTTGTTGAGCTGCTACTAGTGGGCTGAGATAAATACTGTTGCTGTTGTCTGATCAAGTCAGGTCTTTTAGGTAAAAATTTGTGAAAATATTGTGTGCCTTCCAGTGACAAGCTTGATCTGCTTGTTTGTAACAAAGTAGCATAGCTTGTTTTAACCAAGAAAGAGAATATGGGGTCTGATGTCTGTCCTTTCTGGAAGGAAAAAAAAGAGTGGGGATCGACACCCTCTCAGGTCTTTGGTACGATCCACATAGTACCTCAAGGCCCATACCAGACACAAAGTCCTGTCTTTGTTGAATTGCCTACAATGGTAGTCAAAGCTGGAATAATCACCAGAGACAAAGTTTGAGAACCCTCTCTTCCATGTTGGTTTTTAGCTATGAAATCTGATGAAGGGAAAAGGGCTACCTTCTCTCATTGGCCTAAACTGGGAAATGTGTTTGCGAGCCAGGCATGGATTTCACTGCAGCACTTGCGGTAGGCCAAGGCTAGCAAGAAGGCAGTTTTAAGAGTAAGATCAAAAGGCTCAAAAGGTGCTTTTGTGAGCTCATTAAAACAATGGAAAGGATCCACTTGAGTAAGTTTCTGGAACTTTTGCGCCGATACCTGTGAAAGCAGGAAAATAATCTCTTAAGGTCCAAGCTTTGAGAGATATTGGCTGGGCCTAAGGTGTCAACCATGGCCGTCCTATAACCATCAACTGTTTAGGACTTGATATAGCTACACAAAGAAGTCTGAGACTTGTTTTATAGATGGAGAAATTCACCAAATTTTCTCTGCACCATTTTCCAAAAAGGACACAATTGATTTATATATGTTCCTTGTTGATGAACTTTGAGGGGCAGCAATTGTCACTGCCACTTCCAGACAGGCCTTGTTCTTAGACCCGTTGACTCCTAGAGACTTGACTTGTAGGTTCAGATATTGAGGGTTGTTGTGAAACACCGGATTGTGAGGCTTCAGTTCTAGAACATTTATGTGAAGCTTTTCCGCCCTGTCTGACCATAGACCGTTTCCTGAATATTGCTCTAAGTGAGTGCCCCTACCGATGTTTGAGGAGTTAGTAAAGATTAGGATATTGTGGTCTTTGGGATGAAGGTCTGAGCCCTTCTAAACATTGACAGAGTATTGCCACCATTCTAGATAAACTGATATGGTCTCTGACCAAAGAAGGTGGGTGTCCAGTGACTGAGGAAATTTCCAGTGCTCCTTGAGATGCCACTGAAATGGCCCCATGTAAAGGTGAACCTCTGGGACCATCTTCTCCGTTGAGGTGAGCAACCCAATTAGCGACTGAATCTAGATGGTATTCGTAGCCCACAAATAAAAACCACCTGAGTGGGTTTGAGTTTGGACTTCTCCTGGTTGATTATCCAATGAGGTCCACCACCATCTGAGTGTTCAGTTGTGCCTCTTCCTGAGACTGGGTCCTGAGTCGTTCAGGTACTGGTGAACTCTGATGCCTCTGGAAAGGGCCATGAGCTTCACCTCCTATACTATCATGTAAAGATCTGGGAGGCCATGGTTAGGCAGAAAGGAAGAGGGGTAAGATGATAAATTGGAGCTGTGGCTGAACCGAAGGTACTTCCTCAAAGTTGATGGATTGGGATATGGAGATTGGCATCCTAGAGCTCTACTGATGAAACCCACTCCCCTGGAACCAGAGAGGTTCTGATTGACTCTGGTGTTTCCATCTGAACTTTTTTACCAAGAGAAAGTATTGAGGTCTATGCCTGACTTCCATATCTGATGGGGCTTTCCATTGCGTTCTTATTCAGAAGTCTGGCTAACTTGGCTTTGTGCTGAATGGTAAAACATAGCTATTGGTAATAATATTTAAGACGTTGTTTGAGCACTTTTGAGCAGTCTCTCCTGAATAAACAGAGGTGACCTACTGGTGGATTAGTAGTCATTGGGAAGAAGGGTTTCCACGCCCTCTGCCTCTGTGATGGGGTCGAAAGCAACCTTTGTTACCTCAGTTGTTTGAGTCCCCCCATGGCGGAGGAAAATGACCGGGCGGGTTTTGGGGACGGGGGGGTGGGGGTTGTGAGCTTTCTGGTTAGTAACTTTGAGGAAATCACTCATAAATCAGTCAGTTTTCATTACATAGCTCTCAAAATCTTATCAGCTCATGTTTTTGATAGTATGAACATTTGTATGAAATTACAAACCTCGGTGGTCAGTAGACTTTGCCGAGCAGTGATGATGGGAGGGTGTACCCCCAAAAAACTATTTTTTTCATCATGTGACCTTGATAAAGATCAAAGGTCAAATTTAAGTATATATATGTGATAGTGAGGACAGTGTAAGCAAATCAGTTTTTATGCACATTGAAGGGTATCACAAATTATTCAATGGAAAAGTACTACATGTATTTCATGCACACAAAAGTTGATTCACTGAAGTTATATAAAATTGACAACATCAACTAAAAACATTTTTTCAGTATCAACACATTAGTCCCAGTGTTATAATTATTTAGCAAATATACTTTTGACAGAGTAAAGTTCGAAACTACACATTTTATCTTTCACCACAATACTAATACAAACACGGGCATACAGCTGTCATACAGCAATGAGACTATATGTAGTCTTTTTAGGTTTATTTTAAGGTGGCAAATAAAAGATCATATAACCAGTAACTAAAATATATTTATATTTAATAATAGATCTATCATTAAGATTTTTAAATATTATAAATTTTTTCTTATAACTTGAGATTTAGTGAACGAATTATGACTAACAAGCATTAACGGAACACTAAAGGTATACAGTAATGTCAATTTCATATTTAAATGGATCCCACAACTTACAATTATAAACCAAATTGAACTGCCAATTAAAATTACTAGTTCAAAAAATAGCATCAGAGATGCCCGTACCCCACAGCCTAGGGAACAACCCCAACACCATGGGATATAGAAGTACTGTACCAGTACAAACTTCAGGATACTTTCAGAGCTCTGTCAGTTATATAAAGGTCCAAACAATGTTTAAATGGAGAAATAATGTTAAGATAATGCGCATAAAGATGAAGTATTAAAACAAGATAATTCAATAACAAGATGACAGCATTAATCAGTAAACTAAAATTCAACACTCTTTATCTACATCTGCATGGCCGAATTATGGTTTAGATGGTTTGAATATTACCATGCATACAGAAGTGGTAACACATTTAATGAATGCTTATTGTGGTGTTGGAGCAAAATCTGTGGCTCACTTGATGAAATTCTATCTCTTACAATGGGAAGTTCTTAATAAATGCTAATATGACTTTTGCTTTAATCTGCATCAAAAGACAGACCCAAAGGTCCATGAAGATTTTAAAGGTCAAGGTCACTACGACAAGGTAAAAGGTCAAATTAAGGTCACACCATGACAATACACACCTGTAGCCCCTAACCAATGTCCTTACCAAGTATCAACTTCCTACAGCTTACGGTTTCCGAGATATAGCCCGGACAAGATTTTATAGGTCAAGGTCACTATGGCAAGGTCAAATCAAGATCACACCATGATGCTGCACACCTACACCCCCTAACCAATGTCTCTACCAAATATCAACTTCCTACACCTTACAGTTTCCGAGATATAGCCCGGACAAGATTTTATAGGTCAAGGTCACTACGGCAAGGTCAAAGGTCAAATCAAGGTCAGATCATGACGTTGAACAACTACACCCCCTAACCAATGTCCCTACCAAGTATCAACTTCCTACACCTTACGGTTTCCGAGATATAGCCCGGACAAGATTTTATAGGTCAAGGTCACTACGGCAAGGTCAAAGGTCAAATCCTGGTCAGACCATGACGTTGCACACCTACACCCCCTAACCAATGTCCCTACCAAATATCAACTTCCCACACCTTACGGTTTCCGAGATATAGGCCGGACAACATTTTATAGGTCAAGGTCACTACAGCAAGGTCAAATCAAGGTCAGACCATGAGGTTGCACAACTACACCCCCTAACCAATATCCCCACCAAGTATCAACTTCCTACACCTTACGGTTTCCGAGATATAGCCCGGACAAGATTTTATAGGTCAAGGTCACTACGGCAAGGTCAAAGGTCAAATCAAGGTCAGACTATGACGTTGCACAACTACACCCGCTAACCAATGTCCCTACCAAGTATCAACTTCCTACACCTTACAGTTTCCGAGATATAGCCCGGACAAGATTTTAAAGGTCAAGGTCACTACGGCAAGGTCAAAGGTCAAATCAAGGTCAGACCATGACGTTGCACACCTACACCCCCTAACCAATGTCCCTACCAAGTATCAACTTCCTACACCTTACGGTTTCTCAGATACAGCCCGGACAAACTATTTCCCGCCGCCCGCCCATCCGGACACCATGGGTGAAAACAATACCCCGACAGCCCTTAAGGGCTGTGGGGTAAAAACCACTGATAACAAATATTCACTGAGATTACGTTCACCAGTCATTGTGCCAATAGTGTCTTGGAAATTTGCTCATTTAATTTTCTCATCCATTTAAATTGCTGCTCAAGATATTGTGAAGCATTGTCACTTGCATAATCACACCTAGTTTCCTGCATCTTTCATTTCAGTTATACTGTCAATGAATTTTGCAAGAGTTACGTCACGCTGCGATAATCCATTTACATCATGAGAACTTAGGGTTATTTGCACCTAGAAAAATGAAACAACAAACATTCCATTATGTTTTTCTGAACAATACATTAATTTCCTGAGATGGATAACTACTGCAAAAATGGCCATACAAGACAGAATAAATATTCTAAAGAAAAGTATCACAATTTGTTTTCAAGTAATTTTACTTTCTGCATAGTGAAACAATGTTTTTATGCATAGAATCATATTAAATTTATATTTATTTGTTCCATACAAACTGTGTTCAAGCTGTTTCTATTATAATGTGAAGCTCCACTAAAGTATGATGTTAGTCACCACTGACTGAATATGCAGATAAAAATAGAGTTTGCCCATACACTATCAATTGGCATTTCCAGGAATCCCCATAAAGACTGATTCTATTTTCTTAGCAAAACATAAACCAAACTCCCTCCACCTTAAAGAGTCAAATACATACAAGTTATTTTTATATTACATGTCATTTTTAATGGGCTAAACTAAAAACATACCTTGTTGTAGACATTAAACCATTCCGGATGATGGTTCATTTTGTCAGCTTTCAGGGCCACCCTTGTCATAAAACCAAAGGCCTGCAAAGAAAAGTATGATAAATAGCAAACCCCAGCTATGATTTGCTGTTAAAGTGTAAACTCCTACCAGTGGAACCTCTATTATCCAGCCATGCTAGGAGAGCTTTTAGGCAGGATAGATAAGGATCACAATACACATGACACCTTTTGGTATAAAATAGTGGGGATGTACAACTTTAAAAGAATTCAAATGAGATTATATAACTCTATAAAACTGAATGGCTGGATAACAGAAGATTGGACAATAGAGTTTCTGCTGAAGTTTTTAATTTCCTCAAATTGGTCTTTCTACCATGACATATACATACATAAAATGATAACAACACCGGCCTACTTTACACTTTCCGCAATACATACATTGTAGTTGTAAACAATTCTGGAAGATTTCTTCTGTGGTGTTAAAACAATTTAAAATAGAAACTCCACTTTAAACTGACACAAATGTATGTAATACAACTACAAATGAAACAGTCCTGAAAGTGTCCTGACTGAAACCTAAACATAGCATCAGAGATGCCCGTACCCCACAGTCTGGGTAAATAGTTTACAACACCATGAGATACAGAAGTAGCGAAACAGCACAAAGATCTGGACACTTTCAGAGCAGTGTCAGTAATATAAAGCTCCAAATAATGTTGAAATAGAGAAAATAACATCTAAGAGAAAGAAAATGTATATAAAGATAACATCATTCTCTCGCGAGACTTTTTCCTCTCGAAAAAAGATCTCTCTCAGAAACCGTCGTGTCTATGGCCCGCTGTGTACCTACGCACCACTTTACTGTATTAATACGCCAACAAGAATAGTTTTTAAAAAACTTTTTTTTTTCATACAGCAATCGTATGAAATAGTTTAAAAATTCATAAAATGGTCATTTTTGGCTCGATTTTGACAAGTAATATACCATTTTAAAGCTTACAACACGTGGCATCTATCTAGAGTGGCAGTACATCCAATTTATAGGCAATATGTCATGATTTTTTTGTCAGAAGTTATCTTGTCATTTAAAGATTTTCCCTTATCTAACTTATCAAAATCTTAAGTCCTAGACACCTGACATGTTATTTCTCATTTATACTCCTGGCAACAAATATTTTAGTGGTTTGCATGCAATATTCAAACCTATAAATAATTTATAATGTATAGTTTATAAATAATTTTAATGTAAGAGAATCATCTCTATATGAAAAATATTATCGGAAATTCATGTATGGCTAACATGTTGCAGGAAAATTATTTTTACAGATGAACAGTAATTTTTAGAGTAATTTATGATATGTATGATTGATACAAATATAAAAAAATTCCTAAATTTATATACATTGCAAATAAAAAAATGATTTCTAAGAGTTTTTACAGAAAGCAGATATTTTTAACAACATGGAAAGAATTCAAAATATATTTTGCATTATAAAGAGTTTAAGGTCATCTTACTGTTTATATGCTATGTCTGATATTAGTTACACCCTGATTTCAAATATAATATTGCATATAATTTAATATATTGTCCCATAAGGCCTAATTAAAGTACATAAAATTCTGTAATAACTGGAAGTAAAAGTTAATTTAGGCCAGTTAAATAAAGTACAATTTCGACATTGAGAATGAAAAAATTATTATTGGTTATATAAAATAATGTGGCCTATTTAATAATTTCAGAAACCAAAATTATTGTGTTTTGTATTAAATTGTGATATTTTTTATGACTCACGTTGTTGCTATTCATGTATAATTTGTAATTTTCATGCAGCTGTTTTTGAGTATTTTATTTGTTTTTGCTGACGTTTTTTTATGTAATGCTTGGTTTTGATATATTATAATTCCAATGAAAAATAATAAATAAATAGAATAAAATAAATAAATAATAAAATAATATTAGTAATTTTAAAAGCATATAAAGCATTTGTTCAATGTATACATGTATAGGTATGTAGAATTGAAATTAATCATTAATTATTGTTAAAATGTCTTTAATGTTATTTTTTTAAATTTTTTTTATTACTCTCATGTATTACCAATGTTTTTTGCAGCTTTGTAGCAAATTGTAATGAATTTTGTGGACAAATATATATAAATTTACATTCATAAAATTTATTAATCATCAAAGCAATTATACAGGTTTAATAGCTTGAAATATCCATGGTTCACAATATTTAAAAATCTTAATATAACTACTTTTTAATTTTATACGTAGTAGTACTCACTTAAGTTTTTAACTTCAGCTATTTCCATTTTCACATAATCCATATCATACCCCCAGATTTAGTGTTTGTGATTTTACTGTAAATTATGTAAATGTTCACAGGTATACTAATGGAAAATTTAATAAAATATTATTTCTATAATTATTATTATTATTTTAGTGGAAAACGTTTTCAATGTCAGTGGATGTCATTTTTTATTACCCCCATGCATTATCAATGCTATTAGCTACGTTCTTACAATTTTTTTACATTACAAATAATTAATTATTACAGTAAAAATATTTTAATACTACCATGGGAATTGAAATCATGTAATTTCCATTTATTTCCTTACATGCACATCAGCACAAGAATGTACAAATTTCCTGTAAAAATTATTTGTAAAAAATCTTCAAAGCAATCATACAGCTTTAAGATTTTGAAAGTCCACGGATCCCAATATTTAAAATTCGTAGAATAACTACTGCAGAAACTCCATTTTCGCCCATGTAAGAAGACTAGAAACAACACTTTAAGTACTGTTTTCCTGCCAAAAATTCACTATTTTGTAGATCCATATGAATATTTTGAAAGAAAATTAAGAAGGAAGGGTGTTGTGGTAGGTAACATTTATTTTTGAGCATTTTTCACCATACGGAAATCACTTCCTGGTTGAAAAGTAGTTCTTTGTTTACTCCCAGAATTCCTCGCGGTTTCTGTGAGGGTTTGTTTTCGAGGAAAAGCAATCCCGCGTGAGGATGAGATAACATATTAAAGCAATATAATTCAATAGCAAGATGACAGCATTAATCAGTAAATTAAAAATTATGAAGCTGTAAAATTTATTAATTGGAGCAAAGCTGTTGATGGAAATAGCACAATTATGTAAAAGTGCATATAATAATCAGTTGCAGCAATACATATATCTTTGTCCTAAGAGAAAGATGTCTCAAATATGGCAGGTGAACACATTCTGGAAGAGCCAAAGTTAAAGGTCACACCATGATGCACACCTACATCCCCCAACCAATGTCCCTACCAAGTGTCAACCTCCTACTCATGATCACTAAGACAAGGTCAAAGGTCAAATCAAGATCACACCATGACGCTGCAAACCTACACCCCATAACCAATGTCCCTACCAAGTATCAACTTCCTACACCTTACCTTTTCTAAGATATAGCCCGGACAAGATTTTATAGGTCAAGGTCACTACAGCAAGGTCAAATGTAAAATCAAGGTCACACCATGACATTGCACACCTACACCCCTAACCAATGTCCCTACCAAGTATAGCCTTCCTACACCTTACGGTTTCTGAGATACAGCCTGGACAAACTTTTTCCAGCTGCCGGCCCATCCGGACACCATGGGTGAAAACAATACCTTGACAGCCTTTCAGGGCTGTGGGGTAAAAACCTGAAAATTCAACCCCTAAAAAATCTTTGTACAGACTTAGTATAAACTTTTTCATGAAAACTTTATGACAACCTATCAAAGGATTAAGTCTGCAAAAACAAATAAAATCTGAAAAAGTAAATATTAAAGTATTTCTTGAAAATTTCCTCAAAATCTGTCCGTAATTTGAATTATTTTTAAACAAACAAACATATACTGACAAAAGGCAAAATCTCCTTCGCTGAAGTAATAGATTATATTTATGATAATTTCATATATCTAATAAAACACATTTTTGACAAATAGGGCAAAATAAGAATGGTCTTATCCTGCAGCTTGAGGTAATAATGAGCGACACCTGGTGACAGAGAAAAAAGTACAACTGGTAATGTGTCTTGTACTGGAGACACAGTGAGTTTTGTGTTAAAGGTACGGGAGTGTGTATATATTGAGAAACTATGTAACCATGTGAATGCAAATTATGCATTATGCAATATATCAGTGGTATTAAAACAACACAACATAGCAGCAAGAACATTAATTTCTAATCAAAATGTAACCTGTACATTTACTTATTGACAGAAGAACTTAAGCTGTCAGTGGAGATGGCAATGTAAGGTATAGATGTAACATCTATGAATGTCTCAACTTCTTGTAGCTTACAGCTGTGCAGGTAGAGACTGGACAAATTCCGAAGTCTAAGGTCAAATGTTTTCAAGCACAAGGTCACTGGATCAAGTCCAAACTTAAGCCAAACCAAGACATTGCACAACTATTCCCCATATGGAAACATTCCTTACATGTTTGATATTTCTTTCACTTTACAGTTTCCGAGATCTGGCCCAGGACAAGATTGACACCTGCTACCCAATCAACCAAAAACCTACCCAGTCTGGAAACCTGGTTATCAATTCATACTGAGTATATTACAAAGAATTAGATTGATACAACTTGCATTATACAAATCTTATATTTTTATAGTACCTGATTGAAGTTTTTGAATACCACTTCCTTGTATATTGCATCTCTACCATCAACTTCACTCCATCCATTTTCTCTCAGACTTGCTAAAATTTTAGGACGTTCTTCTGGAGTCAGACAAGCTTTCTTTGCATCTGCCTGAATATCATATGAACACAATCAATAAAATAGAATGAATGACAGTTCTGGACAATTTGGATTAGCTTATTTTACTTAGCATATATTAAATAGAAGTAAATGAATAACAATACTTCCATTTGCCCATTAGATCACTTTACAAACTATGCACTCATGTGAAATATATCTTTTGGGGTTTTATGATAGATAACCTTTTCTGTAATTCTTATGCCTTACCCTTTATTTGTGCTATGAGAGTTTTTTTATAACTGGTCAGGCGGTCAGGCTTTACCATTATTTGTTAAAATAATTGCATAACTTTATCTTTTAAAACTGCTGGATTATACATAAAAATACATGATTTTGCCATAATTTTGGGGTAATTTGTACATCAGATTTTGGTATTGATTATCCTTCTGTCTGCCATAATTACTTTTTTTTTTGTAATGAATATTGTGATGAAAACTTTTGAACTTATATTAAGTCCTCATTTCTGCTTGAAGAGGGAGATTAAAGATTTATTTTCTTGCAGCAGTTTCAAACTGTATATCAGGAGTACTTACTGTTTATATACCAGCTCTACCCGTATATTTTTATTAATGTCCTTGCAAGTTGCAATAATATAATAAGTTCAATAGAATAGTAAGGAATAATATATTTAGTTCATAATGACACTGATTCATTTTTTATTTTTAGTGGGTTCCCAGTCGCTATACATAACTTTTTTCAGAATAAATGCATGTGTGTTTACCCAGTCAATACAGTGTATAACTATCTGCCTTACAAAATAACATTATATACCAATGGGGACAAATGCTTTTCTCTATACCTGATTATTCTTACTATGGATAATTAGCCTGGGGCAGTATTCACGAACATGGATCAGTAAAGATCAGATTTGAGCAAAAATGATCAACTTTTGATCGAACTTGGTTGGTATTCACGAAACATTTGATCTGATCTTTCGATCAAGTTTTGGATTAACTTTGATCCATGCACTTTGATGGATTAACTTTTGGATCAAGACCGATCAAAAATGGCTGACAGGAGATGTCTCAGGGAAGAAGAGGAATATTTTGATCAGTCACTGCAGAGACAGAGGGTATTTTGTGACTGGATGAACCCTTTAGACTCCCTAAGTGACGAGGAACTCCATACAAAGAAACGGTATTTTATTCTTGATTGACATTCTTGAGCCACATTTGAAAAGGGCCACCCATCGTTCTTGTTCAGTTGATGTTCATTTGCAGGTCCTTATCAGCCTTATACTTTCTTGCTAGCGGTTGTTTTCAAAGAATAACGGCTGACAGTAGAGATATCAACCTTTCATAAGATACAATCAGCAGAGTTGTAAACTCATTTTGTCTGTCTTTGTGTTCCATGAAAAACGATTTTATTAAATTCCCCACCACACAGGACAAGATATTGCACAATGAGCAGCATTTTTTTAGAACCTCGAAATTACCAAATATTGTTGGATTAATAGATGGAACCCAAGTTCAAATCATTGCCCCAAGAGAGCAGGAAGAAATCTATGTCAATCGCCAGAATTACATTCAATAAATGTGCAAGTAGTTTGTGATTTTGATTGCAAAATCACAAACATTGTGGCCAAGTGGCCGGGATCAGTGCATGACAGCACCATCCTGAAAGAATCTCAATTGAAACTATACTAAGGTCACTACAGCAAGGTCAAAGGTCAAATCAAGGTCAGACCATGACGTTGCACACCTACACCCCCTAACCAATGTCCCTGCCTAGTATCAACTTCCTACACCTTACAGTTTCCAAGATATAGCCCAGACAAGATTTTATAGGTCAAGGTCACTATGGCAAGGTAAAAGGTCAAATCAAGGTCAGACCATGACATTGCACACCTACACCCCCTAACCAATGTCCCTACCAAGTATCAACTTCCTACACCTTACGGTTTCCGAGATATAGCTGGGGCAAGATTCTCAAACTCAAGGTCACTACGGCAAGGTCAAAGGTCAAATCAAGGTCAGACCACGATGATGCACACCTACACCCCCTAACCAATGTCACTACCAGGTATCAACTTCCTGCACCTTACCTTTTCCGAGCTATAGCCCGGACAAGATTTTAGAGGTCAAGGTCACTACAACAAGGTCAAAAGTCAAATCAAGGTCACACCATGACGTTGCACACCTACACCCCCTAACCAATGTCTCTACCTAGTATCAATTTCCTACACGTTACAGTTTCCCATATATAGCCCGGACAAGATTTTATAGGTCAAGGTCACTACGGCAAGGTCAAATCAAGGTCACACCATGATGTTGCACACCTTCGCCCCCTAACCAATGTCCCTACCAAGTATAAACTTCCTACGCCTTACGGTTTCCGAGATACAGGCCAGACAAACTTCTTCCCACCGCCCGCCCGCCCATCAGCACATCATGGGTGAAAATAATACCCCGACAGCCCTTAAGGGCTGTGGGGTAAAAATAGCTATTACTCATTTATGGCATGCAATAGAACCCCAAACTATATACCATCTTATAGTTAAGTAAAAAGTGGCTGAACAACATATTTTAGGAAAATACTGTAACTGCAATAGTTTTGGTGTTACAATGGATTTACTCACCAGTCACAATTTCAAAGTAGCAATTACTCAGCTATCCCACGTGCAGCAGGTCTGAAACTTTACTATGTGATAGCTTATGAAAAACTAGATGAATAACATATTTGAAAAGAATTCCCTAATTTTAATACTTTTGAAGATATTTGACATTTACTTATGTCATTATTTTGCTACAAATAAGAAAATAGCTATTACTCACTTATGGCATGCAATGGAACCGCAAACTATGTACCATCTTATAGCTAAGGAGAAAGTAGCTGAACAATATATTGTAGGAATATACTCTAACTGCAATAGTTTTGGAGTTACAATGGATTTACTCAACAGTCACAATTTCAAAGTAGCTATTACTCAGCTCTCCAATGTGCAGCGGGTCTGAAACTTTACTATGTGATAGCTTATGAAAAACTAGATGAATAACATATTTGAAAAGAATTCCCCAAATTAAATTCTTTTGAAGATATTTGACATTTACCTATGTCATTATTTTGCTACAAATAACAAAATAGCTATTACTCACTTATGGCATGGAATAGAACCCCAAACTATATGCCATCTTATATTTAAGGACAAAGTAGCTGAACAACATATTTTAGGAAAATACTGTAACTGCAATAGTTTTGGTGTTACAATGGATTTACTCACCAGTCAGAATTTCAAAGTAGCAATTACTCAGCTATCCCACGTGCAGCAGGTCTGAAACTTTACTATGTGATAGCTTATGAAAAACTAGATGAATAACATATTTGAAAAGAATTCCCTAATTTTAATACTTTTGAAGATTTTTGACATTTATTTATGTCATTATTTTGCTACAAATAAGAAAATAGCTATTACTCACTTATGGCATGCAATAGAACCGCAAACTATGTACCATCTTATAGCTAAGGAGAAAGTAGCTGAACAATATATTTTAGGAATATACTCTAACTGCAATAGTTTTGGAGTTACAATGGATTTACTCAACAGTCACAATTTCAAAGTAGCTATTACTCAGCTCTCCAATGTGCAGCGGGTCTGAAACTTTACTATGTGATAGCTTATGAAAAACTAGATGAATAACATATTTGAAAAGAATTCCCCAAATTAAATTCTTTTGAAGATATTTGACATTTACTTATGTCATTATTTTGCTACAAATAACAAAATAGCTATTACTCACTTATGGCATGGAATAGAACCCCAAACTATATGCCATCTTATATTTAAGGACAAAGTAGCTGAACAACATATTTTAGGAAAATACTGTAATTGCAATAGTTTTGGTGTTACAATGGATTTACTCACCAGTCAGAATTTCAAAGTAGCAATTACTCAGCTATCCAACGTGCAGCAGGTTGGAAACTTTACAATGTGATAGCTTATGAAAAACTAGATGAATAACATATTTGAAAAGAATTCCCTAATTTTAATTCTTTTGAAGATTTTTGACATTTACTTATGTCATTATTTTGCTACAAATAAGAAAATAGCTATTACTCACTTATGGCATGCAATGGAACCGCAAACTATGTACCATCTTATAGCTAAGGAGAAAGTAGCTGAACAATATATTGTAGGAATACTCTCTAACTGCAATAGTTTTGGAGTTACAATGGATTTACTCAACAGTCACAATTTCAAAGTAGCTATTACTCAGCTCTCCAATGTGCAGCGGGTCTGAAACTTTACTATGTGATAGCTTATGAAAAACTAGATGAATAACATATTTGAAAAGAATTCCCCGAATTAAATTCTTTTGAAGATATTTGACATTTACTTATGTCATTATTTTGTTACAAATAACAAAATAGCTATTACTCACTTATGGCATGGAATAGAACCCCAAACTATATGCCATCTTATATTTAAGGACAAAGTAGCTGAACAACATATTTTAGGAAAATACTGTAATTGCAATAGTTTTGGTGTTACAATGGATTTACTCACCAGTCAGAATTTCAAAGTAGCAATTACTCAGCTATCCAACGTGCAGCAGGTTGGAAACTTTACAATGTGATAGCTTATGAAAAACTAGATGAATAACATATTTGAAAAGAATTCCCTAATTTTAATTCTTTTGAAGATTTTTGACATTTACTTATGTCATTATTTTGCTACAAATAAGAAAATAGCTATTACTCACTTATGGCATGCAATGGAACCGCAAACTATGTACCATCTTATAGCTAAGGAGAAAGTAGCTGAACAATATATTGTAGGAATATTCTCTAACTGCAATAGTTTTGGAGTTACAATGGATTTACTCAACAGTCACAATTTCAAAGTAGCTATTACTCAGCTCTCCAATGTGCAGCGGGTCTGAAACTTTACTATGTGATAGCTTATGAAAAACTAGATGAATAACATATTTGAAAAGAATTCCCCGAATTAAATTCTTTTGAAGATATTTGACATTTACTTATGTCATTATTTTGTTACAAATAACAAAATAGCTATTACTCACTTATGGCATGGAATAGAACCCCAAACTATATGCCATCTTATATTTAAGGACAAAGTAGCTGAACAACATATTTTAGGAAAATACTGTAATTGCAATAGTTTTGGTGTTACAATGGATTTACTCACCAGTCAGAATTTCAAAGTAGCAATTACTCAGCTATCCAACGTGCAGCAGGTCTGAAACTTTACTATGTGATAGCTTATGAAAAACTAGATGAATAACATATTTGAAAAGAATTCCCTAATTTTAATACTTTTGAAGATTTTTGACATTTACTTATGTCATTATTTTGCTACAAATAAGAAAATAGCTATTACTCACTTATGGCATGCAATGGAACCGCAAACTATGTACCATCTTATAGCTAAGGAGAAAGTAGCTGAACAATATATTGTAGGAATATTCTCTAACTGCAATAGTTTTGGAGTTACAATGGATTTACTCAACAGTCACAATTTCAAAGTAGCTATTACTCAGCTCTCCAATGTGCAGCAGGTCTGAAACTTTACTATGTGATAGCTTATGAAAAACTAGATGAATAACATATTTGAAAAGAATTCCCCGAATTAAATTCTTTTGAAGATATTTGACATTTACTTATGTCATTATTTTGTTACAAATAACAAAATAGCTATTACTCACTTATGGCATGGAATAGAACCCCAAACTATATGCCATCTTATATATAAGGACAAAGTAGCTGAACAACATATTTTAGGAAAATACTGTAACTGCAATAGTTTTGGAGTTACAATGGATTTACTCAACAGTCACAATTTCAAAGTAGCTATTACTCTGCTATGCAATGTGCAGCAGGTCTGAAACTTTACTATGTGATAGCTTATCAAAAAGTAGATGAATAACATATTTTAAAAGAATTCCCTCATTTTAATACTTTTGAAGATATTTGCATTTACTTATGTCATTATTTTGCTACAAATAAGAAAATAGCTATTACTCACTTATGGCATGGAATTTGACCCCAAACTATGTACCATCTTATAGCTAAGGACAAAGTAGCTGAACAATATATTTGAAGAAAAATCTGTAACTGCAACAGTTTTTGAGTTATGAGTCCTTTACTCAAAATAGCTAAAATTGTCATTACTCACTTTTCTTTCAAGGGCGTGAAAAATCATTGGGACAATTAATTTACAAAAAAATCTGTAGCTATAGTAGTTTTGGAGAAATTTGTGTGACTAACTAATGCACGCATGCACACACGCATGCACAGGCATCATTTCATAATCTCCCTCCCGGGCTAAAGCCCGGCAGGAGATAAAAATGAATTATTAAAACAATTTAGGCAAAGGTTAGGTCATTGTCATATTTTCCAAGAGCATAAACTGCAGGAAAGTTTAACTTCCAAGTGTTGCGAACACTGCATAATTATTTACAAAAGTTAATTCGGGCATGGCCTCACCATTTATTTGGCATTGTCATTGAGAATTGGAATTCTATTATATTACATATTCTCAAAGTAAATACAATCTAGAGTTGCTTTGAAAAGGAATTTCATAGGATGGAGTATATCTGTGCAATATCATGGTTTGATCTTGACTTTACCTTGCCCAAATGACCTTGGACGTAAAATCTTGTTAGGGGTATATATCAGAAAATCATAATGTATAGGAGGTTGACACTTTGTAGGGACATTGGTTTGGGGGAGGGGGTTGTACTGTAGGTTTGCAATGTCTTGGTGAGACCTTGATGTGACCTTTGACCTTGCGATGGTGAGATTAACTTTCAAATTTTATCTGGACTGTGTCTTAGAAACTGTAAGATGTATGCAGTTGATATTTAGTCAGGATATTGGTTGGGGTGTTGGTGTGCCACATTTTCGTGTGACCTTGGTTTTGCCAAAATGTTTCTTATAGCCATATCTGAGATATATTTTTCATGTCACAAAGCCATAATGATTGCTGCTCTTGATAATTTTATGTACTTGCTACCTCTTTAGACAGGTAAACTTCTATTAATAAATAGATCACTTTATAAATTTTACAGCTTCATTGCTTTTATGTTGCAAATTTATGCTGTCATCTTGCTATTAAATTATCCTGCTTTGATAGGTTGTCTTTACATATACTTTCTTTTAAATTTTATTTCTTCTGTATATTTCAATAGCTTGCATTTGTTTGTTCTGAAAAACTACTTGTCTTTGTATCTTTTTTGATGGAAAGTGGACAGCATTTCGCCGATTATTTTATACTGTTCCCAAAAAAGTTACAAAGACTGTTAAACACTTTGCAAACAATAGTTAAAGCTAAAGATCAATTCTTCTCATTGTATTCTAGCACTTAATGAAGTTATAAATAGTACTTATATTGACCCCAGACACAGTTTAGAGAACATACAGCTCTTTGCATCAGTCAGATACAGTTTGTTAGGCATATTTCTCACTGACATATAAACTTTTTTATTCATCTTTATAATCCTGCATGCTGTCAGTTCTAAAATCTTAGAAAAGTATCAAGACATGTTGCACCCTTTTCTATGCTATAAGGCTCCTTCAGTATCAACAGAGATATTAGTTTTAAATGAGGTACAATAGAAACTGGCGAATCGCTGTCCCCCGCGAATTGCTGTCCCCCCCTGTAACATTAAAACTCCACAGTTACTGTTTATATTTGCCCTTTGTTTTCTTAATCTTTTAGGGTTTAAAATGAGTTAAAATGGGAGAAAAAAAATATGCTATGTAGAATATAAATACATATAAATTTCCATTCACAAAATAAAATTCAGATTGAAAGATTATTTGTTATAATGTTTACAGCCAGTAGACATTTTAATAGCATAAAAAGCCCATAGATCATCATAAATAATTTTTTAAAGAATTAAAAAATTGAGTCAAAACAGCCAGATGCAGATGCAATAATCCCTATTTTCGACAAACTTAGAAGACTTAAAACAATAGTTTTAAATATATTTTCCCATTGAAAATTCAAAGTTTTGTACATCTATATGTATATTTTTAAGAAAAATTAAGTATAATGGGTGTAATGTAATAAAATGTGCATTATTTTTCATTTCATAAAAATCACTTCCTGGTTTAGATCTATGTTGTTTGTTTATTTGTTTTTTGTTTGAAATGATTGATATGATTGTTGTTTGTTTGAAACTCCAATAAGGCTTATATTCACTGAAACCCAGTACCAATGAACAATGCTGCTGACAGTTGAAAACTGATATGATTTGTCAATTTAGTGGTAGAGGAATAAAATATAAAACTACAATTTAAATCCAAAATATTAACTTCAGCATGGGCGTTTACTTGTAGAGTGCCACTACTCAGTATGGGAGTTGTTTTGTCGGCGAGGGGACGGTCAGCGAAGTACAGGTAATTCTTATCAATTATACGGGCCATTATATCCTGTACATCGGCTATACAGTATGTACTGTACCAATTTCATGAAAATATGCAAATAATACCGTAGTAGCACTACTAGCATTAAATATACATTTTAAAACACTTAACAAACCGATAGGAAGCAACGATTAAATCCCTTACCATTTTTGTCAGCTCCCTGTACAAAATTTTCGAGTGTGCCGTCCTCCTTAAATGTAAAAAAGTGGGGAAAGCTCTCATTCCGGTCTGATAAACATAAAAATTGAGAGCATGAAGAAAGTAAACAAACGAGTGCCCTTGACAGGTATATTCTAAAGCTCGAAGAGGACTAGGTGTAGTGTTAGAAGGTTCTCCGTGAAATGACTTCACTTATAGAAATTATCACCTTTTTCTTGTGATTAAATGGTCATGCATCAGTTATAAACTATTAATATCGATAACTCACTAAAATAGGTTAAATATTATATAAAAAATGGGTATAGAATAACAATTTCAATACAAATGGATAGTGTGAATGTGGGTAAAATCATAGAAATTTACCTGAGGTATCAAAGATCATAAAGCTCCCTGGATAGTGTGCTGCGTATTTCCTACAAATGTAAGATCATTTTGATCACATAATTTATAACATAATTATTTATTTTTCTCTAGCAAACTATGCTTTTTAATGAGCATATACATATATGATTATTTTGTAATTTATATCACAACTTATGATAGAACCATTTTTTCATAGAAATCGTATATGATTTCTATGCCATTTTCATTAAATGTTACTCGAAACAAAGTGTTGCATACTCTTGATCTTTGTTGCAGAATAGCTACACAATTTAGGCGTATTCCGGTGGTCACTTCAATACTTATTTTTGTTCATAATACTTATTTATTTGTCTTCCGGTGGTACTTTCCAATGACTAAAATAAGTATTGAAGTAATAGACATATCTCGCCAGATTTCTTTGGTGAATAGGTCACGTGATCACTCTACAATCATTGAGACATATTTACAATACTTTATTACAAACACCACAAATATGAGCATAACTGAAAATTTACAAATATAAACAATATTTCTAGTTTCACTTCAAAGGAAATTTATTACTTTTTCTGTTGCTTTTTATTTGGTAGAAATCCGTGAAGTATTTTCAGATATAGTCATTTTAGTTATGCAGATGGAGACACAAAATTCACCTATTTTCGCCAACCATGTGCATTTGTTTATGTGCTGTCCAAGGTTTGTTTACACTTTAAGAACAGAACTACCAATAGGATCATTTGCCGCCATTTTATATACCCAGTACTTACTTATTTCATTCTGGTGGTATTTATTGCAATAATTATTTTATCCACTGCACAGGTGGGCGTGGTTTAGAGAAATAAGTACCACCGGAATACGCCTATTAGTATAAAAAACCATTCTAGTGACTGATACTCGGTCTGAGCTTGGTAGGCTTAATGGCTCTGGATCTGTATCTGCTCATCATAAATGTATATGCTAAACAAGATAAAATTTAATTACAGTAAATTCCAAGAAAGAAAATTACACAGAAAATTTACACCAATTATATTCCTATTACATATGAATATTTAGGGCTATTCATTTGCGGAACAATCATGGTCACTTGGGTCACTTAAATCACTTGCAAGTGATTGGTCTTCCTGGATGAATCACCAGGGCCCATATTCACTAAAATGGATCAATTAAGCTGAGTGAAAAATCAACTCAATATCAGATCAGAATCAAGGAAAATGGCTCAACTGATCTTTGCATAAGTTAATTACTTTTATACATTGTAAACAGCGTTTTTATACCTAAAATTCCACAAAATATACATTAATACAAATTTCGTTCATTATTTTTTACAGAAGAATATTTTAAATATTTGCTATTTAATCCAAAAATTTAGGCTCTGCCCACTTTTGATACAGAATAAACAACAATACTAACTTGATCCTGATCCATTTTTAGCTTACCTTGAGCTCAAAAATGGATCAAGATCAAGTTAGTATTCACAAAGAAGTTGAGCTGATTTTTGGCTCAACTTTTGGCTTAACTTTGATCCACCTATGTTGATGGATTAAGTTTTGGATCAAAGTTTGTAGCTTTATAATTAACTAAAATGGCAAATCTATGAAAAATACATCATCGGTAACTAATCATCAATCCTTATATTGTTAATTAATAAGTTTTTAATACTTTTTTCTTGTTTTAAGTCTGCTTATATTGATGTATAAAATAGGTCAGATTTTGTTGTTTTTTTCTGGATCAAAAGTGGGCGGAGCCTAAGTTTTTGGATTAAATTATAATATTATCGGTTATTTTCTTGTAAGGAATATTGTCGACATACTTGTGAAAATGGCAGTCGAGGAATATTCTGATGAAAAATGGATCGTTCAGAAGTCACTTTCGTTGTTAAAAACTGACATATGTGAAGCAAAGTCGTGGCTTTTAACAGCTCGTACATTGTTTCCTAAAACTTTCCAAATACAGGTATTTTGCCACCCCACGAGAATATAAATGTACTTAAATATGTTATTATCACTCACCGCGGCATTCGAGCACTTCGTCGACGGTATGGAATTACCGGCAAGTCGCGACCAAAACAACTCGCACACACAACTCGCACCCCAAAAACAAATAAATTATAAATATTTAACGTACAAATTGACTGGAGTACACGGGTGGTCATTAAGATAAACGGTCACGAAGATAAACGGTCTTCAAAGTTTTCAAATTTAAATAGTGTAAATAGCAAAATCGCAGAAACTAAACAACAAAATAGACTTAAACAATGCTTTACATGATTTTGGTTTGTGTTATATTGTTGTTTAAACCTTTTAACTGTTTTTATGTGAGCATTTCTGAGGACCGTTTATCTCCGTGACCGTTTATCTTCGTGATCACCCGTGTACAGTTTAAGCTTGTAAGCTAAACATCTCACGAGTTCCTTGCTACACAAAAAAGTTCAATATCTGAAAATTACTGTCACTTTAAACTTTAAAATATCCACTTAAATGTATTAACTAGTGCTGGGACGATGTTCGCAAACTTCGGTATTATCGCTCGCTGGCTCATTGCCAATCAATGATCGGTAAAATTAAAGTAAAACCGATATTTGCTAAATCCATTTCTTTGCAGCCTTTTGGTCACAATAAAATGCTAACCTTCATAATATTTTGTAAAAATCTGAAATATCCATCAGTTAAAATCACAAAACTAGCCGTGAATGCAATAAAAATAACGTAAATAGAAACACCTTGGGGTTTTCCAACTGTTGTCAAGGTAATAATAAAATCAGCCAATCACAAGTGAGGATACATCAAGCATAGTCTGTTAGTGAGGGAGACGTCTGTGAATGGCTTTTAGATTATATTTTGGTCATATTTGTGGTAATTTGTGTGTATTTTGCTTCATATAATATAATATTAATATTTTATCTGTCTTTTTAACACTTCGACTCCATAATCGGCAATGTTCGAAGTTTGGTTACAAATGTCCGATACGAACATCGACACGGAAAATCCAAGCGATCTCCCAGCACTAGTATTAACAGTATAAAGCATTGGTAGAGGATATTTACTAAGGCTGCAATGATCTTTGGTTACTTGGAAACGAAACGATTCAGTTCAATACTCGAGGCAAGAAAAGTGAACCGGGTCTTCGAAAACAACTAAACATAGATGTAAAATCTACTACAAAATTCTGTTTTTTCTTTAAATATATTTATATATTTTACTAGTATAAGGCATTTCTGTTTCAGTATTTATATTTTAGATATATTTTAAGTATTTGCAAACTTTAATTCTTTGTGTAACAACGTTTTATAAGATGGCATTTTATTATAACGTATTTCGAAGATGTCTCAAATCTCGCAATATAAAGATGGTTAAAGTTTCTTATATTTTGGATTATAAATGTGTCTTTTTACCCAAAATTCAATAAATTATCAAAATTCTTTCCTGTTGTATGGTTTGTAACCATTTTATAAGGTGTGATATGTCAAAATATGAAGCAGTTTATTTTGTGGGCGGTAATCAAGCGAATAACCGAGTCTGAGTCGATTCTTCTAAAACGAGGAATCGACGCACATTTTCGGGCTCGCTTGCAGCCCTAATATTTACCCAACGGCTGGGTACGCTAGATCCGTGTCACTGCCCAACGGTTGTGTACGCAAGATGTATTTCACTGCTAGCGTACCCAACAGTTGTGTATGCTAGCACTATCCTGCACTCAAGGCAGTGAACCCTATGTTCTCAATGGTTGTGCACCCCAGACCTTGCTATATGTTCAGATGCGCCTTAGAGTCCATCAGTGGTGGAGATTAAGCGCTATAAAAGTCCACATTAGATTAGATTACATGGAAACTGTGCCTCTCATCACTGCATCCATCAGTTCATCAATAGTAATTGGCGAAGGGACAAACACTCAGTCTAAGTTGACTGCTGAAGTTCATTTTAGCTGTGCTTCAGCAAGCTCTTGTGATCACTTTTTTTTTTTTTATCTTTTAGTTTTTTTTTGTTTTTGTTTTTTTTTTTGTTTTTTTTTTTTGTCTCTGGAATTTCATGAATTGTGGTGTAGTGTGATGAGTACCTGCCTCATCACTGAAATTAAGCAACAATGGGCTGTGTTAGTACTTGGATGGGTGATTGCCTCAGTCAACTACTCATGTCTCCCATGGCTTTGCGGCTCATGCTGGTAGACCGAAACCCCTTTTGGCCTTGTTTATAAATGTGTAAATGATCATCAAACACTACACTTGGCCACATAGCACTATCAGATTACCACACTACATTATCTAAAGGATAGGCTTTTAATGGTAGAAGGTCACTACCACTCAGCTACCCAAGTTCGTCACTTGCATTTTAACAATTATCTCTTATCTTTCCTTGTAGAGCTGCGCATCATCATTAGCAGTATTTAGTGTATTTGTTTTGGTATCAATATTGCTTATTATTAACAATTTTAAAGGCGCTTGACTTGGGTTGCCGACAAACTTGGATAGCTGAGCACTACATACCATCGGTATGTGTGCAAATCGCGACCAAAACGACTCGCACCCAACAACTCGCTTCAGTTCAATACTCTAGTCAAAAAAGTGAACCAGGTCTTCGAAAACAACTAAAAATATATGTAAAAACTACTACAAAATTAGATTTTTCTTTAAAATGTATATATTGTTTTATATTTTTCTAATATAAGGTATTTCTGTTTTGAGGTTTTATTTTTAAGCATAACAGGTAGGCACCTGGGTTAGGGGTGCAGTAAGAGGGCATAAACTCACACAAATATGTTGATACCCATTGGGTGAAGGGTGGGGAAGGCCCAGATATAAAATAGTTCCTGTCTTTTACGTTTAGTGGAGGAATCTGGGTTGTTGTCCCCCCCCATCCATTGCACAATGCTGAACTCCATATTTTTGACACTAAGCTTTGGTTGAGTGAAGTGTCTTGAGACAGAGGTTGAATTTAGAGCATTGAATTTCTGAACACTTCTGTAGTGTTCATACATTCTCTGTCTAATTGGCTTTTTGGTCTCCTATATATTGGAGGCCACATTCTCAGGTGGGTATCTGTCCCTGCTAGTAGACTGTGATCAATACTATTTACGTCAACATTACTTAGTAACATACAAGGTCACTAAGTTACAGTCTTGGCTTTATATTCAAAAGCTGTGAAAAGAGCATCTACAGCAGTGTGCTTTTTGATTTTTTGTGTGACAAAAATATTTTTAGTGTGTCATGTACATATTTTAAGTGCATAACTGATGAAAATGTGGTTCACCTGCAAGCACATGTCATAAGATTTATTCACATAGATGAAATCTCAGGAGACATATTAAGAGTACACACCTGAACTAAGGCATCTACATAATATGTTGGACTGCCACTCACTTTTACACTATTTTATTTTTTACCGACAATTATTATGGTATAAATACTATGATAGAATTACAAATTATGGGTGAATAAGTATGAATAATCATCCAGAATTTACACACACCAAATCAATACCACTGAGTCCTGTGATTTGATTCAGTGCCACAAGAATGGGTTGTTACAATCACCCCACTATCTGCCACATCTAGGCGGATTTTTTAAGAGGTGACTGAAACAGACACACTCTTGACTCATATAAATCACACCTCAAGACAATGCTATAGGGGAATGCAACCCAGCTCCCCCGGGAAAAAGGTTTACAATAGTTGTCAGTATTCATGTTAATATCACACTGTTATGTGAATAACTGGATAAAAACATTTGAATAAAACAAAAAGTTTTATCAATAACTTCTTATCACCTATACATATAACTTGAGAAAAAAAGTTATATATTACACATCCTCGACCAGTAATAAGATTGTATTTAATGGATAGTATAATAACTATTCCATTCATCAATTGGTAAAATAATTTATTGATAAACTTGACTAAAAATTACAGATAAAATATTATTGGTCAATTTAAAGTGATAAATTCACTAATTTAAGTCAGATACAAAAAATCTGAGCTGATCCCCCGGATCTGATCCCCAGGATCTGATCCCCAGGATCTGATCCTCAGGATCTGAGAGGATGCAAAATTTACACTTCAGGTGATCCTCCTATCCCACTCACAGCCTCTGATGAGAACTGACATAATTCAGATCGAAATATTCATACACATTAAACTGTGAATATAAGGCAGAGATTTAAAGTCTTGACCTACTCTTCACTGACTCAAGTACTTATTGTTTTATTTTTAAGCATTTGCAAACGTTAAACATGTGTGATACAATGCTTTTATAAAACAGCATTTTAATATAACATATTTCAAACACGCCTCAAATCATGCAATATGAAAATATTTAAAGTTTCCTGTATTTTACATTATAAATGTTTCTTTATTCCAAAATTCTATGAAATATCAACATTCTTTCCTGTTGTGTGCATTTTAATTGTTTTATAAAGTGTAATATCTCAAAATATGATGACATTTATTTCATGGGTGATAATCAAGCGATTAACCAACAATCGACATTTCAGAGTTAATATTTTGTTTCCATAATTCATTAAAATGTTTTTGATACTGTTACACCAGTAATACTGTCTCATCCCCACTAGTTATTGGCTGCAAGATGCTGTCTGAGTTATTTCGTTGGTGCAGTGCACAGATACCTAGCCAGAGCATCAGGGACCCAGTGTCTAATTTTGTACTTTTGCTTCAAGTCTTGGATGATGAATGAGGACATTATATATCAGATGTTGCCTAAGGCAGTTATATCTTTGAAGTGATTATTTTGTAAAATAGGTGTATAGAAAGTTATTTAACACTGTTTTTACAATTTCTTTAGAAAGGTATTTGAATAGGACCAGTGCTCATTTTTATCCCATAGCTTTTAAGGGCTGTGCAGGTATTGTATTCACTCATGGCGTCCGGATGGGTGGGTGGGCCGGATTTTGTGTGGGCAGGCTGTGGGAAAAATGAAGAAAAATATACCGAGACATGCCGAGACTGGTTTCATGAACTGTGACATCCTCAAAGCAAAACGACTCAAGAGGACATATGAGCGGGCATGGCATCGTGAAAACTCAGCCAGTAATCGTAGCTGATACCGGGCTGCAATCAACCACTATAATTTCCTGCTAGAGAAGTCCAAATGCAATCATTATTCCAACATTGTGGCTGAAAACCAAGGAAATCCCAAGGCTCTGTGGAACTGTTTCAAAAAGATCTTACACAGGTCCTCTGTTGCTGTTCTACCAGACTACACAAATAAAACTGACCTTGCGAACACTTTCTGCAAGTTCTTCTATGACAAAATCCTCAAGATAAGATCCACACTGCATTCATCAATACCATCTTCAGTTACTAGACCCAACCCCACTAAAAATACTCTGTCCTCTTTCACACCTGTGTCCGAGGAAGAACTACTTAAAATTCTAAAGTCCTCACCATCCAAATCATGTGACCTTGACCCGATTCCGACGTCACTGGTCAAGGAGTGTGCTGATATTCTCATCACCCCCATCACTAAAATTGTAAATTATTCAATCACAGAAGGTAGTTTCCCCAACTGTTTTAAGATGGCATGTGTCACCCCCCTTCAAAAGAAGCCGAGCCTTGATAGAAATATCCTCAAAAACTACAGGCCGGTGTCAAACCTCAGCTTTATATCTAAACTTATTGAGAAGGTGGTGGCAAAGCAGCTAAATGAATTTATTTCGCACGAGGGGCTCTTAAATGTCAACCAGTCTGCTTATAAGAGTTCCCACTCTACTGAAACCGCATTGTTGAAGATTCAAAATGATATAGCTCTCTCAGTGGACTCAGGAAAGGCAGTGGCCCTAACATTATTAAACCCATCGGCAGTGTTTGATACGATTGATCATTCTCTTTTATATGACTGCTTGCATGACTGGTTTGGTCTAGATGGTACTGTTTTGTCATGGATCAAATCATATCTTTCAAACCGTAAACAAAAAATTAAAATAGGTGATAGTTTCTCTGAGGCGGTAATTCTCCCTTTCTGAGTCCCCCAAGGCTCTGTACTGGGTCCTCTCCTTTTCACCCTCTACACTAGTCCCCTCAGTCAAGTTATTTCAAAATTCAATGTTACTCATCACCTGTATGCCGATGACACCCAGATCTACCTAGCAGTTGACCCCAGGAATTTTGACTCTAGCATGGAAGAGCTGACCGATACTTCTGGCAAACGCTATGGTCAGTAGTCGTCTAGACTACTGTAACTCTTTACTCTATGGGGTAAGCAAGTCCAACATAGTCAAACTACAAAGAGTCCAGAATGCTCTTTGCCGCATCATCTTCAGACTTGACAAAATGAGTCATGTTACAACCTTTTTGAAAAAACTCCACTGGCTCCCAATTCAACATCGCATCCTGTTTAAGTACAATCTTTTGGTATTCAAGGCTATTAATCTTTCACAGCCCCCGTATCTTTCAGCTTTAATAAGATCGAGCAGTCTCACTCGTGGCAACAGGCTATCTATCTCCTCAACCCACCCTAATAAGCGCATAGGAAGGCGTGGCTTTGCAGTAGCTGCACCACCTGAATGGAACAAGCTGCCACAGACTGTCAGATCTCAGCAAACAATAGATGGTTTCAGAAGCCAGCTAAAGACCTACTTGTTTAGGCTGGCATACCCCCCACCTTAGTTATACCCTGGCGGGCGCTTTTTAGATGTCGACCCATGCCTGTCCCTGGACTCTCCCTTCTTGGACTCAAGCGCATTAGAGGATTTGTATCAATTTTGCGCTATATCAATCCTACTATTATTATGTCCACCCCCCTGGGGGGTGGATATATTATTTTTGCTTTTTTCGCCGTCCGATGTCCGATGTCCGGCGTCCGGCGTCCGATGTCCGGCGTCACGCATGGTTTCCGCTCATTTAAAGGAAAAGTATTAGAGCTATTGTCACCAAATTTGGTATGCAGGCTTATTGGGTCAGTAGCTTGCTTGGGATTGCTTTTGGCTGTTGTACCTCTTTTGCTTACTGAGTAATACTTAAGTACAGCTATTTTCAGTACCCATTGGTTTCCGTGCATTTAAGCCAAAATAATTAAAGATATTTTACTACAATTTTGAATACAAGATTGTTATGTCCATAGCTCGCTTGGTATTGCATTTGGGACTGATAGCTTTGTCAGTACATGAGTAATAGCCATTTAGGTACTTCATTGTGTATTTTCAGTACTACTTTTGAGTAATTTGCTAATATCTCAGAAACCGTGTGAGATAGAGCGATTTCGTCGAAATTTTCGACCCACAGGGTATTTAAGGAATGTAATATTTGCAATTTTCAAAAAATTTTCCCCTCCCCAAAAATGGCGGCCATTTTGAATTTTCGAATTTTTGCCAAAAATGGCAAAACACAAATTTGCTTCTATCTCCTTAACCGTGCGAGATAGAGCGATTTCGTCGAAATTTTCGACCCACAGGGTATCTAAGGAATGCAATCTTTGCAATTTTCAAAAAAATTTTCCCCTCCCCAAAAATGGCGGCCATTTTGAATTTTCGAATTTTTGCCAAAAATGGCAAAACACCAATCTGCTTCTATCTCCTTAACCGTGCGAGATAGAGCGATTTCGTCAAAATTTTCGACCCACAGGGTATCTGAGCATTGTACTCTTGGTAATTTTAAAAAAATTTTCCCCTCCCCAAAAATGGCGGCCATTTTGAATTTTCGAATTTTTGCCAAAAATGGCAAAACACAAATTTGCTTCTATCTCCTTAACCGTGCCAGATAGAGCGATTTCGTCGAAATTTTCGACCCACAGGGTATCTAAGGAATGCAATCTTTGCAATTTTCCAAAAATTTTCCCCTCCCCAAAAATGGCGGCCATTTTGAATTTTCGAATTTTTGCCAAAAATGGCAAAACACAAAGTTCCTTCTATCTCCTTAACCGTGCCAGATAGAGCGATTTCGACAAAATTTTTGACCCACAGGGTATCTGAGCATTGTGCTCTTGGTAATTTTTCCAAAAATTTTCCCCTCCCCAAAAATGGCGGCCATTTTGAATTTTCGAATTTTTGCCAAAAATGGCAAAACACTAATTTGCTTCTGTCTCCTTAACCGTGCGAGATAGAGTGATTTCGTCGAAATTTTCGACCCACAGGGTATCTAAGGAATGCAATTTTTGCAATTTTCCAAAAATTTTCCCCTCCCCAAAAATGGCGGCCATTTTGAATTTTCGAATTTTTGCCAAAAATGGCAAAACACAAATTTGCTTCTATCTCCTTAACCGTGCGAGATAGAGCGATTTCGTCGAAATTTTCGACCCACAGGGTATCTAAGGAATGCAATCTTTGCAATTTTCAAAAAATTTTCCCCTCCCCAAAAATGGCGGCCATTTTGAATTTTCGAATTTTTGCCAAAAATGGCAAAACACCAATCTGCTTCTATCTCCTTAACCGTGCGAGATAGAGCGATTTCGTCAAAATTTTCGACCCACAGGGTATCTAAGGAATGCAATCTTTGCAATTTTCAAAAAATTTTCCCCTCCCCAAAAATGGCGGCCATTTTGAATTTTCGAATTTTTGCCAAAAATGGCAAAACACCAATCTGCTTCTATCTCCTTAACCGTGCGAGATAGAGCGATTTCGTCAAAATTTTCGACCCACAGGGCATCTGAGCATTGTACTCTTGGTAATTTTTACAAAATTTTCCCCTCCCCAAAAATGGCGGCCATTTTGAATTTTCGAATTTTTGCCAAAAATGACAAAACACTAATTTGCTTCTATCTCCTTAACCGTGCGAGATAGAGCGATTTCGTCGAAATTTTCGACCCACAGGGTATCTGAGCATTGTGCTCTTGGTAATTTTCCAAAAATTTTCCCCTCCCCAAAAATGGCGGCCATTTTGAATTTTCGAATTTTTGCCAAAAATGGCAAAACACTAATTTGCTTCTATCTCCTTAACCGTGCGAGATAGAGCGATTTCGTCGAAATTTTCGACCCACAGGGTATCTAAGGAATGCAATCTTTGCAATTTTCCAAAAATTTTCCCCTCCCCAAAAATGGCGGCCATTTTGAATTTTCGAATTTTTGCCAAAAATGGCAAAACACAAATTTGCTTCTATCTCCTTAACCGTGCCAGATAGAGCGATTTCGTCAAAATTTTCGACTCACAGGGTATCTGAGCATTGTACTCTTGGTAATTTAAAAAAAATTTTCCCCTCCCCAAAAATGGCGGCCATTTTGAATTTTCGAATTTTTGCCAAAAATGGCAAAACACAAATTTCCTCCTATCTCCTTAACCGTGCCAGATAGAGCGATTTCGTCAAAATTTTCGACCCACAGGGTATCTGAGCATTGTACTCTTGGTAATTTTTAAAAAATTTTCCCCTCCCCAAAAATGGCGGCCATTTGAATTTTCGAATTGTTGCCAAAAATGGCAAAACACTAATTTGCTTCTATCTCCTTAACCGTGCGAGATAGAGTGATTTCGTCGAAATTTTCGACCCACAGGGTATCTAAGGAATGCAATCTTTGCAATTTTCAAAAAATTTTCCCCTCCCCAAAAATGGCGGCCATTTTGAATTTTCGAATTTTTGCCAAAAATGGTAAAACACAAATTTGCTTCTATCTCCTTAACCGTGCGAGATAGAGCGATTTCGTCGAAATTTTCGACCCACAGGGTATCTAAGGAATGCAATCTTTGCAATTTTCCAACAAATTTTCCCCTCCCCAAAAATGGCAGCCATTTTGAATTTTCGAATTTTTGCCAAAAATGGCAAAACACAAATTTGCTTCTATCTCCTTAACCGTGCGAGATAGAGCGATTTCGTCGAAATTTTCGACCCACAGGGTATCTAAGGAATGCAATCTTTGCAATTTTCCAAAAAATTTTCCCCTCCCCAAAAATGGCAGCCATTTTGAATTTTCGAATTTTTGCCAAAAATGGCAAAACACAAATTTGCTTCTATCTCCTTAACCGTGCGAGATAGAGCGATTTCGTCGAAATTTTCGACCCACAGGGTATCGAAGAAATGCAATCTTTGCAATTTTCCGAAAAATTTTCCCCTCCCCAAAAATGGCGGCCATTTTGAATTTTCGAATTTTTGCCAAAAATGGCAAAACACAAATTTGCTTCTATCTCCTTAACCGTGCGAGATAGATCGATTTCATCAAAATTTTCGACCCACAGGTATTTCAGCATTGTATTCTTGGCAATTTAAAAAAAAATTTCCCGTCCCCTAAAATGGCGGCCATTTTGAATTTTCAAATTTTTGTCAAAAATGGCAAAACACAAATTTGCTTCTATCTCCTTAACCATGCGAGATAGAGCGATTTCGTCGAAATTTTCAACCCACAGGGTATCTAAGGAATGTAATCTTTGCAATTTTCAAAAAATTTTCCCCTCCCCAAAAATGGCAGCCATTTTGAATTTTCGAATTTTTGCCCAAAATGGAAAAACACAAACTGGCCTTAACCGTGCAAAATAGAGTTATTTCGTTGAAATGTTCGACCCATAGGGTATCTAAAAAATGTACTCTTGGCAATTTTCAAAAAAATTTCCTTTTCCCAAAAATGGCGGCCATTTTGAATTTTCAAATTTTTGCCAAAAATAGAAAAACAGGAATTTGCTTCTATCTTCTTAACCGTGCCAGATAGAGTGATTTCGTCAAAATTTTCAACCCAACCAATGCAAAAAGGCATGAAGCTGAAATAATTTACATCTACACTAACAAATATTTAAGCATCATTGATATATTTTACAAATGAAACAGGGTCTTGTAAGACTACTGTACAATTTGGGCAAAAGGTTCATGGGTGGACATTACACATGATAATGTGTGTTCTTCTATGCTATCCTGTTTCTATTCGCATCTACTATCAACAGGGCGGCCGATTTCTAGTTATTATATGGGCAATGTCAAGAACGCTATTGTTTTGTGACGTTGACCTTCAATTTCAAGGTCACTGGTGGCCTCCTAAAGGTCAGATTTTGGCCATTTTTTCACATTTTGGCCCAGTTCTCATATACAGAAAGTTAGATCATCCTATGACTGGTATATATAATACAGATATATCCTCTGTAAGCATGCAGAAATTTGACCTTGAGTCTCTTAATTAAAGGTCATCCACAGACCCCCAAAGTACCTCACCGAGACCATTTTTGTCCTTTTTGGAGATATTTTCACACTTAATGCTGACTATATTACATGGAAACTATTGAAAATGGCTTGGAGGTTGAGTACATGATGGAGTGCCAGCATCCAGTTTGTTGACCTTGGCTATTGTTTTCAAGGTCACCTTAGGCCTGCTAAAATGACTCAAAATGGTACCTAGTACCTTAGACTGAGGCCATACACCTCCTTTATTATTGGCTATTACCGCTCTAACACAAAAGATATTATACCTAGCCTTCTCAAATTTGCAGAATATATTCATAATCATAAAATCTTGCCTGTGAATATTTTTGGCCTCATTTTGAAAAACGATGGCCGCCAGGGACATTTATTTTACTTAAAGCAAGGACTTTTGTGGGGTCTCTGGAGCAAAGGGTATTATAGGTAGAGATCTCAAATTCGCAGAATATGTTCCGCATTACAAAATCTTGACTGGAAATATTGTTGGCAAAACAGGATGGTTGCCACGGCCGTATTTCTGTCAGTCATGAAAAGTGCTGAAATTTCTGTTAGTATTGGTCCTAGAGGTTTGGGATGGAAAACCAACCTATAGGGAATCATGGGCTGGGAATCTTTTGGTGTGGTCAAATTTAACCTTGCGCTCCTCCTTCAAGGTCAAACAATGATAGCCAAACCTAAAAGTGCTCATAACTCGCTTATTATTGGTCCTAGAGGTTTCCAGTGTGAAACCAACTTATAGGAAATCATGGGCCGGGAATCTTTTGATGTGGTCAGATTTGAAGTTGGACCCCTCCTTCAAGGTCAAAGGAGGATAGCCAAACTTAAAAGTGCTTAGAACTCACTTATTATTTGTCGTACAGGTTTGGGATGGTAAACCAACTTATAGGAAGTCATGGGCTAAGAATCTTTTGATGTGGTGAGATGTGACCTTGGACCCCTCCTTCAAGGTCAAACAAGGATAGCCAAATTTAAAAGTGCTTATAACTCACTTATTATTGGTCGTACAGGTTTGGGATGGTAAACTAACTTATAGGAAATCATGGGCTGGGTATCTTCTGGTGTGGTCAGATTTGACCTTGGACCCCTCCTTCAAGGTCAAATCAGGATCACCACACTTAAAATGCTTATAATTCGCTTATTATTGGTTCTAGAGGTTTGGGATGGTAAACCAACCTATAGGAAATCATGGGCTGGGAATCTTTTGTGTGGTCAGATTTGACCTTGACCCCTCCTTCAAGGTCAAATAAGGATAGCCAAACTGAAAGTGCTCATAACTCGTTTATTATTGGTTGTACAGGTTTGGGATGGCAAACCAACTTACAGGAAATCATGGGCCGGGAATTTTTTATGTTGTCAGATTTGACCTTGGACCTCTCCTTCAAGGTCAAACAAGGATAGCAAAATCTAAAGTGCTTATAAATCGCTTTTTCTTGGTCCTAGAGGTTTGTAATGTGAAAGCATCCTATAGGAAATCATGCGCTAGGAATCTTTTGATTTGATTGGATTTGAGTTTTGGCCCCTCTTTCAAGGTCAAATGAGGATAGTGCTTATAACTCGCTTATTCGTGTTCCTAGAGGTTTGCAAAGTCACACCAACCAATTGGAAATCATGGGCTAAGAAACTTTTGATGTGGTCAGATTTTACCTTGGGCTCCTCCTTCAAGGTTAAGTGATGGTTGATTGGCGAGTTTTCTTTCTGGTGGATACAATTTGCATTGGATCTCTGATGCGCTACGTCTAGTTACATTTGTATCTTTTATTAAGCAAACATTTTGTTTACTTAGTGTCAGTACAAGTTGCTCCCATAAACGCTGAGGCCCCCTCCCCACAGGGGTATATTTGTGTCAACCATAATACAATATAATGTGTGTCACGCTTCAACCATGTCCCACCCGGCGATACACTGCGTCAAGATGAAATCTCTAGTTGATCCTAGTGGTTTGCAATGTGAAATCAACTTATAGGAAATCATGGGTTGGCAACCTTTCGATGTGATCACATTTGACCTTGGACCCCTCCTTCAAGGTCAGACGAGAACAACCAAACTTAAAAATGCTCATAACTTCAGGAATCTTCAGCCTCTATGTCTTTTATTATGGTTTATACAGGTTTGCTATGAATGGGTATACACTGCCGGATCGCAATAAAGCGAGCAGCATAAGTCTAGTTTGTTTGTACTTCTGTTCATATTGTATATGAATTTATATCTGTATATGCACCAGTGAGGGCTTCCCTGTCCATGCTCCCTACTTCCCACAACAGCGTAGAACTATGGCAGTAGCTTTGCAAAAGTTTTTAACCCTGTCATTGATTCTGGGATTCTTATGATATTAAGCAAATATAACCCATGAACATGGCTTTATGCCACCCTACACTGTGTGTCTATGAATGGCCCGTACTTTGTAATCTTTGGCCCAGTTAGTCTGACTTTCCACAACAGAACCAAACTGTCCCAGTAAGGTATATTTAGGCTGATAAAATCTACCAACTATATTATTAAATTATGATTCTTATAAGATTTAGCTAAGTGTAATCCATTAACAAGATTTTGTGCTACCCCAGTCTATATGCCTATGAATAGACTATGCTAGTTAGTGCATTTGCCATTACTGCATAGAACCATGTCAACAACATGGCAACCCTATCAATGGGTCAAAAACTCTTGACTTATTTACCTAAATGTGGTCATTTAAAATCTCTGGTTCTTGTGGGTTTAGCAAGGACCCACTTCAGCTACCCAGACCACGGAAAAGGGAATAACGGTCTAACAAATCTAATATGATTATCATACACCATTTTTTATGTGACCCAAGAACTGGGACATTTCCTTTTTCCATTGATAAAATTGGTAATTAAGATTAAAAATACTGTTGTTAAATCACCTCATTTTCATTGAAAAATCTATATATTGTTCACTGAAATTATTTATTACAGAAATTACTTGTCATATGAAATGCTGTAGTATGTTATCTGTGCCCATAACTTTTGTAGTTTTGATGGTGGTCAGTGCCAGTTTGCTGATTTACTTCTTTTGTTTGGATGTTTCTTATTATTGTATGTGTATTTCTTTATTGTTTGTAGTTTTATCCAATTTATTTGTATCAATGGTGATCACAACCGTGGTATAAATTCACTGCATTCCAAAAATATACAGTTGGCACTACTCTGTTATCTAATGAATATTCAGGTACTCTTTATAGCCTTAATATTTTCATCAAAAAGAGATTTAGCTAAATAAAGCAATGTAGCATGCAATTTAAAGTTAGTTTAAGATCATTAACACATTTTTGTTTTTTTTAACCCCACAACCCCTAAGGGCTGTCAGGGTATTGTTTTCACCCAGCCGGGCTGGTGGTGGGAAAAAGTTTGTCCGGTCTGTATCTGAGAAACCATAAGGTGTAGGAAGATGATACATGGTAGAGACATTGGTTAGGGCGTGTAGGTGTGCAGTGTCATGGTCTGACCTTGATTTGACCTTTGACCTTGCCATAGTGACCTTGACCTTTAAAATCTTGTCCAGGCTATATCTTGGAAACCGTAAGGTGTAGGAAGTTGATACTTGGTAGGGACATTGGTTGGGGGTTGTAGGTGTGCAACGTCTTGGTTTGACCATGATATGACCTTTGAACTTGCTGTAAGTGACTTAGACCTATAAAATCTTGTACGTGCTATATCTTGGAAACCGTAAGGTGTAGGAAGTTTATACTTGGTAGAGACATTGGTTCTGGGGTGTAGGTGTGAAGTGTTACGGTGTGACCTTGATTAAGCATCCCGCAAAGGACACTAGTTGTATATGGGAGGAAATCAGGCTCCGCTGGCTCCGCATTTTGTTTTCCTTATAACTCTGTGATCGTTGGGCAGATTCTTTTCAAATTTGGCAGGTGTATGCAGTGGCCCTGGGGATTTTTTTTGAATATGCTGCAGTGATATTTTGACCAATCAGAGAAGTCACATGACCAAAAATGTCTTTTTTTTCGATGGGTAAGCTTGTCTGGATGATAACTTGATAGGGATTTTATCTTTTCAGCTGAAACTTGGCAGATACATTCATTGGATTAAAATCTGGAAATGATTAGATTTTTTCATTGATTGGTTAAGAAATGGCTGAGTAATTAATGATTAATTAATTATTACAAGGAGCATGTAGTGTTAAACTCAACTTCTGTTCAGTGTGATTCAAAAACCTTTCACTTGGGTATCATTATTGGAAAAAAATATGGAATTGGAAAATATTGAGAAATCAGTACCTGAATTTGTTGCAAATATAAATAAATTAAAGGCTCATTTTGGTAAATCTAGTACTATTATTAAGTATAGAATATTTATGGGTTATTGTATGCCACTATATAGATGTACATTAAGTGTTTCTGAAAAGGGCGCGTATTTGTTTTTGTGTCAGTTTCCTCGCTGCCGCCACCACCACTGCATTATGGTCTCCCTTGAATATCTCCCTTATTATTGGAAGGTTTTTAACCATATTTGGGAGTTTTCTACCTTAGGCATGGGAAAATTTTTCCACATGCTTAAATTTGACCTTTGATCTTTATCAAGGTCACATGATCAAAAAAAGAGTTTTTTTGGGTACACCCGCCCGTCGTCGCAGCTCAGCAAAATCTAATGACCGCAGAGGCTTGTAATTATACATACATGTTCATACCATCAAAAACGCGAGCTGATTAGACTTTGGGAGCGAACCAATGAAAAATGACTAATTTATGGGCGATTTTCTCCCAGGTACCAACCAAAAAGCTTAAAATTCATGTGATCCCCCCATTATCTTCTTAACTATTGCATTTAGAGCTATAAACTGGGGTCATAAAATAGCCAATTTTGTGTTTTTGCCTTATATCTCCTTTATTCTTGCTTTTAGAGTTACAGAATGTTTTAACAGGTGTTTTTACCCCACAGCCCTTTAGGGCTGTCAGGGTATTGTTTTCACCCATGGTGTCTGGATGGGTGGGTGGGCGGGTGGCGGGAAATAGTTAGTCGGGGCTGTATCTCAGAAACCGTAAGGCGTAGGAAGTTCATACTTGGCAGGGACCTTACTTTTACCTTGGCATAGTGACCTTGACTTTGAAAATCTTGTCCGAGCTATATCTCGGCAACCATAAGGTGTAGGAAGTTGATACTTGGCAGGGACATTAGTTAGGGGTTGTAGGTGTGCAACGTCATGGTCTGACCTTGATTTGACCTTTGACCTTGCCATAGTGACCTTGACCTTTAAAATCTTGTCCGGGCTATATCTCAGAAACCGTAAGGTGTAGGAAGTTGATACCTGGTAGAGACATTGGTTAGGGGGTGTAGGTGTGCAACGTCATGGTCTGACCTTGATTTGACCTTTGACCTTGCCGTAGTGACCTTGACCTATAAAATCGTGTCCGGGCTATATCTCGGAAACCCTAAGGTGTAGGAAGTTGATACTTGGTAGGGACATTGGTTAGGGGGTGTAGGTGTGCAACGTCATGGTCTGACCTTGATTTGACCTTTGACCTTGCCATAGTGACCTTGACCTTTAAAATCTTGTCCGGGCTATATCTCAGAAACCGTAAGGTGTAGGAAGTTGATACCTGGTAGAGACATTGGTTAGGGGGTGTAGGTGTGCAACGTCATGGTCTGACCTTGATTTGACCTTTGACCTTGCCGTAGTGACCTTGACCTATAAAATCGTGTCCGGGCTATATCTCGGAAACCCTAAGGTGTAGGAAGTTGATACTTGGTAGGGACATTGGTTAGGGGGTGTAGGTGTGCAACGTCATGGTCTGACCTTGATTTGACCTTTGACCTTGCCGTAGTGACCTTGACCTATAAAATCTTGTCCGGGCTATATCTTGGAAACCGTAAGGTGTAGGAAGTTGATATTTGGCACGGACATTGGTTAGGGGGTGTAGGTGTGCAACGTCATGGTGTGACCTTGATTTGACCTTTGACCTTGCCGTAGTGACCTTGACCTATAAAATCTTGTCTGGGCTATATCTCAGAAACCGTAAGGTGTAGGAAGTTGATACTTGGTAGGGATATTGGTTAGGGGGTGTAGGTCTTCAACGTCATGGTCTGACCTTGATTTGACCTTTGACGTTGCCGTAGTGGCCTTGACCTATAAAATCTTGTCCGGGCTATATCTCGGAAACCGTAAGGTGTAGGAAGTTGATGTTTGGTAGGGACATTTGCTAGGGGGTGTAGGTGTGCAGTGTCATGGTCTGACCTTGATTTGACCTTTGACCTTGTCGTAGTGGCCTTGACCTATAAAATCTTGTCTGGGCTATATCTCAGAAACCGTAAGGAGTAGAAAGTTGATACTTGGTAGGGATATTGGTTAGGGGGTGTAGGTGTGTAATGTCATTGTCTGACCTTGATTTGACCTTTGACCTTGCCGTAGTGACCTTGACCTATAAAATGTTGTCCGGGCTATATCTCGGAAATCGTAAGGTGTAGGAAGTTGGTACTTGGTAGGGATATTGGTTAGGATGTGTAGGTGTGCAACGTCATGGTCTGACCAGGATTTGACCTTTGACCTTGCCGTAGTGACCTTGAGTTCAAAAATCTTGTCCGGGCTATATCTCGGAAACCGTAAGGTGTAGGAAGTTGATACTTGGTAGGGACATTGGTTAGGGGATGTAGTTGTGCAACGTCATGATCTGACCTTGATTTGACCTTTGACCTTGGCATAGTGACCTTGACCTATAAAATCTTGTCCGGGCTATATCTTGGACATTGGTTAGGGGCTATAGGTGTGTATTATCATGGTGTCACCTTAATTTGACCTTTGACCTTGTCGTAGTGACCTTGACCTATAAAATCTTGTTGCACCTTTGGGTCTCTCTTTTGATGCAGATTAAGTACTATTAAAGTCATATTTGAATTTATTAAGAATTTCCCATTGTAAGAGATAGAATTTCATCAAGTGAGCCACAGATTTTGCTCCAACACCACACATAAGCATTCATTAAATGTATTACCACTTCTGTATGCATGGTAATATTCAAACCATCTAAACCATAATTCGGGCCTTGCAGATATAGATAAAGAGGGTTGAATTTTAGTTTGCTGATTAATGCTGTCATCTTGTTATTGAATTATCTTGTTTTAATACTTCATCTTTATATGCATGATCTTTCTTTTAAACATTATTTCTCCATTTAAACATTGTTTGGACCTTTATATAACTGACAGTGCTCTGAAAGTATCCGAAGTTTGTACTGATACAGTACTTCTGTATCTCATGGTGTTGAAAATATTTCCCTAGGCTGTGGGGTACGGGCATCTCTGATGCTATTTTTTGTGTTATATCTACTTTATTCTTGCTTTTAGAGCTTTACAACATATTAAGAGGTATTGGGAAACCTTATGTGAAGAGTCTAGATAGCTTTACCCCCGACCCCCCCCCTTATGGGTCAAACTGGGGTCATAAATTAGCCAGTTTTGTGTTTTTCTGTCATATGTCCTTTGGATTTTTGCTTTTACAGCTTTAGAATGTATTAACAGGTAGTTGGAATTCGTGGAGAGTCTAGGTACCTGGTCAAATTAGCCCTCTGACCCCATCTTACAGGTCAAACTGGGGTCATAAAATAGATTTTCTTGTTTTGCCTTATATCTACTTTAAAACTACTCTTCTTACAAATTATAGCATTTATTAAAATAACTTTACACAATTTATGACCGTAGAAAAAAAATAAATCTTACATTTTTCTTTTGTGTTAATGCATAAACTTCCACACTGTCTGTTTAACTTTAGCTTCTTCTCTCAGCGCTGCATGTTTTTCTTTTCCAAAACCTTTTTCTATTTTATACTCTAAAGCATCTGACCTTTTGAGACGCTTTGTTTTTGTTAGCAAAAACATTTTTCAAGTTTTTCTCATTTTTCTTATTTGTTTTCACCGAAGTTTGACTGATCGCCGCCGCCGCCGGATTATGGTCTCCCTTGAATAACTTCTTAGCCTTTCAAATTTTTCTTTCTTTAAAACTATAGGGGCAAGAAAAAGTTTTGGGATACTTTGCGCAGACCTTAAGCTTTACTTAAGGTAACCTTAAGCATAACTCCAAAACACCCCGTCATCGCGTTTCGGAAAAAAACACACACACCTGTGCTATAAAATTTATCTGGTACATTCTAGACCAAATTTCCAAGGTCGGAAAGGATTTTCTCATCAATCGCACCATAGATACCTGAATGGGAGGCGTTTTATTTTCGTAAATTTTTTAAAAATGGGTACTTGGTCTGTATCTCAAAAATGGTCAGGATTTCGGCGTTTTGTTGGAATAACTTATTCAGCTACTTTTTGATAATCTTTCACATGCCGAAGTTTTAGCCCTGTATCTGCAATTTTAAGGTCACCTTAATGTCAAAAAACGGGGTTTTTCACTTTTTTCAACCAAACTTGGCACATATATAAAGGTTCACCAAAGGAATATCCTGACTTTATGGTGACCTTAAACTCAAAATGTTAATGGACATATGGCCTGCTTAAAGTCATCAAATTGGAATAAAATGCTCTGGCTCCTTTCTTTTTCCATTTTTTTATGTCGAAATTATCACTGGTATTAAACTAGATAAAAATAATACTTATGGTCACCTTAAACTCTCAATACGAATGGAGTTGTAGCCACCTTAAAGTGAAACAAGGGGGTTTTCAGCCTCCAAGTATCTTATTGTTAGACTGACCTCCGTTAAACTTTGCACACTTATAAAGGATGGCAAACCAAAGGGTTATCCTGACTTTAAGGTGACCTTAAACTGTTAATATAATTTTGGCCCCCCTAAAGTCATAACATTTGAATAAAGCCATCTGGCTCCTTTCTTTTTTCATATCTAGCATATATTGATATTGAAGGGCCATTCTCATGTTATGGTCACCTTAAAGTCGCAATATGAATGAAGTTATGGTCACCTTACAGTAAAAAGGAAGTTTCAGCCTCCAGCTATCTTATTGTTCAACTGACCTGAGCTAAACTTTATGCACTTATAAAGGATGAGAAAAGGGACATTCATATTTTATGGTCACCTTAAAGTCCCCATATGAATGAAGTTATGGCCATCTTGCAGCGAAATTATGGAGTTTTTAATCTCCAGCTATTGTATTGTTCAGCTGACCTCACTTTAATTGTGCGCCCTCATTAAAGATGAAAATAGGGACAAGTAACATACACAATGCAATAAAGTTCACAGTTTCTATTGCTTATGATGCATATGTTGACATCTTTTATGGGTGACTTCTTTTTCATCAGGGCCGCTTCGTTTTTGTCAGCAAAAACATTCTTCTAGTTTCAATTGCTAAATCATTCATAAATATTGCAGTATATAAACTCATACTTTTCTTTCCCAATAAATCCAGTAACATTTTTCTAGCGCTATAGCTTGACTTGTTTGTAACTTGATTTTTCTTGTAAGCAATAACACTGAAGCAAAATCAGTAACTTTTGAACAAAAAGTCTAACGCACTTTGGTTCACTGGATTTTATTAGTGGTTTTGTTAAGTTTTTAGTTGAAGCACAATCAGTAATTTTAAACAATAGTTCTTAAGCATCTTAGTCCACTGCATTCAATTAGTGTTTTATACTTAAGTCTGATACTAATGACATTTTGAACAAAAATGTCTGTGGTCAGTGTACCCTTTCACTTGAGACCTCTTCTCCGAGAACATTACCAAAGAATGTAGGACATACAGAATCCGGGAAAAAAAATGCCTCCTGGACAAAATGCCTCACAGAAAAAACTGCCTCCTGGAAAGAATGCCTCCTAGAAAGAATGCCTCCTGGATATTTTGTGACTAGGAAAAAATGCGTCCTGAGAAAAAAAAAGTTATTTCAACTTGTAAACATGTTACATATGAAACCTATAACATATAATATCAAAAACATGTTAATTTAGGATATGTACAGTCAAAACCAGAACGTACAATATCATGAAGTACAAATTACAAATATCTTCTTGAAAGGATATCCCTTCAGCTGTACTCTGGACCAGTTTAAAAGCAGGATTTACGGCTGTGAGGTTTCTTGATGAAATAGTTGTGGCCTTTATGGCTTACAATATGCATTCTTATCAAATTACAACATAGGTTATTCCTTCTGTAAGGAGTTGATCGCACTTAGATGCACTAGGAGGGGCAGAAATGTAATTACAAGAAAAACATGCCACCTGTCATAATGGAAACCAGGGATGAGCAGCCAGCCAAAAGAGTGAGAAGCACCAGCAAAACCTTACAAGAGAAACTTACATACCTTTGTACAGCTAAGCAAAATGGGTAAAAGACTGTGAATTTTTGACAGGCATTGGCAACTATAAGACTCGAGTGGAAAAAATGAAGATGCCTCTGAAGTTGTAATGTGAACCTGTAGTGTTATAATACTTGAAAGAACTTTTTTTTCTTAGGAGGTATTTTTCCTGGTCACAAAATATTCAGGAGGCATTCATTCTAGGAGGTATATTTCCTAGGAGGCATATTTTCTAGGAGGCATTTTTTCCAGGAGGCATTTTTTCCTGCGCATCGGACATACATTCTTTTGAGAAGTAAATTTCACACCTACAATTTCTCTTCTGCCAAGCTGTGGTCGTTCTTTCATTTGTTAAATATGGTAACATACACAATGCAATAAACTTTACATTTTCTATTCCTTGTGATGCATATCTTGACATCTTTTACGGCTTACTTCACACTTTTTCATCAGGGCCGCTTCGTTTTTGTCAGCAAAAACATTTTTCTAGTTTATCTTGTATTATAATCTTATACTTTGAGTATGAATAAAATATATTTATATTACGAATTTTCCAAATAAGGAAAACACAAAAATGCCTGTATCTCGAAAACCATGTGAGATAGAGCAATTTTGACAAAATTATGGGCCCACAGGGTATCTCTGCAGATTAAGTAGCACATTTTTTGTCTCACCGAAAATGGCGGCCATTTTGAAAATCTCTAAAACCGTGCGAGATGTGAGATGAAATTTTTAACCCTCAGGATATCTCTACAGAGTAGCCATCCCAATTTTCCAAACATTTTTGTCTCACCAAAAATGGCAGCTATTTTGAATTTTCGAATTTTTAGCAATTGCAAAACACAAAAATGATTATAGTTCGAAAACAGTGCTAGATTGAGCAATTTTGACGGAATTTTTAATCTACAGGGGATATCTGCAGAGTAATCATCTGGATTTTCCAAAAATTTTTGTCTCACCAAAAGTGGCGGCCATTTTGAATTTTCAAATTTTTCACAAAAATTGCAAAACACAAAAATGCTTATATCTCGAAAACCGTGCTAGATAGAGCCATTGCGACGTAATTTTTGACCCGCAGGGTATATCTGCAGAGTAGCATAGAATATATTATCATTATGAACAATGATAATTAACGCTTTCAACAAACAATTTTGCATTTCCATAGCTCAAGAAAAGCAGAAAATGAATATCCATTCAGAGGACACTACTAAGGCAAATAACTATCATCCAGCCAAAAATATACACAATAGTTTCCTCCCTACAAAACTTAGACACAATGTGTTATCACAACTGTTAAGTACATGTCATTGATCTGTATTACATGTCTAACATACAGGTGGTCATTTATCAATATATGCCATTTTTGTGAACGCTCAATACCTAATAAACTACGCAGACTTTGGTTGCCACAACAGTATAAGGCTATAAGCAGAGCATTTTCTTAATACTTTAGCACTCACCTTTATATCCTTTTTGGGACACTTTGTTTTTGCAAGCGATCCTCTAGTTTGACCTTTGACCTTGCCGTAGTAAGCTTGACCTATAAAATGTTGTCGGGCTATATCTCAGAAACCGTAAGGGTAGGAAGTTGATACTTGGTAGGGACATTGGTTCGGGGCTGTAGGTGTGCAACTTCATGGTGTGACCTTGATTTGACCTTTGACTTGCTGTAGTGACCTGGACCCATAAAATCTTGTCCAAGCAATATGTCAAAAACTGTAAGGTGTAGGAAGTTGATACTTGGTAGGGACATTGGTTGGGGGTTGTAGGTGTGCAACGTCATGGTGTGATCTTGACTTTACCTTTTACCTATCTCGAAAATCGTGCTAGATAGAGTAATTTCAACAAAATTTTTGACCCACAGGGTATCTGCAGAGTAGGCATCTCAATTTTCAAAACATCTTTGTCTCGCCAAAAATAGCGGTCATTTTGAATTTTCTAATTTTTGTCTCACCAAAAATGCAAAACACAAAAATGCTTATATCTCGTGCTAGATAGAGCAGACTATGCAGACTTTGGTTGCCACAACAGAATAAGGCTAGAAGCAGAGCATTTTCTTCATACTTTAGCACTCACCGTTATATCCTTTGCACTGCACTTTGTGTTTGCTGTGCAAAAACATCTTTTGCAAGTGATCCTCTAGTTTACCCTTTCTTTTACCTTTTTAAATACACAGCCTTTGAAGGCTGTGTGGGTATTGTTTTCATCCATGGTGTCTGGGGCTGGGTGGGCAGTTGACAGGAAAAATCTTTTCCAGGCTCTATGTCGGAAACCATGAAGTATAGAAGCTTCATTCTTGGTGGGGTCATTGGTGGTGTAGGTGTGCATTATCGTAGTGTGAACTTAATTTGACCTTTAACCCTGATGTAGTGACCTTGACTTTTAAAATGTTGTCTGGGTTGTATCAAGTCTCTGAAAAATGAAGAAAAAATGTCAATGCTGAACATTTTTATTCATATGAATTGATACAAGTTCACAGCCTTAATTTAATGATACATGTATCCAGTTTCCCCTTTTCAGTATCAAACATACAGACTCGAGAAAATGCAGAAAAATCACAAAAAAGTTGCTTTGCTTCTTGAAGACATGTAAGTAATGTTAATTGAATTTTACTCCATTCTCATGTATCTTTTTTCATTTTTTAGTCAAAACAGTGATAAACATATGGAATGTGTTGTATGGTAAAGTTTTTCTTATGCAAGTTATTTGCGTATCTTTCTACATTGAGTCAAGGCCAGTCTGATTCTGTGCAGTGTGCTCAGATAAGAAACCTTTTTATAATGAAAAATTGTGAACTAATTTTCATAATTAGACCAAAAGTAAGGAACTTCTCGTAAGATCACCTGTATTTTATATTTTTAGACTAATACCTAACTTTTCAGTAACAGTTTCAGAATTCTTCAAAATAAAAATTGTACACTACCTTGTCCACCCTTATTGACAAACATGCACCACTACACACTAAACACACCAAGGCGAAGTACATCCCAGGATGGGTTAACAGAGCTGTAATTGCGGCAAAAGAGAGCAAGCATTTGTTCGAAAGGATTTGGTGCAGAAACAAATCTCCCTTCAATAGATCTCAATACATGCAGAAAGTCCACCAATACAATAGAATCTGCATGCAGGCCAAATCTGAATTCCTTAAGGCAAAAATTTGGGATAATCACCATGACGCCAATAAATTATGGCGAGTACTCGGTGATGTGTTACACAGACTGCCAGCCAGGATGCTACCGTCGATAAATTCCCCTCGGCTCTTGGATGACAGATTTGTGGAGTTCTTCACAGAAAAAATTGAAAAAATACGCTCCGCTTTCCCTACTTCTCTGAGGTCACAACACATCACCACAGACTCTCCTTCCTCCATCCTTTCCACTTTCTCTACTGTAACCGAGGATCAAGTAACCAAAATCATCATTAACTCTCCAAGCAAATCATGTTCCCTTGGCCCACTTTTTGTGTTCTTGACTGTCTGGATATTCTCATCACCCCCATCACTTCAGTAATTAATGCTTCTCTTGAACAAGGTAAGTGTCCAAATTTCTTCAAGCAGGCCCATCCTCAAAAAACCATCCTTAGACAAAGAAATCTTCAAAAACTATAGGCCTGTCTCCAATCTGAACTTCATTTCAAAGATACTGGAAAGGGTAGCAGCAGTCCAGCTACAAACTCATCTTGATGAAGCCGGCCTTATGACTGCCTTCCAATCCGCTTATCGAAGACACCACTCTACCGAAAGTGCCCTCCTTGATATTCAGAATGATATTCTTCTCAATATTGCCAAAGGGTCTGTTACTGCCCTTACCCTTTTGAATCTATCCGCTGCTTTCGATACCATTGACTACACCATTCTACTGGACAGACTTAATGTTTACTATGGTATCAGTGAACTAGCACTTGGCTGGTTCAAATCATACCTCTTAGGAAGCACACACTTGGTCAAGGTAGGCAGCACACTCTCACATCCTGCTGCGCTCCAGTATGGGGTCCCCCAGGGCTCCGTCCTTGGTCGAATTCTTTTTTCTCTCTACACTAACCCAATTAGTTCAGTCATTCACTCTCACAGTAGCATTAACTGTCATTTCTACGCCCAATGACACCCAGCTATACATAACACTCTCACCAACAAATTTCTCTCTATACGAAAACTAAAGAATTGTCTAAACGACATTCAGAATTTCATGTTCACAAACAAATTAAAACTCAACCCTGAGAAAACTGAGTTTATTCTGATAGGCTCCAAAAATAACCGTAAACACCTCCTTCCTCCCTTTCTGATCAATATTCTCTATAATCAGGTCTCACCAGCACGAAGTGTTAGGAACCTCGGAGTGGTGTTCGACTCCAATTTCTCATTCTCAGACTAAGTGTCACAGGTCATAAAGTCCCCCAGAGTTCACGCAAGAGACCTCTATAGAATTCGTCCACTTTTAGACCTTAACACATCAGTTCTTTTAGCAAATGCTTTGGTGAGCAGCAGATTGGACTATTGTAATTCCTTGTTCTTATCACTTACTGATTTTGAGTTAAGGAGATTGCAGCTAGTGCAAAACTCTGCAGGGTTGTCACTCGTTCCTTTAAATACTCTCATTACCCCTCAACTGAAAAAACTTCATTGGCTCCCAGTCAAATATAGGGTACAAGTCAAAATAGATCTCATTACATACAAAATTCTCAACCAGGGCCAACCAGTTTACCTAAGAGAATTAATTCATCCCTACACCTCTTCCAGAAATGCAAGGCGAAGCACCCCCAAATTCAAATTCCTTCATACCCCCACTTTTGACCATAAAGTTCATAGTTCAATCAAACACTTTTCCAATTCTTTCAGTCACTATGCCCCAGTTCTTTGGAACTCCTTCCCCTTCCAAATAAGATATAGCCCCTCTGTTGCATCTTTCAGGAAACACCTCAAAACCCACCTTTCCAATTCCAATTTCCCAACTGAGTCTCCTTCCCTCCTGGTCACACCCACAACTCCGGATTACTGACCTTGAATGTCCCTCGACCCTCCTTATGATAAATGATTTTGTTAAGTTAGTGCACCGAGTTCCCCTTTTGGGGAAGATATTGCACCTACAAAGCAGTAGATTAGATTAGATTATTGTCGTAGGTGTTTATAGACAAGGTATGCCACTCCAGTTCACACTTTATTTTAATATGTTTACATGGAATCATTGTTAGAGCCTTACAACTATTGAAACTTTAGAAATTTATTCAAGTTTATATGACTTCCATAATCGCAATTAAAAAAATTGATAATTATAGTTAAAGTTATTAAACCATCATGTTTAAAGTGTACAGTTAATTACTTTTAGTTTTTTAAGCACATTTCATTTTTTCTCTACAGAAACTTTTCAATACTGTGAGTAGAGCAAGTTGTATATTACTTTTTTAGGCTGGCTAACTTTCCTCAAGAGAGCGCATTGTGGGAGGAAATTTCTCAGTTGACAGAAGTGCTTCAGATCGATGTACAAGATGAAAAGTCCCACTTTTTAAAAGGCATGGTTTGACATAAATCTAGATTTTTAAATTAATCTGAGATAAACAGTATGAAATGGAATGGAAATGAATATTGGCTTATATCTTTCTTGTTTGTTAGAAAAAATGTTAATTTGAATAACTTGCCCTTTGACCTTACGTTTATTCTTACACTTGTTTAGGACCTATTTTTTGCAGAAAGGTGTTAGCATAGCTCTACGCAATTGACATTTACAGTAACCAGTTTAATATCTAGACCCCACTTGATTTGCGTATTACCAGGCCATAGTTGAGTAAATGATGTGTGCTTTATTATCCCTATATATAAATTGCTCATAACTGTAGTTATGATTTTACCTGTACCATTAAAGTATAAGAAATTACTTTTTTTAATTAAACAAAGATTGAATTGAAAATTAAATTGAATAAAACTTGAGGCATGGACTGAAATATCATGCATATAAGAAAATTGAATAATTGTTCATTTCTTACAAGTGTGAGTTTCCAGTTTTCACTTTTTATTTAATTACTAATGAAAACCAAGAAAGATATGGGTCACACATTTAAGCATTTGGTGAAACTCCTGGGACCAAATTTCCAAGTATTGTGTGAATTGCTTAAAGTAATTAGTGATCTTGTGAAATGCTTAAAGTTTCAGGTATTTTGCTACCTGGCTGTTTACATAGTTTGCCCGTATTGTATATACTTACGTATAAGATATATTTACATGTAGATGGGATACAAATAAATTTGATGACTTCTTCCTATCAAGACTGAAACCAGTTGAAAGAAGTGAGAAAAAAACACCGTAAATTTGCTCTATGAATGAACTTTATCGGTTTAGTATATTTATTGTGGTAAATTATTATTTATTTTCCATTGAGTAAATAACAGAGCACTCGTTGCAAAATGAAAGGTAACATAAAATGTCATTAATTATCCTTTTTTCATATTTGAAGATCTTATCAACAGGACCAATTCATGCCCATGTACCTATTCATGCCCACCCCTAAAAACCAGCACAATTACACAATAAATTACCTATGTATATGATCATTTTGATAATTATCTGTGATGTGGTAAACATCGTTCTCTTGAAAAAATACAAATCTTTGAGAAATTGAGGGTGGGCATGAATAATTACATGGGCGTGAATTGGTCCAAAACCACTAGCTGTTTAAAGTAAAATGGGTTTAAAATTTTAAAAAAGTGGAAAATTTTAAATTACCTGTGACTTAGAGTTCTAATTTTTTACAATATTATTTTATCAACTTTGTCAAATGTGAAATGCCATAATTCCTTTTCTAAACTTTCTGCTTCAGGGACATTTTGTTTTTCCCTAGTTTAATTGTATGTTATAAAACCTAGTTATATTTGACAATCATGTCTGTGAGGTTTACAAGCCAGATGGCGCCCTCATTATCAATTGCTACTCCATAGGGATTTACCAAATCTGTTATTTGTACCGGTTTCCAGACTCTCTGACTGTTTAAAACCCACACTGAATTCTGCAGAAAGTGTGCTACTATAACCTGGCCCTGTGGGTCTGCACAGCATAATCGTGGGGGTCGATGATCTTGACCTCTGTCGCCAGTTGATGAAGGCCACTCATATTTCTCTAACAATACCCCACTCGAGTGGTACCTGTAAATTGAACTGTGAGTAGCAACACTGGTGAAGATGTGGGCCCCATTACTTAGGATTGTGTTACAAGGATTACAGTTATCATAAGGAAGCTCAATACCTCTCACTGTTCCCCATTTAAAAAACCCCTTACTGAAGATCTTGATTGATGGTTTGTTTCCAGTATAGTCCAAAGCATACACAAATCGAGCATCTGATGAGACATCACAAAAGCTACCCTCGATATCACAGATAGATATTTACCACTGGAGTTCAGCTGAACTAGACCAGAACCCAAACAGGCCACTGCAATGTTCCCATTAGGCATGGGTGTCATGCCATTTGGATTATCCAAGTGATCAGTCACACTGTCTATCCAAGTACCCTCTTTGTTATGTATATCAATGCGGTTGTGGTAGAGACACCAGATATAGCCTGACAAAAACATTTAATTGCTTTCCACCAGTTTCTGTTTTCACCTCTGAGATTTTAGTATACACCTTACTGTCAATATCTGCTGGAAATAGAGTCCACATTGTTAGTGCTTGCTTATTGATATCTCCTCTTTTGACTTTAATATCTAGTGCTGTGGAAGAGTCCCAACTTTTTTGCCATGGTTGATTCGGTCATGTCTAGGATCCTTGGTG